>OZ005654.1:3432500-4682500 GCA_963930645.1 Salticus scenicus | reverse complement strand
CCTGACGTTTATTTAAAAAGCAAGAGGGTTTTACATAGGCATCGCCAGGCATGAAGCCTTACCGCGACAAGGGGCGATGGAAAACAACATAGAAAGAGTACATGGTCATCGCTTGGCTGAAAGCCACCTCGCGACATTGGGCGATGATAATTTTAGATGGATTGTGCCAGGCCCTTTAGGCCTCTCGCGACAGACGGCACTAGATGAGTTTTCACAACTCTTGATGTGTACTAGAGAGTTCAAGTTTGACTAGAATAGTCCAGATGATACAATTGGATGACAACATGGGTGACAGTATTGCAGAACAACTGTGCAGAAAACTGATTTTGCAGGGTAATTTGGGTAACAGAGGAGAGAATGAGAGAGTTAGGATTGTTGATAATTTAAACTATAGAGTTTATTTAGTTTTTAAGAGAGGTTTTAGTAAGAGGCTTCCTTGCAAACAGATTTTTGTTTTGGTGAAGGGTATTTTGAAAAAGGGTGGGAGGATAAGTAGCTTCATTTGGGAAGAAGATTAGCTGCCAGTGGAATAGTTATTAATCAGTCAAATTGGTTATGTCCATTAAGAGAGAGTAAATATTGTTTAGTTTTTTAATTAACAGTTTTCTGGTTAAGATATTTTCAAGCCAATTATTTGGTCTTGGAGAGGGATTTCTGAAATGGAACTGTTGAGTTAGGGGGCAAGAGAAATAATAATGTTCGGGAGTTCCCTCCTCACCGCAGGGACACAGGGGAGAGCGTCGGCGATGAAACTTGAAGAGGTAAGATTGAAAGGGGCCATGGCCTGTTAAGAAAGCCGTTATGGGAGGAGTTAGAGTCCATGAATTTGTTGAAACCTGTGGGATTAGGGAGAAGGTATATCTACCCTTCTCGGAATTTCGCCACAGGTCTTGCCATTTTAAAATGAAGATTTGTTTCAGTTTTGATTTTACGTAGGAGGGAGGGGCAGGAGGAGATGGTTCTTTTACTGAGAATTCTGTGGCTTCTTTGGCCAGGGAATCAGCAAGTTCATTACCTACTACTCCCCTGTGGGCAGAAACGTGTGCCAGGGTACAGTTAAGGTTAGGGTTCATTAGAATTTCTTTTATTTCCAGGACTTGTGGGTGTCTGTTCCGATGGCGAGCAATGGCGAGCAGGCTCGAAAGACTATCACTATAAACACTTAGTTGTTGTTGTTGATTATGATTTACGACCGCCCAGTCAAGGGCTTTTTTAATTGCGTAGAGTTCTGCTTGGAATACTGAGTTGTAGTCCTCGAGCCTACCCGCCCACCGATAGGCTTCGCTGTCGCCTTCAAGAACACAGAAAGCTGAGGCAACTCCAGCCTCGGTCTTAGAGCCATCCGTGTAGATCGCCACCGGGACAGAAGGTGAGAAGCTATTTTTTGAACAGTTTGTTATTAGAGGAGCTACATCCAAACCTGGGTGAATTGCCCAACTGCAGGTCAGGGGCTGGATGGGAGTTTGGGGAAAGACTATGTTAGTGAGCTCTTGGTCGTTTAGTTGTAGGATTTTAGTTTTAGTATAGGTTTGGGCGACCTGCAAGTGGGCATGGGGAATCCCAGTGATAACGGTGAGGGCATCAGTGGAGATGGTTTTATACCCTCTTGCAATTTGCAGGAGGAAAGGGCGTTGAGCGGAGTCAAGCGAAGCTCTGGCGTCAGATCTTAAGTGACCTCCCCAGATGCCTGCCCCATAAGTTATTATTTTTTCAATTATTGTTTGATACCATATTTTAAGGAGAGAGGTGGAGATACCCCACCTCTTTCCTACCATCTTAGTTGAGTTGTGGTAATGACTTAGTGTTTTGAGTTTAAGGTCCTTTACATGGGGCAGCCAGTTGAGGTGTCGGTCGAAGGTTATTCCCAGAAGCTTCATGTGATCAACATGCTGGACACTGATACCATCAATCCGCATCTTGGGATTTCTCTTTTTTAGGGATCTGGGGAAAGCCAAAGTTAGGGCTTTGGTTTTAGATGGTGAGAGTTTGAGGTCAAACTCTTTAAGGAGCCTGCTAAATAAGGAGAGTGCTTCCTGGGCCTGGTTCTCCAGATCCTTCCTGATACGGCCCGTGAGAATCAGGGTGAAGTCGTCCGCATAAGCGAATGTCGTAAAGCCCTCAGAGTTCATGCGCTTTAGCACGCCGTCAGCTATGAGATTCCAGAGAATCGGGCCGAGGCACGAGCCCTGGGGGCAGCCTTTAGTTTGGGGAAATTCTGTGTTTCCCTCGCCCCAGTTAATGATGATTTTCCTTTTTGAAAGGTAGGAGCGAATGACTCCAGCCAGGTTCCCCGGGCAGTTGAGTTCCTGTAGTGCTTTGTGAATATGGGGCCACTCTACATTATCAAAAGCACCCTTAATGTCCAAAGAGATGATGGTGGTGTATCTAGAGGCATTACAGCTTACGGCGCAGGAATCTTTAATGGCTTGTAAGGCATGTTCGCATGATCTGCCCTCTCTGAACCCAAATTGGTTTGGATGGAGAAGTTGATTTGTTTCTAGGTGATAGTTAAGCCGGGTTACGATTAATTTCTCGAGCAGTTTTCCTAGGGTAGGAAGGAGGCAGATCGGTCTATAAGATGCGGGCTCAGAGGGGAGTTTCCCTTGCTTCAAGAAATACACCACCTCACCTCTCCGGAGAATTTCTGGGAAATAATTTAGTCTGAGGCATTGATTGGTCCATAGTAGGAATATTTGTGGGATAGTGCTATGAATGTTTCGTAAGATTTTAAAATCAATGTTATCTGGACCTGGTGCTTTATTAATGTTGAAGCTGTAAAGAGTGGATTTAATCTCGGACTCCGTGAAGGGAACATCCGAGGGAGCCGAGAAGGAAGGTTCTTGAAATAGTGGGTATTGTGTTTTGGGGAATAGAGTGCTAGTTAGGAATTCCAGGTTGTTGCGCTTGGAGGAAAGAGCTGGAGGTCTTTCTAGTTTCAACTCTGTGGGGGTGAAAAACTTACTACTATAGAATTTTTGGGCTGCACGAAACCAAATGAAACGAATATATATTTTTTGTAATAGAGATAGTTAACTGGAGAAAAAAAATTGTGTATGTAGGGGCCTCGCCTCCCCCCTCGAGGGGAGTCAATTTTTATGATGGGTATCTTTCAAAAGAGCTCGTAAATACCTTTAAAACGAATGGTTGAACCATCGATCTGGGATAATTTAAAATAAAGTTATCGATTTTTTTTAATGTAATATTGAGAACAAATTCAACTTTTTTTGGATATTTAGTGTTATACTACTCTTAGAATAACTTAAAAACGAATAATTTAAGGAGATCCAAATGTTGTATTTTGAAATTAATATAAGTTTGTTGCTGGAAAAGTTGTGAAAATTGCCAATATAATTTTAAGTAAACTTTTAATTTTAATAACAGAATGAAATTCTATATAAATGTAGGTGCATTTATGAAACGGGGGTTGAGGCGGGCGGTAGCCCCCCTCACACAGAACTAATTATCATATAAAATTCTTCCGAAGCCTAATTTGAATTGTTTAACATAGGTATACATAGCAGTACTCGTTATCTTTCTTCTTAATCTCCAACCTGTATTTATAGTATTAAATTTCAGGGTAAGAGAAAGTCGTGTGAGTAACATACCTGATTATTTTAATTATTTTAAGGAATTTATTAGCTTTACTCTTTTATTACCGTATTTTGTGGCGTGTAACACGCAGGTCACATAAATGAGTTACACTTCAGAAAATTTAACTTACAAATAAAGCTACTTTTGTAAGAAACAAAAGGTTATTAAAAAATAGCTTTATTGTCAATTTAAATTTCCGGTGTATAACTGATTTAACAAACCTACGCGTTATACGCCGGAAAATACGGTAAAAACTATGTAGCGTGATTTTATTTATTTATTTTTGATGCAGAAGGAAGGTATTTGAAGGGAATGTCTGTAATATACTGTAACACAAAATTATAGTAAATAACGTCTTTCAGTGTTAAATTTTAGAATTGCGACAATTGAATTACAAAAGTTTGTTAACAAATTCTGACAAAAAGTCTGTTAATATGTTATAATCAAAATACTACTGCTTGATTTGCTATACTGCAACTTTTTTTTTTAGTAAAATCACAAATTGGTTTATTGCAAAAGTTTATACGCGATTACGAATTTTATTGAATTTTTGTTAGCATATACAAATTAAAATTAAAAAAAAAAAAAAAACGTCGCAGACATCAAGTACTTAAGATTTACAAACGAAAAACACTTCGTCGTCGAGTTGTAGCAAAACTAAAACAGTACAAGTAAGTTAGGTTAAAAAGATTTGGCAGTTTAATGCTGAAGGCGTGTCCATTATGGAAAGTGTGGATATTGTTAATAGACCAAATACATCTATTTATAAAGATCTATTAGTAGTTGTGAACAGAAAGTAAAATGAATATCCGTGAGACTCCGTATGAACGGGGTTATCGGGGTATCGGGGTTATCGAAGTAAACGGGGTTATCGTCCTATTTAAAGATTAGATAAATTAAACCAACAAGCAACTACCTAACAAGTGGCTGTTTTTGAAGTTCTGAGGTCTTCAGGACTCTCGGTATTACAAGATATGATTCGTAGACGAAATTATGAAGAAGGAAGAATGGTTTACTGCAGAATGAAAAAGAAGAGAGCTCTGAAGCCACATCATAAGTTAAAAATAATGTCATTAGCTCAAAATCATATGCCACATGAACCAAATTGGCAATCAGTGATATTTCGAGTTAAAATAAAGTTGAATTTGGGTGGTTCTGATTACTAAGCGAGTACCAACTGCATAAAGAATCTCAATGTTTGTTGAGTTTCAGATAAGTTAGCGGATCAATAACTGTTTGTGGTCAGCTTTTCTCTACAATGCACAAATACCTATAGCTTTTAACAGTGATCGTCACAGAATTATACTGAGACATTGGGGAATAACCTCTTTCTATTTTATGAATTTCTGAGTGGACTGCAGTGGTAATTTCATCAAGATAAATGCCCCACTCACACTGCAAACAACACAAAAATCTTTTAGTTTATTTATCATAATATAAAATTTCTCGATTGTCCTGAATATAGAACAGATTTTATTCTTTTGGGTCTCACAGTGTTTAAGGAGGATAAACAATACCCTTTCTAGAGGAAATGAGAAAATCGATTGATGATGTATAATACGAAATCGATCTCCAGATTATGCAAGATTTAATTTATTCTATGTAACATGTATACCTATTATTTATGTTACCATTTATGACCATAAACTTAAATAGTAGGTATATGGTCTAATAAAGAAGAATATATACACAATTAGCTTTTAAAAATTTTTTAGCTTTATATTATTTCATTTTTTTTCTAAATTTTTGAGATTATGTTAATTTTTTGTTACCGTTTAAAAACTTGTAATAAGCACAAATCAACTTTTCTTTGTTATAAATATTGCATAGTATGCATGACACATGACAATGAATTCGTCTTACAAGGGAAGTGTGAATCAGTGAATTTTTTATTAAAACTAGGAAGGCAGCCGCCGAGCGGTTCTACGCTCAAAGCTGGTAGACGGTTCAATCCTAGGTCCCGCTCGACGGCCTAGCCGTTCAGAGTTTTCCATGTTTTTTTTTTTTTTTTTTTTTTTCCGAAACTTGCGTAAATACGGGCTAGAACTCTCCACAGAAGGCACTACCCCACAGGCCTAGCACCCTATAGCAGTCAATCACCCTTATTTCCAAACACCTATTAAAATTAAACCAAATTTAAATTCGAAAGCATTGTTGAAAACATGCAAAATGTGCTCAACAACTCCCCATGGATGAAAATATGATCCTAGAAAGTTTAACTGTTGTTATAAAATCCAGCAAAATACAAACTGTTGCAAAAGAAAGTGACGCTGTTGTAACGTGTTTGATTCGTGAGTCTGAGGTATTGAGATCGAGATCTGCAAGGGGTTTTGCATTTTAATTTTTTATTTCAATTGATTTTTCTTTTTCTTTCTTTTTTTTACATTTTTAATTAAATTATATTTAAAAAAAAAATAGTTGTTATACATGGTTCGTACGGCCACGCCTTTTTTCATGGACTTTCCCACCAGTATTTGTATACAATATATTTCCTTTTAAGTTTTAAGGCTTTTTTAATATCAAAATTTGCTAAATAGTAATACTGATACAGAAAATTAAGAAAATTTAAGGACTGTACAAACTATGTTATATTAAAAAAAGTTTTTTTTTTTTTTTTTTTTTTTTTTTTTTTAAGCAAGAAATGAATAGTTTAAGGAGAAACACTTTTACATAGATTGCATTTATAAATTTTGTTAATGATTTGGTCTAGTGTTTTGTGTAAATTTTTAATTACTATTTTTTATCGACGTCATTAATAGCAAGCTCTGATCGTTTCCTCTTAATTGTGTTATTATTCATCTAAATTTTTGTATAAAGAAATACTGTGACGGCGAATTTTCTGATCGGACAATCCGAGGAAGTTATTCTTCGAAAATCCGGTAGATTTTCGGATTGGACACACGTTTGGAATCGAAGACCGTGCAATCGTCTACAGAGAATGAGGTGGCTGTTACGTTTGGCTGCCAAGGTAGAAGCCTGTTGTACGTTTTCGTTCCCGATAATCTAAATAGTAGATGGACAGAGTAAGTGTTTTCAATGTAAAATTTAGGCCTTTCGTATTCAGAGTTTTAAAGTATGTTACAGTTTCAGTATATGACGACTAATCAGAGAATACTTTTTGACAACCTGTAGGACAATTTTTGTTATTTTGTCAAGTATGAATAGGCTGTCCTCTGAATTGCTTAAGGATGTAAGTAAAAATCTATAAGATGTCAACATTCTTCATATAACTGTGTGATAAGAATCATAAATAATTATAAGATAAAATAAACTTTTTATATACCATTGTTTTAAATTTTCTGATGAATCGTTGAATCATAGCTATACGCAAGCGAAGTGTGACGTCACTAATCGTCAGTGGGGCCAAAAAAAAAAAAAAAAAAAAGATTTCCCTTTGCTCTTATTAAAGTGCATAAAGTTTTTAAAGTCAATTTTGTGAGAAGCGTAATTTAACTTTTTATAATTTTTTAATGTTCACGTTAAGAAAATGAACTCGTAATTTTTTTTGGCAACAATTAAATTATAGCTAATATTTTAATGGCTCTTTTAACGCTATTAGGATGTTATTATTTTCATATTTTAATTAATTATGAGAAAACTAATAAAAAATTCGAAAATCTGACTTCGAAGTATTGTGTTGTCACTGGCAATCCTGAAAGTCTCAAATTTCTAGCTAGTCGGGAAGTTAGTTAAAAATCGATTGCAAGATTTGTACAAGATATATATAGGGAGAGTGTGAACTAATAGTAGGAATTGAAAAAACCTTTTTATATACCATGTTTTTAATTTTTCTGTTGAATCGTTGAATCATACTTATACGCAAGCGAAGTGTGACGTCACTAACCGTCAGTGGGGCCAAAAAAAAAAGATTTATGTTAATTATCTATTGGATTTTTTGTAAACAATTATTAAAAATTAAGAAAAATTATTTCTTGATTTTAATCCCCATATTTGGATATAGTAACATATATAAGTTATCCGTCTACATGTGTTGAATTGAGTTACTTCTGCTGTAAAATTGATAAGCTTTTAAATTTAAATTTCAAAATTGTGTCGTCCTTGGCGATCAAAAAAGTAATACGAAAATATACATACAGTCGGTAACAAAAGTATCCGAACACTAGCGAAAATTCCTATATAAAAAAAAGTAGAGTTAATATTGTTTCGTTAAATAAATCCTTGTCGAATCATGTTCCTAGGCTGACTAAGAACATGATTCGACAAGAATTTATATAACAAAACAGTATTAACTCTACTTTTTTTTATATAGGAATTTTTGCTAGTGTTCGGATACTTTTGTTACCGACTGTACCAGATTTATATTTTTATAATATGCATTGTACGATATACTGGTTCATATTAATGATTGTTCTCTTAATATACGTTGTTGAGATAGCCATGATTTTTAAAAGGAACTAAATATGTTCGCCGAAAAATTTGGCGATCTTTTTTTTTTTTTTTGCCGAGGACGACAGATATCAAATATTCCTCTGCAATATATTAATATCTCATATCAGACACTTTATTTAGACATTTGAAAACAAATTTGACTTCAAGTTATGATAGAATATTTATTATTTTCCTTTTAATTAGTATATTAGTTGTATATTTATTGTGTAAATATAACCCTTTGAAATGAAATGTTTATGTTTACATTCGAAAATGGAAGTTAGAGATTTTTTTTCTACAGTTTTGAAATTTAAAATTCAAATTCTAACAATTTTACAGCGAATGACATTTTGAAAGTGATAATGACGTGAATTTTTGTAAGATGCATAATTTAACTTTTTACCGTTCACGTTTAATTGAATGTATTTCTTTTTATGTCGAAAGAAAATGAGCTCGTAATTTTTTTGGCAACAATTAAATTATAGCTAATATTTTAATGGCTATTTATATGGTATTAGAAGGTTATTATTTTCATATTTTAATTAATTAAAAGAAAACTAATAAAAATTTCATAAATCTGACTTCGAAGTATTGCGTTGGCAACGGGTTCTGAACTACTGTGAAAGTTTCAAATGTCTGGCTGGAAGGGAAGTTAGTTAAATATAGATTGCAAGATTTGTACTGGACAAACAAACAAGAATCGAATTTAATAAAAACTTTGTAAAATACATTCTTAAGATGTCTACAGGTGTGGCATTTTAACTTCCGGAAGACATCCTCCAAATGAAAAAAAAGTCAATTTATGTTGTCCAGAGGATTTCAGGTTATCCGGAAAATGGCATCCACTGGATTGTTTTAGGATGCCATTCTGTTGTTTGGAATGATCAATCATCTTGTTGTAAAACGGTGAGCATGGAAACTATTCAAACGCATATGAAAAACGCATTTATAAACCGATTTACATGAAACTTGTTATGTACAAACCCCATATCAAGTTCTCAACCAAGTTTATTAATCAACTTGATTTGCCATTTTGTTTTGAAATGACCCCCACTTGGGGAAGAACAAAGAAATCAATTTACCGTTTCGATTGATTCAGAAAGATTTGTTTTTATTTATTTATTTTATTTATTTATTTTTATTATTATTAATTTTTATACCTGTATATTTACAGAGTTGCGAACTTTTATAATTTATTCCGGAACAATTTTAGCCCCGCCTTCTTTTCGCACCAGAAATTTTATAGAATATTTTTCTTTAATATGTGACAACGGTTAAATAAGGGAAAATCATTCTTTAAAATCTCCGGCGTGAGAAAAGGGCGGGGCTGACAATGCTCCGGAATAAATTATAAAAGTTGGCAACTCTGTATTTATATATTATTATTTTTTTTTTCGAATAAATTGGGATTACTGAAGCCTTATTTTGATTTTTAAAATAAGGCTTCAGCAACCAAATTCTTCAGTTTTTATTTAAAATGGAAGTAATAAACAAAGCTTTAACAGTTAATTAAAAATTATGTATGAATATGTATAAATATATAATTTTTCTCTTTGAAACTAAATTTTGCTAAAGAATCTGCTATATTATTTTTAGTTCCATTGTGCGATTTCCTATGCTACTAGTTATCATGATGATATAATTTGGAAAAATCACGAATGTTCATTATATATTTATGCATAGATGATTTCGTAAAAACACTTGGGCCTGTATTTCATTGTAGAATATAATTATCTATTCCGTAACATTTAAAGAAGCATGAACCAAACGAATTCATTTTGTGTTTATTAATTCAGCCTAAAATATATTTTATTTACTTGATACAGCTATTATTCAAATAGTTGAATAAATATTTTTCAATAGGATTGCGTGGATATTGAAAATGAAAACTACATATTTATACAATGATAGTAATTAGACTGAACTGAAGATGCTGTATTGAGTTTAATAGTAATTGGAAATCTCCCTAATTATTACTTGCATAAATTATATTTTTCGTCTTTCAAAAGACCCTATGTAATTAGTTAATAATTAAAATCATAATTTACTCGACGAATGAATAGAGTATTCAATACCAATATTTAAAAGAAACAAATCCATGAGATGTTTTACACCATGAAACAATCTATATATATATATATATATATATATATACACTGTTAAAATTTTCAACAGAAAACTCTGTGTAATCTATTATCTTAAGTCTTACGTAAAATTATAGAGAAAAATAAAGGGAGATGTTAAAAAACTTATTTTATACATTCATTTTAATAACTAATTTTAATTTAATTAAATATTGGTGAGAATATATTTCGGACTTGGAACGCTTTTTCTAAAGTAGAAACAGTCATTTTTAATTTTAATTAAAAAATTAAATAATAAAATTAGGTAAAAATACAGAATAAAGATTGAGAATCTCGATCATTCACTTTTAATTAAGAATTACTGTAAATTTACAGAGACTCTGGATAAATATTTGCATTAAATTTACAGAAATTTTTAACAGTGTATATATATATATATATATAATTTGAAAAAAAAAAAAGATGGTTCATTTTCACTGTCTAAAATACTGCTTAAATGTAGCGAGTGATTTACTGCTTTTGATAAATATTCAAAGATGCGCTTCTGAAATTACTTGTCTCGTTACCATCAGATTTTCTCTAACATCTTCAGATAAACTTCTGCAAGACCAGCTGGTGCCACAGTCAACTAAAAGTGCCATAAGAGAAACAAACTAAGAAATAAGGACACAAAACTAAAACAGGTCTCTTTTCCATCCTCGCACTGACATCCTAAATCGATAATGTAGAGTTTATCGAAGTGATATTAAAGGGTGGAATCTTAGAGACAAGTGCCAATCGAGTTGAGTTGCGAAATCTACTTTCCTTTGTCAGCTGAAGTGGAAAGTTTATGAAATTTAGGGGAAAGAAACAAATAAAGAGTTTTAAAACATAATGTGTAAGAAGATTCAATTTTTAAAACAGTTGGATTCTTATATGGCTTTGGTAAATGAAGCTTTACAAAAAATGAAAGTTTACGCCATTTTAATGAATTCTGTAAATCTAAAAGTGTTTTTTTTTTTATTAAATGACTTTTAAGTTTTAAATTTATTTCCGTCTATTCATTAAGGTTACTTGAAAAACATAGTATTTTGCGATAAACATCAGAAAATGGTCGGCATAGTATTACCCAAAGGATACTTAAAAAGGATTCATCAACAGTTTTAATTTTCACTCTATTGATCCTTGCATAAATTCCAGAAACCGCTTAAAATTACACAAAATAAATCGTAGAAGACAATTAATACTATATATATATATATCTTTTTTTTTAAGAAATTTAATAACAACTGTTCTTGAGTCCGAACTGAATAATTTCTAATTTAGATTTATGTCTTTCTCGAATATCTATACTTTGATTAAATAAATCTGTTCTCTTGAATTCGTTTATGAAACGCTCTTTTTAAGTGCAAACTAAAAGCCAATTTATGCATACAGTGAATGTGGAATGAAAACAGCAGACTATTTGAGGTCACATTGGGAACGAACTCATTTAGAAAAAAGTACAAATAGAAGATTACAGGGGTGAATATATTCCCAGGTGATCCTACTAATATTTTTAAGCATATATTATACTTTATATATATTAAAAATATTTACATTGCATGAATACAGAATGAATAAGAAATGAATATTATAAAGACATTTTGTAGATTGTAATTGAATTGCTAGAAATTTTCCAGGAAATTGTTGATGTTAAAACCTACTTACATGATAACAATTGTATTGTAGAGTATTTCAGGCATAGCAAATATTCAGTTTTGCTTTTTTTTATTTAAATTATGCAGAGTGACTCAAAAAATGGGAATAAATTTAACATTAGGTAGTACCTACCAATACAAACAATTATACGAATACAAACAGGAATACATGATCAAAAGGAAAATGCAAACACACTATATGGGGAAACATATTAAAATTGAGGATATGAAGAGAAAATACAATAACATATACATTTAAAATAAGAATAAATATTTATACAATTTTAATGATGATTTATGCAGTTTAAAGATGTTCCAAAAAAAATAAATAAATAAATAAATAAATAAATAAATAAATAAAAATAAGTATTAACATACTTGCCAACTCAACTCGGAAGATTGTTAGTTCCGCCTATTTTTTTCACACTAGTCTTTTTTTAGAGTACTTTTATTCTTATTTAATCGTAAATATATTTAAAGAGAATTACTCTAAAAATTAAGTGGTGTACAAAAAGGGGCGGGAACTAACAGTCTTCCGGGTTAGGTTAGCAAGTATCAACGATTTTATAAGCAGAAAAGGGCCCTAACAGCACAGTTAGGCTTAACTTATCCACAGTACATCTTAAGGATGTTTCTGGGATGTCTTTTCATCCAGAAGACATCTTGAAGATATCCTGGGGAGGTGATGTGCTGTCTGGGGGCAAAGGAGGGAGGTGCGAAATCTCCGGAATATTCCAGTCATATTAAGAACCTCCAAAAATGCAATAAAAATTTTTGCAATTAGGAGTTCCTCACAGTCAGAAAAAGTCTCATGCACTAGATTCCTCAGTTGTCCTAACAAAAAGAAAACAATATACGATCAACATAGGGTGAACCTATTAGAGTAACTTTATAATAAAATAACCTTTAAAAATTATTGCAACTACCTAATCGGGAAGATATTTTTTACTTTCCGCACATTCGTATGTAAAGAAAGTATTGTAATCATGTCAAAAATCCGAATTCGATATTTTGGTGTTTCTATACGTTTTGAGGTCCCCTGAGTCCGTATTCACTATTTTTGCGATGATGTATGTATGTGTGTGTATGTATGTGTGCGTGTATGTATGTGTGTGTGGATGTATGTGTGTATGTATGTGAGTGAACACGCTAGCGTCTGCTCAAATGAGCTGTGCGTTGGTACGCTTGTTGTAAGTCACCATAGCACGAACCCTATTGATTTTGGGGAATCTAGCACTTATAGTTTTTTACAGGGACACAAAGAAAAATTCTTTATCATTATGGCCTATGGGGTCAAATTTTTAAAAGTGCGATAGCGTCTAAACGCCTTATTCAATTGAACAAAAAAATTATACACATATTATAGGTCACAGTTTCACGATCTGTATAGTTTTGGTGAATCTAGCACTTCTAGTTGTTTTACAGGGACACAACAAATAATTCTGTATCATTATGGCCTATGGGGTTGAAATTATTTAAAGTGTGATAGCATCTAAATGCCTTATCCGTTTCAGTGGGAAATTTATATACGAGTTATAGGTCACCATCAGACAAACTGTGTAGATTTTGGTGACTCTAGCGCTTAACGAGTTTTACAGGGACACAAATAAAAATTGTTCATCATTAAGCTGAAATTACTTAAAGTTCGACATCGACTAAACGCCTTATTCAAATGAACTTAAAATTTATATACATGCTGTACGTCATCCTCACACGAACTTTAGAGAACCTAGCACTTATGGTCCTTTTTACAGGGACAAAATGCAAATTTCTTTAGAATTAGGGCATATAGGCTCAACATTTAAAGTGAGATAGCGTCTAAATGCCTTATCCGATGAAGCTGAAAATGTATACAAATATTATAAGTCACTGTTTCACTAACTATAAGCATTTTGGTGACTATAGCATCTGTAGGTTTTTACAGGGACACAACGAAATATTCTTTATCATTATGATCTACGTGCTCAGTAAAATAGCGTTAAATTAAACATCGTGTACTATATAAAGAAAAATACTGAAATACCCTATTGTAATTGTCTCTTTTGTTTATTTAACAACTCCTCTTACTTTACTTTATCTACAAAACCATTAATTACTCAATGTTAGGAAAGTCGAGTGGAGTCACTCCAGATTTTTTATTCTAAGTAACTGATGAACAAAAAGTTTCTAAGTATGCTAAATAATTTCAATGATACAAATTTCAAAACTTCGGTAAAAAATATTAAAATAAGGACTGATCTCGGATTTCGAGGACCTATGATCACCTTAGACAGACTGGGCGATCGTGGTAGGCAAGTTACAAGTCCAACTCTCCCGATTCATCGGTCTGGAACAGGAACGTCAAAATAGGCTTGAGGTTGGCACTAGAGGTCAATTGGAATTTTCTACAGCAATTCTGGAAGCATTTCTTGCAGAAATATCTGGTTTCGGTATTCCTAAATTCTGCCTTTATCTCGTACATTATAACTGATAGAACGGTTGCACGCTAGATTAACTTTTTATTCACCGAGACACAGATTTACTTCAATTTTTCTTCTTTCCAAGGTTATATCTGCATAGAGGGGGGTGTTTTTCATCCTGATAAATTACAGAAGAAATACAGTTTTTACGTCTTTGGAGTGACCTTTTTCGGAAGGCCTTAGCCCATTTACGTTTCATTTTAGAGCATACATCCTTTGATGGAAATTGTTTGTGTTGGTGTTTAATATCCTTTCATAAATTTATTTACAACTTTTTTCAATCAATATGCATATTATTGAAAAATTAATTAAAATTATGTTAATAGATCAACGTCTCTCTATATATATTTCTCTAACGTGGACAATACAAATACATTTCCTCAAAACTATAGAAAAGCGATGATGACATCGCTTTTCTGGGGGAGAACAAAATATTTAGATTCATAGTGTAAACTCAATAAAAAACAGAGAGAGAGGAAAAAAAAAACATTGTGGATAATAGCCTATATAAATATTTCTCTAAAAAGGACCAGTAACGGTTAAATTTTCTCGAAATAATACTATAGTGACGTCATGAGAGAAAAGAATTTTTAAGGAAGGAGTAGGCAAATTCAATTTTTATTTATTATTATTATTATTATTATACATGTAAGGAAGGAATACCTAAATTGATCTTAAACTCTATAATAGGGTTAAAACAATGATAACGATATGCATTTATTTTCGTTGTTTTTCAAATTAATTTTCAAAAAATGAAATGGATTTTAATTATACAACAAATATGACTTTTATTATTTTCTCGAAAACTAAATTATATAAACCCCAGCAATTTATGGACATTGTTCTGTTCGGAAAAAAAAAAAAACTCAAATTAGACCTTTATATAAATTTGTAACTTTATTAATAATTTTCACTTTTATATTCCATAATTCATTCATACTATCGTATTAAATTAGTTTTGTGTTTGAACTGTTGAAATTTTCTAGAGATAAAGTAAAAAAAAATATATAATATGTCTATTGTATTTATGTATTAAATATATATATATATATATATATATATATATATATTAAAACTCTCAAAAGTTTATAAGGCAAAAATTCTTTTTCTAAAATATTTATATGTTTGACTCGCAAATACAGCTTCTTTATAATTCTGATGTTATAAATCCAATACAAACACTTGTATACTATTTATAAAAATTGTCAGAATACACATGTATCCGAAGCCGATTTTCCAATATAATGTTGCTTGCAAGTTTTTTTTATATCTCTGTCTAATATTATTTTCTTATACGTCATTATTATATTGCATTGCTTTACAGAATAGAATTCTGGGTGACTAAATCTGGGAATAAAAAATACATTCTGTTTTTCAGTACCTTGAAAATTGATACCGGAGCGTAAAATTCTATATTTCTTGTTCATAACTTCCAAAAAAAGTTCAAGCGAAGTGCATTTTGTGTAACACACAGAGGCAGGATGCTTTCATTCCTTAACATCTGGATACTCTGTTATGCCACATTATCAATATTTTGGAAATTTACTCTGGTGTGAGATAAAATCTAGGCGGAAGACTCTTTCAATGTACAGAAAGAATATGATTATTTCATATTTTTTTACATAAAAATTATAAAATAATTTAGATTAAAAAAAAAAAAAATACAAAATACCACTTTATATACTTATTCTCTTATATATTTAAAAATGTGTACGTTTCTAATTCGGAAACTTGTCTTCTACGGATAGCATTTTACCTATTTATCGAAATTTTGAAGAACCTTTTATTTACCTCTCTACCACTTGATGTATGGCGCAATTTTTTTCCAAAAGCGTTTCGCTATTTACTTTTTATGGTGCATTTAATAAGAGAATTAAAATACTCAATATATATAATAAACAAATACAGAGTGCAGCTTTTTTTAAATCTAATTTTTACATCCTATGATTAGAAATTAATCTGCTAAAATATGATCTATTGTTTTAAGATTTCTCATTTGATTCAAAACTGAAGAAGATTAGAAATTAGTATTGGTCATTTATCTTATGCTGTTTGATTAGTAAAACATTTTAAATTATTTAAAATGTATCCTAAAGCTTAAAGCATAAGGTAAATGATGTAAATATGGCCAATGCAGGTAATATGGCCAACCCGTAATAATGTTATTAATTTCAGTGAAATCCGAAAGATGGCGCTTGAATCTAGTCGCTCGAAATCAGAAGAACATAATTTAGTATCGCCTTAACGAAGTATCTATAATTAGTGATGTACATAATATTTTCGCTGGTTTAATGGTCTTTTAAACTGTATAAATGAATTTCAATAGCTGAGTCTTCAGACAGAATTACGAACGGTTTGTCTAAAACACTTTATTGTTGACAATAGGCCCGATGGGCCTATTACCTGCACGTATCAAAATTTTTAACCACAAGGACGTTGTCTTCTGACCTTTGATAGGGACAAGTCCCATCTTGATTTCTTATTTCTGGATGAGGCTGAAAAAGAAAAAATGGCATTATTCTATCTTGTTCTCCTTCTAATACAACCCATGAGCTACAGGGTTTGGATAAATCTTGTTCTGGGCTATTTGAGCAATTCTGGGACCAAGAAGTTCTTTTGCTTTGGAACAAAGTAACCATATAAACATTACAAAAGCTCGACTTGGAAGAATATTTTCTCCAATTTCAGACGACATTGACATTTCACACTTCAAAGGGACAGGTATCTATCGTGTCACTCCTATCCTGTCTATCCTTTCAACGTAATTCCCGAGGAAGCCTTTGCTCTAAGTTCTTTGTCTGCAAACCCACCTCTAACAAAAAATAGTGCCTATGTGTTGTGCATTATAATTATGTGCGCGAGGAATGCGTAGGACTTACCAAGAAAGATAAGGAAGGGTACTCTCCATACACGTGAAGTTAAAATATAAAAGACATTTCTGACCGTAAAATGTTTAAAATCGCTTAAAAATTTGATGAAAACTGCTGAAAATTGTTTAAAATTGCTTAACATTGCGTTTTAAATATTTTTCTTACTTATCGTTTCATTATTTTTTGTAAAGTTTCAAAAATTAAATTTTGTTTTGCAATAATGGATGTGTTGTTTTGCGTTTAATATGAATCTCTTTATCACATTTCACCTATGGGCATATTACCTGCATAGGGTCATATTACCTTCCATCAACTAGTCTTCTTTTTAAGTAATTCTTGCAAGTTTAAATCTTGATTATTGTTTTTTTTTTTTTTCTTTTTTTTCCGCGTACTAAAAAGAGCCCTCTGTTTTAAAAAATTTGTATTTTATTTTAAAATCGGTTACTACTATCGTTAAAAAAATTATATCCTTATAGTGGTCATATTACCTGCACTTACCTTATTACATACATAAATACGTTATAAATCTTAAAATATATTATAAATCTAATACATTTTCAAATACAAACCATCTAATTATTTTCCTGGTAGAACATAAAATGTTAATTTTTTTTTAAATATAAGGGGAAATTGCTTTATTCTTTTACGTTTTCACGTTTTTATTACAATATATATATATATATAAAGCATAAAGGCAAATTTTGATAAATGATTAGGAATAAATAAAATTAACCATCATGCTTTTAATTGCAAGGTTAGCTGACCCTTTAGTAATTAGCATAAAAGTTCTTGCTATTGAATAATACTTGGCATAGACTTTTTACGATCATTACAGAGGTGGTCGACCCTGAGGTATTATTTCTGCAGTCTGTTCTTTAATTTTCTTCGATTAAAATTCCAATATGTTTTATTTAAGAGACAAAAATTTAAGTTAAAATACATTTTAAAAACAAAAATACATATAAAAACAATTAAAAGCTAGACGTTTCGAAACCCGTCCGGGTTTCCTCATCAGTAATTACAACACAATATGCAAACATTACATGAACACTCAAGGAATTTAAAGGAATACCGAATATTGAGGAGCCAGTGCGCATGCTTCATTGATAGTGTGGAGATGCTTGGCAGTGTGCCAGCTCTCAAGGAAAATACGCGATTTATACTTATGAAAACCAGAATTTAGAATTTTTATATTATCGAAGTCAGGAATATGATCAGTTTCTACACTATCAATGAAGCATGCGCACTGGCTCCTCAATATTCGGTACTCCTTTAAATTCCTTGAGTGTTCATGTAATGTTTGCATATTGTGTTGTAATTACTGATGAGGAAACCCGGACGGGTTTGGAAACGTCTAGCTTTTAATTGTTTTTATATGCATTTTTGTTTTTAAAATGTATTTTAACTTAAATCTTTGTCTCTTAAATAAAACAGTTTTTGCTTTTAATATATCTAATTGAGACGGTTTGATGTTTGTGTACGTTAAAAATTCCAATAGTTCTTTTGGTTCCATTTGGTTAATGACTGATCGTGAGAAACATTCATGATTATTTTTCTGTTTATAAATTAATTATCATATTCTTTATAAGCACCTTCTTATTAATGTTCATTATTATCGTTAATTTATAGGAATTATATTAAAGTAAGTACTAAAATTTTAAATTAGTCATTGGATTAAAGTTCATTTATTGGAGTTAAAATTAATTTATTTGAATAATATTATGATTATTTTCATTTTTATTAAAATTCATATCGGTATATATATATATATAATAAAATATTACAAATTTGAAAATTTATAGAATTTCCAAAATAAACGATAAAGTATGATCAACCCCAAAGCTACATTATTAAAAATGATATAAAAAGAGATAATTGAAAATGAATGAAGGCATACCAATTTCCTAACGTTATCAAAGGTACATTAGGAAAAGAAAGCATGCAAAGTAAATAGTTTTCTGCGTCAAAGAAAACCTAAGCTAAATTATTTTTGGCTTATGCCTAAACCATTTATGAACCATAAATCAAGAATGAAAATGTACAAAAATATTTTAAAATTCATTAAATTAATTAATTGAAATTGTAATTAAAAGAATTAGCAAATAAAATTTTACTCACAATTTTACCAAAAATATGTTATTTAAATCCGGAATAACCATTTACGAAGAACAAATAAAGAAAAAAAAATGCACACAAGATAACTGAAAAATAATTAATTAATTAATTGAAATCGGTAATAAAAGGTTCAGGAAATAAGATTTTAATCACAAGTTTACCAGAAATTTTCTTTACGTCTATGAAAAAATATCAATTCCATCGGAAATTATTTCACTAATTTAAAATTTTTTTTCCTTTTTTTAATAATAATTTGTATATATATATATATATATATATATTTCACTAGAATTAAATTATCTGAAGATATATGTTTGAAATGAAGTAAATTCATTATTTTCTTGATCTGCTTTTATAACTGTTTATTATTATTAATCTGAATACGTAGTTGAAATGATAATTTCAAAGCTCTGTATTTTAACAAAAAAAACAAATTAGCGAATTGAAAATAATTGTATTAGAGTCTATTTTATATTACTTCTTAAGTAAAATATTTTAACATTAAGATATATTTAAAGCACAATAAAATAATTTTGGCAAAGCATTGTTTTTTAAACAATTTGCATAACTTTTGCATATCATTTTAATGAATCTTGTACTATTCAGCGAAATTCGCATTAAAAAAAAAAAAAGTGTATGCATATTTTTTTTTTTACTCTATCTTTTTCTTTTACTTTTTCTTTTAAGATCATCGGGTTAATGTTTAATTTTTAATGTAACTAATGCAGTAATCATGTATTTATAACCTTGCAGCAAGATACTAATTTATCAAATTCCCAAACTATATCCCACATTATCTGTATACCAAATTTGGATATCATAAATATTTCTCATTATCTGAACAAATGTGGATGACCAGGCAAGTAAAAGAAATCCATAAATAATCAACGTGGTCTTGAATGTAGCTGGTAGTGTTTGATGGAGTGTGATCATAGCGAAATCCGTTCTTCTTTTAACGGAAGCTTATTCGTTCGATGGAAAAGAAGCGTTAGAAAGTAACTAATTAATCAGAATTACACTGAATCATGAGCATCCGTACAATGTTGTGGAAATCAATGAAATCTCATTAACTGAAGAGGGTTAAACTGCATCTTTTGCGGGAAAAAATATCTTGATGATTAAGCTCGTTTTTTGGGCGTAAATTGGAGTTGTTTATTCAAATTGGGAATGAGGATGATTTTTTTATAAACTGAGATTATTATTTTCTTAGAACAAAAATGTTTTTCTATGTTATTCATGCTTTCATTTTGTTTTCTTTAATGAAATATGTATATATTTTTCTTATAAAAATAATGCATATATATATATGTATATCTTTTTCTGTTTAATTGCATTTTTCATGTTTTTTTTTTTTTTTTTTCTTCAGAAATCAAAAGTTTGAATAAATAATAATAATTGTTAAAAAAAAAAAAAAAAAAAAAAAAAAAGTCAAAAAGGAAAATTATTCTTAATTTACAAAATTCAATATCTGATTAACATAAGATTATTTTATGAGCGCCATAATTTGTTTATGTATATATTTTTAAAATTATTTTTGAGTTAAACTACACTAATTAAACTTTCCTGTCAAACTATCCGTAACTTTTATGGCTGATCTGCATTTTTTTTTTTTTTTACAGTATTTGCTGTGATTTACAGCTTATTTTTGTAAAATTTATGGCTAAAGGTTAGCAGTGAGGTTAAAATATTTTAAGTGTATTGTAAGTTTCTTTCTTAAGCATTGAATTATTACTATATCAATATTTTTAAAAGTGAGATTTTGGAAAGAAACTTGCTAAATTTCCTTTCCAAAATAATAATAACAATAATAATAAATAAAATAAATAAACGAATAATAAAACACTTTTACAACCCGCATATTACCTGTTTTTAAGACCTGTATGTATATTTTGACACATATTGGAATACTTGTATTGTCATTAATAAAATAGATATTCAATTATTAATCTATATAATATTAAGGCTGTGTCTTAGTTTTCAAGAATGATTGAAAAGAAATAGACTGAGGTTCTACGTTTCAATAGAAAGACTTCCAGCGTATAGAGTCTTCCTTAGGGATTCTTATCTGTATTTTTATGCAAGTTTTGAAAGAATAATATTATAGTTTTAAAAAATTAAAGAACACGCTTTTATAGAAATGTGGACTAAAAAGCACAAAATATCTATCTTAGTATTAAAATGCAGGGTAAGAGAAAATCGTGTGAGTGACACACCATAATATTTACATACATTTAAATCTTTAACAAGGAGGAGGTGCCGCTCACCGCTCTAAGAGTGGTGTCGAGTGCTTCTACCTATGCTAGGCCCATTTAAATCTTTAATTTTAATTAAAATAATTTAGAATTAAACAAAAACCATTTTTTTTTTAATCTCCCCTGACTGGGCTCGAACGCTAGACTTTAGGTTCGTAGTGCGGAGCTTTACCTCACAGCCACAGCGTTCACGTAGGGAAAGCCTTTTTTTACAATATAGATTTTTCGTTTGCTCCCACAGCGGTTACAAACAAACATACAGGTGAAGCTAATAAAAGCGTGTTAAAAAAAGGGTTAAACGTGAAAAAGTCCTTGGGACTAGTTCGACGAGCATGACCTGCGTTCGAACTCGACAGATCCCGTCTATTGGCTTAGAGAAATATAATATTAAAATAATCACAAAAAGCATAAAATATAAGCCACATTAAATGCGTTTTTGAAATATCAATGTGAAATTTAGCGTTACCGAAATTTTAGATTTTTTTTTTTTTTTTTTTTTTTTTTTTTTTTTTTCATGTTTGTTTTTCCTTTCTTTCAGGGGCAGTATATTTCTATAATATCAGCTTGCTTATATTTTTCTCTTTAATATGACAAATTTCTGAACGAATTAGCTTCCGTTAAAATTATTTGAATGGAAATTTTCATATTAATAAACTTGAAAGACAATATCTGCACATTATATACTGTGAAGCATACTGTGTTATAGGAGCATTCAAATATTGATTGATATATGTTTCTTAATTGCGGCCAGGTAGAAAAAATCAACGGGATCTTCTAGAGAGTACGGAATTATAGTTGCCTTTACTGGTAATGATACATTTTTTTTATTAGTCCCCCCCCCCCCCCAAAAAAAAAAAAAAAAAAAAAACTTTAGCCAGACTTGACTTTCATACGATGAGGATATTCTAAACTAGTGGATCTGCAGATCAGGAGCCTCAACGTCCTATTTACATCAGACAATATTCAATAGGTCATTTTTATTTTGCTTATCGTATAATCGTATATATTGACTCGATCTACTTGTTACCATAATCAGATACATTTCTGAGGGGGGCTGCCGCCCCCTCAACCCCCCGATGTATCTCTAATTGTATATTTTATAAAGTGTTACGGAATTGTAAATAATTGCATTCATTTTTGTATAAATTCTTTCAAAGACGTTTAGTAAAGTTAATAAAATGCTAACTTTCTGCATTTCTAGTCGTTTTAGCGTAAAAATAGCTTAATTTTCCCTTAAAAACACTTAAAAAAGCTCCAATAAGGGAATAAATGGATTTGGCGCCAAATTTGGCGACTGTTTCCCTCCTTGGCGATTTTTTGGCGACATTGGCGACAAAATCCTTATTAGGGATATAGCAAATATGGAAGCTCTAATCTCATTATGAGATACGAGAATTTTCCAGAACAGCCTGTGTTCGATAGAAAAGTATAAAAGGAGCATTTTTTCGTCAAGGCGGTCCGTGTCAGATCTGTGTCAGTTTCGTCAAATGCTTGCTTTGTTTTGAGCCTCTTTGGATGAGACTTTCTTTATGTGTTTATGTGCTAAGCAGTTTGTACTGTTGTTTTGCTGTTAACGGCTGTTGTTTAAGCTGTGTTTACTGGTTGAATTGAAGCTGATACTTGGTTCATAGAGCTGTATTTTTCTGGAACTTTCTGTGAATACATCACTGAATTTTTGCAAGTTTCGTCTTTCATTCTCGGACAACTTACGGACCCCCCAAGTACGCAACAATATGCATTCTTAATAAACGACGGTCTTATATTATTTTCTTGATTCATAAATACCAAATTTCATAACTATAAATTTCATACAAAAAAAAAAAAAAAATACATAGCATATCGGAAATATTTTGCGTATCCTTTAAACTAATTTCCAATTCTATGCCTACAACTATCAACAGAAAAACATGCTTTTAAAATTCAAATAAAATTTCATTATATTTGATGGGGTGTAACCATGTTAAAATAAACTTGTAAGATATATCGACTATAGACCGTAATAGTACGAAATTATTTTATGAATCCCCGGAAAAGTACCCACAGTCATTATAAATGCCAATAATAAGAATAAACTTTATTAATTATAACTCATTCATTTTTCAAACTAATTTGACATCATTTGGATAATTACAGTACATACTCGGAAGTATTTTGTGTGGTCCCATAAATTATTTAGTCGATACATAACCTTTTTTTAAGAGTAAACATAATTTTAAGCATCTTTATAATGTATGTTAATTTTATTTGTAGTTCAATTCAGCATAAACGCATTAAAGAGCGCGTTTAAATAAAAGTTTGTCCATAGCCTCTAATGTTGCGAAATTCTTTCCTGTGTCTCTGTAAACAAACCATAAACATTGTATACACTAGTAAAAACTATTCCGCTTATTTTGCGTTTAAAATTAATAATTGTTCCAAATTTAACATCGTTTGGATGACTACGTGACATTGTCAGAACACTTTTGTAAGGTCCTGTACATTAATTAGAAAGCTTAAGAGCACATATTTTCTTCAAACCACATGAGTTTAAGCATCTTACTCACGTACGCTATTTTCATTTTCTTCATTTCAAAGTAATGATATTAAAATGCGTTTAAAAGAAATTCACCCCTTACACCGTAATGTTAAGAATTTTTTCGTGTCCCTATACACAGTTTATAAACAATATAGCAATAAAAATTATACAGATACTTATATGCAAAGCTGGAACGTGTGCGCCAATTTGCAAGTCAATCGAAGGACTTTTGCGGCCGCTATTGCGGTACATACAAATTCTTCCCATAGGCCGTAATGATAAAAAAAAACTTTGACGTGTCCCTGTACACGAACTACAAATGGAATGCACACCCAAAACTATACAGTTAATTTCGTGGGGATCATGAACATGTGTACCAAATTTCAAGTCAGTAGCGTGATATTTGCGGCCGCTATCGCGATACATACATATTCCTCCCTTAGGCTGTAATGATAAGAAAAACTTTGGCGTGTCCCTATATACCAACTACAAATGGAACACATACCAAAAACTATACAGCGGATTTCGTAGGGCTCATGAACATGTGTACCAAATTCCAAGACAATAGCGCTATTTTTGCGGCCGCTACCGCGATACATACAAATTCCTCCCATAGGCCGTAATGATAAGAAAAACTTTGGCGTGTCCCTGTATACGAACTACAAATGGAATACATACCAAAAACTATACAGCTGATTTCGTGGGGCTCATGAACATGTGTACCAAATTTCAAGTCAATAGCGCTATTTTTGCGGCCGCTATCGCGCGACAGACAGACAGACACAGCCCAAAACCGTTTTGAGTCTCAACAGAGGGCCTCCACTGACGTTTCGGCAATAATGTTTGCTGAAGCAAAATTGCTTATAGTTTTTAGTTCCCCGTCATACAATAGGTATGGGGAACTTAGGTAATCGTGAAAATTTTCGACCTCGGTTTTTTTAAGTTTTCAGGTGTGAGGAATCCGAAAATGACAAAATTTGTATGGTGTCTGTCTGTAGGGTATCTGTTAGTGTGCTAGTCCGTTAGTCCGTTAGTTTGTTAGTCTGTATACACGATACCTCAAGAACAAATTGTCACAGAGAGGTCAGATCAGTTTTAAAATATTACTTTCGACACTGGCAAGAACCCTATTCATTTGCAACATTCGAATTTAAAAACTGAGAATAGGACAAAAATCACTTAAACGTGCATTAAATGAAAACGTTTTACTGTAAAAATGTCAGACCAGTTTTAAAATATCAGTTTTGATGCCGAAATGAACATCAGTAACTATCAATAGGCTACTTTGAAAATTTCGCAAGTTATTGGAAATTTACGAATTTCTTAACATGGCAGTATACGGCAAAATTTCACATAAAAGTCAATTTTGAAAGATATTTTCATCGTAAAGATATCAGACTACTTTTGAAATATTATTTAGGACACTGGCATGAATATGAATGACTATGAATTTTTGCAATACAAAAATTTCATAAATTATTGGAAATTTACGAATTTCTTAACATGGCAAAATAGAGCAAAATTTCACATACACGTCAATCTTGAGGGATATTTTCATCGTAAAGATGTCAAACCACATTCGAAATATTATTTAGGATACTGGCATGAAAATCATAGACTATGATTTTTCCAATTTAAAAAATTCGTAAGTTATTTGGAATTTACGATTTACTTAACATGTCAGAATAAGGCAAAATTGAGCATAAACTTCCATTTTGAGGATCATAAATACATCAGACAACTTCAAAATTACATTTATGATATTGGTTTGAACATGATTGAATACAAATGTTCTAATAGGAAAATTTCGTAAATTATTCGTAATTTACGATTTTATCAATATAGCGAAATTGTAAATTTTTCATATAAATATGAATTTTGAGGATTATTGCATTGGAAATAGTAGCATGAAAACTAAACAACGGAATTGACCCTGATAAAATAAACTAATAGATTAGAATAAGATAAATATATCGAAGTGAACGATGGATAGACTATTAGGCGGGGATTTCGTTCTGTCACTGTATCAAGCTTTGGCCAAAATCATTTTTTTTAACATGATTATGTCTCGCACTAGAAATTTGTGAGAACATAAATATGGTGGGGAACTGAGCCGAGTCCACCTATGCCAACTAGTTTAGATTCCAGTCGTTATAGGTACAGAAAATGATCTTCACTGACAAAAATATCTGTAGTCCCTTATATATAAGTGAAACCCATTGTGTTTTTATTATTAACACAGTGTTAACTATCTAAACTGGAAAATTTAAATTATAAAATTTTAGCGTAAAATATTATTTAAATAAGTTAAAAATATTCTTTAATATCGGAAAATGAATTGATTATGTAGTTATAATATAAACATCTTCTAAGTTTCAAATACCCCCCCCCCCCCTTTTTTAAAAAAAATCTAATGTTTAATAATTTTAATTACTTATTTTTATTTATTTTTTTATTTTCACATCCATTCAGGTACCTTTTATTGTTATAATAACACTTAGTAACTTTAACACTTTGTAATAATTTAAACTGATCTATTAAATCTAATACTACATTAAAATATATATTTTATATTTTAACAATTACAAATTTCACACTTCACTATACGTGAGCCAGAGATGAAACAATAAGCATTACATGAAATTATCTTTCTTAGAAATAATTTTCTCAGTTATTGTCTGCTAAAGTAACATCAGGTTATGTACAATTACAATAGATATAAATTATAACAGCATCTTATGCCTATATGAAATTTTCTGTAAATTTCATAGAAATTTTTGAAAAAGATAAATTCTAAATAATTTCAAAATCTTTATACATAAATGACAAAATCTTGTTAAAAAAAAAAAAAAAATCCTAAAGTCTGTTCAACTCAGTGAATTCGTATAATCATTAAATAAATGCAACCCATTATATTTAAGTGTGCTTAATTAATAACTCATAAAGAAAATCCCTATTTAAGAAAAATAAATTCATTATAAATTTCCAAACAAATGTATTTAAAAAAAAAAAAAAAAAGACGAAGAAGAAGAAAAAGAATGCATACAGAAATTAAATCACGAGTTTGACTTTTATCAAAAATAAAACAAAAGTGTTAATAAATATTTACACAAAGAAAAAAGATGAAGAAGAAGATACGCCATTTGATTACCATTTTTTTTCTTTCTTTCTCTCTTAGATCTGGATAATTTCAGAGCAATCTCGGACATTTTCGATAATGAAACGACTATGAAGTATGCATGACATATAAGCTCATCCCGTTTTCTGTAAATTCAATTATAATTGAAAAATTTTTAGACGCCAGGCTTTTAATTTCTTTTGCTATTTTATAAAGTTTAGCATTCTATAATGATATTAAACTTTTACTTAAAGCAATTATCCTAATGTCATTTTGCACGCCCTGAGGAGTATTTAGCATGCAGAAAGTGGCAACAAGAAGTTTCTTTAAACACCCCCCATCAAAACTTCCGCTACTGTGAGTAAATAGACTCTTCTTAATTGTGTTGTGAACGCATAAACGTGAGGCTAGGCATGATAATTAAGAGCGTCTTAATGATATTCAGTATCAGCCATGAAAGAAGTTTAAAAGATCGATAATTACGTGTCCTAAAGCATTATGATTAAGTGATAAAATTTCTTCGCATTAAATGATAATTCTTATGCAAACAGAAATAAACTTCTTAGTAAACAGAGTAACTTGATTCTGGTAATTTTAGAAGAGATATAAAAAATACATACATATATTTCTTTAAAGAGGAATTTCAGGTGGTGTTAAGGTTTTTTTTTTTTTTTTTTTAATAAAATGGGATATTTTGAAAAAGTTTTGATTTTGTAAATTTTTATATTGAACATAAAATCTGATGATAAAGAGGCTTTAACGTGCAGTTGTAAAGGGATTAAAATACACATTTTATAACTTTTATAACTAACAAAAATTTGATTGGAAGAACTTACAATAAAAATTTATCCGATTAATGAGTTTCAAAAGTGAGAGACTTTTCTAATTTTTAAGAAGATGAGGAATGATTAAATTTTCCGTTTTAAAAGTATTGGACATGCTGGTAATATACTTTGTAAGATTATTTGGGAAAACTCATTTTTCCTTTAAGTAAATAACTACACAGAGGTTCTATGAAATACGAATAAATGCGCAGCAATTAGTCTAATAGTTAGTCTTCCCTATATCTAATTTGTGAGAATAATAAAATATTTTACGAATCATGAAAAATATCTTACAGAGATGCTTTTCTGTTGTTGCTGTTATTGTTACAAACGACACATTTGAAGAAAAATCTCGGTAATATCGTACTATCAATTAATTCCCTGCTCTTATATAGCGTCATAAGCACAATTTAAAAAAAAAAAAAAACAGAGAAAGCCATTTTGTAGAATTCTTATTGCAATTTAAAAAGAGTACAGATTTTAGTTAAATGATATTTAAAGTGGATATTTCTTCTATTTTGAATAGGAAATATTAGTTAAAGAAACTTTCATAACTTTGGATATTGAAAAGGAATTCTTATGAGGTTTTGTCTCGACTAAATTAGACTTTAAGTAGACTAAATTTGGTAAAGATCGGCCAAAGTGATTAAAACTCGCTATTTGTGCTTTTAATCACTAAATCGTTGTCGAATTAACTTATTTTTTTTATAATTAGATAATTCTAGACTTAAAAAGATTGTTTGATAATTTCTTCTATTATTCAGGAAAAGTGCAAATCTTTATTGTAATTTAACACTTACTTTAAAGAAAATAGCGAAACAGAACTCTCTTCGTAAAAAAATAGTTGTATATATATATATGTATGTATATATATATATATATATAAGGGGGAAAAAAAAACTTATAAATGATCTACCAATAAGTAATGGAACACATACTCATCAAATTGTTTTATGAGAGTGTAGATATTTTTCAAATGAACTGCGAGAATGTCAACGCTTAAAAGTCTTATGAAAAGAGCATCGTGGAGAAAGGATTTAAAAAAAGATGATTATTAAATTTAAAGAGACTGCAGAGTAGGGTATGACGCGAGAAAAATAATGCAAACTGGTTTAAAGAGAAATTGTGGAAAAAGTCATTTTGCCGCGATCGAAAGAGTTGTGTTTCCAATAATTTTCGACAAGTGCAGTGTCAGGATATTTGTCTCTCAATTTATCTCACTACGAACGTTTTTTTTTTTAAATTCATATCACTGTAGAGTGGTAACACTTTACAGAGGAATCCAAGCAAAATTCATGTTGTGAATATAAAATAGATGCATTGATGTTGCCTACAATCATTTGGCCAAAACACTGCAAAATAAATTACCGCATATCATTCTGAATAACCTATACTTTCCTTGAAAATATATGCTTGTAAAACGAAAAAAGAAAACAAAAATGATTTAACTTTTATATTTGTCATTTTATTGATCAATATTTTTTTTTCCCAACCGTAGCATAAGATTAAATTAAAAAAAAAAAAAAAAATGTTTATTCTTTAAATATTTATTCTTCTGTCTTTTAATTTTCCTTTAAAAACACTTTTCTAGTTTCAATAAAAGAAGAATTTTTCCAAAACCATAAAGCTGGTTGCTCATTTTAAACAATCATACATTTAGTAATTTTAAAAGGACACTCTTTCTAGTTTTAGCAAAATTCATTAAATGACCTAAGTCATAATATCGTTTGTAAAATTTTTCCCTTAGGAAATTTGCTAAATTTAATATTCATGTCTTCTACAGAACAGAATTCGTAAAAACGATAATGAAAAGCGATGTTAAAAGAAATACTACAAAAATCTGCGCTTCTAAGAGTAAATATAATTAGGTTAAATGTGTTAAGAATAAGAGGAACGTGTATTTGCGCTGGAGGCATAACAGCGGAGAAAGTTTTAATGACATTGATTATCATTAACATGAAAAGAAGAAAAAGTAACAGCAGGAAAAAAAAAGATCAATGTTTTCTTTCTTTGAACAGAGAGCTAACTGTGACAAAATTTCGTTTCTAAAAATGTTATTTCTCCTTAAAAAAAAAAAAAAAAAAAAAAAAAAAAAAAAAATCAAGGTGTTGCCAGAACAAATAAAAAAAAATAGGTTTTATAATTCTGCATTTAAATTTCACATTACTGTCCTAAATTTATTCAATTTTTGTATATATATATATATATATATATATATATATATATATATATATATATATATATACAGTCGGTAACAAAACTGTTCGAACACTAGCAAAATTCCTATGTAAAAAAAGTACACTTTATACGGTTTTGTTAAATAAATCCTTATCGAATCTTGTTCTTAGTCAGTGTAAGAACTTCATTCGATAAGGATCGTATGAAGTGTACTTTTTTTATATAGGAATTTTTGCTAGTGTTCGGACACTTTTGTTACTGACTGTATATTTTTTTAAATAAAACTTTTGATCATCAAATTATAAAATATTACCGCTCACTTTACATTGAGCAAGTTTAATTTTCGGCTCTGTTATACAGAGCAATGAGTTACTGATACAGGGTTATTTATAAATAAAACATGAATTGTAATAAAAATTTAATTATAATTTGAAAGGAGAATTTCATCTATCGTAAATATTATTTCTTGAACAAAAATTAAATCGGGAATAGTATAGGCATGTGTAAATGAGTCAGTTTTACCCTCAATAATAATTAAATGAATTTTGATATAAAACGTTCTGTAAAACATATTTAATACATTTTAGAATTCATTTCATTCATTTTTATTTCCATATCAAAAAACATCTGTTATATTTATTTGAAAATATTCTCAAAATAGTTTCAATAACCAAATCGTATTGATAATATTCTACAATAGAAAATTTTGTACAAAAGCGATAAGCATACAAAGAAGTTATATAAATTAAAATGTACTAGAAAGGCTTTTTTCTAAATACATTTTCTTTACATACCGAATGTATATTTAAATGTTACTTAATTTTATTTAAAAAATCTGGAGTGATTTTACTCTAGAAATATATTAATGGTGGTTTAAATAAATTTTAATGAGAGAAGTCGTTAATCATAATAGTTGTTTGAGTATTTCTTCCTAAGTTGATATTAAACGTAATGTATCTGAAAATTCATTGTGTATCCCTGTAAACGTACTATAAATGGTAAACTCGCAATACCAAATATTTAGATGTTTTTTATGTTTCAAACAATTTTATATTATAAAAGTGAACTTCAAGTAATAGTTTGTTAAATAAATGGAAATTCTACTTTGCGTCCTTAAAAAAAAGTTATTTCTACATTCAATTAAATCTGCGCGGATCTTATGATAATAACCTTTCACATGCACACCAATTTATATCTAAATCGAATTTAGTGTTTAGACGCTGGTGCAATTTAAATAATTAATGTGTATTCTATAATGATAAAGAACTTTTTTTGTGTCCCTACAAAAGAGCTGAAAGCCCCAATCTCAGCAAAATTTAGAGAAAGTGTACTGTGGTGAAACCCATCCATTTTTAGCTCAACTGAATAACGCGTTTAGGCGCTGTCGCGCTTTAAATAGTTTGAGTCAATAGGCTATAATGAGAAATTTTTTTGTGGATCTGGAAATAAACTATAAGTCGAACACTCGTCAAAATCTAAACAGAATTTTCGATAGTAACCCATAAAATACCTACCAACTTTCATCTCAATCGAATAAGGCGTTTAGACGCTATCTCAATTTAAATAATTATAAGTCCTTAAACTGTAACGGAAAAAAAGTGCCTTTGTAAAAAAATCTATATGTTGTAAACACACCAAAATCTAAACGATTTCTGAGGCAGCAAAATAAAGGTCATAACAATAAAGAATTTTTTTTTGTGTGTGTATGTAAAAAAGTACCAGCCGTACACTCTTCAAAAACTATACAGTTCGTGTGACGGTGATCAGCGTGCCAGCTTTCAGATGAGACAAACAAAGAGTATAGATATTATCGTGTTCCATCACACACATACGCACCAAAAATGAAAATATCAAACTTCAAAATATATAAATACTTCTAAATCTCTCACAGACGAGATACTATATGATTACAATATATATCTTATATCCATGTTCGGAAAATAAAAATAGTTGTTAGGCAGTTGTAATAGTATAAATGTATTTAACCATTAATTTTATCGATTAATCATAGCATATAAATATATCTTACAGCCAAATAAAATGATATATACATTTATTTAATATTTAATAAATTTTTATTAAAACAATTTTAAAAGAAAAAATACAATTTAAATAAATTTTCAAAAATAAATAGCATTTTCTTTCTTGATGTGTTTCTTGAATTTGTCATTCCTTTTTCTTTTTTTTTTTTTTTTTTTTTTATACTTTCCAACAAGGTTGAAAAGTGTTAATGACTTCGGTTTGTCTGTATGTCCGTCTACCTGTCCGTTTGGCCTTAACTTCCGTAAATATTCATGGAATTTCTTGAAATTGAAATATGTTATTTAGTTTCACTATCGGATGTTTTCTACTTAAAATGGAGTAAATACCATCAATGGCTTGTGTACAGGGATACTCAAAAGTTTTCCAAAGCACTGCGTTCTGTCAGAGGCATTTCTATAAACCATATTATAATAGCTTTACTTTGAACAAATCTTAAAAACATTGAAACATGTTATTCATATGAACAAAAAAAATGTTTTCTATGTTATATAGAATGAATAGCAATAAGATTTACCGGTCTACACAAAAATATTCAGTTACATTAAGGGTTATTACTGAAAATTTACTGGAATTACATTTTTGTTTACATTAAGCATTTTTAATACTTTCTAACAATTTTTAAGCGCGAATATGATTTGAATTAGTGTATATGTCTGTCTGCCCGTCTTCAGAGTCCGTAAACATATTCAGAATTTCTTAAAAATAATGTTACTCTTAAATATGTTACTCAAGTTCACTATGGAATGTTCTGTAATTAAAATGACATTATCAGATCCTATACAACTGGTTTGTGTACAGGGACATCCAAAAAATGCCAATGCATTGCATTTAAAGAGAAACATTTTTATAATTCCCATTTAAGTAACTTTCTACGGCAAAACCCATAAAAAAATTAACATTTATTGTTCATATGTTAAAACAGTATTTTGTATTCAGAATATGATATTATTAACCTTCAGATATACAGGGCTACAGTAAAATACCCAGATACTTTAAGGGCCGCATTTTCGTTTGTGTTACTCCCTTTATAACACTAACCTACAATGTTTAAGAGTTATTATGAGGTCAATTAGTCTATCTGCCTGCCTTTCTTTCTTTCTGTGTGTTGTGCGATAACGTAGGCAAAACACATTAAAGGTTAAAATATTCTACGAGTACGTAAAGTTGGAAAGTGTTCATAATAAAAGCATACCGCATGATTTTTCGTTTTTCTTTAGAAGAAAATAATATATGATATTCTGATCTGAGTCTAGCATGGTTAACTATCGTTTCCATGGAATCTAGCCTTTAAGAAATACGATATATTCAATTTTTATTATCTGTAGTATCTGAAATATTAATGAAATATTGTCTTGCAAAATGTTACTCTGCATTGCATGAAGAACTTAGCTATCGTAAAAGCACAGAGTGAAGTTCCTGCACATCAATTTTCAGAAATTCCTCGTCGTCAATTTATTGATTTTCAATTCATCTTGTATGAAACCATAATGAGAAACATTCCGAGGCACAAAACTCTCTCAACTTATTGTTAATGCATTTTCAGTAATGACTATCCCATGTCTCTTTCAATTGATTAGAATGTCATCGTCGTGACAGTTATTTGTTTAAAATAGTCTGTAATTAGTATTACCTCTGTGAAGGGAAAAGAAACTATTCTTTGTATTTGTTGAATTGAGAGAGAAAGCAAAAGAATGATTAATTGTTGTTGTTATTAACAAAATGTGTCGGTATGTAAAAAACTTTTCAATTAACGATCATTAGCTTTCTTTCTTTCTTTCTTTTTTTTTTTTTTTTTTTCAAGAATGTACAGTTTTTTGCACTTTATTAATATTATTTACATACAGATTCAGAATTTATAGTATTTGTTTTCTTAATAAATAATTATATTTAGAAAAAGTAATAGAAATAAAAATAAATTTGTTTAAATAATTAATAAAAATAATACGAGTACTTTACAATGTTACACTTTTCTTTCTAGATATTACTATTAGTACACTGTAAATAGAAGCGTCTTAAATTCAGACACATAAATGTCTGAATTACTTATGTATGCAAAATTTCAGACGCAAGTGCTGTCTGAAATTAAGACACATATGTGTCTTTTCATAAATGAGCTGATATAAGTGTCTGAATAAGGTTGATATGTCTGAAATTAAGACATATTGCAGTTCAGACACAGGGAAATTCAGGTATTTCACAATTTAGGCACATAGAAATTCAGACATTTGTATTACTTAACAAATTTTCCACATGGCACCCACTTTAAGCAACATGCAAAGCCTGTTTTAACATTTGTTTAATATTAAATGAATTTAATATTCTTTTGATATAATAAGTAGTTAACTTATTTAAAATACTTAGACGCGAAACTTATTCAGTTAAAAATTAAAAAACGTTAATTTTTATTTAAAGTTCACACATGTGATAAAACAAAAAATATTAAGATATATGAAGTAGGTAGCTTGTAGCTAAGAAAGCGAATTTGTAACTAAACAATCTTGAACAATTTGTGCATAATTGATTTTTTCCCCCCGTTTTAAAAATAATTTTCTTCCGCAATGTTTCCCTACACTTCAGAATGTAGAGGAACTTTTTTCAAATATTTATTACGCCTTTTACCAAAAAAAAAGAAAGAAACAAAGGAAAAAAACCTCTAAACCTCTACACATAAAATTTGAGATAACAATAATTATTAAATTTTAGTTATTATGGATAGTTTTATTGCAAAGACATAAAACTGCGATTTGTTTTACGGATACTAGTACATATTTTATTATACAAGCAACATGCCTCGTGTGTCCCGGTGGCGTGATTGGGAAGACGTTCGCCTTTGAATCCGTTGGTGGTTGGTTCGATTCCGGACACGCCTAATGGGAAATTTTCCTGAAAAATCATTAATTTTTTTTTTAATGCTGTAGAAGAGTTTAAAATCTATTTTTCACAGATAAACAGTATAACACACAGATTTTTATTTATTTATTTAGGAAAAATATTCACTGTAGGCAGGATCAAAGGCGGCGAAATTTGAGACACTTCAAGTTTGTGAAACGCTGTGCTTTTTAAGATACTTCAAGTGTCTAAAATAAATAAGAAACTTTTTAGCATCTTAAAATTGAACACCCCATCTTAGACACATTTGTGTCTCAATTTTAGACACTTGTATTTACAGTGTAGTTTTTGGTTTGAGATTTTGAACGTAAATGATGTCAAACATTTTTATATATACGTGATGAAACAGCAAATCCATCTCATATATTGTTGTCACAGAATCTAATTTAATTGTTAATAGTGTGTTTGTATCAATGCACTCTCTTAGTTATGTTTTTTTAACATACATATAATCAAAATGCAAAACCTTACGGTTAGTTTTCATTATGTAAAATATCTGTTTCTTTGTATTAAAAATATAAACTTCAATGGATGAGAATTGATAATTTTTATTTTAGCGTCAAAAAAAGCAATCGTGAAAATATTAAACAGCGTAGTTCTATAAAATACATAAAAAAGTAATCCGTTGGCCTATAAAAAGTCCACGCATCACATGTTTTACTAATGGAAATGTTATGAACTGAAAGATTTATATGAAGTAAAATTCTATGAGAAAAGAAAAAGTAGTATAAAATGGCCTTTATTTCATAGGTCAAAGTAGTTAAAGAACTGATAACTAAATTTAAATTAACAAAAATTATTTATTTTTCTTTGTAAGATTGATTCTAGTAATTTGCATTCAAATGAATGTTCTAATAGGCAATAAACAAAAGCAGCAGTTAGTGCGTTTGACGCAAATGCATTCTTCCTGAAGTCGCCAAACAATCTTTATTTGAATGTCAGTCTTTTTTTTAAATCATTCAGAAGTTTTTCAGAGATTTATATTTCTCCTATCAATTTCTGATCAATTTTTATTGTATTAAGGATTGTGTTCCTTATTACTATGGAACATATTATTATAATTCCCTTGTGTTAACAATAAATAAAAACTAACGAGTGTTCTCCTATAAAACAAATATAAATTTAAAAGATGTAATTTACTGATACCTATCTGACCGGAAAACGACACAAGAAATTTGTTAAAAACTAACATAATCACTCGAAATAAGATGTTGTACAGCATATTAAACTGCAGATCTCAGAAGCTTCTGTATTCTTAATCGTCCAAGAAACCGAATGAAAAATTGCGCCCTATTGCCTTATTCGATTCATCAATAATTCTGTATTTATACATGGAAATAATGAGATAAACGCAAAAAAATAATGTAGTTTCATCATTTTAAAGTGACTTTGACCAACTGAAAGACTGTCATAAGGTATCCCAAAAGCTTTAACTCAATTTTCCTATAACTTTTAAAACTTTTTGATTTTAATGCATCATAACATTACTTTTGAACACTTTATTAATAAAATTAAATCTTTAAGCAAGTATTTACATGTATAATTTGGTGTAAATTGTATGTTTTCAGTTCTTTACCCTGATATTAGTTTTTCTCTCATACATAGAAGAAAAACACCTGTTTTTGATAAAATGTCTGTATTTTAGTGAAAAATTAAAACTACGTGTGATAATGGGTAATACAAGTATAGTTCTATATTTAACTGAATATTATTTCAAATATTGTATTAAAATGTTTGAAATATCTAATAAATAAAAAAATAGAGTTATTGAAATGTTACGCTTTTTCCAAAACAATACTTTTTTAAGTTTTGTCATTTTATTTTTAATTCTTTATACACATATTTTATTTATTTAGTGATAAATGATAAAAAAAAATTATTGTTCATGTTGATTTTTTTTTTTTTTTTTTTTTTTTTTTGGGGGGGGGGGGGGGAGAGGAAGGTACAGGAAGATATATTTTCTTCTACGGATAAATTATATCCATTATATTAATTGATTATTTAAAAGATGAGTCATTTTTCTTACAAATACTGTGAAGTCAAGGTTTTTATCATCTATTCATTTGACAGACAAGATGCTGTCAAAAATAGAGAAAAAGGTCTTTTGAAAAGTCAGATCATCAGAATGATGATGCTTATTTGCATATATAGTAAAAATGTTTATAACATTGGTGTGTTAATAAAAATAGAGTTTACAGCATAAACTGACAGTTAAAGTAAAATACGATCAAATAAAGATAGAAAATATAAAATTAAGTTAAATAAAAAAATAAAAAAATGATGCAATGCTAATATGTACTGAGTTTATTCAACTGATAAAATCACAGGTTATTATAGAATAAATGCGCAAACACAAACGGGCAGCTAAAACTATTCTTGTTTTCTTTCATTTGAAACGAGAAAAAAAGAAAAGAAAAGCGTCTGACTATTAGATTTTAAGTTGTTTCTAGCTAAACAGCTTTTAGGGATATCAGATGTGTTCAACAATTCAAGCAAATTAAGAAAATTCATCGTTTAAGTCTTTTCTACCCAACACGACCATGTGTATAAAATTGGGAATTAAATAATGAATCGCACTAAGTTTCAAATCTGTGCCCGACACTTACCTAAAATAGTACACAAAACATAAGTAATGCAATGCAAAAGAAAACTTTATTTAGAAAAAACGGAAGTTATTTGTTTTAAATGCAGCTTGTATTTTTGTTTCTCAAGTAAAAATGATTGGTTTGTAATATCAGATGTATTAAAAGGCTCTTCAATTTATTATTTTGCATTTAATTGCCTTCAATTATAATTATCACCATCATATTTTGGTTTCTCACACACAGAAAAATAAATTGGTCACAGTGACCTGCCAAAATGCTCAGCTGACAATACAGAATTGACTAACCAAAATAACTGACTAGCCAAAAAGTGTACTTGCTGAACTAGTCTCCAAAACTGAAAAGTGTACTTGCTGAACTAGTCACCGAAACTGAAAAGTGTACTTGCTGAACTAGTCACCAAAACTGAAAAGTGTACTTGCTGAACTAGTCACCAAAACTGAAAAGTGTACTTGCTAAACTAGTCACCAAAACACTACTCCATACTAGGAAGGTTAATATATTTAGACAAAGAAGGCTAGTCGATAATCATAATTATCTGACCAGGAAGGTTAGTCAACAACCGCAGTTGCCAGACAAGGCAAGTTAGTCAGAATCTACGCTTGATTAAGAAAGTTAGTCAACAGATCCCAGGTATCTGACTAAGAAAGCCAGTCAATTTTTAAAGAATATTTGAAGAGGCAGGATAGTCAAGATTATTTGCCTGACTAACCTGTCTGGTAATATCTGAAGAGGAAAACTAGTCTCTATTTGACTAAAGCTGCCTCATAATATTTGTGGAGGAAGATTAGTTAGGAAAAAAAAATGACTAGCCTGTCTCATAAAATTTGAGACAGATACATACTTGCCAACATATTTGTTTTAAAAATCTGTAGAATTTATCGGGGAAAAAAAAAAAAAAAAAAAAAAAAACAGTAGATTTTGTAAATTGACATTTTTAACAATAGAGACTGAATTTATATAAATATATAGTAGACGAAAATAAAAATATATGAATATTTACAAAACATTTTTCATAAATAAAAATTTTCTTTAAATAAAAATCACTCATCTTTCAAATGAAAACAAATAAAATATTGAGATTATGTTTCTCAAGAATTAATTTCAAATCCTAAAAATTGGGAAAAAGAAAATATTGCCAATGATATTTACTTAAACACAAATTTTTACATTCGTAGCAGATTTTGCTTCATTAAGAAAAGAACAATTAAATTATTATTCATAGCAATTTTAAACTAAATTTTCACTGCATTTAGAAATTAAGATGTTCTCCAGATTTTTATCAGATAATGAGGATCAAAATTCAGTTTTTAATTATCTTATCTGACTGAAAATACACTCACAATGACTATGTAAATATACTATTTAATTACAAAGCGTTATTTAAAAATCTGGTGTGAAACAACCACACGACTTCCATTACCCACTATTACACGAATTATATGCATTTTTACTTTCATTACCCGAATACCGTAGGTAATGGAAGTATTGTATTCGGTCCAAAAATTCAATGTCGAGTTTTCGCTTGATTTACACGTTTTAAGGTCTTCTGAGTCCAAATCAGTAGTTTTTGGCAATAGTGTGTATGTGTGTGTATGTATGTACGAACGAAATCTTCTGGTTATGATATCTCCTAAACTAATAGAGATAGAACTACGAAACTTCAGCACTGAGGCAGGTCTGGTGTCCAGATAACTGTTCCAAATTTTGGTGAAAATTGAAAAGCCGGAAGTGGGACCGTAAGTCCGTATTTCAAAAACGGCTCCAGCTATTGTCTTCAAAGTTGCCATATAAACACTCTATTAGATGTCCTTTCGAATGATTTAGTTGGTTAGTTCAGGAAAATTGACAAGCACCCTGTATAAATAGCTTAATTTCAGGTCTCGCAAGTTCGTACCTTTAAAAACGGCTGCACGGATTATTTTCAAACTCGCCATATTAACTCACTTTTAAATATGCTTTTCTATTTAATTATAGTTTTCCGTTCAATAATTGAGTATGCCAAGTTTTGGTAAAAGTTAGTATCTCAAAAACGGCTCTAACGATTTTCTTAAAAATTGTCACATAAATCCATATTAGCTTTCTCTTATAGTAAATTTGTTTGGTGTCTACTTCGTTAGGTCAATTTTACGTCTTCGCTGACCACATTATTTCTAAAAAATGCATATAATACGTGTAATAGTGGGTAATGGAAGCCGTGTGGTTGTTTCATACCAGATTTTTTTGAGAAAATGTGATCAGAAGATATAAAAGTGACTTAAAGAAGTAGAAACCTAAAAATTTTCCCAGTAAGAGAAATTTTATACACATGTAAAGACATATAAAACGAAGCTTACATTAGCGAGATAAAAAATAAGAAAAAAAAAATGGTAGAGTTATTTTTTGAAACACCAATTTCCGAGATCTAAATTTGTCCAACCTAAGCAGGATGACTGTTAATTTTCCTCTAATAACCACGTAATACATGAGAAAGGAATGGGTTTATATAACGATTTTCAAGAAAATCGTTAGAGCTGTTTTTGAGATAACAACTTTTACCAAAACGCAATTATTGAAAGGAAAACAATAATTACATACAAAACTATATTTAAAAGTGAGTTAATATGGTGAGTTTGAAAAAAATCCGTACAGATGTTTTTAAAGGAACGCGCTTGCGAGACCTGAAATTGAGTTATTTATACAGGACGCCTATCAATTTGCCTGAACTAACCAACTATATCATTCGAAAGGACTTCTAATAGAATGTTTATATAGCAAATTTGAAGAAAATCGTTAGAGCCGGTTTTGAGATACGGACTTACGGTCCCACTTCTGGTTTCTGATGTCAAACTTCCGGTTTTTCAATTTTTACCAACATTTGGAAAATGCATCTGCGCACCAGACCTGTCTTAATTCTGAAGTTTTGTAGTTCTATCTTTATTAGTTTCGGAGATATGATAGTTAGGAGATTCCACACATACACACACACTTACCAATTGCTAAAAACCACGTTTTTGGACCCAGGGGACCTTAAAACGTGTAAAGCAGGTGAAATCTCGATATCGAATTTTTGGACCGAATACAATACTTCAATTACCTACGGTAGTTAGGTGATGGAAGTAAAAAACCCAAAAATTTAATTTTGTTTTGAGTTAATTAAAATCAATATTGTAATTTTTACACATGCATTTAATAAGCCTCATTTCATTATTATATTTATTTTCTGTATATTTTCCTCTATATATTTTCCAGTAAAATTGCTCAATTTTACAATTTTTCTTGTAAGTTCCTAAAAACAGCTGACCAGTAGAAATAGCTAAAAAAAACGGTAGTCTACTGGTAAAAACAGTAGAGTTGGCAAGTATGCAGATTAATCAAAATTTTAATTGTTTAAAATCCTTCATATTTTATGAGGAATAAGAGATTCATGCTTGTTTGCAGGGGTTTTTGTAAAAGCATTGTTATTAGTCTTAACCTATTTACTTTTGTAATTGTTTAATTTTTCCCCCCTTTAAGGTGTTCAACCTTGAAAATACATTTAAAGAACTTTTCTGAAAAAATATTACTTGTCTATCAATTCGGAAAAAAATACTCATAGCTGCCAACTTCAAATTATTCCGGAAAGTTGTTAACAATCGCCCTTTTATTCATACCATAGTCTTTCTAGAATAATTTTCTTTAGCATGTAATTACAATTAAATATGAAGAAAATTACTCCTCAAAGAATATGGTTTTAAAAAAGGGCGGTACTAACAACATTCCGGAATTAATTAAAAAAGTTAGCAGTTATGAATACTGGAAATTTAACAAATCACTGAAACAAAGAATTCGCTGTTTTAAACATTCTTCCCTACATTTATTTATTATTATTAATATATATAATGACCCTCATCTGTCATTCACGATTCCGGTTTACACCGCTTCAAAACAGAGACTTTTGGCAGCCATTTTTTTTTTTTTTTTCCCCGTTTGTTCAATTTAACTTACGAAAACATACATATCATTTTCATACATGTTTTGTATCGCACATATTGTTATTTATTCCCCCTCTAAAACCTTGAAAAACTATTCAATTGTAATGTTTAAATGTTTAATTAAATATAACGGATCACAGGCTATTATAACCATGAACCTATAAATAGAATTATGTAACTTTATGATTATAAACAACGCAATGCCAAATAAAAACAAACATAAACTGTTGCCATTCAGAAAATACAAATTCCAAATGGACAACTCTTTAATTGCGAATGAACGACTCTTTGACTGTTTCATTAAAAAAAACGCTTAAAATATTTCTAAAAATCTTAAAATATTTGTAAAAACATATTAAGGTCTTTAAATATTTTTATCAAACTTCATTATTTGTTTACATTGTAAGGTATGATTGGCTTCGAGTTCAGTACGTAAATGTCGCCAGTTGATTTTAGTTTTGAAATTAGTGTAAAGTTATAGTTTGGATAGAATGTTTGGTTGGGCAAGTAAAGGTCACCAGTTGAAATGAGTATTGAAAGTAGGGTAGTCTAAGGTGATAATGTCGAGTCAAGATAAAATGTTCGGTTGAGAATGAGAAAGTCCCTAGCTGGATCCTGGATATTTTGGCGATGTTGTGGGTGAGATAGCTGGTTGGGAGTATAGAGTAGAGGTGAGTTTGGGTTAGCATGGAGTGTCTGTAATTATTAGATAGTTAGTTAGAAAACACGCAAGCAAAGTGATGACGTCACTGGGCGTCAGTGGATGCAAGAAAAAGATTTCCTATGTTAATCGCCCATTGGATTTTTTGTAAAAAATTATTAAAAATTGAGGAAAATTATTTCCCGATTTTAATTCCCATATTTCGGTATAGATATGTATTAGTTATCGTGTGCATTATTAGATTAAGTTGTTTTTGCTGTAAAATTGATAAAATTTAAATTTTAAATTTCAAAACTTTAGAAAAATAAAATAGCAAACCTCCATATTCGATTGAAAACATAAGCATTTCATTTCAAAGGATGATATTTACACAATAAATATCCAACTAATATACTAATTAAAAGGAAAATGATAAATATTCTATCATAATTTGAAGTCAAATTTGTTTTCAAATGTCTAAATAAAGTGTCTGATATAAGATACTCATATGTTGCAGCGGAATAGATTTAATATATCTGTCATCCTTGGCGGAAAAAATATATCGCCAAATTATTTGGCGAACATATTTTATTCCTTTCAAAAATCATGGTTATTTTAAAAACTTATATTAAGAGAGCGATGAATTATATGAAACAATATTTCGTACAATACATATTACGAAAATAAACATCTCGCATGTATATTTTCGTAGTAAGTTTTTAATCGCCAAATACAAAAAACGCCAAAGATGACACAGTTTTGAAATTTAAAATTTTGTCAATTTGACAGCAAAATAACTCAATCTAACACAGGGATACGATAGCATATCTATACCCAAATACGGGTATTAAAATCGGGAAATAATTTTCCTCGATTTTTAATTATTTTTTACAAAAAATACAATGGACGATTAATATAGGGAACCTTTTTCTTGCATCCACGGACGGTCAGTGACGTCACACTTCGCTTACGTATTTGGAAACAGGATCTTCGATAGTCTTAAAAAAAGTATTTTGGTAAAATGAAGTGAATCGTTATTTACTTCCTCTTACCCATAGGGTCGAGAAAGTATTGTTGTAGGGTCAAATTTTCGAACGTGAGATTTTGTTATACTTGCATGTTCTGAGGTCCCCTGAATACGAAAATCACGTTTTTAGCGAATGGTCTCTGTGTCTGTTATCAACATATCTCAAGAACAAATAGTAGCAGAAATTCCAAACTCGGTATTCTAAATGTGTATCATATAGGGATGCTACAGTAAGCTTTTCGTTAAGATGAAGCAAATGGTTCGTGTACAGGGACATTCAAATACATTACGTCTATGGGGGAAATTGCAGGTAAGTAGAATTTAACATCTATAGACTGCACTAAACCAAATGAAACAAATACATATTTTTTGTAATAGAGATAGTCAACTGGGAAAATTTTTTTTGTGTATGTAGGAGCCTCGCCTCCCCCCCTGGGGTAAATATCCTCCCTCGAGTGGAGTAAATTTTCATGATGGGTATCTTTCAAAAGAGCTCGCCAATACCTTTAAAACGAATGGTTGAACCATAGATCTACGATAATTTAAAATAAAGTTATTGATTTCTTTCATTTTTAACATTTTTTTTTTTTTTTACTTTAATATTGAGAATAAATTCAACTTTTTTTTGGATATTTAGTGTTATACTATTTCTCTAATATGGAAATCGTCTGTATTATCATACAAGATAACTTTTTTAAATAATAATTTTAATAAATTATTTTTTTTAAACTGAATTATTTTTTAATAACCGAATTAAATTCTATGTAAATGTAGGTGCATTAATGAAACGGGGGGTTGAGGGGGGCCAGAACTAATTATCATATAAAACTCTTCCTAAGCCTAATTTGAATTGTTTAACATAGGTTTACATAACAGTACTCTTTATCATTCTTCTTAATCTCCAACCTGTACTTATAGCATTAAATTTCAGGGTAAGAGACAGTCGTGTGAGTGACACACTAGATTATTCTTATTATGAGGACTTTAAATAGAGCACTTAACGGAACACTGGGATGTATTGTTGCTGTTGTGTTTTCGGGCCTATATTTTTTGTCAGCCAGCAGTTTTTTTATTGTCATTCATATTTATTGATCGGGTAGAATTTTTTTAATTTCAGAACGAAAATTATAAAATATCGAAACACATTTGATTTATAAACAAAAACTGAAAATACATTTAAATGATCACGTGGTAATCTTCATGATCTAAACATTATTTTCAAGATTTATCGTTCACATTCCGTCATTTTTGACGGGGTTATATACTAGTTATTATAGATTAACGCACGCATTTATCCAACACCTTCTTATCAAGACTTTCCAAGTGGATTGTGGCGCCACATGATTTAGTCCATTTTTTATGCACATCCTCATATATGGATTTAGAAATATATATATATTTCTCCTCGGTGCTTTCGTTTTATACGCTGTGGTTACAAAAATAAATATAAACCCTTTTTTTTTTTAAGTTCCTTTTTTTAATATTACCACTTTCATTCCCAATTTTTTCCCTCCATAAAACAATAAATCTTATATTTAGCCATAAATTTATTTCAAAGGTAATATATATAAATGTTTTTCTTAAATAGGAGTAATAGCACAGTACGAATTAATATAGCTAACAAAGCAACTCAGAGGTGTTTATTTATGTTTAATATAACCACTGATGCCATTAATAATCACAACTTTTCAATAAATAAAAATATCAAAATTTTGGAAAACATACATGTTGTAACTAATTAAAATACAAATTATAAACATTAAAAAATAAAATAAAAAATATTTCAAACAGTTAATTTAATTAACCCTTTATATACCAAATCACCTTATTTTTGGAAAAATAGTTTGAAACTTTTTTATTATATTTCTTTGCTGCAAGAGAAACATTTCATATTAAATTTAGCTTAAACTATAGCTTAACAATAGAGAAAGCTTAAACTATAGGAACTTTGAAGTTCCAATGAAAGCCGGTAGTAAATTTAGGCTATATTGAGGAATGTTTTTCGTGGGACTTTAAAGTCCCGGTGGGATACAAAGGGTTAAGCCACCTGAATATATGCATATATTTTTTAAATAATGGATTTTTTTCACCAGATTAAAATTATAAACAGGTACGACGATACAATGTATTGATATAGACAATATAAACGATATATAAGGTATAGAAGTTACAATGTACTAAATTATAAATGACATCAAACTTCAAATTTCCGGTTATTTAAAGTTTTAAAATCATAAATATTAATGATACACCTTTTTTTTTTTTTTTTTTTTTTAAGGTGAGGGTGGATATAAAATTTGCATTAAAAACACATTTTACCGTATATAATAAGAATTTTTTTTTTCCTTTAATCATCTCTGTTAATTTTATGCACAGAGAAATTTTAATGTATAACAATAATTTACAAGTATTTTGATCATCCAAAATAACTCTCACTTACCTGATAACATACTTTCAACATTCTTTAGATCAAGATTTTAAATAGATTTATTTGCTTATTTAAATAAGAAACTAAGTAATTAAAATAATACATAAAAGACAAAAATCAAGAAAAAAAATAATTTTATTGAAAATTATAAATATGTTTCATATACATAAAGAAGACTGTTCTATAATTTGCATAAAAATTAATCATAATAATAATATAAAAGCACATATATCATTAGGTAATAAAACGTAAATTTTTTGCCTTGGCTTCTGCAATACTTCTCAAGTTTTTGTTAGTGACTATTTGTTAACTTTTTCCAACTTAATTATTTACAAATCTAAATAGCTCTTAAGCAAAAAAGAAATATTTCCACAGGACTTTGTCTTCATGTACTTGGCTTTGATAGATATGATGGCAAATCACTGAAAATCGTAGGAATAGCACCATCTTTAACAATTGGTTTATTTCTTGGGACTTGATAACTTTTCTTCTTTTTTATTAAAATATGTTACTGTTTGTATAATTTCATCAGGCTTAAAATGAAGCTCGCAAACCTTAAAAGGAAAAAAAAAAAAAAAAAAAGTCATTAGGATATCGCTAAGAAGTACGTTATATGAGGTGTAAATTTCACCTCATTTCATAGGTTGCATTTAGTTAGAAAGTTGCATATATCAAAACCTTTCTTAATCTATGCATAAATTATTATATACTCGTATATATACATATATATATATATGATTACTTACTACTTGATTACGCACGCACAACATTTCTTTTTAAATCAATCTGGTTTTACTGTTTTTTTTTTGTTTTTTTTTTTTTTTTTTGTTTTTTTTTTAAGGAATATATCGCTGTTAGTACACAATTGTTAAACATATTTGGAAGCTGACAACCATATTATAAATGTTATCTATATAATTTATGTATGTTCAAACAAATACAAAAGGTCCAATACAGTACAGTCTATGGAAGGAATTTCTTTAAAGTGCCTTTTAACATATTTCCTCGGGTGCAGAATATGTCCGAACGCGCGAACGATGTTCGGGGGAAATTTTGAATACTTATTTTCTTAGAATAAAATAAAAATGAAAACGGAAAAAAAATGACCTAATGAAAAAGACAAGTAAAAATTTTCCAGTAAGAGAAAGTTAATACAAGCGTAAAGACATATGAAACAGAGTTTACATAGCGAGTTAAAAAAATAAGAGAAAAAAAAAGGGGGGGGGGTTAGTTTTATTTATTTTTATTTAGTTTTTTAGTTTTTGAAACACCAGTTTCCAAGATCTAAAACAGATCTAACTGATCAGGATGACTATTAATTGTCCTGTAATAACCACGTAAAGCATGAGAAAGGATACCTAAAATGGGTTTATGTAACAATTTTCAAGAAAATCGTTAGAGCCATTTTTGAGATACCGACTTTTACCAAAACTTGGCATGTTCAATTCTTGACCGGAAAACAACAATTACACACAAAAGTATATTTAAAAGAGGGTTAATATTGCAACTTTGAAAAAAATACATACAGTCGTTTTGGAAGGAACGCACTTGCAGTACCTGAAATTGAGCTATTCATGCAGGGCGCCTGTCAATTGTCCTGAACTAACCAACTATATCATTCGAAAGGACATCTAATGGAGTATTTATACAGTAACTTTGAAGAAAATCGTTGGAGCCGTTTTTGAGATACGGGCTTACGAACTCACCTCCGGTTTCGGATATCCCACTTCCTATTTTTCCAATTTTCACCAAAACTTAAAAAATTCATATGTACACCAGACCTGTCTCAATTCTGAAGTTTCGTGATTCTATTTTTATTAGTTTAGGATATATCATAGTCAGAGGATAACCCCCCCCCCCTCCCACAGACACACGTATACTGACCAATGCCAAAAAACACATTTTGGACTCAGGGGACCTTAAAACATGTAAATCAGATGAAATCTGGATATCGAATTTTTGGACCGAATACAATACTCCCATTACCTACGGTAGTCGGGTAATGGAGTAAAAATATACTGAAAAAACAAAATTTCTAATATTAAATAACAAATTGGCAGCTGTTTTCTTCTGTTACAAGTATATATATATTTCTAAATACCTGTAACTTACATCCCCTGCCCCCCCCCCCCTTTCAAACCCCCTCCTCAAAAATTAAGTATTTGAAGTTCGGTGATATATATTTAGTGATTCATTCAAGCTAGAGAAAATATCAAATCTCCAACTTTTTTTTTTTTTTTAATTAGCTAAAATGCTACAAGAATAATAATCCAATTCACATAAATAAACAAACACTTTAATGACCGGCGGATGGGAAAAATTACGTGTTTGTTTATTTTAGCCGATAAGAAAGGGATGGAAGAAGGGGGAGATAGAAATAGGAAAAACATTTTTTTTTTCATAGTTTTGAGTCTGATTCAGTTTCGATTGTGCATTCATCAATTGCTCTCCCCCCCCCCCCCCACTCGTAACCAAACCCCGCGCGTACACACACACACACAAAATAATAATAATAAATAAAACAGAGGAAAGAAAGAAAAAGAACTTGAGCAGTTAGCTGTGAGTGACAAAACATAAATTTTTGAATGAGTTGGTTCTTTTTGTGTCTTAAATTTTAGTTTTCACATAAGAATTTTAACAATTAGTTAAAACTTCTGTTGTTCTTTTATGGATGTTTATAGAAGCGCAATCATTTCATATTAATTGTTATTAATCTAAACTTATGCTTAAGCTTTTTTATATTATTTTTTCAATTTAAAATTATTTTGCATTACAGTAACACACATACTTTCTTTAGTTTTTTTGTATTCAATAGAAGAAAGCATTGAATTCGTAAACATTTTCGATTTTTGATGGATTTACGCGTTTTGAGAGGTCCAGAACATGTTTTGACCATAGAAAATGTTTGTATGTGACAAAAAGTTTCGTGGCGACTGTATCTCAGGAACTACTGCACAGAATTGCATATAAATTAATATACGGATGCACCTTGATATAAATTAGTGTCTATCAACTTTTGGTGCCAATCGCTCAACAGATGACGCTGCTCTACAGCAATTTCAGAAAAGGCTATATCTTAGAAACTACTGCACGAAATTGCATATGAATTTGTACGCAGATGCGCCTTGACATAAGTTAGTGCCTATCAAATTTCTGGTGCCAATTGCACAACATGTGGCACTGTTATACGTCGATTTCTGCAATTTCAGGGAAGGCTCTATCTCAGGAACTACTGCACAGAATTGCATATAAAATTATATGTAGATGCACCTTAACATAAATTATTAGTTTATGCCAACTTTTAGTGCTAATCGCTCAACAGGTGAAGCTGCTATACAGCTATTTTTACAATTCAAGGGAAAGTTATATCTCAGGTTCTAATGCGTATAATCGAAGAATATTTAATGTATAAAAAGGCCATTATGATACATAATGCTTATTAAATTGGGTGTATATAGGCGATATGTGGCGCTGTTATACTGGAATTTTCCCCGTGATCATCTGCACGGTAAAAATTTACTTCCGTTGGACCTTTAGACTACCTCTCTGATATGAAAATCGTCTGCATTAATAATGGATAAAAATAAAAATAAAAAATAATTTCCATTGCATGATTTTATATAGGAAAATGTAGAAAAAAGTTAGTTTTGTGGTTGCCTCAACATAACATTTTTTTTTTCTTCTTTTTTTCTCCCCGGGAGGAAAAAAGGCAGGCTTTAAACTCTTATACTTTTTTTTTTTTGTAATGATACATATCATCAAATGTCTGTTTGCTGCAGATTCTGTCATTCAACTTTTGAACACTATTTTCTCAGACTATATGGCTCGTTTTGTTCAAGGTTAAAATTTGCCCATGTTTTGTGCATTTTGTATATTTATAGTAATTTGTCTCATTTTTATAGCATATAACTTTTACTTTTTCAGTTTGTTCAATGAAACAAATAATATGAAATTAAGTACATATTTTTAACCAGATATCTTTTGTTTATAACGAATACTTAATGGTATCTAATAATTTAAACTCATATTATTTTTGATTAAATTTATTCTAAAGAAAATATATATATATATATATATATATGATATCAAATTTTTAATAACTAAAAATATCAACCTTTTATTACAATCATCAATCATTTGAATGCAACAAGTTGCATGAAGTTGAATCTATATGTATTTTAACTAAGACATCTATTATTTATCGCTAATAACTAATATTGTACACAAGAACAATTTAACTTTAAATTGAGAAAAGAATATAGTATGTGATATTAAATTCATATAGTTTTTGCTCAAATTTGTTCTAAAAAAATTGTTATCAAACATTTAATAATAAATAAAGACATTTTTTATTACATACAATTATCAACCATTTGCCAAAAATATTTAAATTATAAAGATATATTTATTTATTTAGAACTGGAAATTAAAAAAAAAAAAAAAAAGAACAAATAACAGATAAACGAGAAACGAGGAACCTTTTAATTTTTTTTTTTTTTAATCATCTCATTAAAAATTTTAAATATAAAAAAGTATGAATATTATTCTTTATTGTTCTGAGATAAGATAGATAAAATGTTCCAAAAGATAATTTAAAAACATACCTTAGAATTCGGAGTTATTCAAAATCCTTATAAATAGCATTTTTCCATACCTTTTTTAAATTTTTATCTCTTGGAATCCAAATACCTTCTGAACCACCTTTAGGGGGAAAATAAAGCGTTACTATTCTGTATATAAAAAATATTAATATGAGCTTAATGTTAAAAATATATGTGAAAATCTATAGTTCAGACAAATTAAAATACTTATTTTTATAATACAACGATACGCAAAACTAAGATTTATAATAACGTATTTTAAAATTTATACGTTTTAAACAACGTTATAAATTAAAACAAATTCTAAATACGATTGATATTGTTAGAAGATTGCTAAAGCTTAGAATTTTACAAATTTACAATTTACTGTTCTAACAAAGCTTACAATAATATATATATATATACAATAAAATAAAGTATTTAGCACTTACTTTTGACCGTAAACTCGATTCGCAGATAATTAAAATCTCTGGGTCTCTTTCTAAAATGAAAATTATCACAAATATGGAAACGGAACCGAAACGACATCAACGGATCCACACTTTCAGATTTCTAAGTATTTGAATTTCGAATTCTGCGATTGCATTATGCCGCCAGATTCGATAGGTTAAATTGTTCGATTTCGGTTGACTAACTCAAGTTGTCAGAAGGAGACAAAAAATAAATAAACAAATAATAATAAAGAAAAAAAATAATAATGCTGAGCTTTTGGACTAGCCAAACAAATTTTTCTTAGTCAATTGACAAAACAGGAACAATTTATTTTTATTCTCTCATCTGACTAACCGGTCAAATTTGAGGAAAATGAAAACTGTACCTGGGAAATTAGTCATCTGACAAGTTTTAGAGCCAAAACGGATCATCAGACGAAACACATTAAAGATACATGGTAAAATAAAACGACTTTTGTGTCTCATGACTAAATGGGATTGTCAGGTAGTGTTTTGATTGTTTAAAATTTTGCGTAATTTTGTGCAAATTTGTCAATGTACTAGGAAAACGTGTACTATCACTAAGATGACACGTTTCTTGACAAGTTTCGATTTTCCATTTTTCTGTGTGCATACATATATGTTTGTACTTTTTTTGTGTCAAATTAAATTTTTGTCATGTTTTGTGTAAGCAATAAGATTCATGCCATTTTATCAAACAGGATACAATACAATAATTATTTTATTTTTAAACTAAAATCGCTTTACGTAATGTTTTTTAGTCCTATAAAAAGCAATTTCCTCAATTATAGTGAAATTTGAATGGAAATTACGAGCTTGGGTATCAAGAGAATGCGTATGCGTGTTTGCAACTCTAAATTATGTTTGAAGTTAGAAAGTCAGGCATCGTTATCTTTATATAATTTTCCAAAATTTCATTTGTACACTTTTTACTTTCTTCTATATGTAATATAGAGAAAGTATTGGATTCGCGAAAATTTTCGACCTCCGTTTTTTGACGGATCTACACGTTTTGGGATGTCCTGAACACGAATTGATAGTTTTTAGAAAATGTCTGTCTGTGTGTCTGTCTGTCTGTCTGTCTGTCTGTGTGTCTGTCTGTCTGTCTGTCTGTGTGTCTGTATCATTTTTTTGTGGACGCTGTATCTCACGAACATATGAATGAAATTTAACCAAACTTGGTATTTAGTTGCACCCTGACATGAACTGGTGCCCATTAGATTTGGGGATCAATAGCTCAACAGGTGGCGCTGTGATAGCATTTTATCTAAATTTTTAACATGGCAGCATAGGACAAAAATTCGTATAAATGTGCATAATAAGAGTTATTTTACACTTGTGTTTGTAAAATTAATATGAATTATTGATAATAGTAGTACGTAACTAGGAAAAAAAAATTGTGCATGGGAGTACCCCCCCGGGGGGGGGTAAATTTTGAAGATGGGTATCATTCGAAAGGTCTCGTCAATACCTTTAAAACGAATGGTTGAACTATAAATCTGTGATAATTTAAAACACTTTTAAAACACTTTACTTTTAACCAAAAAAAAAAAAAAAAAAAAAAAAAAAAAAAAAAAACTTAGAAAAAAATTCTATTTTTTTTTTTTTTTTTTTTTTAAATATTGTTAGTGATTGAATATGTATTAATTTTCACAAAAAAAAAAAAAAAAAAAGGAAAAAAAAAAATCTTTTTTTTTTTTTAATATTGTTACTGATTGAATATGTATAGGAAAATATAGAAGAAAGTCTTGTGGTGGCCACAACATACTAGTTCTTTTTGGTACGACTAAATGAACACTAAATCTAGTAGACTACTGTTTCGAAAATTAACGTATATCTTGTAAATTAGCGAAATAAAATGCTAAAAAAGAATTGCACCTTTGATGGAAATTCTTACATATATTCAACTACCCATTTTAAAATAATTTTATATTAAACTATTCGATACTTTCCTCTAAAATAAAGCGTGACAAAGAGAGGAGTTACGTAGACAAATAATTTTCTGGCTCAACTTAAAATTGCATTTGCGTTTTTATCGTGGATTGTAATTTTTCTTATTTATTGTGCATGTGATATTTAACCAGTTCATTTGTGAAGCTGTTTCTACGCACCATGTACTAGTCGTACCTCAACAAAAAAGAACATACTTAAATGCCACCACGCATTTAAACTTTCTGTTTCAATATGTTTCTTTTCAATTTGTACGGGTGTAAAGTTGAAGCAAATATTCGTAAATAATTTTAAAGCGTTTTTAGATATTTAGTTTAAAAAGATAATCGTCAGTAAACACTTGGTTAAAATAAACTATGAATTGTGCCTCTGTAAATTAATTATATAAAATTTATTAAAAATTTCTAGAATAGTAAATAATTCTTCCTACAATTAGAACCTTTATTTATTGGACTAGAACTTTTTACTTTCTCGTACTCATAGGGTCGAGAAAGTATTGTTTTAGGGTCAAATTTTCGAACGTGAGTTTTTGTTATAGTTACATGTTCTGAGGTCCCCTGAATACGAAAATCATGTTTTTAGCGAATGGTCTGTGTGTCTGTTATCAGCATACCTCACGAACAAATAGTAGCAGAAATTCCAAACTCGGTATTCTAAATGTGTATCATATAGGGATGTACAGTAAGCTTTTCGTTGAGATGAAGCCAATGGTTCGCGTACAGGGACACTCAAAAGTATTCAAATACATTACGTCTATGGAGGAAATTGCAGGTAAGTAGAGTTTAACATCTATAGACTGCACTAAACCAAATGAAACAAATATATATTTTTTTGTAATAAAGATAGTCAACTGGGAAAAAATTTTGCGTATGTAGGAGCCTCGCTTGCCCCCTCTGGTGGGGAAGTCCCCCCCTCGATAGGAGTAAATTTTCATGATGGGTATCTTTCAAAAGAACTCGCCAATACCTTTAAAACGAATAGTTAAACCATCGATCTGCGATAATTAAATAAGGTTATCGATTTTTTTTTCATTCTTAACAATTTTTTTTAATGTAATATTGAGAATAAATTCAACTTTTTTTTTATATATTTAGTGTAATACTACTTCTCCAATATGGAAATCGTCTGCATTATCATAAAAAGATAATTTGTTTAAATAATTATTTAAATTATTTTTTTATAAACAGAATTTATTTTTTAATAACGGAATTATATTATATATAAATGTAGGTGCATTAATGAAACGGGGATTGAGTGGGGCAGTAGCCCCCCTCACACAGAACTGATTATCATATAAAGCTCTTCCGAAGCCTAATTAAAAATGTTTAACATAGGTTTACATAACAGTACTCGTTATCTTACGTCTTAATCTCCAACCTGCTATTATAGTATTCAATTTCAGAGTAAGAGAAAGTCGTGTGAGTGACACACCAGAGTATTTTATTTATATTTAGAGGTGAATCGGGACAAAGACACAACGAAGTAGGAATTTTCAATTGGTTCACATGTGAAATTTTTACAGTGCAGAGCACATTTATAAATTAATTTCCTCGAAACATTTTCGTGAAAAAAAAAAAGTATTTATTTGAAAAACAAAAATTAAATTCTTAAAAATTGAAATTGAGGTGTTTTTAATCGTATTATTAAATAATCGTTCTTCGAATTATATTTATATAAGTGTTTGACCTTTTAAATGGAATTTTCAAATTAATTTTACATTTAAGTGTTTTTTTTTTTTTCTTTTTTTTAAACACCACTCACAAATTTTTTTCATGGAATTCTCATCATTAATAGTTGTTTTAAAATCAGATGCGAATTGAAAACACCACCAACAAATAAACAAACCCCTTTTAACAATTTTAAACTATTTTAAATCACTTTTAGACGAATAATTTACATTAAGATCTTGGAATTTTTGTGCTTTCCAACATCATCAACAATAAATAAAAAGAAATTATTACATATACAGAGCAAATTGTCACGACATATGCACACATACACAGCTATATATAAACATGTGTGTGTGGTGAATTTTTATATATTAACTTCCCCTCCTCCAATCACTAAAGAGAAATCATCAAATATATATTACATTTCCAGTTAAATAATTGAGATAAGACCCACTTTTTACAAATCCCAAAGAAATTAATTAAGTAAATTACACTTAATTTACAAAACTATGGAAATAATAATGACTAACTTGGATTTCAAAAACATCTATCGTAACTGGAATTCAGATTCGAAGCTATCCATAAGTTAAAAAAAAAAAAAAAAAAAAAAACTTGTAATGAAGCAACTAACCAAACATTATTTTCGTATTGAGAGGATTATAAAGATTTATTAGGGATTATTAATTACAGATTTGTTTATTCTAATATACACTGAATACTGCAACATTCTTCGAATAAGCGATTCGCTTTTCGTTCTTTAACGAATTTTTATAAAAATTGTAAAAGTAAAATTATAGAGATTTTTCTTTGTTACTAGTAAAATGGTTTAAAGAAAATAGGAAAGATGTTTTTAACTTTAAAAAACAAATGAACTCATTTAAAAAAGTACAGAAAGATTAAACGATTTAATCAAATAAAAGCACACAATTTTTACAATAAAGTAAATAATAGCTCAATAGTTTCTTAAAAACAACGAAAGTTTCAACAAATCTAGATTACTTTAATTTAGGTTGAGGAGCTTTAATGTATAATGATCAATGTTTATTTCAACGAACAGTATGAGAAATACAAATTTGTTATTCGGCTATTGTTTTTCTTATTTTACTGTTTTTTTTTTTTTTTTTTACAATCACCACTCATGAACAGATGTATGTATATGAAATGAAAACAGATATAAAATACAAACTAATTAATTAACGTAATATTTACTTTTAATGTCTATTAAAAAAAAATAAAAAAAAATACGTGTGGCACTCGGGGACTTCCGCGGTAAAGCTATTGCATAGCATTTTTTATCAACTTATGCAATTATAATTATTTATTTATTTTATTTATGCAGTATTTTTTTTTTTTTTTTTTTTTTTGATATTAATTCAAGTTTTTTCTTTGATATTAATTCAAGTTACACTTTTTGAGCGTGGTGACGGATAAGAAAACAATTTTTTTTCTTTTATTGAATAAATGAGAATATATCCGCAATGAGAATATATCAAAAATATCCGCAATCGATTTGTAGGTATCGAAAACCTCTATGTACCAAATTTGAATGATCTAACTATTTTTTGAGAAAAGGTATTTTAATAGGTTTTTAAAGGCCTGCAAGTCGAATGGGGATATTCAAGTTTTTTATTTGATATAATTTTAAGTTACACTTTTTGAGCGTGGTGACCGATAAGAAAACAAATTTTAATAGAGAAAAGGGATTTAATAGGTTTTAAAGGCTTGCAAGTCGAATGGGGATATTCAAGTTTTTTCTTTGATATTAATTCAAGTTACACTTTTTGAGCGTGTTGACCGATAAGAAAACAAGTTTGATAGAGAAAAGGTATTTAATAGGTTTTAAAGGCTTGCAAGTCGAATGGGGATATTCAAGTTTTTTCTTTGATATTAATTCAAGTTACACTTTTTGAGCGTAGTGGCCGATAAGAAAACAAATTTTAATAGAGAAAAGTTATTTAATAGGTTTTAAAGGCTTGCAAGTCGAATGGGGATATTCAAGTTTTTTCTTTGATATTAATTTAAATTACACTTTTTGAGCGTGGTGACCGATAAGAAAACAAATTTTAATAGAGAAAAGGTATTTTAATAGGTTTTAAAGGCCTGTAAGTCGAATGGGGATATTCAAGTTTTTTCTTTAATATTAATTCAAGTTACACTTTTTGAGCGTGGTGACCGATAAGAAAACAAATTTTAATAGAGAAAAGGTATTTAATAGGTTTTAAAGGCTTGCAAGTCGAATGGGGATATTCAAGTTTTTTCTTTGATATTAATGAATGAGATAACAATAATGATAAGATAACAATAATGATAAGAAAACAAATTTTAATAGAGACAAGGTATTTTAATAGGTTTTAAAGGCCTGCAAGTCGAATGGGGATATTCAAGTTTTTTCTTTGATATTAATTCAAGCTACACTTTTTGAGCGTGGTGACCGATAAGAAAACAACTTTTAATAGAGAAAAGGTATTTAATAGGTTTTAAAGGCTTGCAAGTGGAATGGGGATATTCAAGTTTTTCTTTGATATTAATTCAAGTTACACTTTTTGAGCGTGGTGACCGATAAGAAAACAAATTTTAATAGAGAAAAGGTATTTTAATAGGTTTTAAAGGCCTGTAAGTCGAATGGGGATATTCAAGTTTTTTCTTTGATATTAATTCAAGTTACACTTTTTGAGCGTGGTGACCGATAAGAAAACAAATTTTAATAGGAAAAGGTATTTTAATAGGTTTTAAAGGCCTGTAAGTCGAATGGGGATATTCAAGTTTTTTCTTTAATATTAATTCAAGTTACACTTTTCGAGCGTGGTGACCGATAAGAAAACAAATTTTAATAGAGAAAAGGTATTTTAATAGGTTTTAAAGGCTTGCAAATCGAATGAGGATATTCAAGTTTTTTCTTTGATATTAATGAATAAGATAACAATAATGATAAGAAAACAAATTTTAATAGAGAAAAGGTATTTTAATAGGTTTTAAAGGCCTGCAAGTCGAATGGGGATATTCAAGTTTTTTCTTTGATATTAATTCAAGTTACACTTCTTGAGTGTGGTGACCGATAAGAAAACAAATTTTAATAGAGAAAAGGTATTTAATAGGTTTTAAAGGCTTGTAAGTCGAATGGGTATATTCAAGTTTTTTCTTTGATATTAATTCAAGTTACACTTTTTGAGCGTGGTGACCGATAAAAAACAAATTTTAATAGAGAAAAATATATTATAGTTTTAAAAAATTAAAGAACACGCTTTTATAGAAATGTGAACTAAAAAGCACAAAATATCTATCTTAGTATTAAAATTCAGGGTAAGAGAAAATCGTGTGAGTGACACACCGTAATATTTACATACATTTAAATCTTTAATTAAAATAAATTAGAATTAACAAAAACCATTTTTTAAAAATTTCCCCTGACGGGGATCGAACGCTGGACATTTAGGTTCGTAGCGCGTCGCCTTACCTCTACGCCATATCGTTCACGTAGGGGAAGTATTTTTTTTTACAATATAAATTTTTTGTTTGCTCCCAGAGAAGTTACAAACAAACATACATACATACATACATACATACAGGTGAAGCTAATAAAAGCGTGTTAAAAAATACTGCATTTGTGATAATAACAAAATGTATGTATATAGAGTACTCACTCATTTTCTTTCACTATTTTTTCATCACTTTCTTCATTAATGCACTTTGTTTATTCATATTTAAAACACTTTATACACAAATAAATGCACTTTGTTTATTCATATTTAAGACACTTTATACACAAATTGTACGCGTACAGCTATTCACTGTTGTACATAGATGATAGATACCTATACACCTATATACTTTCTCACAAACAGCTGCTTACGTATTCGTCGGATTTCGAAGCAGGTTGTCTCGATTCGTGCGAGCTTCGTACAGCCGAAGTCTACCGAAGTCTGCCGAACTGTGTTAGGTATTTTTTTCGTTACGGAATTTTTTGATTCGGTCGCCGCGCTCAAAGCCCGCGATAAAAGCTATACAATAGCTTAATAATTCAAACTTTCAATAAAAAAATTATTGAAGATTGTAGTAAACTAAAACAAATAAAAAGAATATGATTATTCGATTTATATTTTATACTAGTTAAATTATCCAAAAATCGTAAACATAAAGTATTATAGTTATTTCTGTTAGTCATGTGTTTTAAATGGAACAATTTTAAAATTTTTCCGACAAATGTTAGAAGTGTTTATCATTTCGATGCGTCTGTCTGACGGTTCATCCGTCTATTTGCCCGGTATATAATTTCTGTAAATATTAAAAAAAAAAAAAAAAAAAAAAAACTTTTTTGTACAATTCAAGTTTACTAGGGTTCCCTATTGAAAATGATATAAATTACTCGACTCGTTTGCGTAGAGTATTCTATAAGAAGCAATTTCATACATCCTATTTACATAGTTTGCTACTGCATAGATCCTGATTAAATCGACATTTAATATTCATATGCACAAAAAAGCTCTCCTATATAATACGTTATGATAAGCATCGAGGTTTACTGGTTCACACAAATATATTAAAAACATTAAGGGAAATGGAAATTGCTGCTATTGAGTTTTCGTTTGTGTTGAGCATTTTTAATACTTTCCAACAATGTTTAAGACTGATTGTGATTTTAGTTAATCTATTCGTTTGCGTAATTGAATATCTGTCTCTGCCCGTCTGTCTGTCGGTGCTTTTTTTTCAAATAATATTGAAATTAGAACTCCGTAAAATATTGAATTGTTAATATTGAAATTAATGCTTTGAAATTAATTCATGTTATTCAAGTTTAATATTGCATATTCTCTGTTACAATTGTTATAAATATCACAGCTGGTTTAAATAAAGCATTTTACTAATGCTTCGAGATACTTTACTGTCAATGAAAAATATATTTTCAGGATTTGTTTAATTATACTATACTTACAGGCAACGCCCGCTTCGCTGGTCCCTATTTTTAAATGAATCACTATAATTACTGAATTCTCAAAATTGCATTACTTTTTATCACGTGAAAAAAAAAAAAAAAAAAAAAAATCTGATTAGGAAAAATGTCGCACTGGGTTCTCACTGCCTTCGGAAAAAATTCCCAAAATGCTCTAACTCTTATTTCTATTATTTTCCCCCTTCGCCCCCCTCCAGGCTATCCTAATAATTTTACAAATTCGAAAATATCCGCAATTGATTTGTAAGTATCAAAAAACTCTATGCACCAGTTTTGAACGATTTATCTCTTTTTTTTTTTTTTTTTTTTTTTTGCCCGTCCGTCCCCCTCCCCTTCCCGCCCCTCCCAATAATTTTAAAAATTCGAATATATCCGCAATCGATTTGTAGGTATCGAAAACCTCTATGTACCAATTTTGAATAATCTAACTCTATTTTTTTTGCCCCTCCGTTCCCGGCCCTCCTAATAAATTTACTCTTTCGAAAATATCCCCATTCGACTTGCAGGCCTCTAAAACCTATCTGTACAAATTTTGAACGGCCTAACTGTATTTCTATTTGTTTTTGCCCATAGCCCCCCCTTACCGCCCCACCCCTTTCCCACCCCTCCCAATAATTTTAGAAATTCGAAAATATCCCCGTTCGACTTGCAGGCCTTTAAAACCCATCTGTACCAATTTTGATCGGCCTAACTATATTTGTATTTGTTTTTGCCCCATAGACCCCCCCCCTTGCTGCCCCACCTGGGGGCTGAATTTCCAAAATTCCAGAAATTTGTTTTTAGATATTTTCATAAGTTATATTTTAGAGCAAAAATTTCACGTATATCTGTTTTTTTATTTGAGATATATAGGATTATGTGAAATCCCGTTTAACGCATGTGAAATCACGTTTCGCCCCCCCCCCCTTGAGGACCGAATTTCTAGAATTCCAGAAATCGGTTTTTAGACATTTGTATTAGCTATATTTTAAAGCAAAAATTTTACGGATATCTGTTTTTTCGTTTGCGATATGAAGGATTTTAGGAAATCACCTTTTGTCCCCCCCCCCCATTGGGGGGCGAATTGTGTAAAATCGCTTCTTAGTAGATGCCTACGTCATAGAAAGAACATTGTCACAAAATTTCATCTTGCTAGGTCCAGGGGTTTAGTCTGGGCGATGATGAATCACCCCCTCACTCATTCAGTTAGTCAGGAAGAACGATTTTATATATATAGATGTGCAACATAATAAAATAATATACATATATCATACTGAAAATTACTTTTCCTGTAAAATACGGTCTAAACAGCGTAACTAGTTTTAGTTCAGAAATTCCCGAAAGATTTTCGAAATGTTATGTTCTATGAGAAATACATTTTAATGTCATTTAGTATGTTTACATTACATGTAGCATAAAGATATATATATGTATGTATGTATAGTTTGTGTGCGTATTTAATGTATACAAAAACATTTTTTTCTGTAAAATAAGATATAATTAGAGTATTTGATTGGTTTACAGACCCCTCCCCACAAAGCTGTTTTAAATGTGAAGATCTTTTATGTTAAGTTTAAGATCTAAGAACTTCACCTTTATTTATGAATAAGTAAAAAAAAAAAAAAAGTTTCAAATTTTAAAACGCATGAAGAACTTTTATTACAGGAAATAGGATAACAGTTAAGCGACAAAATATCTGATCACTCTCACTATTTTTATAGAATTTTTAGTTTGTGTTAATTGAAGCAAAGCTATTATCTGTAATTTTATACCATTTATACAAAATATATAAAAATAATTATACTTATAATTCATGGTAATAAAAATAAATACACTAAATAGAGAATATTTATTTTATCGAATTTATTTTGTCGAAGAGCCCCTTTTTTAAAAATGAAACTGAGTATGCATTTTTTTTTTTTTTTTTTTTTTTTTTTTTTTTTTTAACTAGAGTTTAATGTCTAATTAAAAATTAAAAAGAATTATGCTTGTCTTGATCTATTTTATTTAACCAGCATTGCAAAACATTTTATTTTATAAAAAGCAAAATTACCTATATATAGAGATAGATAAATTATTTTATGTCAATAACAAACATAATAAGTTATTGCATTTAACGAAACTCTCCTCTTTCAATAAACCTCTTCCTATTTCCATTTGTGCAAAAAAGAAAAAAATCTACTCCCCAAACAGCTCCGAATACCTTTCTTTATATTAAGTATGCAAATATATTCTTAAGAAGATTAAATCCCTTTATAGTTGCTACACTCTCTATTTGTACGCATTTTTCTCAATTATTTAGTAAAAAATACTAGAGAAACATTATTTCTAAATTGAAATATTATCCACTTCACTTGTTTTGAATAAAATTCCATCAGACGTTTGCGATCAATATTTTCAATATAGGGAACACACCTGAATATTCTTTATGTTGTTGGGCTTCAGTAGTTTGAAAGATCATCACGCAAACGGGAAATTAATAGTATAGTCTTGGTTTAATTTCCGGAACTTTTCAGAACCCGTTATTTTATCCTGTGTTCTTTTTTAAACCGAATTCTTTTTTTTTTTTTTTTAAGTTAAAGATTATTTTCTCTATATCAAGGAAACAGAAATTACAGAGTTATTTTTAATGGATCATTGTAGAATATTGCTTCAATTTTTTTTCTTCTGATTTTTTGTATTTATTTCATTTTTTGTCTTCATCTTTTTTTTTTTTTTTTTTTTCGTGTGGTTCTAAGAGTTACAATGTATTTCCATTCTGATTTACACATGTACTTATATTTGTACCTCCCAGGTAAAAGACACCACGTCTTTTTTCAAAAAAGAGTGAGCACCGTGTTCTTGATGCAGTTTTTTGCTTTATATACAGGCAATAAGCACCATGTCCAATTACTACATAGAAGACAGGACAGTAGAACATAAAAGCATGTCCATTTTCTTTATTCATGAGAAATGTCATTAATTCATTTCATTATGACGTCATTCCTAAAAAAAAAATCGTTTTTGTGACAGGGTGTCCTTTACCTCTGTGGTACAGATATATTTTACTCAAATGTCGAATTTTTTCCTGATATAAAATAATCCGACTCCTTGTTTAATAAATATTAGATAAGTAAGAATATTTAAATCTTATTTCACCATGCATTTTCTCTACCCGGTTTACAAAAATTATTGATTTCTGAGACAGTAGTGTTCCAAACTAGTTGGTTGTCGGAAATTTCCTTTATTTAGCTTTTAAACACGTGTAGTAGAATCCTAAGAGCCTTTTTTACAAAGATATACTGCACAAAAAAACCTGTTTCACTACAGAAAACCTCTGGCTACGAAGTTAGAAAATATTTGTATGCTATGGAAAAAATACTGTGATAGAAATTTTCCGTAAAAGAGCAAAAAAGAAAGTATTCGTACGCAACATATTTTTTTCCCGTGGGGTACACTGTAAGAAAAACTCCTTGTATTATATAAAATATTCCAATTCTACCAACCTCGATCGAAACAAGGTTCACAGCACGGTAGGTGACGTTATTACCTCTCAGCCTGAAACCATGTCTTTTTCTGTTACTTACCACCCCCCAACCGTGCTTTGATGAAAAGTTCTTCACTTGTAATAATAATAATAAGAAGAAAATATATACATATGTAACCACGAGATTAAATATTTATGAATAGATACTGATTTTATCTGTTTACAGAAACAATGAATCTTTTGACATAGTTTTAAAAAACAGTAAATTTTTTGTAGCTAATTGCTGTTTTTAAACATCATTCTTTTACGCGTATTTATAAACACTCAAAAATTTTTATAAATGATTGAATGAATATAACTACATATTATATTTTTCTGATATTATTGTTCATTCAGCTTTTTCTCTTCATTTCCGTACTTTACTTATAATTCAAAATTGCGTAATTATGTTTAGGTTGTTTTTTAAAGTAGGTCCCAAAAGATTATCTTCCGGAGGCATATATATATTTAACATTATCAATATTCATTTCAGTATTTTGTAATATTTGTACAGTGAGTACAATATTACATTTACCCTCTTTCTAAGCGTCTAATGTGTTAAGTAGATTAGCTCTTCGATTGCTTTAAAAAGGAGACGATGTTGCGTATGTTTTATTAATATATTTTGTTTTATAACGAATAAAAATAAAACTTCATGGTGAAAAAAAAAATTATCATCTAGAATGATAAAATTTAGTATGATTTACAGAATGAGTATAATCAGTGCTAGATGGTTCACGAAATTATTTAATAGCATCTGTAACAAAGACTTTAAAACTATGCTCTACGACGTAAAATTCCTACTGTAATGGGACATATCCAATATTCAAGTATGCAACATCAACAACAAGGGGCTACACCGCTGCACAGCACTACAGAAAAAAATCTATGAAAAAATTCATGATAAGAAATTTAGATAGTGATGGAATCGATGAATTAACTTTTTGAATACGTTGATATTAGTTTGACATATCTACTGAGGACACTAATACGAATGTGACAAGAGTTAATATACGCGCTCAAGAAGAATGTTTTAATGATTATATAATCCATATGAAAATGAATTTGCATTAAAATTAAGGTTTAAAATTAAAGAATTAAAAAAAGAAAAGAAAAACTACCAAAATTGCAGGCTTTCATTGCAATTGCTTTTAGTTACAAACACGTTTCAAATATATACATAAAAATCTTTTGTAGAGATTAGGAATATAACTAATTGAGCATTTGTCAAGAAAACATATACATTTTCACGTAATTCAACACTCATAAAAGTATTTAGTTCTAACATTAGACATGCTTTTCACAAATATATTTTAGTGAAATATTTATTTTTATTTATTCCTTTAAATTTAATACAATATATTTAAAACATTTTTTTTTTTTTCATTTAAGAGCGTTAAATTATTACGTCTGAATCTGAAAAACAATTTCACTTCCGAACAAGATTTCTCAGGATGAAACACGTTAAAATTTTCTTCTCCAACCACCTTAACTAAGACTAAAGATAACATTCACTTAGCAACATTCACGTTATTTTTTGCTTTTTTGAATCAAGTTCTTCGCCGATTAAGGAACATTTAGAAAGATTTTTTACTTTATTCGAGAAGATAGCTTCGAAAAGTATACTCCGAAAATGAAAGCAAATAAATAAGAACTTCTACCAGAAGCTTTCTGTACCTATTTCTGTACCTAAGAGGATGATTCCTGTTCTAAAACTCCATTACTGTAAAAGCGTCGTAGATAGAGTGCCGAATTCTTTTGTAACCTTGTGTTTCTCTCATACTACTCGAAACTAAGATGTAGGATTTTGAAATGGCGTCTTATGTTTCTTCTTTTTTCTTTGTCTTTTTTTTTTTTAAGGGAATAATCGAAAAGACCAAGCCTGTAATCTCCTCCACATCAGATTATTCAGAGAATTATATGACAGAGCTTATAAAAGATTTTATATTAGGCAAGGAAAGTTTTTGGAAGTATTAGCTGTATATTCAATAGGATACGGAAATTAAAATATGTAATATAGCTTTGTTAATTAATAATTTAATTTCCAATTCTTATCAAATGCATGCGTGCAAAAATATTTTTAACAAAATAAATAAATAAATAAATTAAATAAATATAATAATAATAATAATAATTTAATTATAAGATGTTAAAGTGGAAAATATGATAATTTTTTAATAGGTATTTATATTAAATTACTCAAGAGTATTTTAGTTTTAATTGGATCCCTTACATTTTGGCTGAGTTTTTAGGAAAAGAAATAAAAAACATGGAAATTTAAATTTATTATCTTTAACACTTAAATGCATGAATTTTTATTTTGAATAAATAGAGAAATTGGTGTTAGTTAATGAGAAAAAAATAAAAATAAAAATTCACATAAGAATTAAAAAAAAAAAAAAAAAAAAAAAAAATGATGTACTACATCAATATGTTTTTTGTCAATTCTACATCATCATTAAAAAAAAAAAAAAAAAAAAAAAAAAGACACTTCATTTTTCTTCCATAAATTTATCAGTATATGCAAAAATATAAATGTTATTCGTTAATATCATTCGTTTCGTATAGAAACAAGGTATTATTTCTATACGAAAACAATTTTTCCTGTATGTTTTTATTACTTTTTACATAAATAATCGTAACACCCGCTGAAAGGAAATTGTACTGTACTGAAATAGTGCGCCAACAAATAAAAATTGTCACAGATAAAGAAATACACTTTCAAGATTATTTGCGTTCGGAAGCGATAAAATAGTTTTGGTAAAAACAAATAAATAAATAATAATAATGGGTTAAAAAAAAAAAAAAATGATTTTGATGAAATTCTGGCAAAAGCAGAATTTAGTTTATTACGGAGGACTATTAGGTTTTTTTTTTTTTTTTTTTCAAATTATAGCATCGCTTTCACATTATTCAATTATATTGTCTATAAATTTTCGATTTCGATAAATGTCCAACTATCGTAAAATTGGTATCGTAAAAATCCGTAGATTGAGACTAATAGTCCTCCGTTCTAAAGATACTGAGGAATAGAAATGTACTAATTAATGTATGTATGTATGTATGTATATATATATATATATATATTAATTGGTCCTTCATACCATTTAAACTAAACCATCGTCCTTGATTTTTTTTATTAGGTATATTTCATATTGTTTAAATATATCATCTCGCCCTTATTTACATTCTTGTTGTATTTACTGTTTTATTTTATTGTTATTTTGTACTTACCTGTATACAATAACGAACAAAAATTCAAAAATTTTAGAATACTATGAAAGAAGAAAAGTAATATATGAACATCTATAAAAGAAATCCAACGAAACATTCTTGTTTATAATTACTATCAATTGCAGCTTTCATTTGTACTAGATATATTTGTTGAATATAAACTACATCCACAGAAAAATAAATAAATACTATGTACTTAAAAAACATAGAACAATATACTAAGTAAATAACATAATAAAAAAAAAATGAAGTGTCATGAAAAATACTTTAACTGGGAGTTTGTATGTTTGGTTGTCACTCTACGGTCAACGGGAACATCTATCCTTATGCTGGGAATCGAACGTGAAATTTAGCAGCTAAAAGCCAAAGAAACTTTTTACTGGGCATTACATCAAATATATAAAGCAAATGAGATAGGTTTTTTACTTCAACAATTAAAATGAGGTTTTATTTTATTTTTTAATGAATCAATAAAAAGTTTAGTAGTAAAATAAATAGAAGTGAAAGGATATTTAATTTAATTACGGTATTGAAATATTTTAATATTTTCTCTTCCGATAATTTTCATGATTTAATATTTAAATTGAAGATACAGCTAATATTTATCCCTTGTAAAACGCTCTTATTGTATCTAGTTAAAAAAAAAAAAAAAAAAAAAAAAAAAAAAAAAGATACCACTAATTAAACTTTTTAAACAGCGTATGATATAATGAAAATATTATTTAATTGGGACAACCTATTGTTGTTTCATAAAAACTACTATCTAATTAAAAAATACAAATGAGAAATAATGCCTGTTTACGTTTATAAGATGAACAGTAAATCATATATGCTGAAAAATTAATCATATCGCAAAAATTATTGTAATAAATTTTAACTATCATCTTCCTCATAACGTCAATAGAGCATACTTTCATAATTAAACACATTTGTATACAGTATTATGTTTGAGAAAATGAATTTGCATAGTTTAGTAATACATAAATAGTATTTATTTATTTATTTTTTTTAATCTAAAATGAAATTTTTGATAGCGTTTATCTCAGTAAATTGTCAACTAGAAAGGGTTGAAGGCTTATTTATATTATTTCCTGGTTTTCAGAAAAGGAACGTGACGGGCTTCTTTTAATATGCGAGATTAATTTATACGTCATGGTGGGGTTTTTTGTGCTGCACAGGTAATCAAAAGTTTTAATCACTTGATTAAAATCATGCAAATTCGGCATCTGAGTGATCATCATGATAGAGAAGCCATAAAATAAATTTGTCTGAAGTTGATTAGATAAAACTTTTTTGTTAATAAATCCTTTTTTACGTTAGCTTGATTGGATTAATTAAAAAAATGTTTTTTTTTTTTTTTTTTTTTTTTTTTTCTTTCAGCGATGCTAAGAGAAGTTCGCGGGAATATGTATCAAATATTCTTTTTCTTTTCTTTTCTTTTTTTTTTTTTTTTTCCTTTTTACTGTCACCGAGATAACGTTAATCTTATATTAGTACATATTTGGCATTAATCCGTAGTTTTAACGGAATTATAGACAGAAATGAAACAATATGCATATTACGAAAAAAACAATGAAGATTAATGTAATGCGAAGCAAGGAATTAACCCTAAAAGACTAAGTACTCTAGTGATGCATTACGATTAATATTACTGTTTTACTTAATAAATGACAGCATTTAAATCGATTTACTTCTTAATATTTATGTATTATTACTTTTTCTTTTTACATACGATATGTTCGTTGTATATTTGAATCCAATGGATGTGCCTATGCGAAGCTGTAGGACTTCGAGAAACACGTGAAGTGCTAGAACAAATACACATTCCTAATTTAGATACTGAAAATAAATAATTATAAATATTTTCGTTTTCTAAATTTCTTTTGTTATTTAAATTTTTAATTTAAAAGCAAAATTAATGACTTTTTTTTTTCTTTTTCTTTTCTTTTTTTTTTTTTTTTTTTAATTATGAATGTAAAACATCAAAAAATAAAAACAAAATAATAAATAAAAGTAAACCTTAATTTTTTTTCCTCCTGTGGATTTCCCCTTAATTTTTTTCACCATTTAGCAACCCATGAAAAATACAAAAGCATTAAATCATTACAAAATATGTTGCAAAAATATTTACTAAAGTAAGAATTTATAATTTGTTTCAAAGCCTCACATTATGTTATTGTTATGCTTGAATTTAGCTAGAATTAGGCAATAAATTATGCATTATAAATTACTAATTTTATTAAAAAAATAAAAAAATAAATAAAAAATAAATAAAAATAAAATAAAAAATCAACAAAGTAATCATAAATCTTACAGAATATTATAATTCGAACGACATAAATAAAAAATATAATTGAATTTAATATTTAGGATCATTCTTAAACTAAAATTTTCTGCTTTCTAATTTTACAATACCCTCTCAAATTTAAAAGATTAACGATATTTTTTTTTTTTTTTTTTTTTTTTTATAACTTATATAGATTCTAAATAATATTTTCTATATAAAATTGATATATATATATATATATGTATAATTTAAATTTATCTTATATTTCCAGATATATAATTTTTATTTGTGGTTATTATCATCTATAAATTATGTATATACCCCATTGTGTACATAAATAGAGTCCTATATTAATAACATGCATCCGAACCTGAAATGCATTTCCAGCCATTTCCATTTGTAGTTTTACTATTTATAGTTTTCTTTTAGGTAGCCCTGTATATGCATGGTGAATAATTTGTGTACCCTATTCTACACAAAACATGCTTTTATGCCTATAAATAACATCTATGTTCATTTCATTTAGCTTCGTACCGTTTATAGATTGTTATCTGTACTAAACAAAAATTTCGTCCGTAGACGTAATATACCTAATTTCTCTTGGACGTCCCTGTACGTGAAATGATTGCTCGATCTCAACGAAATGTTTACTGTAGCAACCCTCTATGACACAGACTTAAATTAACAAGACTTCGTGTTACTATTTGTTCTTGAGATATCCAAATATCACACGCACACACATACATACAGACACACACACATACGAATCAAGTGCTAAACATATTATTTTCGATTTCAGGGTGCCTAAAACATGTAAATATAACAAAGACTTAATTTCGAAAAATTGACATTAAACATTACATTTCTACAATAGTATATATGGGTAAGAGAAATTAAAATTATACGCATTTTACTAAAACACTAACACAATAACATTTTAAAATGCGACACAGAGACTGCTATTAAAGACCAGTCTATGCAAGAACGATAGAAAACTTGTTGTGATGCAAAGTATTTTAATATTTCGAAATTTCGCGGCAAAATTTCTGTATATTTCACAACATACTATTGTGAAATAGATTTACGATATTTTGGTAATTACTATGAGTGATGTCTATATTTAGTGAGACCTCGTATTAGTGTAAGTTCCTGTGTTTTAAATAAAAATTATGTTGAGCCACAGCGAAAATTAATTTTTATCAATTTGAATTTCCCACCCTGCAATTTAAAATCGCAGCTTTAGTGTAACATTAGAACGTCACTGCATTGGAAGTACAACAATAGACTAAAACTTGCTTTGTCTTTTACTATACAAATATTTTTTATTTATTTTTTTAATTTTCATTCGAAAATGAAAACAAGTACGATAAATCAGGCAGTACGCATTGATTATTGTAACTTTGCAACTGTACATACTTGTTGTATCATAGAACACAAAATAGTCTTTGCCTACGTTATCACACAGCAGACAGACAGACGGACGGAAAAGTATACAGACTGACTAATTGAGTTTAAAACCACTCTTAAACATTGTTGGAAAGTGTTTAAAACGCTGAACAGAAAAAAAAAATCCAGCCATTAGGTTATAATTGCAACCTCTAATGTACCTGAATGTTTTAGTGTAGTCCTGTAAATCTGAAGGTTAATCGTATCATATTCTACACAAAACATTATTTTAGAATATTAACAATACATGTAAATTATGATTTTTACTATATAAAGTTATTTAAACGTGATTTTTAATAATGCCTGTCCTAAAACGGAATGCACTGGCCTTTTTTTTTTTTTTTTTTTTGTTGTTGTTGTTGTTGTCCCTGTACACAAATTAGTTATACAGGACCTATAAATAGGGAGCATTCTACCGTAAACTTCATTAATATATAGCATTTTTTTTAACAATTCTGAAATTATTTACGGACACTGGGGAACGAGGCAGGCAGATAGAAAAATAGACAATCAGACAGACAGATACACAAATTGAAATCATATTCGAACTTAAATATTGTTAGAAAGTGTTAAAAACGCTTAATGTAAACGAAAATGTAATTCCAGCAAATTTTTATTAATAAATGTAACTGAAATTAAAGTAACTGAATATTTTTATGTGACCCTATAAGACTAATACTAATCATACAACATTCTATGGAAAGCATTCTTTTGTGCATATGAATAACATATTTCAATTTCATTAAACTCTGTGCAAAGTAAATTTATTAAAATTTGGTTCATAGAAATACCTCTCACAGAACGCAGTGCTTTGGAATACTTTCAAGTCGCCCTGTACATAAACCAATGGTGGTATGATCTCTATTTTTTATAGAAAAATCTGATAGTGAAGTTAAATAACATATTTCAATTTCATTAAGACATGTCTAGAGTAAAGGTATGAAAATATGGTTTAAAGAAATACCTCTCATAGAACACAATGCTTTGGAGTACTTTCGGGTGTCCCTGTATGCAAACCATTAGAGATATTAATTCCATTTTCAATAGGAAACATCCAATAATGAACTTGAATAACACAGTTTCAAGAAATTCTATAAATATTTACGGGAGTTAGAGAGCGGACAGATAGACAGACAAACTGAAGTTATTAACACTTTTGAACCTTGTTGGAAGGTGTTAAAAATATAATAAAAATCTCACAGTGATTTTTATTTATAGTCATTCTAAATGAAATATGTTCTTTCTTATTTGGGCAGATTGGAAGAAGACCCTGTATTTCTGTTTAATACTTCTTTAAAATTCCCTGTTGCTTATATTTGTTATCTGTTGATCTTTGTTGAAAATTAATATTTTTTGAGCCTATACTAAAAATATGTTTAACTTCAGAATTATCAGAAATACTTTGAATTAAAGTTCCCCGTAACATCTTTCTTTAGGCAGCTTAATCCAATCTTGGTTTCGTTTGACATATAGGATTTCAATGTAAAATATACATTTTTAGGAAACGATAATGTGTTTAATATAAAACGTATGACTGATATAGAGAAAACTAAAACAAACTCATATATATTAACTACGAGGGTGAATCAAATATAAACGAGACTTTTGGACCTGCGCGCGCAATAGTGATGGAAGAACGTTCCGCTGTTATTGGCTGTTAGGTTGGTTTGTCAGGAGTGGGGGAAGCACGTGACTCATCATCATACACTCGCTCAGTGTCCATCGTTACGATGTCCGAGCAGGAGGTACCTCCCTCTATTGCGCAACGTATTGTTATCAAGTTTTTAGCTGCAGAAGGTGTAAAACCGGCCGAAATCTTGAGAAGATTGACTGCACAGTTCGGGGAAGAGACGCTGTCGCGAGCTAGAGTGTTTGCTTGGCATAAACAGTTCGTGGAGGGCCGTGAACGTGTTGAAAATGAGAGCCATGACCGCAGACCCCGCACCAGCATTACAGCGGGCAACATCGACAGTGTTCGTCAACTTGTTGAAGGTGATAGGCGTCTAACAACTTCGGATATTGCAAAAGACGAGACCTTCCGATGAGAAAAGTGATTCTCCTCCATGACAATGCTCGCCCCCATACAGCAGCCCTGACCGTACAAAAATTGGAGCAACTGGGTTGGGAGACACTGGAACACCCTCCATACAGTCCAGACCTGTCTCCCTGCGACTTCCATGTCTTTGGTCCTCTCAAGGAAGCTTTGGGAGGGCAAAAATTCCACAGCGATAATGAAGTTGAAGCATATGTGCGCAATTGGCTACAAACACGACCTGACTCTTTTTACCTGGAAGGAATTAAAAAAATACCTATACGCTGGGAAAAATGTGTTTCTAAATCAGGAGATTATGTAGAAAAATAAACTATGATTGTTTGTGCGTTTAAAATCAAAATAAATATTTTAAAAAATAAGTCTCGTTTATATTTGATTCACCCTCGTAATATATATATATTTTGCTAAAACAGCTTAAAACAGCAAATAAGGCAACTTTATCTTTCTTAAAGAAAGATAACGTGAAACTGACGGCATCTTACCCCTAAAATAGTTCTTGAACTTGTCACAAAAGGCTGAACAAGACTTAATTCCGCTTATTAGCATACAAAAAGAGGAATCTACCCTATTTATAGCTTTGGCGGGAAAGCCAGACCTGTACTTTTAAAAATTATAAAATTACCTTTTTTTTCTATTTAAACTACAGTTTACTTAAAGAACTAAATAAGGGGGGGAAAAACAGCTAACATGCACTATCGATTCAAACCAATCTAATGAATTTATAAAAATTCGCATTAAAAATTAACATACGTCTCGTTACCGATGCACCTCTTCTAAGAGTAGTCGTTGCCTCCCCTACAACTTCTCCTTATAAGAGATATGACACGACATGGCACCTTGTTCAAAATGTAAAGTTAGTAAAAACTTATCCTATTTCAGCACAAACACACGATTATTTGTCATAAATTATTAAAATTAAAATTTACTTTAATAGTATTTATGTAAAAAAATACTTATTCCTTTTATTTATTTATTTATTTATTTATTTATTTATTTATTTATTTTGATTGAACAGCTCCACTGATAAATTTGAAACTTTTTCTCGGAATATTTTCCATTTTATACCAAGGTACAAATTTGATTTCTATGACTTCAGTTATATTTAAATTTGCACCGTGATATTCATTTCTTTTTATTGAAAAGTTTTAATAAATCATGTTTTTCTATAATATAGTTATAAAAAATATATATATATCGCATGTTTCCAAAAGGATTCTCACAAAATAAATGATTATTGCAATTTTTCCGAATTTGGCAATATACTTGAAATTATTTTCATTCAAAGTATCAAAGACTATAAAAAAAAGGGTTTTTGATGAATTTATGTTTGTTTACTTACACTAAATGAAGTAAGAAAATGCATTGAAAATATAACTCAATATTGTTATTTTTTGTTTTTCATATTATTAAAAGCGAGGAGAGAGAGAGTGTGGGATGAGAAAAATATTTAAACAAATATATCCGTAAATATTTTTTATCAGTAAAATAATAAATATTTGCAAATATTCTTATTAAATAATAAAAATAACATTTCCATTGAAAATATTTTTTCTTGACGTTAAAATAATATTTATGAAACAAAATTGCCATTTCTAAATCCTTAATTGTATTAACAATTCTTTGCTTTCATTAAAACTTACGCAGTGATTCATTAACAGTTTATTATCTAAGTAAGAGAAAACTTACATTAAACATTTTATCCATCATTTTTAGCAAAATAATTCTAAATACTTTAGCGTTTCGAAAGCCTTTTAATATTTTATCTTGAAGATTTTTCCCATTTAGCCAGCAAAGAACGCGAGAACATAATTTGGTTATCAGACGAAACAAAATACATAGAGGGATGGAAAAGATGTTACTTTGATAGAAGAACTTCATTACTTTGCTAGAACACGTCGTGCAACTTATTCGTGTATTCCAAGTTCGTACAGAGAAAACAGCAATTAAGCTTTGAGTTGAAAATGATTAATAGAGATTTTACAAAAATTAGCCTCTGTTTTCCTAATTATATACTTAATTTGACTACAGAATCAACACAAATTTCGCCAACTGTTGTTTCTTTAACTTTATTCAGAAATTAGCAAGATATATTAAAAAATATTTCAGTATCAAAATGTTGTGCAAAATGAAGTTATGCGATAAAAGTATTTATAGCTTGAAGTCATCAGTTAAATTAATGAGAAATATTCATGACCGATAAAAAGTTTTAATCAATACTAAGTTTTCTAAAAGTTTAGAAAAATAACAATAAATAAAGAAATTATTTTATTTGTTTCAAAAGGCAATTAATAATTTGAAAAATATTATTCGGTATTGATTTTCGTCTATAGTGTTAATAAAAAATAAATAAATAAATGAAATTACACAAAAGAAAAAAGTTACTTAAAATTAATTTTATCGGAAAACAGGATGCATAATTCCACTCTTTATTATATGACGACTCATAATCTTTAAGTTATAAATTAAGGATTCCTCCCCCCCCCCCCCCCCAATAATCCAGTTAAAATTTATGAAAATTAAAATTTGACGCAGTTCTACCTTTGTTATTCAAATCGTTAATAAAATTAACTATTAATTAATGATAATAGTAGTTTAAAAATATAAATAGATAAATATTATTAATCATCAATTCTATAATTCTTATTAATTGTAAATATAACACCTGGAGTAAATACACAAAGATTTTTTTGAAAAATTGGAATATTCGAGATAAAAATTAAATGAATGTAAATATAAAAGATAATTATATGTAACAATAAATCACTCCATGTTGAAAATATCCAATTTTATATGTAAATGAAATTTGTAGATTAGAGAGTACTTTAAATTAATACATACTATATGTTTCATAAATAATTATTTGTTCCTAATATACTATACACTGATTATTGTTTTTAAAATAGCTTAAAGTTTTTTTTTTAAATGATCAGAAAAAATAATATTGTATGGTAAATCTATTTTCTAATGTTAGAAAATTAATTGAATGAAATACTACATAATATATATATATATATACATATAAATAATTATAATCAGTATATGTAAAATTTATTAAAATAAACATTTTTAGCTTTTCCTGACATGATACAGATGAAAAATTTTTTTTTTTACTTAATATAAGATATCTTTAACAAAATATTTATACCAATAATTATTTAAATAATCCCAAATGAACATGCTAAATTCGTTTACAGAAACTGAAAAGGATTTTACCTAGATAAAAAATGTTTTTTATGAAATTTTTATAAAGACATTTAAAATTGTCCTCTAGTGCGCATATATCAGTGAAATAAGAAACCGAGAATTAATGCACATCTTAAAACTTTACATAATATTGACACAAAATTTTATGAATAATTTATGTAACACATTGTCGGCTGACTAGATTTTTAAAAAGACACATTTTTTTTTTTTTTTTTTTTTTTTTTTTTTTTTTTTTAAGTAGAAACTCAAAGAAATAGGTAAAGAAAGATATCAGTGGAAAAGAAAAGAAATACATTTTGGTTACTTGAGTGATCACCTCGTCTATACATTATTCATACGCTCGTTTGCGTATGTCTGTAAAACCAAGTTTTGAATCCTCCTCGTTGCTCACAGGCAGTTTATCTTCGCAATTTCGTCTTTTTATCTTACTTTCAAGAAGTCTGTGGGGAACATGATAAATAGTATTGTTATTGCACGGCGAATGGGAATTATGTTTGAAATTTATCCTAAGAATACAGGATTACGCTGCGTTATTTTCAAATACTTTATTTTGCAGGTTATTTTCTTAGAAAGTAACGTCAAGTCAGTGGAGTTTTTTCCCATGTTGATACGTCTAATGTATTGAAGAATTTCGGAAGCTACTTTTATTTATTTATTTTTTTAATTCTATCTTCCTCTTCTTCTTTGGTTTTTTAAAAAGGAAGGAGAAAGGGAATTAAGATCTATTTTCAGTCCTTCAAATACAACACCCCTGTTTATACATTTTTTTTACTTTTTGTTACGGGAATACCATATTGAAAACTGTAAAATATTCCCTACTTAAAAAACAAGAGAAAATAGAGAAATTAATGAAAAAAAATATTTTGCAAATGTAAAATAATAATATACATTAGAAATAATACAGAAGTAAATTTACAATCAATTCCGATTATTTTTTATTTTAATGAAGTTTTCATAAATGCGATCTAATAAAAATATTCTTCATTTAATCAGCTGTTATAACAACAACTCATGAAATATTACACTGTAAAATTCTTTTACTATTCATAAAGTTTAGAAGAATGTCTAAGTTATTTTTGGAAAATATCGATGTTAAAATGTTTCTTTTGAGATCTACAAACAATGATTTTTACAACTCACTTATTTCTGTGTAAAATAGTATGCTAACAATAAAAATATACAATAAAAGAAGCACATTTATATTATTAAAGACAGTTGTAAATACGACATTTTTCAGAAAATATCAAAAAGTACGATGTCTTAAATAAAACACAGCAAAGTTGCGTAAAGTTAAAGAAATGGAAAGCTTATTCATTTATTTCTTTTTTCATACGCTCAGACTTCTTCTAGTCCTTAATCAGTATCGAAATACTGATTTGTACAATTACATAACATGATTTATGCTACAGATTCATAAATTATACATTTTTGGCACAGTCTCTTTCAAACAAATTATACACACCTAAGAACTCTAATCATATTCATTGTGGAAAAGAAATTCGCTTGAATTTCAAGTTTTCTTGTTCATACTAGTACAATTTTGAGTAACGCTACTCCTTTTAACTAACAACCAAAGTGATAAATAAATAATAAAAAGGTTTTCGTAAAAAAAGTCATAATCAAACAAAATAGCATTTTTCCCTTAATTTGTGTATGCAGTTAACTTTTTCAACTGCTTGTTAATAAGGAAGTGCAATATGCTATGATCGTACTATAATGTAGAAGAATAAAATTTTGTTTTTACGAAATGAAAATGATTGGTAATTTCAACTGCCACATTTTAATAATCAATAATATCTGTATAAAAAAATAATAAAATATTACAAATTTGTATTTTACTTTAATGTAGAAAAATAATTTTGTTTTCAAGGAATGAACGTCATTTCAATCTTTTAACTTTGTTCATTGCAATCTTTTAACTAAGTGATAAATCTTTGTTTTCTACTGAAAACAAAGATTTATCACTTTTTTTTATATTAAACTTTTTCACTGTTTTTCCTTATTTTAATCATTTTTTTAAATTTTGATCTTTCTCTGTTCATTACTATTACTCCGAAACTTAATAAAGTATGCTTCAAAAGAAGAAGTATGCAGGTGTCACTTTAAATTTCTTAGTATGCACGAGAGCATCTTGCTGCTTTGTTGATGCATTCGAGCCTATTTTTTCACCTGATGAAGATCCCTGCTAATATTTTGACCTGTAAAATTTGTTACACGTTTTTTAAGTTATAGTGTTTACTTACAATTTTATTTAATGATTAAATTAATTGTTATTTGGATTTAAAATCAGGTTAACATACAGGTGTTTCAAATTAACTTTCTTTTCTTTACGTATTTATGCTCAGCTATGTATATAATAGCCTTTTTTGAAATTATTTTAGCAGTTTTTTTAAAACAAAGTACACATTGTTATTGAAAGGGTTAAATTTTACAAATAAGGGTTGCCCTCAGTGTTCTTGTCTGGGGCCTTTTCTCTGGTTTGCACTACTAGAAGGTCTGCTTCGCTCATGCAGAAGAGAAAACTTTGGACTAGTTGCCTACGCCGATGACCTCTTGCTCATAGTCAAAAGGCACTCGCGCAGTTCATTAGAAAAACATGGAAATGAAGCTTTATAAAGCATAGAAATGTGGTCCAACTATAAAAAAAAAAAAGTATTTCTCATGAAAAAACACAAATGATTCATTTTGGTAATCCAAAAATACTAAAATGCCCACCGATTTTTAAACTAGCAAAGAAAAACATAAAGGCAACGAAACAATTAAAATACCTGGTAATAACAATAGATCAGGTACTCTCGTTTATGCCGCATATTACAAATAAATGGAAAGAAATCCAGAAAATAACTCTAAATCTTTATAAATTTTCTTCTTTTGTATTTTGATTTTCGTCTTTCTTATAATTTCTTTAAAATTTTGTATGATACCACTGTACAGCGCAAACTGTCTTATGCTTGCGGGGTGTGATTCCCACAAATGTGGGTATCGCACAGTTGTAGACACAAATACAATCAATAGAGAGATAATTTCTATTGCTTATTTCTAGAGCCTATAAAAAAAAAATCAACAGCGGCCCTTCAGACAATGATAAAATCACCTCCACTTACTGAACAATTGAAAATGGAGGTGAAGTTGTCGCTTGTGGCTAGGCATTCAATACCTTCAATGGATCATGTTCCACATAGCAAAAGTAACAAAACACGCGTTACACCCTTCGTGGGAGGGTATAAAAATAACATCAGAGCAAAATTATAAAAGAAAATTGAAAATATACACAGACGGTTCCAAAATGGAAGAGGGAAAGGGCTGCGTTCTGAAAAATGAGGAATTAATTTATTCTGAGAATGACCGACTATCGGGTGAGAACTCTGTCTTCCAAGCCGAACTTAGTTTGAGTGGTATCAATCTTCAAAATTTCACTCAGTAATAATTCTCTCAGACAGTCAATCTGTTCTCCTGGCTCTCAAGAAAAATAATTCCCAGGATTTCTTAATAACAGAAATACAACAACTAATATGTAAAAAAAAAAGTTCATTTTTACTGGGTAAAGGGTCATACGGGAGAACACGGTAATGAGCTGGCGGATAATTTGTTCAGGAGGTAAACGCAAAACATTTTTTCGTCCCATTCCCTTTTTTTCTCTAAAATATAAATTAAAAACTCAAGCATGGCAAATGACATAGAACACAATAAATACAGGGAGATATACCTATAAATTTATTCCTAAAGTAAATTTTAATTTCGATATAAATAACAGATTTCTGTTCTTATTCCTAAAAAACTATGGTCCATTTCAATCCCTACCTATATAAAATTGGTAAAAGATCTTCCCCACAATGTGTCTGTGGAGAACTCTCGACCTCACTTCACTATATCCTGGATTGACCTCTTACCTCAAGTTTTTACCTCAAAAAGAATAATCAACAATCAGTTTGGTTGAAACATGTGATGCAACATAGTAGTCTGAGGACAAAATATATCAATGTATGAGTTACGTCGAACGTAACGAATTTCAATTTCAATCAACAGCCCTCCCAGTATTTGACACACAATGATAGACCTCTATCTTCATGGTCACTCTCTCAGTCGTCTGTACTTTTTTTTCTTTTTTGGTTTTATCTTTTACATTTCTATTATTTTTATAAAAGTAAAGAAATCGTATAGGACAGTTGGACCAAACAGGGTCTTTCGTACAATACGATATAATGCATTGTAATTTACATGTTGAACGTAATTAGATCAAAGCACTCATGTGACCATTATAAAAAGAATTCAACAAGCTAAAGTAACATTATGAACTGAAAGTGGACAGTTATAGACATGCTATGGTAAAAACCAGAAAAGGATTGAGCTTCGGGCATGGCCTGGTGTTACTGTCACTGTTAAATTTTACATCGAATAACATACAAACACTGACTTAGTCGAGCATAACATGTAACAATGTTTGTACAATTATCTTTTAAATGAAAAAAAAAAAGTATTGCGCAGTTCCGTGTTTTTAACATTTTACTCTAAAGATAGTAAATTTAAGAAAAAAATGCTTCTTTAACAACTTACATAATTATATATGCAGAAACACTTTTTAAAAACAGTGCGGTAAATTACTTTTCTTGGGACTTTATTTATTAAGAGTTTAAACACTTTAATATCAAAACGATTTACATATCCCATTTTACATCAAGTATTCTGATTTTCTCTCGTTATAAAGAATTTCCTCCTACGAAACCATCGTAATTTAGTATTTTATTAATATAAAATTCCAAACTGTTCAGTTTTCAATTGTTCCAGAACCGACTAAATGCCCTGTATTTCCATAGAAATCTCATTTATATTCAGAGCCGAAAAATTTATTTGATTTGTTTCGCCAAAAGCGAACAAAATGTTTTATTATCTAAAATTTCATAATAACTTTTGATTCAAAATTTTTAAGAACTGCGAGAAAGAAATATTTAGAAATAATTTTTAGTGAATAAAATGTGCTTCCATATATATAAACGCATGAATGTGCATCGAAAGAAAAAAGTGGTAACGTTTATTTATTATTGCTGGTAACATTTATTTATTTAATTAAAGCTTAATAATGTTTTTGTATAAAACTTTACTTTCCGTTAAACTTAAAATAATAATAATAATAATAATAATAATAATATGTGAAATAGACACAGCAACATTTTATTTCATTTATTTATATATTTTTAAGTTTATTTTAAAATTATGTAATGGGCTACCCTAAAATATTTTGCTATATCCCCTAATATATTTTTAGCACATGGTTGATTAATAAATAAGCCAAATGTAAATAAATAACAACTAAAACTTAATTCATATATTTTTTAACCTTCAAAAAACGTTTAGACATACCACTTTATACTACTCTACGTATACTCGGCGATCATTATGTAGTGTCGGATTTATGTCTGGATAATGCAAATATTTTTCTTTTGCAGATTTATTTTAATTCTTAGCTTTGCAATTTTCTACTTCGTAAACTTTATACTTGATTTAATTAAACATAATTTACAATATATTTAACAAGAAACTAAGTAAAACAAGCATTTAAGGAAATTTTTCGAAAAGTTCATGCAAATGGCTTAGCAGCTCCTATTTTATTACAAAAATGTACATTTGCTTTCATTTATCTTTATAAATAAATATTTTGTAGAATACACAAAGGACTCGTTAAAGGAAAATATAGATGAATCTTTTTATTTATTTAAGTAAATGCAGTGTTAGTATATGTCAATATATATATATATATATATATATATATCATATATTTCAAACAAAATTTTATTTCGTTTTTTTTTTTTTTTTTTTTTTTTTTTTACAGTTTAGCAGTATTGAAAAATATAAGTGATTCTTTTCTGTAAGATTATAGGCATGGTAATATATCTGGATGACCGAATTTGTTGTTTAGCATTATTTTTAACCACTTCATTGGCCATCCCTACACTACAGTGGCCGGTGAAGGGGTTAAACGATAAAAATAGCTTTCTTGCACACTTCAGCATTTTAATATATTTTTTAAAAAATCTGTAAACTTTACCACATCAGAAAAACTTTAGAGAAACGAGAAAAAGGAAAAAATTATTTTAACTTAAAATCACTTTAAAAAGGGAATCTGTAAAAAAAAAAAAAAAAATTGGAGGTTTTTACCAAAAAGAGCATTTATCTTTTATTAAATTTATCTTTTATTAAAACAATTCATTTTAATCATATTGTATTTTTTCTATATATATATATATTCCCTAGTGTCCACTGGGACATAATGTCCATTTTGTGGAAGGAATTAGCACCATGCCCTCTACGTGCATTTTTAGAATTATACAGAGGCAACAAGCACTTACCATAAAAGAGATACTACAATATTATCTTACTATAAAGGAGATAATACAGTGGAAAATAAAACCATGTCCATTTTCTTCATTCATGATAAATGTATTTCATTGTAGTGCATCAAAGACATCATGGTAACGCTTTTAACAAAATGGACATAATGTCCTTCCCCTCCGCCGAACAAATATAAGAACATAAAGAAGTAAATTGCCACAATAATCCACACCAGCTTAAATAGGTTACTAAATAATTAAAATAAAAAATAGCTATTAATATTTTAAAAAGCAATATAAATAAATTGACCAGTGAAACTTTAATATAGATATAAAAACAAGAAAAATGCTTACTTTAAAACGATTCCACCGAGAATACAAACTATACGGAAAAATGACAAGAAGAAGCTTGTAAACAATTTCAAACAAAAGTGTTTTAAACTAACGAACAATTACAAAATGAATCTCAAGAAAAATATGAAAGCTTCATTTCAGGGAACAGAAAAAAAGAAACAAAATGCTCAGAATTCATAAATATTTCATCAGTGCTCACTACCTCTGCATTTGGATGAAAAGAGTAGGGTTTCAATTTATAGAAAAGCTATGTTAAGCTAATACTAGAAGATGACAGTGCCTTCGTAGGGAAAAACATTACTTTTGTTTGATAAATAAACAGAAATTAAATTAAAAATAAAAATAAAATATGAATAAATGAAAATATTAAAGTATAAGATAGGAGCTTTTCCAGAAAAAAAATCTGCAGTCACATGCGGATAAGCATCTATTCGCGTAAGAAGTAAATATATTTTATCAAACTACGAAGTTGAATTCAATCATTCAACTTACACAGGAATTAGAAATAATATTCTAATTTACTGGAAAACTTATGTAAACTAAATTACAGGTATATAACAAAATTATAAATTAGATTAAAAATATTTATTAAATAGTACAGAACCTTTAAAAAATAGTATACATCTAAAATACATGTTTCAGTACTCCTACTTATATGAAGAGACATCTTAAATACTTAGTAATAGTGAAATGCCAAACAATGCACTTAAAATAGTAAGGCGTGAAACGCCTTTTGAAATAAATAATTTCTTTACTTTATGGCGATTGTATTTTTTTGAAACTGTCTAAAGATCGATACAATTATTTGAAGTTTAATTGCTCTCTATTTCCGTTTTTCTTTATTCGTTTTAATTTTATCTTTTTCTTTCTTGCTTTCAATAATTAAGGAGCTTTTTTGAGTAAGAAAAAATAAACATAAATATTTTTACAAATAAATCGCATGATTTAACGCAATTACATTTTCCCATAAATGAAAGCAAAATGCTGATTTTTTTTATTTTTATGAAGGTAACAAAAGATAGAGTGAAACATATTGGAAACATACAAACCAGAGTAGAAAGAAAAATACGAAACTTTTAAACAGCTAAGTCAAAGATAAAATATTCCAATTTTTGTCTTTTAAATAATTTCTTTCTTTCGGCGAGGTTTTTTTTTTTTTTCTAATAATTTTTAAATAAAATATGCTTACAACATTATTTGGAATATTTATTTATCTTTGAAATAAAAATAATTGACACTATTTGAAATATTAAAAAAGTAAATGTTTTTTTTTTAAGCTCTATATTTTTTTAAATAGATTTATTTATTTATCTATTTAGGTTATTTAATTTAATTTATTTATTTTTGTGAAACATCTTAATTAAAGCATATGTTTTTTAAGACAATTATTTGTTTTTATAACATTTATTTATAATAAATTGAAAATACATTCAATGGAACAAACATAACAAAGTTTATTTTTTAAGAACTGAAAAATTGGCTCTATGTTTTACACATTTACTAAATTTGTTTAAATTAGTCTTATTGCTTTCCCAGTGTTTCAAATGGTTCATTAGTTAAATTTAGGTTTATAAATAATGATGCAAGATTCTTTCACGTTCGACTAACTTCAATATATATATATATATATATATATATATTACATTTAAATATATGTACAAATCTGAAAAATAATTTATATATTCTTCAGACATCTCCATTAAACAAAAAAAATAAAATAAATAAAATATGTTTTAAAAGAAACTGAAGTTGAATTTTAACTATTTGAGTTACTGATTTTACAACGCACTTGAGCCTACCGTTTTCGCATGTTCTACTTATAATTAATTTTATCAGAAAAATAAATATTGTGTAATTTTATAATTAACATGTTTAGAAAGTTTATTTTTATCACTTAATGATCATTTTATTTCTTCAGAATCTCCATGTAATCATCTTTTCTTAACTTTATCTCTTTCGATAAATTCTGTCATTTTAATTACGCTACTTTAATGAAAATATTGAAAAATAGTTGTAATCAAATATTATATAGACTATTATTTCTAATGATTTTAGGTATTTTAAGTGGTACTTTTGTTTTTTTTTAATTACCTGAATTTTAAATTTCATTAATTCCTATACATTTATTATCTTTTTCCTTCTATTACTCTATCAGTTAACTAACCACTAATTCAGGCATGGATTTTCACTTATCAATCCATCAATCAATCTATTTACATATTTATAAATCTTGAATATTTACATGTACGATAACTTACCTCTTAATATACAAAATTTACTAACATATGCAATTATTTCTATTTAACATGTAAGTAACAATAACAAAACATACTACGTACTTACAACAAAAAGAAGTATCAATAAAGGTTCACATGCATTGCGTACGTTTTTCTAACCGATATATTTTTACTGTGTTTTGAAACAGATACATGTTTAAAAATTATACTTTCCAAATAATTTTCCACTAACACTTTTTAGTAAATAGTGAATGCAGTTTCTAAGTAATTAAGATAATGAAACTGAACAAAGTTACAGAAACAAATGAAAATTTTTGAAAGTGTACAGATTTACATATTTCTAAGAAAATTCACATTACGCAAATTTTGTAAATCTTATATATTTAAAGCAATTTCAAATTTTTCTTAACACAAAAAATATTTAGTTCAAATTCTTTACTCAAAGTATTTCCAAAACGAAACTCACTCGCGTTCAATTAACGATCACAACCTAATTCATTTATTTCAACAAATTAATAGATTATGTCAATTTTAAAAATGAAATAATCGTTTAAGAGAGGTAAAATGCTAAACAGGCCATCAAAGCATTCAAAATCATCGAAGATGAAACTCTGACTAAGACAAGTAATTTGTTTCACTCTTCTATCTTCCGATTCTTGGTCAATATGAATTAAGGTCGGTTCATTTATTTAAAGTCTTAATGACCAGTTTTCTTCAGTTTTCTCCAATTACTGTCACTATTTTTATCGCTTTCGCCATTTAATAATGGATATGTGTTGGAGAAAACTCTTACTTTGCATAAAGTTTCTCATGAATAAAACATGAAGTTTAATCTACAGCAATGAAAAACACTTAACAATGGATGGAAGTTCATGCCGATTGCTTAATTTCTTCTTGAAGTCTGCGTATTATAATTGAATGAAAGCTTCTGTATCACTTACATTTTACAGAAAAAAGATTTTAGTAATAACATAATTGAAGTGTATTTATTTTTTCGATTGAAGTATTTGTATTTTACGTTGTAATATTTTTTAATATTTTATTTAGAAATTTTGCATATTCAATACAATTGTAAAAACTAAGATCATTTAATGTTATGTATTGCATCAGTATGATTTGATATTTCATCAAATGACACTGAACTATAGGTATCGTTATGTATATTTTAAAAGTAACAACATTTAAATTTAAAAAGAAGTTGATATTAATAAAATATCAAAAAATACAACCAAGAATTGGTTTAAAAAATTATGTTTATAACTTTTTTAAATTTGATTCTATGTCTCATAAACTAATGTTATTCTGCTACTTATCTTGGATTGATTTCAAAGTAAAAGCCGAAATGAATTAATTAAAACAATACACACGTTGAATATTAAAAAAATATACATTAAACAATTTTGAATAGTAATTTTCGCTAAATAATAATTTATTTTGCGTATCATACACTAATATCCTATCGACATGCTGCCTATTTACAAAGTCACACAAGATTAAGGAATTTTATTCAACCTACATTAAGTTTGTGCAAATGCTTAAATATTTTAAACTTATTGATCTTTGATTTCATTAATAGTTTGAACAATATAAATAAAGCTTTTTTTTTTTTTTTTTTTTTTTTTTTTTTTTTTTAAATAAAGCACACAAAATACCGAGGTTTCTATGTTTAGAAAACATACAATTTAAATTAAAAACTTCTGATATTTTTTCATTTATACACGATCTTTATGTAAGTTTAGAAGAAATTACTATTTTATTTATTGAAATCGGGAATAATGAATGATTTAATAAAATAATGCTACAAAATCTCAAATTAATCGATTTGTAACGTTAAAATAAATCGTTAATTTCCATCCTTAAAATAAATGGGTAAACTTGGGTAAACGTGGCAAGTGTCTAAAATTCTTTTAATTAGACTTCCATTGCAGTACTGTATGTAGCTGTATTTAAAACGTGTTCTAAGGTTTGTAACATTAAATGAATAAATAAATAAATAAAATACAGAATTAAAGATAGTTTATTTGACACCAAATTTACACTGCTAATAAATTTACAAACTAAAATTATTTCATTCAGATTCTGATATCTTCTGTTTATTAGCTTGAATTTTGCATCAAAAAAAAAAAAAAAAGAAAAAATGTTAAAATAGCCTTTATATTTTTTAGTGTTAAAATATCCTTTATATATATATATGTAGTATTAAAATAAATACCTTTAACACTATATAATATTTATAAATACCTTTATAATTATTATATAGTGTTAAAACAGCCTGTTTTTAAAAATATCCTTTATATTTTTTACATCATATTTTAACCACTCTCATAAAATACATTGGGATGTCACACTTACCCCAGGTAAAATATGTTAAAGGTTAACTGTAGTACCTCACATAGAATTGGTCCTAGAAGTTCCCCCTCCCCCTAACACACTAAAGTGACGCTTTATCGTCTGCCAACAGCTGTATTTAGTGTTAATGGAACGTATGATGAATAGAGATATACTTGTCTTGCGTTGTTTTGGAAGAAGAGGATGACTGAATACGAAGTATAAGTAATGAGTTAAAATGCATGAATGAAGCTAAATTGAATTTTTACTCAAAAAAGAAGTCATTTCTTACATTTCGTTTGAAAACGTTTTGGCTGTGTTACTAAATCCAACTGACTGGTTTATTAGTATAAGGTTATGTACCAATTTAACAGGGTTTTAAATGTTTGCAAGATCCTCATAATTGATTTTTTTTTTCTCAAAATACAATACTTCATTTATTTTACCATATTCACATAATATAATAATTCTATTTTTTTTTTTTTTTTTTTTTTTTTTTTTTTTTTTTTTTTAAGAAGTACCTAACCTACGTATTTGTTCTTTAGTTTATACAAAACATTTTGAAAAATTTTCTAAGATGTTTCAAAAGGTTATTGAAAAGGCTTTTTTTCTTCCAAGAAAGGTACTCTTTATCATTCCGAATATCCAAAATAATTTAGTAGTTAGTAAATAATAGAGTAATTTTAATCACATTTTCCAGATTCACCTTGTAATTTGTAAGAGTGAGTTTTTTTCCCACACTTGCCACAGTTCAGGGAGGGGAGATTAGTTTGGCATCTAATCAATGTTTAAAAAAGTTTTTTTTTTTTTTTTTTTTTTTTAATTTTATTAATTTTTTTTTTTTTTTTGGCATAATAATTCCAGATCGATTCAAAAACTGTCTGTCATTTATATTATGCACCAAATAAGGAAAAAATTACTATCGCAGCTCAATTCATTTGACCACAGTATTCAATTTAAGGTCAAATTTCAAATTTTCATGACATGTTTACTCCAGTCGACCCCTATAACGATTCATGAGCGCTTGCTAGGTATTTTCCACAAATACCATACCAACTTATATTAGTAAGGATACTAGAAATTATCAGTAACTTTCAAATACACCCGTACAAATTACAGAAATGGGAAATACTTCATGGAGAAAAACCTGTTTTTCTTAGTTACCTATTTAGACTAATAAAGGCCAGGGATATTTTCGATACATAAGTGTAACGTTAGCATCAATTTTTACAGTGATAACACTATTATTTAATCTGGAAAAAAATTAAATGAATGCTATGCTGTTTTCTTGGTTTTAGATATAGGGTATATATAGAAAACGAAGGTGCATCAATTAATAAATTTTACGTGTAACAAGAAGTTGTAAGAAAAATAAATTTGATGTTACTACACATTTTCGACAATTAAAAAAAAAAAATAAATAAATAAAATTGATTTAAGTAAATAACTTATATTTTGATTGGGAATAATTATAGCTGCATAAAGTGCATCTTCAAATCACTTTTTGTTATAGACACAGAAAAATAAATGTACTTAAAAAAATTCCATTATTTTGTTTAAAAAATTAAATTTCACGCCTTTTTAAATGCAATTTCTAAAAATAAACTCAGCGAAACATAGCATTATTTCCAAAAGCAAAATTCAAACAATTTAACATTATAAACTGATTAAAACATAAAAAATTCTGTTAAACTTAATTTGATTATATGCGGGACGTTCCGCAAGTAAGTTTTGTCCTGATTTTTAACAAAAAAGTTCACTTACGAACATAAATATACAATGACATAGCAGAAAATGGATTTCTGATTATTTTCTCACTGAATTGCCTCGGTTATCGATCAAGTTTTCGTACCCTAAACCCCTTAAAATCAATTTAAAAGAATAAATAAATAAATAAAACATCGGTTAAATTCAAGACCTAGCGATTGAAATAAGTTTTTTACAACCTACTGCAGTTCTTAGTTACTTCGGAAGTAAAATTACTTAATTTCACATGATGAAACGATTTTCGTCATTCTGACGTAAATCAGTCGCCATTCTCCCATTAAAAATAAATAAATAAATAAACGTAGCAGTCAGTGACAAATGTTATGCTGATCGTGTTCTGAGACGCAGAAGGCGTTACTTTGACTGAATTCCCCACTTCATCAATGTAATATGCTATTGACGTACTTATACCAAAGTGAAATCTACCATTATACGGATATGACCAGGAATGTTGAATCCAATGGTTTTGTTCCTTTTGGTAAAGTAAGACCTACACAACGGGCACACATACACACACAAATATATACATGTATAAAGCAGCTTAAGATTTGTGAGATTGATCATTCTACCAAAAATCCAAACAACCTATTTTTCCCACCTGATTTGAAGTTTAATGTCCGTAGCCATTAAAAAGTGCAACAGATCTGAACAAATTCCTTAAATCGTAGAGCATCGATTTTTACCATTATCACCTTCTTGAAGCTGATTTTATGCACAAGAAATGTGTCGATTTCATCAGTGACTATGAGTAAAATAGCCAAAAGTTTGTATTTTTTATGTCATTGTTTGTTTCTGCTTCCAGTGTAGCTTAAAGAGTAAAAATCATAGTGTAACTTACTTTCGGTGCATCTCTAGTATATTTGCTTGATTATAATTTCACACGCGAGGAGACTAAAATATATATATTTATGGAAAGAACATAAACATATAGACGTAAGAGTATATATAGAAGGGCTATGAATATATTTTCGGTTTCCTATAACTAAAAATAAAACAATTATTTATGTATATCTATCTATCTATCTATCTCTCTCTCTCTCTCTCTCTATATATATATATATATATATATTACACTAATATAAATAATTTTTTAGCTTTAAAATAATTATATTTTCATTTATTATTTTCTTTTTAAAAATTAAAATTTCTAAGCTTCATATCCATTTTATATCCCTACAACCCCACTAAAATAAGATCATTTATAATATGATAAAACATTTAATTTAATTTTAAAAATGATATATATTAAAATGCTTGTCATTAAATGTAAACAAATAAGCAAATAAAACATTTACGCTTATTTTTTTTCATTTTAAATACGAAAACATTGTCGACAAGATAAAACAAGCTCAGAAAAAAAAAAAAATTCCATATACGCCAGGAAATAAATTTTCTCCCGTTTATAGCCTTAGGCAATATTTTCCATTAGAGATTAATATATTAATAGAAACGCATAAAAGAATTATCTTTATATTTATATATATATATATATATATATATATATATATATAATCAGTTTTTTTCTTTACTTTAACTGTATTTAAATATAATCAAATGATAAAGTTAAAATCATTTTGTTTGAATATTTGTATCATAGAATAACAAATTTTATTCGATATCGAAAAAAGAAAACACACACTAAAATATATATGCATAAATCGAAACTTCAATAAAGTATTTCTTTTTTCCATAATCAGATTCATTTTATTGATAAAAGCTTAAAATGTACGTTATTTTGATTTTAATAATAAAATTCCTGAAAATAAATATTTTATCTCTATTATTTGAAATTTATTACCAACAGTCTTTGCCCGCGTCGCAATACATAATAACTATTTATTAAATCACTTTATCAATAAATTAAAAAAAATCATTGAAATCGCTGGAAACCTCGCTTTGGATCTCCGATGCCTTCAGTATCGCCTTCCCCATCAGCAATACCTCTTGGTTATTTTATCTTTGGACTTCAGTTTGGGTACTTATCGAAAGGCAGTTGCGAAACGGCCCGTATCGATAAAAATCAAAGTAGCACTTTCCTATCTAAATCGCTGTTAAAAATGAACATCAGTATATGTGCTGTACACAGTGTTTACTATCACGTTATTTCCTATATTTTATTTGTTTTATCCGGTCTACCATAAGATGACAGCAATTTCATGCCTAAAATATTGTAATTCAATATGCTATGAGCGCTCTATCAACCGTATGAGACAAGGTTTTTTTTTTTTTGTGTGTGTGTGGTTATATATAATTCCCATTTTAAATATTTCATTTAAATTTATTCATTTAAATATTAATAAGATATTCTATGAGTATAACTGTGCATTTATTTTTATTTCGTCTTATAAAGAAATATACATTATTTATACACATGAATGATAAAATTGAAATAAAATTTTATCATTATGTACGAATTTCAATAGTTATAATGGCGCCTACTTTACTAGCTGCATAAGTAAATTTAAATTTTGATATTTTTTTTTATTATTCACCTCTAAATAAATACATTTCTTTTTATGTTGAAAAAAAAAATAAATGAACGCCTCAATTTTTTTGACATCAGCTTAATATATTGAAAGCTAATTTTAAAGCTCATACAACATTCTTATTTTCCTATTTTAATAAATTAAAAAATAATCAAAAATTTGAACATCCGGCTTCGGGGTGCATTAAGAACGAAAGTTGATAAAAGACCTCCATCAAAATTTTGAAGCTCTGCGGTCAGCCGTACCTTACATTACGACCAGTACACACAAACATATAGAACAGACACACAAACATCTTCTTTTAATATATGTAAAGAAAATTTGTATTTTTATTAAAAAAAAAAAAAATAAAAAAAAAATAATAATAATAATAATAATAAAAATCAGAACACGGAAAAGTAGTGTGGTATGTGTATCCTTTTAAAACTATCAATTCAAAGAATTTTATGTATAACAATTCGTTCCCAATTCTTTGGTTGCGGATTCTAATGCATCCTTAAAAGCGTAATAGTTGGTTAATACTACATGGATCTTTCTTTTTTAAAAACGATTTATGCACAGGCAATCTTCTATGAGATAAGAACATACATTTTCTTCGACAGAAGAGTTGTTCTTGTTCTTTTTGGTTTATCATTTCTGTTTTTAGTATTTCAGAAATATCATTTTGATTATTCTATTTTTGTGAGGAGATTAAAAAAAACTTTAATTATAATATAAATCATTTAGCTTATATTACCATATCTTAAATGTAAAATTTCTCTAAGTACAATACTTGTTCTCGAATCTTAAATCCTTTCTGATCTACAACTTGTGTACGGGAATTGTAATCACAGACGAAACAACTTCGGGAAAGTCGGCTAACTCTTCTCATCTTTTCAGTTTGGGAAAATTGAAGTTGTTACATATCTATAGAACAGGAAAGACGGAAGTAAAACTGAAAATTTTTTATGCTTTAATGGTTGATAAATTGTGCTTTTTGAATTATAAATTTATTGGTATCCATTTTTATAACCCTGTTGTTATGTGCAATGATATATTTTTTCATAAGCAAGAAGTGTAAGTACGTAACATTTCTTTGTCAAGCTGATTTCTGGTATTAAAACTATTCTAAATTAGATTTCAACACATACACCACAGAGCTCTAATATACGATCTAATAATTCCGTATTTGTAATGCATTCCAGAATGTAATTTGTAAATTAAAAAAAAAAAAAAAAAGACATTCGTTCTGACACAAGTGCCCGTTTTATGTTCATAGTAGTACTGTTTAAATTTTTCTCGGCATTTTAATGTAGATGATCGTAAAAAAAAAAAAAAAAAATATTTATATTTCTAAAACATTCAAACATGCAATAGTGTCGCAGAAGCTAGGGTGCTTGTAAATAAATTTATTTTTACTCATGAATTTTCGCACTATCCAATAAAAATGGAATTAACATTAATGAGTGTTAAAGGATACAGGAAAAATATTATCTACACAATGGTTCATTTTTATCTGTTTGTTCATTTAAGCTTTGGTTAAAATACTGAAATGGGTGTGTAGCAAAAAGAAATATTCTAACGTAGCCTTTTTTTCAATGCATAAACAATTTCGTACGTATTTTACCTATCAAAATTCAAGTTCTGTGAATTTTATTGCAAAGACATATCTTATTTATAAGAATATGCAAATTTCTTTCTAGTAAAAGCGAGCTTAAAAAAAAAAAAAATAAGAAGAAGAAGAAGAAGAATGAGAATGAGAGAAAAGAAAAACCGCACACTTTCTGGAGCAAAGACATGCATAAAGTTTGGAGCATTTTCATGGTTTTTCCCTCAAACATTCGCACCATACTAAATTTTTTGCCAAAACAATGTATTGTATTCAGTGTTTCGTAAAAGTCCCGGTCGATACCCTCTTATTCAAAGGCCTGACATGTATCTTTATGCGGCATTTCTTTTGCAAATCTAAAGATGATGCACCACTTCGCCCTCTTCCTGCTTTCGATTTCGTCTCTGAAACTACGCAGGTGGTGTGATAGGAACATCCTTTCCATTGGGGAGAAGTAAAATATTGCGTGTGTACATGTCGAAACGTTCAAGTTACCAGTCACGCGAACACTGTAATTCCTCGGGTACGATTTTCACGTCTGTCTATTGGAATTTCAAACACGACGATGGAATTTCATGCGTCGGTAAAATTCGATTTGCCTCTATTTTTCCCTTTGCTAGTTTAGAGCTTCAACTTCTACATCTTTATCTTCTTTTCAATATATATACTTATTTAAAACATTAAAAAGAAACTATTTTAATGATTTTAATAATGACAGAAAAAAAAAGAAGGAAAGAAATTAAGAGGAAAAAAAATCTGTTTTATTTTTCCATTATAAAAATTCAGATGGATGAAAGTGAGGATTTCCGTAAAATTACACAAGTCTACAATAAATAAATAAATAAATAAAACAAAACAAAGCAAAATAAAACTAAAAGCATAAGATATTTTAATTGTTCCTTATCTATTTTAACTCGTTGAAACAAAATAACAAAATAAAAAGTTCTAATCACATCAATTTTGAGTTGTAGTATTTATTAATTTAATTTAATTTTGCGTGAAGCCATGAAAACTGGTATCTTTTTGTTACTTATAAAAGACACATTCAACAGTAATTTTCTATTTTAAAACAATATTTATAATAAAAAAGTAATAAACGGTAAAAAATAAAATAAAATAAAATAAAAAAAGAGAGAGAGAGAGAGAATTGAGAAGGGGGCGGAGGAGGAGTAGAAAGGGTAAAAGCGAAAAAGTGGATTGTAATTTTTTTTAAATATTGTTTTATAAGTAAACTAGTTGGCATAGGTGGACTCTGCTCAGTTCCCCATCCTATGTATGTCTCAGAAATTTCTAGTGCGAGACATATTATAATCATGTTAAAAGAAATGAAATTGACCAAAGCTTGATACAGTGACAGAAGGAAATCCCCGCCTAATAGGCTATTCACCGTTCACTTCGATATATTTATCTTATTCTAATCTATTAATTTATTTTATCAGGGCCAATTCCGTTGTTTAGTTTTCATGCTACTATTTCCAATGCAATAATCCTAGAAATTCAGATTTATATGAAAAATTTACAATTTCGCTATGTTGATAAAATCGTAAATTACGAATAATTTACGAAATTTTCCCAGTAGAATATTTGTATTCAATCATGTTCAAACAAATATCATAAAGGTAATTTTGAAGTTGTCTAATGTATTTAGGATCCTCAAAATGGAAGTTTATGCTCAATTTTGCCTTATTCTGACATGATAAGTAAATCGTAAATTCCAAATAACTTACGAATTTTTTAAATTGGAAAAATCATAGTCTGTGATATTCATGCCAGTATCCTAAATAATATTTCGAAAGTGGTTTGACATCTTTATGATGAAAATATCCCTCAAGATGGACGTTTATGTGAAATTTTGCTCTATTCAGCCATGTTAAGAAATTCGTAAATTTCCAATAACTTACGAAATCTTTATACTGGAAAATTCATAGTCATTAATATTCATGCCAGTGTCCTAAATAATATTTCAAAAGTAGTCTGACATCTTTACGATGAAAATATCGCTCAAAACTGACGTTTATGTGAAACTTTGCCCTATACTGCCCTATTATGAAATTCGTAAATTTCCAATAACTTGCGAAATTTTCAAAGTAGCATATTTATAGTTACTGATGTTCGTTCCGGCATCAAAACTGATATTTTAAAACTGGTCTGACATTTTTACAGTAAAATGTTTCCATTAATGCACGTTTAAGTGAATTTTTGTCCTATTCTCCCATGTTAAGAAAATCGTAAATTTCTAATAACTTACGAAGTTTTTAAATTCGAATGTTGCAAATGAATAGGGTTCTTGCCAGTGTCGAAAGTAATATTTTAAAAATAATCTGACCTCTCTGCGACAATTTGTTCTTGAGATATCGTGTACACAGACTAACAAACTAACGGACTAACCCACTAACCCACTAACAGACTAACAGACACCCTACAGACAGACACCATAGAAATTTTGTCATTTTCGGATTCCTCACACCTGAAAACGTGTAGAAAAGTCAAAAAACCGAGGTCGAAAATTTTCACGATTACCTAAGTTCCCCATACCTATAGTATGATGGGGAACTAAAAAGAACGAACATAAAATCTTAAGGAAGTTTGTAAAATTACAAGTGTTCTTTTTTTTTTTTTTTTTTTTTTTTTTTTTCCTAAGACCTTTTTTCGTAAATTTATTGGAAAAATCCTGCAAAGAAATGGGTATATAATAATTTAGAGGTTTTACCCTTTAAAAACAAAAAAATATAATTTCCTATTTAAAAATAATTAAATTTCCATTCCTTTAAACACACTTTTTTTTTCAAGCATAGGTTTTAATAATTAATCTAAACATAATTTATGGAAAACTTTATTACAATTAAAATATTTTTTTAATTCAAGCTTTGTCAATGAAACAAATAGATTATTCCTTAACTTTAATGGAGTTCTAAATCCATATCAGAAATGTGTACATTGTTCTTTTATTTTAAATAAATAATTAAAAAAAAGTTTTTATGCATCAGCTAATGTGTTAATTAGAAAAGAAATGTTTTTAATTGTAAGGAAATTACATTATTTAAAAGATTCATTAAATGATTTTATGCAATAATGATTGACAATTCATAAACATAAAATCATTGTATTACTAAATTTTGAACTAATAAATCGATAAAGGAAATAAAAATAAAAATATTTAAACAGAACACTCATCTGGAAAACACACAATTATTTTTAGTTATATATATATATATATATATATATATATATAATATAATTGCTTGATTTTATAAGAGTAAACAAAAACGCTCTATAATAAAGAACGGATAATAGTATAATTAATGCAAAAAGAAAAGAAAAATCTGTAAAATTTGCAATTTTATTTTTATTACTAATATAAAGTGAATAATAATTCTGTTTTCTTACAAGACACAATTCTCCGAGGAACTAATTACATTTTTACTAATTCTAGGAAATTTATTCATTATTCATTTATAGCATTCTTATAATTTTAATATTTTGAACTCAATATTAATTTTTTGGAAAGTAATTATTTTTTGATAATTAAAATCCTCATTAGTTAAAACTAATTCCTTTTTTTTTTAAGTATATCATTTATCGTCCATTCGGAAAGCAGCTAATTAATTCAACTGAAATAAAGTTTCGCATTAATGGATTATCAGAACAATTTTTTGTGAGTGTTTTGTGTAGATTAGGATGATTTAATTAATTTTTAACTTATAATTAGTGATATATAAAATTTATTTATTTTTATATCTTTAAGATAATAAATTTGTTTTAATTGTTCTTAAAAAAAAAAAAAAATACACTGTAGTTATTTATTGTTGTCTTATAGGAATTCAGTGTGTCCTTATTGATCCTATTTTTCACATTTATGTCAGAAATAATCCGCTGACCATTACTAGTAGCAGTTTTTTGCGTGCATATGTATATCTTTTTCAATTTCAGCTTTTGAAATTTTAAGTATTTGTTTATTTCAGCTATTTTTACCTTCCTTTATCCCAATTTACTAATGAAAAAATTGTCCTTGCAAAGATTCTGTTGACTGCCTTTCTGTTTGTTACGTTTGTCCTGCATCTTTTCCATTTCCCTTTTGCTTTTAATTCTGATTTCTGCTTTTGGTATTGAGTGCATGTTTATTTAAGAACCTGATGAAAATAATTGCAGCCTTTCGAAACAAGATGGCTTAACCAAGATCCAGCAGCTTAAGATCCAGCAGCAAAAATTCATCCCGGAAATTTTTTAAGCAAAAATTCACGTTTATAACATATCAGAAAAGGCCGGTTTTTTAATCCGTAAAATTTAAAACTTCTTTTAGTTTAATTTAGTTCATGAATTCCGGTGGCAGTATAATTTAAATGTTTCAAATTGTCTTGCGCCGCAAAGGGTTAAAATGTTATTCTTTTCTTTTAACGAATATTTTTCCTTCTGTATCTTTATTATTTTTAATTTTCTTTTTTATTAACGAGTTCATTATTAAGGTAAAGGTCATACTTTGTAGAAAACAATGTAAATAAATACAAAAATTAATGTAAGATAATTTAAATAGAACTTTCAAATCAAGTGCTTATTGTAAATGAGTATAATAATTTATAAAAACAAAAACAAAACAAAATAATAATATCTTTTTAAATTATTGTAAAAGTTTCGAGACTTCTCTACTTTGTAAATAGAAAAAAAAAATATTGACGTCATAGGAAAGTTTCACAATTGCAATATTACTAATGAATAATGAATTCTATTTTCAAAGTTTATATTGCTTTTTTTACATATCCCAGAAATATTTTCATACATAACAGGAATTAGAAGATTTTTTTCCCCAAATAATTGCCTAAAAATATTTCAGTTTATTGCAGTTTTCTGGTAAATAATAACAGAATTTCATGATATTTTTCGGTGATTTATTTCTTATTTTATTAAAAGAAATTTAATCCCATTCGTACAACTACTCCAACTATTCATTTAATATATTACGGTGTATGAGAAATTGTTTGGTTTTCTGTACTGGAACCAGCAGAGAAGTACATATATCACAAATATTAATAGTTATAACATTTTTTTTTCCTTTGTTACCGCTATCAGATTCTTCTATTAGACCTCCATTTCATTTGACGTTGGTTTATAAATACAAAACTGCGTATTTATACCTAAATTAGGAAACTTATGTCAAAGTTACACAAACTACCACAAATATAATCATTCGACAACATCGACTACATAATATTAGGAATAATAAATATTCAAATAAATATTTTATGTACACTGTAAAATACTTAATTATTCTGTTTGAATAATTAAGTATTTTACAGTGTTTTTCTGTTTTTATGTGAATAATAATTAAACTTAAAAAAAACTATCTGATCCGTACGCATTTATTATATCATTTCTACGAACAAAATGGTAACAGAATAGTAGATAAAACAATTTTCTAAAATTTATAAAAAAGACACTTTAAAAACACGTACAATTTTTAAATATATATATATTAATTTGATATGTGTTTTTTCTGCAACCACTAAATTGAGAGAACGGCTGGGTGTAAAAATTTGGTTGAGGTGTCTAAAAAAAGGTCTTGGTCTGTAGATGTGTCATCAAAAGAAAAAAGTAAAAAAAAAAAGTGGAATGGTCCCCCCCCCTGGGAGGAAGGGGTTAAAAACATGTTTGCGAGCTTAACTCAGCTTCAAATTACTTCACGGTGAAAAAGTTGAACATGGGGTGACTACACTCGAATACAAAAAAATCGATTTCTGCAATTTTGGAATTTTCGATTTTAAAGCGAGAAAGTATATTTGGGGGAGGGGGGGGAGGAGGGAAGGGACGAAATTAGTTTGAGAGGGAAATCCGTTCTAGGCCCACACACGTAGCACTTCATTTTAAAGGTCTTGAAATTTCATGTAGATTGGGGATGTTTGTATACAATATAGTGCGCCCTCTGGTGGTGAAAAATAGAACTAGGTGATTTTTGTAGTAAACCCTATCATGTTACACCGTACTTTAAAGGTCTTAGTATTTTCTAACCGTTGGTGTTGTTCGTAAAGAACACACTGTACCCCCTGGCGGTGGAAAGTGCAACTAAAGTATTTTGCAGTTGACACCACCATGTGACACCTTATTTGAAAGATCTTGGAAATTCAAGGCAATTGGTGATGTTCGTATACAACATACTGTTTCTCTGGTGAAGGAAAGTGAATTTTGCGTAGCATGCCTGCAAAACAGTGCCGCAACCACAAACAGAGGAAACGCGAATTTAAGATTCGTTCGGTTCAAGGCTAATTTTTGAGAATTTTTTCATGTTATTAGCGGCCTGCATATACGCTGCCGCAGGCACCGAGGTCACGAGGCAGAGTTTCGTTCGGTTCGAGGTAATTTTTTTGTTACAGCTTATTATTTTTTTCGTGATGCTTTCATTTAAAAATAGAAATTCAAACAAAATCGAGTTAAAGATATAAAATCATACAAATTTAAGGTTATTATCATGGGCTCACGCAAAACCGGTCGGGTTTGTTCGGTTCCATGTTAATTTTTAGGATTTTTTTTTATGTTATTAGCAGCTGGCGTATGCGCTGCCGCAGGCCTCGGGGTCACAAGGCAGCTTCGTTCGGTTCGAGGTAATTTTTTACCATGTTTTTATTAACTTCGATTCTTGTGTGTGTGTTTGTGGGTTTGTGGGTTTGTTTGTGTGTTTGTCAGGGACAAATCTTGCAATCGATTTTTAACTAACTTCCCGACTAGCTAGATATTTGAAATTTTCAGGACAGCTCACAACACGGTGACAATACATTTTTCTAATAATTTTAGTCAACTATTTCAAGTCTTGCTGCCTTCGGCAGCGCTTATATGATTCGACAGAAAATTTATTTAACTAACTTCCCGACTAGCTAGACATTTGAAACTTTCAGAATAGTTCAGAACAGGGAGAAAATGCATTTTCTTAAAACCTTTTGCCAACTGTTTCGGGTTCCCGCTGCCTTCGGCAGCGTTATCAGTACAAAGCTTGCAATCGATTTTTCACTAACTTTCCCACTAGCTAGACATTTGAAATTTTCAGGACAGCTCACAACACGGTGACAATACATTTTTCTAATAATTTTAGTCAACTATTTCAAGTCCCGCTGCCTTCGGCAGCGCTTATATGATTCGACAGAAAATTTATTTAACCAACTTCCCGACTAGCTAGACATTTGAAACTTTCAGAATAGTTCAGAACACGGTGAAAATGCATTTTCTTAAAACCTTTAGCCAACTGTTTCGGGTTCCTGCTGCCTTCGGCAGCGTTATCAGTACAAAGCTTGCAATCGATTTTTCACTAACTTTCCGACTAGCTAGACATTTGAAACTTTTAGGACAGCTCACAACACGGTGACAATACATTTTTCTAATAATTTTAGTCAACTATTTCAGGTCCCGCTGCCTTCGGCAGCGCTTATATAATTCGGCAGAACATTTATTTAACTAACTTCCCGACTAGCTAGACATTTAAAATTTTCAGAATAGTTCAGAACACGGTGAAAATGCATTTTTTAAATACCTATAGCCAACTGTTTCGAGTTCCTGCTGCCTTCGGCAGCGTTATCAGTATAAAGTTTGCAATCGATCTTTCACTAACTTTCCGACTAGCTAGACATTTGAAACTTTTAGGACAGCTCACAACACGATGACAATACATTTTTCTAATAATTTCATTCAACTATTTCAGGTCCCGCTGCCTTCAGCAGCGCTTATATAATTCCACAGAACATTTATTTAACTAACTTCCCGACTAGCTAGACATTTAAAATTTTCAGAATAGTTCAGAACACGGTGAAAATGCTTTTTTTTAATACCTTTAGCCAACTCTTTCGGGTTCCTGCTGCCTTCGGCAGCGTTACCAGTACAAAGCTTGCAATCGATTTTTCACTAACTTCCCGACTAGCTAGATATTTGAAACTTTCAGGATAGCTCAGAACACGGTGGCAATATATTTTTTTTAATACTTTTAGTCAACTGTTTCAGGTCGCTACTGCCTTCGGCAGCGTCCGTATGATTCAACAGAAAATTCATTTAACTAACTTCCCGATTAGCTAGACATTTGAAACTTTCGGACCAGTTCAGAATACGGTGAAAATGCTTTTTAAAAATATTTTTATCCAATTGCTTCGGGACCCTGCTGCCTTCGGCAGCGTTTCCAGTACAAAGCTTGCAATCAACTTTTAACTAACTTCCCGGCTAGATAGCCATTTGAAACTTTTATAATAGCTCAAAAGACGATAGCCAGGAATTTTTTTAATACTTTTATCCAATTACTGGGGTTCCGGCTGCCTTCAGTAGCGTTTATATGATTCAACAGAAAATTAAAAAACATGGTTTATAAAATTTTTTTTATCTTATAATTATTTGTTACAGCTGATTATTTTTTTCGCGATGCTTTTATTTAAAAATAGAAATTCTAACAAAATCGAGTTGAAGATATGAAATCATACAAATTTAAGGTTCATTTCAATTTATAAGCATTTTTTCGAATTTATTTTTTTTAAGTGAAATGTCTTAAATTATATTAGATGTTTTAACTTGAAATACATTTAAATAATGATGCGACGATTTTTTAAACATTGCAGTCAATAAATTGACCGTCGAATTCGACGGGTTCCAGCTAGTGTGTTAAAAGGCATTTTTATTCAAATACATTTTTCGAAGATTTTCGCCCTGATCAGCAGGCCATCATCAGGAAATTAACAAAATTTAGTTTCACGATGTTTCTATGCGGTCAAGTATATATATATATTACATAATCAGGAGACAAATACAGTTAACCTTGATATGAAGAAAGCCAAAAATCAGTTTGGGTCGAAAAATCTGGAGTCCGTCGGTTGAGCGTTTTGCGTTTAAAAGGATGCAACATTTGAGATCCGGAACTATTGAGGAACTTGCTTGGAGAAGTCAGTGGATGGGAACTGAAAAAGCTGGATTGGTGGTAACAACTGTTGGGGGGGGGGATGTAGATTAGTACAAAAACTCTTTTAGGAAACTTGATTGGGAACGTTTCGATTGGGAATCATAGTCCACTGAAAAAATAAATGGAAGTTAAATATCTGGTTGTATAAGAAAATGCCAAAATTTTGGTAAGAATGCTGAATCTTTAGAATTAATTGTATTACGACATTTTATAATATTGACAGCTTCCGAAATTATCAACTCTGTTATACCTTGTGGAGTTGCAATAATTTCTGCTTGATCCCAAAGAGGTGTAGCACCAGAGTTATTGTAAACGAAGTTAACTATTGCTGAACTTTTTTCCTTCTTTAACACTGCGAATATGTTCTTGAATTCTTTCATTAAGAGTTGTTTTAGTTTGTCCGATATAGAAAAATATATCATTGTTCAATTTTATTGGAATTTTATAAACCCCTCCAGTGGGTTTAGTATGATCACGATCATTTAAACTTAAATGAAACTTAAGTTAAAGGAGAGGTCTAAGGAATTAAAATATTAAATTTACGAAAGATATAATGTTTAAATTTATTGCATTCGTTGCTAAAAACGAGACTGTTAGTGAATTCAATTTTAGGGGTTAATGAAGAAGTATTATTAATTGGAGGAGATAAGAGTTTATTTTTTATTTTGTTGATAATTTTATTTATAGTAGTTTTTTTTTTTTTTTTTTTTTTTTTTTTTTATGTACCCAGCGTGAATACCGATTTAAATAATTTTGTTTAATTGTCTACTTTCGCTAAATTGAAATGAAGTATAATTGAGGGCCCGGAATATGTAATAACTGAAACACGAAATTGTGCCCTTTTTAGACCTTTCTATACAACTTAGCAAAAATAATTCAGTTATTTCATTTGACGTGTACTTTAAGAACTATTTTGTCTCCTTCCTAACCCTACCTTATCTGCTCATCCTTCTTTTAAAAATTCGCTTTTCAATTCTTACATACTACGGGCCCCTAATTAAACTTCATTTCAATTTAACGAAAATAGACAATTAAAAAAAATCAACGAAATCGGTATTGGCGCTGGGTACAAAAAAATCTACTATAACTAAAATTATGAACAAAATAAAAAATAAACTCTTATCTCCTCCAATTAATAATACTTTTTCATTAACCCCTAAGTTTAAATACATTAACAGTCTTATTTTTAACAATGCACACAATAAATTTAAACATTATCTCATTCGTAAATTTAATATTCTAATCCCTTAGACCTCTCTTTTAACTATTAAACATTTAAGTTTAAATGATCATGATCATACTAGACCCTCTGGAGGGGTTTATAAAATTCCAATAAAATTAAACAATAATATATTTTTCTATATCGGACAAACTAAAACAACTATTAACAAACGAATTCAAGAACATATACGCAGTGTTAAAGAAGGAAAAAGTTCAGCATCGGTTAACTTCGTTTACAATAACTCTGGTGCTATTTTTCTTTGGGATCAAGCAGAAATTATTGAATCTCCACAAGGTATAACAGAACTGATAATTTCGGAAGCTGTAATAAAATGTCGTAATACAATTAATTCTAAAGATTCAGCATTTCTACCAAAAATTTGGCATTTCCTCATTCGTATACAATTATAATTAATTTCCATTTATTTTTTCAATGGACTGTGATTCCTAATCGAAACGTTGAAAGTTTCCTAAAATTTTTTTGGACTATTTTACAGTTTTTTTTTTTTTTTTTTTTTTTTTCCCAACAGTTGTTACCACCAGTCCATCTTTTCCAGTTCCCCTCTACTGACTTCTTCAAGCAAGTTTCTCAATAGTTCCAGATCTCAAATGTTGCATCCTTTTCAACCCAAAAACGCTCCAACCGACCGACTCCAGAATTTTCGATCTAAACTGATTTGTGACTTTTTTTTTTTTTATATCAAACTTAATTGTACTTGTCGCTTGATAATGTATATATACACTTGGACGCACAGCTGCACATTGTGAAACTACATTTTATTAAAGCTTCGAAAAATGTATTTTAATATAAATATTTTTTAATTAAATATGTGTATATATTTTTTAATTTTACGTATTTATATATATATATATATATATATATAAATTTTAGTACGATGCACGTAGTTAATAAATATCTCTAAATGCGATATGTTATCTAAAGCAACTTTCAATTTTATGTTATGGCATACGTCTGTTTACTTTGTGACAAACCTCCAAGAAAGAAATTACAACAGGGTCGCTAAAACATTTACAAGAATATTTGCAAAATGATTATATTAACGATTAAAATAAATTTAAATTATTTTCAGATCTTTCCTTAAAAAAAAAAAAAAAAAAAAAAAAAAAATGTTTTAGCGCGCATTTTAGATACTCAATGGGAATATAAAATAATTTACTCAGAAGACTATGTAAACAAAATGAGCCGGCGTGAAGGTGTTAAACCTTCTCCGTGGAATAGTCCCTCAATAATGCCCTGTGTAGGATTACAATATTTGAGAGTAACTTACGACTCTGTTTTGTTTAAATATAAATTCTAAAAATTCAATTTTTGTATGAACTACATGTAACAAATTTCCAATTTTTATACTTAAGAAATATGACAGATCTCAAACTTAGTCAATATTAGCTACATTTTGAAATTTGTACATACTATAAAACGTAAAATAAAAAAATACAGGAATATTTAACTTTTTAATAAATTGTTTAAAATGGTTATTAGAACTACATCAGTTTATAAAAATCATATATTAATTTTCATTCTTTTTATTTTATTTTTTAATGACACATAAAAAATCCATTCCATTAGGAAAAGTAAAACTACTATTAGAGGTATTAAGCGTTCCCCACATTAAAAAAAAAAATACATAACAATTCCTAAACAATTTAACTGATATTTAACCTGTTATATATATATATTTACATGCATTTTTTCCCTCTACCATAAAATTTCGATCGGAATAGTATACTTACTTTTGAATCTTTATATTATATTCTATCTTTTAATAGCAATTTCGAATGTGTCTCTTACAGCTTATGGAATTACTCCATTCTCTTTTCAGTGACGTCATACACATGCACATGATGAATTGATAAAGATTCTATATTATATCTTCTATTTCACCGTTTACGGCAAACCACAATTTTACAGAAGGAATCCTGCAGTCGTAAAATATTTAACCAACACTTCTGAATTAAAAACTCTGCTTAATATAATTAAAAAATGAAATGCACAACACATGTATGTGGTTAAAACTTGATGAACATAATCTATTTAACAAAAGATAGGAAAAGTTGGGTAATATAATAAGTTACTGATGTTTTATAATTTAAAGTAAATCAATATTGAATATATTATATATATATATATACATAGTTTGTAGAAGAATGCGGATAATATCGTTAGGGAAATTTAAAAGGAAAAAAAAAACATATTCCGGATACATATAATTCATTTTAAATAAAATTTTACATTGTATAGTGAATAAAAAATTATATTTTACAAAGTTCTAGCTCTCTTTAATTTAAACTAGATTTGGTATTTTTACTTCCGACCCAAGGGAAATCTCAGAAACGTTGAAATAGGATGGTGAAAACTATAAAACAAAGGAAAGTATGGCAGAATATCTTTTCTTTATTTTGAAATTTATCTTTTGTTTTGTTAAATTTTTAAAAAGGTTGAAGATAAGATGAAACAAAGATAGTAAAGGATAGAATGTTTATTTGAAAGCAAATATATATATATATATATATATTTATATATATATATAAAAAGATGAACTGCTGAAAAAGAAAATACGTCACATTTCTCTTTATTTTATAAAATAATTTTATTAAAATCGTTAAAATGTACACGTTAAACAGTACATAAAGTTTTTCTTTCTTTCGTGGAGAACAATTTTATTACTTTCACTAAAAATACATTTTTTTTTTTTTTCACAACAGTATCTGAAACACTAAAAATGTTTATCTTAACATAAATAAAAGTGATTGTTTGTATGTGAGTAAGTTTACGTCTCCCCTCAAACCATTGGGCTGATTTTTACCAGACTTGACACAGTAAAGGAGCCTTCACACACTGGCAACTGGAAAGCTTCAACCTCGGTTTCTTTTGATATTTCTTTGATGTGGTTTTTGAGAATCGAAGCTCGCTCGAGCCCTCGCTCACAAACCCCCTATGGCGATAATTGCATGGGAACTGGTCTCTTTTGTAAAAGAACAATAAAAAGTAATGTCCTTCATTGTCAATGTGTGACAATGGATAATTTATGACTTTTGAAGCTCTGAATGTTGCCAGAGTTTGAAGGAAGCTTAACTGCATATGACCATAGTTAAAGTACTGCGGGTGTTTCAAATTTCTAGGGCATGCGCAGTGTGTGTGTGTGTGGGGGGGGGGGGCTTTAAAAACCATGTGGCTTCTTTTTATTATTGTAGCTAGAAACTGCAAGTTTGATATGTAGCTTAATTCTAATTTATATATTCTCTTTGAATAGAAGTTTATAAAAATTTGAAATTGAAAAGGGATGAAATTATTAAAAATACTTTTTAAATTTACGCTTTCATCAAAATTTCATGCCTATGAAACCTGTTTAAGCATTTTAGTGAATACGTCAAAATGACTTAGTGTCCTAATATAATTAAAAAAAAAAAAAAAAAAAAAGAATATTACATGTTAAAATGACATCACTTTTACAAAATCTCCCAAATGAAGTACTATCATCTTTGAAAGTGACGTCATTTCTTTGTAGTTATTCTACAGGCATTTTAATAAAGAAAACTGTTACGCTTTACTCTGATTATGTGAGGCTTTTATCCATTAGAAACAGAATAAGTAGCAAGAAATAACTCCAAATTGAAATACAATTAGAAGTTCTACTCGTTTTTTACACGGGAAAAAAAAATTAAAAGAAAATTGAAAGCAAAGCTGATTAAATTAACCTGTTGATCAGAGATATTTTATTTTGATTTCAAATTAAGATCAAGCTTTGTTTAAATCCGTTGAAAAATTCTATTGGAAACCACCTCGATCTTCCACGTGTTTTCTAAGAACGAATAGAAATGGTAGACACCCCCGTCTTATGCCCTTAAGTGTTAAATTTTGAACGTTTCTTACATTTTTCTTCTATTGGGGCCTAAAAGGGCACATTTTTCTAAATTTATAGCTTCTACAGAAAACCACTGCGATTTTCCCCGTGGGAAAAACGAGTAGACATGCTAGACGCCCTTTTCACACCCTTTAGTGTTAAATTTTGTAAGGTTTTATCTTTTATTTTATTTAGGGTCTCAGAAGAAATATTTTGCTAAATTTGAAACTAACAACTAAAGAAAATCAAAATATTGTCTTTAAAAATGTAACACATAATATGTTTATTAGTGTGTAGCTTATAATATTATTCGTAATTACCGATTATCGGCAAGATTGTAAATGTAAAGCATTGTTTTACAATCACATTCTAAGAAGTTTCATCTATTGCATAGTTCAACAACGAAATTGTAAATTAAATTAAAGCAGCAATTTTGTGTAGAAACGATGCTACTTAAAACAAAAATTAAAAATTAACTTCAGTTTTCTTATTAGATATATTGGTTATAAAGAATTATAATGTAGTAAATTATCGGAATCAAACATCATTTCATACTACTAAAAGCTAATGGATAATATTCAATAAATAGAAAATGTCAATGCTGTTGCTTGATTCTATTTATTAAAGGAATATTTACATTCAATCTCTCGTAATCGTTTGTTCATGGCTTTGTAAAAATTATTTCTCGTTCTAGTTTGATTTGAGTGAATGTAAACTCTCCTGGCAACTCTTGCTACGTTTGCTAACACTCTCTAGACTGCATCCGTGCTAGTTTAAGAGAAAATCACGAAAAAATCCGAACAGCTAGATCGACGAGCGTGACATAAGACCAAATCTGCCATGTCTTGTCTACCAATTTCGAGAGCGGAATCTCTCAGCCACTTGTAGGGCCGTATGCGAGAAGAGTTAAAAATACTTGTATCAAATTCAATAGGATGTACTCGTTATGGATCGAAGCGACATGAATCACTATTATTATGCTTCATATAACATATGGTAAAATAAATACCTTTTTCATGGCTTTAGATGAAATTAAATAAAAATTATTATCAGGGCTCTAGGAATTTAAAAAAAAAATCGGTAGCCAGTAAAAATCTCCCTCACCCTGTGGCTTTTTTTTTTTTTTTTTTTTTTTTTTTTTTTCTAGTTTTGAAATCTACTGAAATCCAGAAAATAAATTCTACGCATAAATCTAATACTTACTGGGACTGGGTAATATAACATCGATGCATCAGCAAACTCCGGTTTAAATCTAATATCATCAAACCCGGTTTATTATTTTTTGCTAAACCAATGCAGAGTAGGCATCGGTACATTATGACTCCGCTGCAACGATTCAGCGCCATCAGGTCGCAAAGCACGCGGGATCAAGAGCGCTCAAATCTATGCTGACCAGATGTTCTCTTTTTTAGAGGACAGTCCCAAAAGGTTTCTCTAAGCTTTAAAAATTGTAGCGAGAACATTATTTATCATAATTATAAGCTTTTTGGTCCCCATTTAATAAGAATATAGAACTATCTTTCTAATTAGAAAATTGTAATAATTATAAACGCGTTTAATTTATAAAGGTACTCTAATCTACTCGATCGGTGCATCGATTGAATACCGGTTTGTGAAAGCTCCTTGGAGGAACGCGTTGTAAATTTCGAATAGTGTGTCGTTTTCGTATGACGGTGTCTCAAAACCGGTGCCAACAAACATAGTGAGATTGGAAACTAAAATCGACACCTGATTCTGGGACCAATTGTTTTACCAAAATATTAAAAAAAAAAAAAATGAAAATATAGTCGCCAGTTAAAATATATTGGTCCCCAATGCGAATAGGCGACCGTAATTAACGAGCCCTGATTATTATATTTAGCATATATTTACAAAAATATATAAGACAAAGCTACATTTTCTTTCGTCAGGCCTGTATGGAAGATACTTTCTGAATAAGTAAAGCACCAATAAAAGTTTTAAAATAAAAAAAAAAAAAAGATAGTTTATTTCTGATACAACAAAGAACCTCCTTAACACCATTACTCAATAATAAATAAGTAATAAAAGTTAGACATATTTACACCCAGTCCATTATCAGATATCGATTGAAACAAGGGAAATCAATCTTCTCGCTTTTCATATAACCTTAGACTCAACGAATATCTTTGAGAAAGTTATAAATGAAAAATAACATATATATTTCTTTTATGTTACGACTTGATTAATATAACTCTTCGAGACAAAGAAATGCCTTTTTTTTTTTTTTTTTTTTTTTTTTGTTATCAGGAAGTTAATTTATAAATATCCGAAGTTGCGATGAAAGCCTTAATAAGTCAAGAAATGAATATTACATAATAATGATAGAAATTCTGTTAAGAAATATTTTTAAACGCTATTGATAAGTTTTATGATAATTTTTTTCTTTAGTGAATAAGTAACTTATTTCTTTTCAAATAATCTGTGTTATTTATTAGAATGACAATCGTGATCCATTAATATTTAGAAAATCACACAATACAATGAGCTGAACATAAATAGTTATGAAAAATTCAGCCTCCTATGGAGAAAGGGTATCTTTCGAGCAAAAACAAATTTCTCTATTTTATTACACATTTTATATTTTATCATAAGACAACAGGCTTTTTATAATTTAGCGTATATATTTTTTTCAGTTTCAGTAATTACGTAAACAAAATACTATCTTTAAAATAGTGACTCAGTTTTTATAAAAACAAGGCAAACAACAACGTCTAGAACGCCAAAAATAAATAGTAGGAAAGCAGACAGATGTTTCGGTAGCATTAAACGTACCGTCTTCAGTGCATAAAAATATGAGAGAGAAGTGCTCTTATACATAGGAAAGGGAACGGATTCAGCTCAGGATGATCAGCCAATAGAATTACGTGGAATGTGGGGAACTGACCAATACAAAATTAGAAAACACTAGTTATGCAAAATATGAAAGGAATTAAGAATATCTGGACTGAATGTAAAATGTTCATCAATGAGACAAATGGGGAAAACACAATTAACAATATTTTTAAGATTTTTATAAATATGAAAGGCTTTAAATAATCGATTTCATGAGTGGATTTAGGCCTGCAAATTATTTTAGATGAATTAAATTTAAAATTATGGTTCTCCTCCCAGCAATGCTTAAAAATAGTCCATTTATTTTTTTCTTGCTTATGGACATGTTCTTTAAGGCGTAATTTAAGACTGCGCTTAGTTTGGCCAATGTATGATAAACCACACTGGCAGGGAATGCTATAGATGACCCAAGAATTATACATATCTATAGGATCTTTTAATTGAGAAAAGGTGAGTTTATTGGAAGGTGAAAAAAATATTTTAAATTCATATTGTTTGAGCATTTTAGCAATGGCTAGATTTAGAAAAAATAGGGTAAAACAATACTGATATTAAAAGAGACTGATTTATCATATGAAGTACGTGGAAGTTGTAATTTTTGGATAGCTAAATCAGCATCTTCTAATATCAGTATTATTTTACCCTATTTTCCTAAATTTAGCCATGCCATAGCTTGATTTGGACAAATTTTAGACATAAGTTTCGGTTGAGAATCTAGTTCACTGAAGAAATAGTAATTTTAAAGGTATTTTGTGAATGTTGGTTGAGGTTATTGTAGTCAACGAAGTCTAACGGAAAATTGAAACTGCAGCATCCCCACTAAAAATAATCCGAAGATATTCTTGAGAAAAGAGTATTTTCTTAAGATGTTCTTCAAATATTTTAAAATATTTTGTAAATTTATCTTTTTCTATAAAATATCTTCAGAAATTTTAAAGACATTATAAAGAAATTTTGTAAACTTTCTTAAGAATGGGCCAAATAACTTAAGATATTCTGTAGATTTTCTCTAAAAATATCTGCAGAAAATCTTGAGATTATTTTTAGTGGGGATGTTTTGTAAGGACTAGTATGTTAGAACATGATTCATCCAAATGATTCATCAGCGATTGTATTCAAGCAAAGACGAGCTTCAAATCGTATTCAACTGGTTACAGCAAGAGCTGGAAAGGAAGTGATTTTCTATTCCGGAGCTAAGTCTTAGCCTTATTTTTTACGGCGTCACACTAGAATTAGGTGAGATTGATACACTTTATACAATTCATGTGAGATAGCATACAGTAACTCCTAATCATGAAAAACGACAGTTTTTTGAGTGACGCAAGCGGAGGGACAAACGGGATGCTGCGAACTCATATATACGGCTAGTTTGACATCAAAGATATTTGTAAAAGCCGACACTTAATATCTCAGCAAATATGCCAAATTTTGTTCTGATCTTTTCAAAATAATCTTTTATCTTCGGTCTTAATCTATCCTGAAAATTTTACATATCTACATGCAATATGTTTTGAGATCTGAATCTTAATTTTAAACCAAAAAGGGAAAACGGTTGGTGTAATAGACTAGAATTCTGAAAAATATCTCTAAAACGGCTCGAAGGATTTTCATATAATTAATATATGTTATTAATAAGATCTTTCTGAATCTAGTAACGTTTTCGTTTTTTTCAGGAAAACTCTTGTTTTTTATATGAATTGCTTTAAATATGGAACTATATTACTTCGCCAATTACATGTGTTTCTTCGGGTGATAACGCTGTTATGCGGTTCTTACTTGTAAGGTATGTGGGCTGGTTGATTGACCGACTTAAATGCAGCCAATGAATTATTTAGATTTTTTGTTTAACGCAAAAGTACTTTATTACATGTTTAAAATATTTATTGTATATATACTAAGTCAAATTCACTTAAATATATTTTCTCTTCTGTTATGAAAAAAAAATATTTTTGATTTCAAAATTCCATATTTAGTCAAAAAAATACTTAGATAATATTTCAAATAAGGAAGTATTTTGTAATTTTAGGTATTCCATTTTATCATAATAATGATGAATTTACAATTTTTTAAAGCGAAAAAAATTTTAATCATTCAGGAACATCGGTTTTATAATAGCTCAATGATTTGTGATTCATATTCATGTATCATTCCGCGCCGGGAATGAAAAAAAAAAAAAAAACAGAAATTACAATTTTGGCGCCATCTATCGTTTTTTATTTAAAACAAATACTTCCAAAAATACATATATATACATTTTTTCTTTTTAAAAATTAAAAATCTCTTTTGAAAATACAGTTAGAGTTTATTCATTTATTTATTTTTCAGACTTTAAAATGATATAATTTTAAATATTAACATAATCAATTTTTTTATTATTATTATTTAAAGCAATAATGACTAGGGGATGAAACAGTGCTTACATTGTTTATTAGAAATAACATTATTTCATGAATTTTGTTAAAATTCATGAAAAATATGTCAAATAGCAATTATTAAAAAACACGTCAAAATAAATAAATAAAATCTTTACTTTGAAACCCATAATAATGTATTAAAAAAATATTATTCTTTCTTTTATTTTTTTAATTAATTAATTTCTGCATGAAAAATTCTATTTCATAAATATATTTACAATTACAATAAACAAAAAATCCGCCTTTAATTTTAAATAACTATTTCTACCTGTTTCTAAACAAGTTAAGGGGAAAAAAATAATTAAAAAAAAAGTTAAATATATATGTATATGATTTTAATGTAAACTACTAGATGGCGCCACTACATTTGTTTATTTTTCTTTAAAAAAAAAAAATAAAAAATAAAAAAAAAAAGAAAGAAAGAAAGAAAAAACTTTTAATTGCTTCGAAACATGTAGAAATAATTATTTAAAATTAAAGGAGGGTATTCTGTTTATTGTAGTTGTAAATATATTTATGAAATAGAATTTTTACGCAGAAATTTCATTTTTTTTTTTTTTTTTTTTTTTTTTTTAAGCTTAACTTATATTTTCCATAAAAGTTTTCTCCAGGTGATTTTATCTTATTTTTAATATTATAGAAATGTAAAGCTTAATTTATATTTTGTATATTTTCCCCCAAACGTTTTATATGAAAATATATATGAGTAATTTTTACCTGCAATTTTGATGAAAATTTAAATTGTGAATATCGGAGCCTACTTAGCCTCAAAAGGGAAACAAAATATACAAATTTCTATTTTTAACATTTACTTGATTTTTTTTTTTTTTTTTTTGTAATTGTTTAATTTGTAATTCTCTAAAAAGAAACTTGCAAACTGTAAATTACGTAATTCTAACTTAAATTTGAAATTATCCACTTATTTTTCTTTCTTTCTTTCTTCTTCTTATTTTTTTTTTTTTTTTTTTTTTAAGAATTTGAGAATCCCAGTCAATAAATTTTTCGAGTGCGAAGCTTCTCCATTTTGTTTCCAAGTGGCAGGCTACTTGAAAATTTGTCAGTATGATAACGTTTGAAATACTGAATTGATTCACACTAAATTTGTAGTGTAGGTTTATCTTACAAATGTATTTGATATGTTCATTTGCCAACTTAATCTACCCTCTTGCTTCCCTGTGCTAGCACACTGAAAATTTCAAATTTACATTAGAAAGGTTTTATGAACCGATTTGCTTAAAACTCCGTATATACAAGCCTTCATTAATAAATCCACTAAGTCCATTAATAAATTGTAGCTGCCATTTTGAAAAAAAAAAAATGGTGGCAACTTCATAAGAAAAGATAAATTAGTTTACCCTTCCTAGGAGCCAGAAGGACTTATTTTAATTTTTTGATCAATAACCACTAAAAAGTAATGACAATCAGTTCAAAAAACCCTTAACGGCTTAAAAGTTTGTGACGCCGCTACTTTATGGCTATAAGAATTTGAAATATGAGTCTTAAAAATAATGATATCAAATTTTAAGTGACGCTTTGCAATTAGTTAAAGTATACATAGATTTTCTTATTTGATCATTCACTTTTATCTTTTATTTATATTTATAATGCAAACGTAATATTTTTAACTTCAAGATCAGACAGATATATAAAATACACTCACTGATGCTTTTTCATTCGCATTTCAAATTCAAAATAACAGTTTTAAAAGGAATTATATAAAAAATCCAGTGGCGCCTCGGTGTTATTTTAAAAGATATGTTTTTAGATTCCATTAAAATTACTTTTGTTTTGTCTAATAAAATATATTTACACATTGAAACAGTGCTTTTAATTTTCAAATATACTGTCAAATAATTATACTTTTACTGAGTTTGCATTATAAAGTAAAATTATTTATTTCAATAAATTGATTTATCTTTTGCGTCACGCTATCCAAAACTTCAAGTAAAATTTGTGTAAATGTTTTCTTTACGACACACAACCTCTTTGAGCAAATGTTCACTTAGTTGGATACTATGATACTATGTTTTAGATAGCGTGATGCAAAAGATAAATCAATTTATTGAAATAAATAATTTTACTTTATAATGCAAACTCAGTGAAAGTATAATTATTTGACAGTATATTTGAAAATTAAAAGCACTGTTTAAATGTGTAAATATATATTATTAGACAAAACAAAAGTAATTTTAGTGGAATCTTAAAACATATCTTTTAAAATAACACCGGGGAGCCACTGGAATTTTTATATAATTCCTTTTAAAACTGTTATTTTGAATTTGAAATGCGAATGAAAAAGCATCACTGAGTAGTGTATTTTATATATCTGTCTGATCTTGAAGCTAAAAATATTACGTTTGCATTATAAATATAAATAAAAGATAAAAGTAAATGATCAAATAAGAAAATCTATGTATACTTTAACTATTTGCAAAGCGTCACTTAAAATTTGATATCATTATTTTTAAGACTCATATTTCAAATTCTTATAGCCATAAAGTAGCGGCGTCACAAACTTTTAAGCCGTTAAGGGTTTTTTGAACTGATTATAATACAATTCATATACATTTAATTTTAGTTTGTGTCTAACCTTCACTGTATTTTTCTAAATCTACACGCAATTCGGATAAAGTTGAGGTTAGCACAACTTCCAGTAACCTCACACATATGAATAATATATATATATATATATATATATATATATATATATATATATATATATATATATATATATATATAATCTACAAGTATACAATCAATGAAAAAGGAAAACATTCCGTTCAGATGTTTTAAAAATGCATTTAATACACAAATAAATGTAACGATTTCTCTTTGGTATTTTGTGTGACACAGTTTCGAAAATATTGTCATAAAAAAATATATATATATATATATCAGACATTTTGAATTAATTTTATTGGGATAGTCTTAATTTATTTGCTATAATAATTAAAATAGTATACAGAAAAAAATCATAAGGCATACGCATATTTTTCTCTCAATTTAAGTGTAAAAGTTCAAACTTTTAAACTTGCATTTGCAGCATTTTTACGAATCTTTATTTAAAAAATAAGTTTTATTAGTTAATGCTTTCAAATTAAAAATTATTCTTTTCACTAAAGTTTCAAGAAATTTTTATCCCTATATATATATATGTGTGTGTGTGTATTGAAATAAAATACCATTGCGAAATTTTTAAATACATTGGATTATAAAGCCTTTTTTTTTTCTCTCTCGCTTATTTTTTTAGATTGAAGAAAATATAGGTAAAGGTTTGACCTGATAACTTGTAGAAGAGTTATATGAGCTACATAGAAAAAAAAAAAAAACTTCTATGTATTTTTTCACTTTTGTAGTCATTTTCTTAATATTTGAAATTATTCTTTATGATTTAATTTTTTTTTTTTATTTGCATACATTACAATTTATTATATAGTTTTTTTTTTTTTTTTTTTTTTTTTTTTAATAAATTTGTATATGTATATATTAATTTTTATATTTTAGTATCAAAACTGTAACCGTCAAATTAACAAATACACTTTGAAAACATTTTTGTTTATTTAATGAAGTTTTTCCAAATACATAACATAAAAATTAAAAATATATATATCTAAGTTGTTTTAAAAAAATTCCAAAACTAACAATCAACAAATATAATAATTTCTAACGTGTCTTAACTGTTAGAAATTCAAACCCTAAAATATATATTCTTTAACACTGTTTCTTATGTTCTTTAACCTAATTTTACGATCTGTAAATTTACAATCCTCCATAAAATCTTCTTTGAAAAAAACTTTCAGAAAATAAGTCCATTATTTGATATCTCACGGAAATCCAATAGCAGCACTCGTAAAATACAGCTTTCACCTGTTGTGCATTTTCTAGCGTTCTATTACATTCCGATAGAAATCATGGTTTGTGGCTCCTATAAAAGGTGAACGGTAAGACCTGCGGATTTAGTTTTTTATTTTCTTTTTTCTCACACTCACTCTCTCTCTCTCTTTTGTGCGTGATTTTTACCATATTTCTTTCATATAGAAAGCTGGCAACACCTTGAAGTCATTTCCTGAGAATAAACATTGCTATCCCAAAGCAGTAAAACGAGTGCCATGCGGCATTTATGGCCATTAAATATGTTTACTTCCATTAGTTCTTCTTATTCTTATACATTAATATCGTTTGTTAAGCGTATATTTTGTAAAGGGAAAAAAACATGTTTTGATCTTGATGCATTTTTATATTATGTGAAAAGAAATTAATAGTCTTTAAAATGCATTAGAATTGTTTTCTTTACAGTTAAAAGTGAATTTATGGCTGTAAGAAGTTTGCTTTGTTTTGTTTACAAATTTTCCATGATAACAATAAATAATTAAATTCATTTAAATAGTAGATTAGATTTTACCACTTAAAATACGAAAAAAAATATTTCCGAAGAAAATAAATTATTTATACAAGAAATACAAAAGTCTTCGCATCTTTCTATATATTTGAGAATTTCAATTGAAAAAAAAAAATATTTTTTTTACTAGGAAACTTTTGAGTTATTCGAATAATATTATAATAAATAGATCATTAGAAAAAAACTCGTTAAAAACATGGATGCGCAATACATAAAATTTTAAAAGTTTTTTTTTTTCTTCTTTTTTTAAACGTTATTTATTTATTTATTTTTAATAGTCAAATTAATTTTAAAGATGTATATTGAACAAATAGTAGTGTAAGTACTCCAGTGATTGGCATGCTCCAGTAATTGACATCTATCCCGAAATAATTAATAAATAAGAAAAATAATAAAATCAAATATTTTACCTATAAGAAATTTAACATTTTATGCCGAACACTGGAGTATAGAGTGCTAATAACTGGTAAAACGAATAACTAGGAGTGTCAAACACTGGAACATAGGGGCCAATGACTGATAAAATAAAAAACTGGCAGTGTCAATGACTGGAACATTGAGTGGGTGCCAAATAAAAATTCATAAAAAAAAAAAATAATAATAATAATTGTTCTCAAATGTATATATTTTAACATATATGTGGTTCTGAATGTCTTTCATGTCATATGTACTAACTTAAGAATTCTAAAAAATATTTTCTGATGACTAGAACTGTAAAAACATCAGAGATTGCTCTAAAAGTGTCAATCACTGGTGCACTTACCCTATATCCTAATTTTTTAAAAAGAAAAAGATAATGGCATTTTTAATTTTGAAGAAATTTCTAGCTTAAAACATCTATTTATTAACCTGATTCATTTCAAATAATAATTAATTTAATAAATAAATAACTTTGTCATCAAACATTGTAAATTGGAAAAAAAAAAAAAAAAAGCCACAAAATAATAGCACGGCTCTTCATCCAGTAAAAAATCTAGGCGCGAATGCATCACTAAAACAGCAACCACGATTTACTCAGAATTTTAAAGTGACTGGCTTCCTCTGAAATATCGTTTGTTAAATTTCGGTGTAGTGCTGCTATATAAGGAATAGAAAAGAACCAAAAGTGTGAAAATCGATCCAAACAAGAAATGTAAAATAAATCTTAACTATGGGCTGTTAAAGGAATAATAATCAGAAGCATAAAAATATCATTTTATTTTAAACCGCCATTACATATTTTACAAGTGTTTGTTATTGATTCTAATAATGTATTTTTTATTTTCATTAATAATATATAAATTAAATATTGTTAATATGTGGCAAATTTCTTAATAATTTTCCAGCCTACTTTAATTGAAATTTACATACCCAATCCTTCAGTAGTTATAATGTATGCAGAAATTCCCTCCTTGAAAATTTATTATAATCGTTATGGCATCGAACTTCATAAGTGCTTCGTAACAGGCCGATCACTTTAAACATTCATAAAGTTACGATCAGCACAGTAAATTACAATTACAGCTAATAGAATTTTACGATGCCTGCTTGATGAGCTACGACACCCTTTTCAGCCCCTTCTCATGAATATTGATTATTTCGAGGTAACACAACATAATAAGATGAAAATAGTCGTAATACGCGAGGCGATGAATAGAAGGATAAGGTGAATAAAAAAAAAAAAAAAAAAAAAAAAAAATGACAGATGAACGCTTTAAGAGTTTCTCCATGACTTGTACTAAAATATTGAGGAATTATATATTTAAAAATACGGACAAAAATCATTTCTGTCGCTATTTTCTTTATGTATAAAAAATATATGCAATATAAAAATTACATAGTTAATAAAAATTACAGGGTTGACGTTCAGAAAATAAAATTGAAGTAAAAAGATTATTACCGTCTAATGTCAAATAATTCCAAGTAAGGAGTATTTTATTCATTTACTAGCAGGCTTTGACCGCTTTGCTGGTCACTATATTTAAATGAATTTAAAAAAAAGAATCAATATTTTTTTTATACCGTTCTACAAATTAAAGCTAAAAAGAAAATACATTGAAATTGCTTAAAATATTCGCTTCGGGCCCTCGCTGCCTTTGACGATAGTGATGTCAATTTATAAAGATGTCAATAATTTAGGAAAAACTGCATTAGTCATTTTCTTTTTGATAATAAACAGAACGGAAAACTCATAATAGTTTACATGGAGATATTTTATATAATTAGACCAATTTAAAAAAATGCTTTTATTTTTTCTCTCACTCGCATTACAAAAATATTTAAAATAAAATTGAGAAAAATTGTGCATAAACATTGAAAGAGCTTGGACCTTTTGGCGGAATTTGAAATTTGGCACTGAAGTAGCTCTGACTTTTCTCGCCAAAATGTTTACTTACGCATTTGCGATACCCTTATCAACTCATCGCCGAAATGACAACAAAATTATAAATTGTTATAATAAAAAAAAAAAAAAAAAAGAAAAGAAAAGAAAAACTTTTTATTTTTAAATTTTCTGTTGAATCTTATAGCTATAGAACTACATAAAGTGATAATGACGCCAATTTTTGTGAGATGCATAGTTTAATTATTAACATTTTTTTAATGTTCACGTTTAATTAAATGTGTTTATTTTTATATTGAAATAAAATGAACTCGTATTTTTTATTTATTTATTTTTATTTATATTTATTTTTGTAACAATTAATATTTACCTTTTATTTGCTAATATTTATTTTCATATTTTAATTAATTAAAAGAAAACTTTGCAACGTAATATCTTTAAATCTAATAACTTGATGTTTGTAGTGTACTGTAGTAATATAATGAACAATTTTTTTTAGCTCTTTTAAAAAAGTATAACATTTATGCAGAATCTTAAAAAAAATTCATCAGTTTTTACAAAAAAAAAAAAAAAAAAAAAAAAAAAAAGGCCGAGTTTCATTACTGACGTAGTTAAATCAAGACCAATCAAAAATAGAACGGTCCACCCGGATGTGTTCCGCTGACAAACTCTTTGCTTTAATTATACAGATAAATTAAAAAAAAAAAAAAATCTATATGCATACTTACATTACTCTCGGTATGAAATTAAATATGCGAATTGTTTTTCTAAAAATAAAAAAAGTATTTCACATTTTCCCCTACTGTGAGATTAAAAAATAAATAAAATAAAGATGTTTTGATATAGTTATTAAAGCCGATTGACTTTACGTCGCTTCTAGACATCACTGGAGCGCTTTCCGTAGAGGGGTCTTTTCAAGGAGTACTACCCAGTATTTATAGTAAAAATATGAAGAAAAATTTAAATTATAATTACACGTACGTTTTCAAACTTTTTAAAAAAATGTACGTTCTTAAATTAACTTACTACATTTTTAAATAAAAAATTTAAACTGACATTTTAAAATGTAAGTAAATGTTAAATAGCAAAATATTAATTACACAATTTATTTTCAGGGAGTGAATAATATTTTTATTTATACCCTATTTCGCAAAATATTAATGATATAAAAATTACATATTTTCCATTTCCATTTTTGCTTAATCTTCAGAAATTCCTTTCTGATCCACCGATTCCATAAAACACCGCGCAATGCAATACCTTCACTCAAAAGCAGCAGAATACATTGACGACTCGCTGATCAAAATGATTCCCCAAATAAACTGTTACCTCACCTGATAATTTCGTACGAAATTATAGTTTCTTCTGTCCACTATTTAAACTGGTAGAAATCAACTAAAATTATCTCAATCAAACGAAAAAGTCGTCACTGTCTTAAAAATCCTGTAAGAAAATTAAATGAAGATTCAAATACTTATAAGAGAAGAAAAAAAATCCCGAGGATTTCTATTTTGCAATTTTATGATAAAATTACACCTAAAATATACATAATTATACATAAAATTGAAAGATCCAAATATCTAAGGTAATATTTAAACACTCATATGCGCGCACACGTCTAAACCTCACCGATAGCAAGTATGAATAAATAAACGAACGAAAAATGCATTAAAAGTTAGTTGGAATTTTTTTTAAAATAAAGTAATATAAGTATACTATCATAAAGTTTATCTAGTTATAGTGATTCATTACTCTTGCAAAAGGAATTTTTAAAACGAGTAGTACTAAGAATAATTTCTATAACTAATATCTTAAAATAACTAAGAATAATTTCTATACGCTATTTAATTTAATTTATTTCAAAGGCATCAAACGAATATTTCATGTATTAATTTTTAATTCAATCTACTTTAAGAGATCAGAATCTCATTCAATATTGATATATTGTTCGTATTGACATTAGGAACTGGTAACTGTTTACCCTTCAGTTTATAGAAGCTCATTTGCCATTTAGTATGCAACAGCCATTCCATTAATCTCAGTGCATAGTTTTAAAGCGTCCTGTTATGCATAGCAGAAATCATTAGCTGTGAGAGAACACTGGTTCAGTTGATTTCCTTCTATTTAGCTTTATTAACAGCGATTCCCAAACAATAATTCAAAAAATCATGTATAAGGATATATAAGTAACTTTTAGTTGTTAATGAAAATCAATCGAGAAAGAAACTTCATTTTTATTTCATGCTGACCATTTTTTCCCATATAACCCTAATTTAGAGCTATACACTTCTCTCAATGTTTCTAGACTTTTCAAAGGCCATCACTCTAAAATAGTCTTCATGGGGCTTACTTGAATCTATGGCTTACTGAATTAAATCAACGTCAATAGCTGTAATATACAACATTTACGCACATAAGAATCAATTACTGAGAAGACATTTATGCATGTATATAAGTTATTTCTTAGCAATAATTTTAGTGTATTTTAAAACGTGTTTTTTCATGTTTAAGTATGTATGTGTGTATATATATATGAGTGAACACGATAGCGTCTAAACGCTTTGTTTGAATGAGCTGAAAGTTCGTACCTCCGTTATAGATCACAAGAGCACAAACCCTATTGATTCTGATGCATGTAGCACTTACACATTTTTTACAGAGACACAAAGAAAAATTTCTTATCATTATGGCTTACGGGTTCAAATTTTTTATAGTGCGATAGCGTTTAAACGACTTATTCGATTATGCTGATGATTTATACACATGTTATATGTCCCCGTTGCACGAACAGCGTAGATTTCGTGAATTGAGTTCGTACAGTTTTTTTTTTTTTTTTTTTTTTTTTTTTTTTTTACAAGGACATAATGAAATATTCTTTATTATTATGCATGGACTCAAATTATTTCAAGAGTAATAGCATTAACTTAGCGTTAAAATAGTGTTAATTATGTAGAAAAAAATACTCAAACAACCTATTCTAATTTTCTCTTTTTTTATTTAACAACTTCTCTTACTTTAATTTATTTATCAATTGTTAATTACTTAATGTTCGAAAAGTCGAGGTAAATCGCTCCATTTTTCCCCCCTTAGCGAACAACTTAGTTTACAAGGTCAAAGTGATATACGGACCAGAGCCATTTACTCTATTCCAAAATTTCTTTTCAAACTGTTCCAGTTCATATTACACAAATTTGTATACACAATTAATAAACTAAATTTGACAGACTATGAAGTAACCGTAACAGACTATGAAGTAACTGACATATCGCAAAAATTGAGAGATTTTGGAAACATTCAATTTCATCGAAATGTCTTTCGTTCTTTCAACTGATTGAGATAGGATCATCTGAAAGGACTGAATTCTTTTTGCTTATTCATTGCCATACTTAATCATTTGAGTTTACTTGATAGTTTGGTCTCTTAACCTAAATTCACTCGCGTTACAAAATGTATAACAGAGAATATAATCAGTATCCTCTAATTCGTACCGTGGATGAAAGTCCATAATAAGTTTATAGAATACAGCAGTAGATGAAAAAAAAAATATATATATATATACCTCCAAACATTTATGTAACTTTTATATGATTAACTATTAGATGATTAACTATTATATATGATATGATAACTATTATACCATTATAACTATTAGGATGTTACATCATATAATAGTTTATAATAACATATCATATGGAAGTAAAATTTTTAATTAAATTTGGATTACTTCTTGGATACTTACGACATTAACTTTAAAAAAATCTTGAGTGACTCCACTCGACTTTCTGAACACTACGCAACTAACGTTTCTATAAAGAAATTGTTAAACAAGTAAAAGAGAAAATTATAATAGAGTATTTGAGTATTTTTCTCTTGATATTATGTTGTTTAAATTAACGCTATTCCTCTTCAAATAATTTGGGCCCATAGATCATAATGATAGAAGAAATTTCATTGTGTCCCTGTAAAAGTACTAGACTCACACAAACCGATACAGTTCGTGCAACAGTGACCTATAACATGAATATTAATTTTAAACTTAATCTGACGAGGCGTTTAGCCGCTATCGCACTTTATATAATTTCAGTCTATGAGCCAAAGAATTTTTCTTTGTATCCCTGTGAAAAAAAAAAAAAAAAACTATAAGTGCTATATTGTCCAAAATTTATAAAATTAGTGTGACGGTGCTCTATAATGTATATATAAATTTTCAGCTCAGTTGGATATGGCGTACATACACTATGGCACTTTAGAGAAGTTGAGCCTACAGGGCATAATGATAAGGAAATTTTCTTTGTGTCCCTGTAGAAAAAATATAAGCACTCGAATCATCAAAATTAATAGGGTTCGTGTTACGGTGACCTGTAACACGTGTATGCATTTTCAGCTCAATCGAATAAGGCATTTAGAAGCTATCGCACTTTTAAAAAAATTGGGCCCATAGACCATAATGATAAAGGATTTTTCTTTGTGTCTCTGTAAAAAAATATAAGTGCTCGACTCATCAAAATGAATAGGGCTCGTGCTAAAGTAACCTATAATATATGTACTAACTTTCAGCTCATTTGAACAAAGCTTTTAGACGCTATCGTGTTCACTCTTATACATACATTCATCACCGTAAAAATTGCAAATATAAACTCAGGGGACATCAAAACGTGAAGAAACACCAAAATCTCAAACTCGGATTTTTGACATGATTACAATAGTTTCTTTACATATGTATGTTGGGAAAAGTAAATATGATAGGTTTTATCTCTTTGAAAAAGAAAATAGAGCGTTATTCATCCCGAAAATATATATATGCACATGTTTACAGAACGTAATTTTTATTTTTAATGAATGATTCAAATAAATAGTCAAAATTCATTTTACTTTTATCTTGATTTTAGGCTAATTTCAAATACTTTAAAAACATGTATATATATATATATATATTCATTATCAAATATTTTTCGTTTTCCAACATTTTCGATAATAATGTATTCTGTAGTATGCATCTAAATTTGTGACCTATGCGAGCAATATACAAATTATTTTAATGTTCAGTCAATTTTCTTTTTCCTCCATCATTGATTTCAATTGCCATACTTTAAATGCCTTTCAATGCATCAAGAAAAATTTTAGTGCACACGTTTTCCGAGAATGGGAGCAAATGAAACACGAATCGACCCCTGAGATTTCCATGGTTTCTCATTGGATGTTTGAAATGAAATACACCAGCTCTTGGATGAAGGAAAGTAGAAAGGAAAATGTCGGAAAAAAATAAGAATACAAAAAGAAACATGATGTGAGAGCTAATGGTAAATTGGAAAAAAAGGGTATGGGATTTCGAAAATTGCTCATTGATCTTGAAGGATGGTCATTTACATTATAAAAGTTTGCACTAAGTATCTCACAAATACATATTTTTTTGTTTTATTCTTAACTCAGATAGGTTTATGTTGAAATATAATATATTTTATCGGAAGAATATCGCTATAATGTTATCTAGTTGATTAATAGTGAATACAGATATTAACATTGATTATTTTTCTACGTTCTTTTACAAACAAACCAATACATAAGTAAATTATTTTTGGAGATTATTTGCATACAGAACCATTACGAATTTAGAAAAAAGAAAATGTCAATCTTTTATTGTGTTAGTCAATTTAAAATAGGAGATCGTAAAAATAGGAAGCACTAACCTGGAATATTTGCTGATCCCAAATAATGGTAAAGCACCCTTCGATTGGTAAACTGATGCCATGTGTTATTTAATCTATATATATAAAAGAAGACTTCCTGAGTGAGGGGGTGATCTATCAACGCCCAGACCAAACCCCTGGACCTAGAAGCATGAAATTTTGTGACAATGTTCGTTCTATGACGTAGGCATCCACTAAGAAGCGATTTTACAAAATTCGTCCCCCAAGGGGGGGAGGGGGGGCAAAACGTGATTTCACAAAATCCTTCATATCTCAAACAAAAAAACAGATATCCGTAAAATTTTTGCTTTAAAATATAGCTAACACAAATGTCTAAAAATTAATTTCTGGAATTCTCAAAATTCGGTCCCCAAGGGGGGCGCGGGGGGCAAAACGTGATTTCACACGCGTAAAACGTGATTTCGCATAATCCTATATATCTCAAACAAAAAAACAGATATCCGTAAAATTTTTGCTTTAAAATAGAGCTAACACAAATGTCTAAAAACCAATTTCTGGAATTTTCATAATTCGGTCCCCAAGGGGGACGGGGGGGGGGGGGCAAAACGTGATTTCACATGTTTAAAACGTAATTTTGCATAATCGTATATATCACGAACAAAAAAATAGATACACGTGAAATTTTTACTCTAAAATATAGCTAACACAAATGTCTAAAAACCAATTTCTGAAATTTTCAAAAATCGGTCCCCAAGGGGGCGGGGGGGGGGGGGCAAAACGTAATTTCACATACGTAAAACGTGATTTTGCATAATCCTACATAATCTCAAACAAAAAAACAGATATCCGTAAAATTTTTGCTTTAAAATATAGCTAACACAAATGTCTAAAAACCAATTTCTGGAATTTTCAAAATTCGGTCCCCAAGGGGGACGGGGGGGGGGGGGGAAACGTGATTTCACATGCGTAAAACGTTATTTTGCATAATCCTATATATCTCAAACAAAAAAATAGATACACGTGAAATTTTTCCTCGAAAATATAGCTAATAAAAATATCTAAAAACCAATTTCTGGAATTTTAGAAATTCAGCCCCAGGTGGGGCAACAAGGGGGGGGGGCTATGGGGCAAAAACAAATGGAAATACAGTTAGGCCGTTCAAAATTGGTACAGACAGGTTTTAAAGGCCTGCAAGTCGAATGGGGATATTTTAAAAAGTGTTAAGTTATTAGGAGGGGCGTGGAGGGGGGAGTGGAGAGGAGGGCAAAAAAATAAAAATAGTGTTATCGTTCAAAATTGGTATATAGAGGTTATCGATACTTACAAATCCATTGCGGATATTTTCGAATTTTAAAATTATTAGGAGGGGCGGGAAGGATGGTGGGGCGGTAAGGGGGGGGCTATGGGCAAAAACAAATAGAAATACAGTTAAGCCGTTCAAAATTGGTACAGATAGGTTTTAAAGGCCTGCAAGTCGAATGGGGATATTTTCGAAAGTGTTAAGTTATTAGGAGGGGCGTGAAGGGTGGAGGGAGAGGGGGGGGGGTGGGGCAAAAAAACAAATTAGAGTTAGATCGTTCAAAATTGGTATATAGAGGTTTTCGATACTTACAAATCGATTGAACAGGATTGAACAGGGCGCAGCCCCCGCTCACCGCTCGAAGAGCGGTGTTGAGCGCTTCCAGAACTAAGTTCACGTGGGCTGCGCCAAAATTACAAATCGATTGCGGATATTTTCGAATATGTAAAATTATTAGGAGGGGCGGGAAGGGGGGGGGCTACGGGGCAAAAACTAATAGAAATACAGTTAGGCCGTTCAAAATTGGTACAGATAGGTTTTAGAAGCCTGCAAGTCGAATGGGGATATTTTCGAAAGTGTAAAGTTTTTAGGAGGGCTGGGAAGGGAGGGGGCGGAGGGGCAAAAAAAATAAAATAGAGTTGGATCATTTAAAATCAGTACATAGGGGTTTTCGATACCTACAAATGGATTGCGGATATTTTAAAAATTTTAAAATTATTGGGAGGGGCCGGAAGGGGGGGAGCGGTGGGGCAAATAATAAAAATAGAGATAGATCGTTCAAAACTGGTTCTTAGAGGTTTTTGATACTTACAAATCGATTGCGGATATTTTCGAATTTGTAAAATTATTGGGATAGACGGGAGGGGGGGGCGAAGGGGAAAAATAATAGAAATAAGAGTTAGAGCATTTTGGGAATTTTTTCCGAAGGCAGTGAGAACCCGGTGCGACATTTTTCCTAATCAGATTTTGTTTCTCTTTTTTTTCACGTGATAAAAATTAATGCAATTTTGAGAATTCATTATAGTGATTCATTTAAAAATAGGGACCAGCGAAGCGGGCGTTGCCTGCTAGTCAATTATATAACGTCAATTATATTGAATCAATTATATAACTTCTAGGAGAGTCTGCGCACAATTCAACAAAACGTTATAAAAAAATCTAAATTTTAATTTTCTGCTAAACTCTTGGTGCATAGCTTTGAAGTGATAGTCCTTCTACGCATTTTCATTACTATTCTGTTGTTATTCTATAATTTAAAGCAACACCTGTAATAAATCCAAGAGAGCTATTTTGCGCATTCTCTCCAAGGGTAGGAGCGATTGCGCTTAATTTTAACTACAAATAAATTGTTAAGCAAGCTGATTGGCTAAGAGAGATTTTCTTCTGTTTGTCTGTGGGTCGTTGCCACCAGCTTTTCACACTTTAGTTAATTTAAAAAATTGTCACCAGCTTTTCATACTTTCGTTAACTTAAAAAAATCTAATTGTTCGATTGATAAGTTAATTAAACTGACGGATTCAGAAAAATGTCCCTTTTATTTGGTACCTTATTTGTAACGAAATTTTTATTAGATTTTTCAAAATTAATTAAAATGTGAAAATAATAACCTGGTAAAAGCTTTAAATGTGGACATTTAAAATTTTAATTGTTGCAAAAAGAAAAAAAAATAACTTTTTTTTTTTTTTTTTTTTTTTAAACATAAAATGAAATATGCTTTCACGCGAAATATAAAAATTTATAAAATATTTTACTCATGCACATGAAAAAATGAAAACTGAAAATTGAGTAAAAAAACAATTTAGATAAAGTTGCACGAGAGTTTCAAAAATTAATGGAAATATAAATGTTAAATAAATAAAATAGTCGTCTGCTCAATCACGTGATATTGAAAAACACAGAATCGAATTCAGTAAATATGGAAAGGAAAGGAAAAGAAAAGAAAGAAACAACAACAATAATAATAATAATAATAACATAAACCAAAGGGAAACCAAAGCGGGCGTTAAAGCAATTTCATGATTTCTTTAAATTTTATTTTTGTTTGTAAAGCGATATAGAAAAGAGTTTCCTTTAAATTTCCTTCGTTGATTCCCTACCTTCATTGATTTCATGATTTAAAAAATGGTTTCGTTGACAAACTTTCATCTATTGGCACGCAAGCAGCATCAGGTCGAGTTTTGTACATTTGGAGTTTGATTTTGAAATTTTTCCCGCATTCGGAATTCGGTTCATCCCCGAACCGGGGCTTTGTAGTGTAATGATATTCAAAATAGTCGTAAAGACCATTTTTCTTTTCTCATATCAGTAATAGTACTGATTTCAGTAAATACCATTTTGTGACTTCGTCGTAAATTTCCCGCTACTGATTTTACCGTAACGACTCTTTTGGTGATGCGGCATAGGATTCGCAGTCCTAAGCACGTAATGCACATTTTTAAATAAAAATGAATATTTAGATGTATTTACCTCTCTTAAAGTGCATGTTATCGGTGTTAAATAAATATATCAAATATTATCTTATCACTTAAAGAACTGTTCATTCATAAACATTCATAATTTTATCAAATATTACATCACTGTACTTTGTAGTAGAGTTCCGTTAAACTATAACCATTTGTTTGTCAGGAAACTGATTATTAGGGTAAAACGACATTAAACAGAAAATCGATAATATTCCATTTGTAGTACATCCCTACTTTAGATGCTGTGTCAATAAGATCACTTTCAATATATATTGTTTAATAACAAAATTAGCCTAAAATCTCTAATATATATTCATTACAAATAAATTCTCAGGCATTCTTTATTTTCGCTGTAAAAGTCGGTTATTTCTTTCAAAGTAAAATAAAACATATCATTTCGTTAAATTATCTCTGTAAATAATTGGAAAAATATACAAAATATAAACTGAGATATTAACATAGTTAAGTTCTAAGCACAGAATAAATCTAGAAAATCTACGTATAAACTTATCACCCAACTTGCAAACAATAATCATTAAGAATTTCCATTAGCATGCATAAAAAATTCTTTGAAAATATGTCTTTAAAGCAGAATTAGTATGTGATACAAATATATCTATTCTTCCTGGTGTTTGTTCATTATAAGGATGAATTATTAATATTATTGAATTATTATAATAAATAAATATGAATTGATATTGAATATATATGAATATTAATCATATATATTTTATCCTTTCTCTTTTCTCTAAAATGTTGTCTGTTACTAATAATTCATAGTTTTTGCAAAATCTCTCATCGTTAGGCTTATGGGTTATGTTAGTGTCATTTCTCTTCTGCGTAAGTACTTTAACATGTTTTTACTAATCATTGGCACTCAAATTACATTAATACCGTGACTATTTTTAATCGAAATAAATCTCAATTAAAAATTTATTGTATGTTGGTATCTTCATCTATCTTTTCTCTGCTGAGTGTTACAATGGTACTAAATAATTATATATATATATATATATATATATATATATATATATATATATATATATATATATATATATATATATATATAATGATCTATTAAGCATAGTAGAAGCCAAGCAACAGATACAAGATCACTGAAACAACAATGACCAATAAGATTACAAATTTCTTTGAGAAGTTAAAAAAAATGATTTTTTTTTTATCTGCAAAACAAACGAATCAGTTAACTATCACAACAAATCTTAACCTAAAACCATAAACTATATCAAAATTTATGAAAAAATAATTTAAGAAACATAGGTTATGTAGGAAGGAGGCAGACGGCAAGACTTGTGACTTGCCTGTGGGGTTAAACTAGTTTCACGCCGGCAACACTCTCCCAGCGTACCAAGACCAGAATAGGAGTCATATGGATTTAAAAAAGCAATATTTCAAAGCAGATAAATAACAATGAAACCCCGAACCAACAATGCAGTTTCACTGATTGATTACAATGTTTTTAATAGTATGATTAGAATTTTAAGAATAGTTGACAACTCAAAAAAGAAGAAACTGAAATTATAATGGAATAAGAAAGTTTGCGTAGTAATACAAAGTAAATGCAACAAGCCTTCTCCTTTTTTTATATAATTTCACAATCCCACCCAACCATCCAGCCTTACACCACCACCCCACCTCCGTAATCAAACATCTGCACACCCAACCACCACCTTTTTTATTGTCTTTTATTATTTTATAATTTTTTGTTAGTATACACAAAAATGTTCACAGTTTTTTTCTTTTTTTTTTTTTTTGTACTGACAGGTCAAGGATATGAAATAGATAAAGCAAAGTTTTTAGGAAAACCCATTTTAGCAGTGGCTGTGATCAGTTTATTAATATTCTTATTTTTAAACTTCGCAGAGCATAATAAATTAATTCGAAATAAATGGTTAATGATGATGTTTCTAAATACCGAAAGATGCAGACAGGAATTAAATGTGTAAATAAGTTTACTTTAAAACTAAAATCTTGCCGTTTGTCATAGATATCTGTGTAAATTTTATTACCATCTATGATTATTTTGAGATCTAAACAGTTAATTAAATGATTAGTTACAGTATTTTGAGTTAGATTTAAATTAGGTGAATAATTTAAGGAAAAATCATTTTTTGAGTTCTTGTTGAGATAAAATACAATAATATCATCTATGTAACGATAAAATCGAACACCATCATGGCAAAATTGCTTTTCATAATAATAGAGATCTGCCAAAATACTACCTCCTTGTGGGATTCCTAATTGTTGCAAATAGATGTTGTTGTTGTGGAAGATATAATTATTATGGATAACAAAGTTAGGAAGTATTTTAAAGTTTTCTGCTTTAAAATTGTGAGGAAGATTAATGTGAGTTTTATATTCTTGAAAAAGACTGTAAATGATATTACTAAGATCTGATAACTCAATATTATTGAAAAGATCTTGAAAGTCAAAAGTCATAGTATTGTCTTTTGAATCGAGCGATTTGATGTATTGAATTAATTGAAATCTATTTTTAACATAGTGTAAATTATCAACTTTGCAAGTACAATTGTAAATTTGTTTTAGAAATTTATTGTAAATTTGTATTAGCTTTATTAGCATTGTTGTTATAAGTTTTACACCCAATAGTAACAGTGCGAAATTTAATTGGAGATTTGTGAAACTTAGGTATGAGAACTATATAAGGATAATTAAAATTATTGAAGGGAACTTGAAGTAGTTTATAGTAATTATGCATTTTTCAGTTATTAAAAATAAGGTTATTATTAGTTAAATTGAAGTTTTTACTATTAGTGACTGAAGAGTTTAAAATAGAGAGATAGTAGGATTTACATATAATGGCATAATTGCCGAAACGTCAGTGGAGGCCCTCTGTTGAGACTCAAAACGGTTTTGGGCTGTGTCTGTCTGTCTGTCGCGCGATAGCGGCCGCAAAAATAGCGCTATTGACTTGAAATTTTGTACACATGTTCATGAGCCCCACGAAATCAGCTGTATAGTTTTTGGTATATATTCCATTTGTAGTTCGTATACAGGGACACGCCAAAGTTTTTCTTATCATTACGGCCTATGGGAGGAATTTTTATGTATCGCGATAGCGGCCACAAAAATCACGCTATTGACTAGCAATTTGGTACACGTGTTCATGTGCCCCACGAAATGAGCTGTATTGTTTTTGGTGTGTATTCCATTTGTAATTCGTGTACAGGGACACGCCAAAGTTTTTCTTATCATTACGGCCTATGGGAGGAATTTGTATGTACCGCGATAGCGGCTACAAAAATCACGCTATTGACTTGCAATTTGGTACACATATTCATGAGTCCAACGGAATCAGCTGTATAGTTTTCAATGTATATTTCATTTGTAGTTCGTGTACAGGGACACGCCAAAGATTTTCTATCATTACGGCCTATGGGAAGAATCTGTATGTACCGCGATAGCCACCGCAAAAATCAAGCTATTTTCTTCCAATTTTTGCCGAAACGTCAGTGGAGGCCCTCTGTTGACACTCAAAAGGATTTTGGGTTCCGTCTGTCCGTCCGTCTGTCTGTCTGTCTGTCGTGCGATAGCGGCCGCAAAAATCACGCTATTGACTTGAAATTTTGTACATATGTTCATGATCCCCACGAAATTAGCTGTATAGTTTTGGGTGTGCATTCCATTTGTAGTTCGCGTACAGGGACACGCCAAAGTTTTTTTTTATCATTACGGCCTATGGAAAGAATTTGTATGTACCGCGATAGCGGCCCGAAAAATAACGCTATTGACTTGCAATTTTGTACACATATTCTTCAGCCCAGCGGATTTAGCTGTATAGTGTTAGGTGTGTATTACATTTGTTGTTCGTGTACAGGAACACGCCAAAATTTTTCTTAACCCTACTGCCTATGGGAAGAATTTGTATGTACCGCAATAGCGGCCGCAAAAATCCTTCGATTGACTTGCAAATTGGCGCACACGTTCCAGCTTTGCATATAAGTAGCTGTATAATTTTTATTGCTATATTTTTTATAAACTGTGTACAGGGACACGCCAAATTTCTTAACATTACGGACTATGGGGTGAATTTCGTTTAAACGCATTTTAATATCATTACTTTGCAATGAAGAAAATGAAACTAAAGTACGTGAGTAAGATGTTTAAACTTATGTTGTTTGAAGAAAATATGTGCTCTTAAGCTTTCTAATTAATGTACAGGACCTTACAAAAGTGTTCTGACAATGTCACTTAGTCATCCAAACGATATTAAATTAGGAACAATTATTAATTTTAAACGCAAAATAAGCCGAATAGTTTTTACTGGTGTATACAATGTTTATGGTTCGTTTACAAAGACACACGAAAGAATTTCGTAACATTAGAGCCTATGGACAATTTTTTAGTTTAAGCGCGCACTTTAATGCGTTTATGCTGAATTGAACTTAATAAAGTTAACATACATTTTAAAGATGCTTAAAATCAAGTTTTCTCTTAAAAAAGGTTATGCATAGACTAAATAATGTATGGGACCACACAAAATAATTCCGAGTATGTACTGTAATCATCCAAATGATGTCAAATTAGTTTGAAAAATTAATGAGTTATAATTAATTTGGTTTATTCTTATTATTGGCGTTTATAATGACTCTGGCTACTTTTCCGGGATACATAAAGGAATTTCGTACTATTAAGGTCTATAGTCGGTATTTCTTAAAAGTGTATTTTAACATGGTTACACCCCATCAAATATAATGAAATTTTATTAGAATTTTAAAAGCATGTTTTCCTGTTGAAAATTGTGGGCATAGAATTGATAATTAGTTTATAGGTTACGCAAAATATTTCCGATATGCTATGTAATTTTTTTTGTATGAAATTTGGTATTTATGAATTTCAGGGAAATAATTCAAGACCGTCGTTTATTAAGAATACATATTGTTGCGTACTTGGGGGTTCGTAAGTTGTTCGAGAATGAAAGGCGAAACTTGCAAAAATTCAGTGATTTATTCACTGAAAGTTCCAGAAAAATACAGGTCTATAAACCAAGTATCAGCTTCAATTCAACCAGTAAACATAGCTTAAACAACAGCCGTTAACAGCAAAACAACAGTACAAACTGTTTAGCAATAACACATAAAGCAAGTCTCATTCAAAGAGGCTCAGAGCAAAGCAAGCATTTGACGAAACTGACACAGATCTGAGATTGGCCGCCTTGGCTAAAAAAATGCTCCTTTTATACTATTCTATCGAACACAGACTGTTCTGGAAAATTATCGTATCTCCTAAGCCAATGAGATTAGAGCTTCCATATTTGGTATATCCCTAATAAGGATTTTCTCGCCAAGGTCGCCAAAAAAAATCGCCAAGGAGAGAAACAGTCGCCAAATTTGGCGCCAAATTTATTTTTTCCCTTATATGGTGCTTTTTAATGCGTTTTTAAAGGAAAATTAGGCTATTTCAACGCTAAAACGACTAGAAATGCACAAAATTAGCATTTTATCGACTTACTAAGCCTCTTTGAAAAAATTTATACAAAAATAAATGCAATTATTTACAATTCCGTAACACTTTATATGATATACAAATTGATATAGAAAGAGAGATACAGCGGGGGGTTGGGGGGGGCGGCAGACCCCCTCAGGAATGTACATGTCTTATTATGATAATAAGTCGATCGAATCAATGTATACTATTATATAATAAGGAATAAATAAAAATGACCTATTGAAAAATGTCTGATGCAAATAGGACGTTGAGGCTCCTGATCTGCAGATCCACTAGTTATTAGGTGATTTTTCAACATAAGTTATCACAAAGTCATCCTGTAGTGATTTGATTGAGTTAAGAAGTACAGATTTTTTAAAAAACATCAGATTTGAATAATTGAGAAATAATGCAGTTTTAATTTTTTGTAACACTAAAACTTTCCATTGAGTGAAGTAGTTGCCGAAACGTCAGTGGAGGCCCTCTGTTGAGACTCAAAACGGTTTTGGGCTGTATCTGTGTGTCTTTCTGTCTGTCTGTCTGCCTGTCGCGCGATAGCGGTCGCACAAATAGCGCTATTGACTTGAAATTTGGTATGCATGTTCAAGAGCCCCACAAAATCAGCTGTATAGTTTTTGGTATGTATTCCATTTGTAGTTCGTATACAGGGACACGCCAAAGTTTTTTCATCATTACGGCCTATGGGAGAAATTTGTAAGTATCGCGACAGCGGCCATAAAAATCACGCTATTGACTTCCAATTTGGTACACATATTCTTCAGCCCCACGAAATCAGCTGTATAGTTTTGGGTGTGTATTCCATTTCTAATTCGTGTACAGGGACACGCCAACGTTTTTCTTATCATGACGGCCTATGGGAGGAATTTGTATGTACCGCGATAGCGACCACAAAAATCACGCTATTGACTTGCAATTTGGTACACATGTTCATGAGCCCAACGGAATCAGCTCTATTGTTTTAGGTGTGTATTCCATTTGTAGTTCGTGTACAGGGACACGCCAAAGATTTTCTATCATTACGGCTTACGGGAAGAATCTGTATGTACCGCGATAGCCACCGCAAAAATCAAGCTATTGACTTCCAATTTTTGCCGAAACGTGAATAGAGGCCCTCAGTTGAGACTCAAAAGGATTTTGGGTTCCGTTTGTCCGTCTGTCTGTCTGTCTGTCGTACGATAGCGGCCACAAAAATCGCGCTATTGACTAGCAATTTGGTACACATGTTCTTGAGCCCCACGAAATCAGCTGTATAGTTTTGGGTGTGTATTCCATTTGCAGTTCATGTACAGGGACACGCCAAAGTTTTTTTTATCATTACTGCCTATGGGTAGATATTGTATGTACTGCGATAGAGGCCCCCAAAATAACGCTATTGACTTGCAATTTGGTACACATGTTCATGATCCCCACGAAATTAGCTGTATAGTGTTAGATGTTTATTCCATTTGTCGTTCGTGTACAGGGAGACGCCAAAGTTTTTCTTTCAATTTGTATTTACCGCAATAGCGGCCGCAAAAATCCTTCGATTGACTTACAAATTGGCGCACACGTTCCAGCTTTGCATATAAGCAGCTGTATAATTTTTATTGCTATATTTTTTTTATAAACTGTGTACAGGGACACGCCAAAATTCTTAACATTACGGCGCATGGGGTGAATTTCGTTTAAACGCATTTTAATATCATTAATTTGCAATGAAGAAAATGAAACTAGCGTACGTGAGTAAGATCCTTAAATTTATGTTGTTTGAAGAAAATATGTGCTCTTGAGCTTTCTAATTAATGTACAGGATCTTACAAAAGTGTTCTGACAATGTCACGTAGTCATCCAAACGATGTTACATTTGGAACAATTATTAAGTTTAAACGCAAAATAAGCTGAATAGTTTTTACTGGTGTATACAATGTTTATGGTTCGTTTACAAAGACACACGAAAGAATTTCGTAACATTAGAGCCTGTGGACAAATTTTTAATTTAAGCGCGCACTTTAATGCGTTTATGCTGAATTGAACCTTATAAAGTTAACACACATTATAAAGATGCTTAAAATCATGTTTACTCTTAAAAAAGGTTATTTATAGACTAAATAATTTATGAGACCACACAAAATAATTCAGAGTATGTACTGTAATCATCCAAATTATGTCAAATTAGTTTGAAAAATTAATGAGTTATAATTAATTAGGTTTATTCTTATTATTGGCGTTTATAAAGACTGTGGCTACTTTTCCGGGATACATAAAGGAATTTCGTACTATTACGGTCTATAGTCGGAATTTTTAAAGGTGTATTTTAACAGGGTTACATCCCCATCAAATATAATGAAATTTTAATAGAATTTTAAAAGCATGTTTTCCTGTTGAAAATTGTGGGCAGAGAATTGATAATTAGTTTAAAGATTACGCAAAATATTTCCGATATGTTAAGTAATTTTTTTTGTATGAAATTTGATAATTATGAAATTTGGTATTTATGAATTTCAGGGAAATAATACAAGACCGTCGTTCATTAAGAATACATATTTTTTCGTACTTGGGGCTTCATAAGTTGGCCGAGAATGAAAAGCGAAACGTGCAAAAATTCAGTGATTTATTCACAGAAAGTTCCAGAAAAATACAGGTCTATAAAACCAAGTATCAGCTTCAATTCAACCAGTAAACATAGCCTAAACAACAGCCGTTAACAGCAAAACAACATTACAAACTGTTTATCAGTAACACATAAAGCAAGTCTTATTCAAAGAGGCTCAAAGCAAAGCAAGCATTTGACGAAACTGACACAGATCTGAGATTGGCCGCCTTGGCTAAAAAAATTCTCCTTTTATACTATTCTATCGAACTTAGACTGTTCTGGAAAATTATCGTATCTCATCATCCAATGAGATTAGAGCTTCCATATTTGGTATATCCCTAATAAGGATTTTCTCGCCGAGGTCGCCAAAAAGGGAAGGAAGGAAACAGTCGCCAAATTTGGCGCCAAATCCATTTCTTCCCTTATTGGAACTTTTATAAGTGTTTTTAAGGGAAAATTAGGCTATTTTTACGCTAAAACGACAAGAAATGCACAAAATTAGCATTTTATCGATTTTTTAAGCCTCTTTGAAAGAATTTATACAAAAATAAATGCAATTATTTATAAATCCGTAACACTTTATATGATATAGAAATAGGTATAGAAAGAGAGATACAGCTGGGGGTTGAGGGGGGCGGCAGCCCCCCTCAGGAATGTATCTGATTATGGTAATAAGTCTATCGAATCAATATATACTATTATATAATTATATAATAAGGAATAAAAAAAAAAATCACCTATTTAATAATGTCTGATGCAAATAGGACGTTGAGGCTCCTGATCTGCAGATCCACTAGTTTATTATGAGTAATAGATATTTTATAAATAAATAAATCTAGGTCATAAGAAAACTGTTGCAAGATTTGTATTACACAAATCTTGCAATAGTTGCTAGTTTTAATTGGAAGTCTAAATTTGGTGCCAAATTCCATGAATTTTTTAATTAATAATTATCAATAATATTGAGATTACCAGTGATAATGTGTCCACTGTCTCTGTCACTATATTTTGAGAAAGAAGGATCATTGCATTTACATGTTACAGTGTTGGTAAAAGAGGTAGACTTAGATACAGAATTATAATTGAATATCTTTCTGCCAAGAGGAAGAGGATATTTGAAGGTACGAGATAGATTTAAATCTTTAATTGGAAACAAACATACCTTGTCATTTATGATAGACGTAATGTTAATACTATTCAATATTTGATTTGTAAAAGTCACAATTAATTGAGTATTTGTTTTAATTTTGTTGGTCTTTTTATTAATTTTTTAATTAAATTGTTTCATTTTGTACATTATAATATCATAAAAAATACCTGAAAAATGTTTAGTATATGATTGGCTTTGAAAGACATTCAGAAAATCTACTAAGTATTTCTTTTTAATTGCAAAAATAAATTTTCGTATAATGAACCAGTTATAGTTAGATAAGTAATTAGTCTGTAGATCTGAAATTAGTTTAATAATGGCACTTTTAGAAAAGATTAAATCTGTTTTTTTATTACCTCTTTTAGTTGTAGATGTTTTATTGTTAATTTTGTGATTGAGTTTCGCGTAAATAGTCGAATAATCATGTAGATGGTTGGTGTTATAATATGTTTTAATAGTTTTATTAAAGTATTCGGAATTTAGGCCATATGGATAAATTGTATTATTGCATAAATTTTGATTCGAGAAATAGATGCTCATTTTTTTTTTTTTTTTTTTATGAATTTTGATTATCTCTATGGTACATGAATTAAAATTATGTGATCTAAAGTGTTGTAGTTCTATAGTTGATTTAGAAGTATGTTGATGAAGATGAAATGTTTTTTGAATCAGAGCGATGCTGATTAATACATAGATGTAGAGGAGTGGAAGTTTCACCAATATAATTGAGTTTACAAAGACCACAACCCGTTTTATAAATAACATTGAATGCCTGACAAAATGGAACCAAAGAGTTATTATTATTTAATTGTGTGTGAGAGGCCATAGGGCAAGTTTTACTGCGATTAGAACCGCATGTTCTAAATTGAAGTAAAGGAGGAGGATAAGATAGGTAACAGGTTGTCGATCCAAGGATATCCCTATAAATATCTTTGTACTGGGCACAATACTGCTGTGAAGCTAAGTATTTTATGCCAGGATCTAAAAATTTTCTAAATAGAGTCATTGTAGAGGAATAAAAATGTTTTTGAATATTCATAAATTAAATTCAATCAACTAGTAATATTGATAAGAATTTAGAAATCAAAGCACACAAAGCAAGTAAATATTTACATTAGTTTTACATCGAAAGTTGACTTTACCAAATTCAATAAATTAATGAAGTTGATTCTTGATTAATAAGTATCTGGATTAATGAAAAATTAAGAAAAAAATAATAATATTAATAAACTAATATTTACATATTTACATAAAACCTCCCTTAACTGAATCTATTAATTTGGTTCCAATTACAAATTAAATTCGGCCCTTTTTTTTAAGTAAAGTAAGGAAAACAAACCATCACAGTTCACAAAATGTCAGGCACAAAATGTTAAAGAAAAATAAAACACAAATAAATTTTAGAAATAAATATTCGACTACACATACACAACATACTTTAAATCATGATTTAAGATGGAACTGTTCATGATATTCCAAATAACTTTATCTAATTAAAGATTAGATTCTTGAAGTAAGTTGCCAACTAAACATTTATTTTTAAATGATCCAGGTCCAGTGACAAAATACACTATCGCAAAACTTCACATCACTACAAGAATCATAATTTAAATTGTTAATTAGAAATTAACATTTTGAGAAATTAAGGAAATAATACAAATTGTACGGGCGCAAATGCAGCATTAAACAAAGTGTATAATACAGAAAATAGTGTTAATGCCAATACAAGACAAATCCAAACATATGAAATTCATATATTATTCTCATTAATTCAAATTTAAAATTTGGAATAAATTTTATTACTTAACAACCTAATTACTAGTTAGATTAAAATTAACGTAGATATGATAAAGAATGTGTAATGAGGGTAGATCGTTGATCGTTGATGTTTTGTCATTATTTCTTACAACTGCCTTTAACAGAATACTTAATTGGCCTTTGTGGTAAATTATGCATTTGTTTGTTTAGTTTTCGTTCAGATTATTTTAATTATACTCCTGAAAAATTATATATATATATATATATGTGATTAATTGGATACATAAGCAAATACGTTTCTAAGGAGGACCCCCGCCCTCCCCCCCCCCACCCTCAATCCCCCGTTGTATAAGTCTGTCTATATCTATTGGTACATATGTGTATATACATATTTCTTTGTAACTCATAAATACTTCTACCAAAGTTCATGACAAATGATTGCATATTAAATTCGAATTATTTTGTGTTGTCCTATAAACAAGTTACCAATTTTATGTCTATAATAAATAAATAAATAATAATAATAATAATAATAATGCTTTAAACATTCTAATAACATATGTTTACTTCATTATGTTTATTGGAGTGTCGCCATATGAAAATGCACTTAAAGAAATACCGTCTATAGACCGTCATGGTACGAAATTCTTTTATGTGTTCCCGTACACTACCCACAGTATTTATATGCACTAATAAAAACTATACAACTAATTCATTGTAGTTCACTAATATTTAAATCAAATTTAACATTCACTGTAACCATCTGGTTACAGAATATGTCATCTGAATTCTTGTGTGTGTGGCCCTGTAAATAAATTACTTAGTCTACACATATCTTTTTCAAAGTGAAAACATGCGTTTAAGCATCTTAATAATTTATGCTACATCCTGTATGTTGAATGTAGCATAACGAAAATTGACATAATTTGGAAGATTACGTGACATTGTCGGAAGACTTTTACAAGGCCATGTACACGTACATTGATCATTCTCTAAGCACACATTTTCCTTCGAAAGCGTACTTTAAAGCATCTCAATAATGTATGTTAATTTCATTTTGTTAATTGCAGTGTGACCACGTTAAAATGGGTTTTAAAGAAAATCTGATCATAGGCCGTAATGATAAAAATAAATTATTTTGGTGCGTCATTCTACACGAAGAACCAGCGACCTATACACCGAAAATTATACAGCTATTTCTGTATAGATCTTAAACATGTGTACCCATTTGCAAGTCAATCTGGGAATTTTTGCGGCCACTATTGCAATCTATACAGATTCTGCACATAGGCCGCAATGATAAGAAATCTTTTGGTAACCCTCTACATAAACTAAAAATAGAATGCACACCCAAAATATATAGCCAATTCTGTGTAGAACATGAAAATGTGTACCAAATTGCAAGTTAATACAGTTTCTTTTGCGACCGCTATCACGAGGCACGCATACAAACAAACAGCATTTTGAGTCTCCACTCTCAACATAAAGGCCTTTACTGACGTTTCGGCAATCATATAAGTAAATGTAAATAAGTTATATAACCAAGTATCACCGTGTATATTTCATTCGAAATAGAAGTTTTAAATGAATCTATGCTAAGAGATTTTGTAATAAGATAATACCCTATTCAGAATTTTTTTTTTTAAATAATCTGGTATGTCACTAGTAGTAAGCCGGGTTCTACGAGGGTCGGAAGTGACGTCATAGGAGGGGGGGAGAAGGGGGAGGAAACCGGAAGTGACGTAACGGTTGGTTGGTTGCTTGATCGTGAAAGATGACGGGGGTAGAGTTTCTTTTTATCCGATGGCAACCTGGACTTCTTGTCAAGACATGTGACGGGGGAGAGTTTTCTTAAAGGGACAACACAGCTTTTGTCAGAACATGACGTCATCAACCGAAAAGAGGACAATATAGTATATTAATCAGTAATTTAATTTTTAATGAGTAGTTCATTAATCAATCTTAATGAGTGAAATTATTATTTTATTGACTATTTATTACTTAATTACTTTAATTCGCCAGATTTTTTACAAAACGATATTGCACTGTAGGGGATTTGAACCCACCGTCTATGGCATGCAAAACCAACGCGCTACCGACTGGGCTACGGAGACGTTACCTTGAGCTTTCTTCTTTTCGTTTCCGTTTTCACGAGATAGGGGTGGGAAGAGGTTTTCTCCACATGGCTTTTGACTTCAAAGTATAGTCCAAGGGGATATGGGCAACAAGGAGATTGATAAATGACGTGATCTTCACAAAATATTCATATGATATTGGTGGTATGTTCATTTTTGTGAACATTTTTTAAACAATTAGAAAATATTGTTCGAGATATTTCTTTCTTAAAAAATATTAAAACAATCCCATTTTCTTAAACTTTTATTTACATTATTTATAATACGATCAGATTTTATTTTTTAAACATGCAAAAAAAAGATTTTGCACATGTTCCTTATTTATTTTATGTTTTTATAAATTACAAAACATATATATCTTTAATTTATTTTATTTATTATTATTATTTATTTATTATTTATTTATTTATTTATTTATTTATTTATTTATTTATTTTATTTTATTTTATTTTATTTTATTTTATTTTATTTTATTGAGAAAAAAGTTGAATTCTTTTTTTGGAAAATTTAGAAAAACAATTCAAAAAACTAATGTTTTAGTTTTTTCTTTTCTCAAAAAATTTAAAACAATTTTATTTTCTTACATTTTATTTACAATAGTAAAAATGCTATCATATTTAATTTTAAAACATGCGAAAATTTTTTAAACAGTTATTCATTTTTTATTTTTAAGTTTAATAATAAAAATTAAAAATAAAATAAAATTAACAATTTTTTTTCTGTTAATTCTATTAATTCTGTATTTTCTTTTTTTCTGAATTTTTTTTAACTTTTTTTATTTTTATTAATGTAAACTGTTTTTAGGTTTAATGAAATACTTTTTTTTAAATATTTCTCTCCTTTTTTCAGTTTGTTAATTCTATATTTTCTTTTTCTGAAATTTTTAAACTTGTTATTTTTAAGTTTATTAATGCAACTGTTTTTAGATTTAATAAAATATTTTTTAAATATTTTTTTCTCTTCTTTTGTTTCAGTTTGTGAATTTTATATTTTCTTTTTGTGAATTTTCTTTAACTTGTTATTTTTTTTTCTTTTTTATTCTTATTACTAATTTTTAAGTTAAAAAAAATATTTAATAAAAAAAAATTATCTTTCTTTTTATAGTTTATAAATTCTTTTATTTTCTTTTAGTGAAAAAATATAACAAAAATTACTTATTATTACTATTTAATGAAATTTAATTGTATTACTATAATTATTATTATCATTATCTAGCAATATAATGAGATTTTTTATGCAATGTTCTTTTTGAGTTTAAAAAATTATATTTTATCTTGTGAAAAACTTTTTAGTCTATTTATTTATTTCTTTAATGTAACTTTATTTTCTTACTCGCGAATTTTCAAAAGAGTTATTATCATTTAATAATTTGGATTAAGTAAGGAATTTGTTTAATACTGTCATATTTTAAAAGATATTTTAAAGTAAAATGTTGAATGTTCTATTTTAACGAAATAAAATTTAACATATGCATTCTGCTAGATTTGTTCAGCGAAAAATTACATTGAGTGACTAAAATAATAATTGTAGTCCAATCTAAAACAGAATTCCACTCGGCATGTGTTGAACTAAGGGATTTCGTTATTACTATTATTATTAAATAAATTGTTTTGGTATTACTCTATACCTATTATGATATTTTTTTCATCACACCACAATATAATTCATAATATTCACAAAACTTTCCATTATTTTCATATTACTTCTTAAATATATAAATCTACTGAAACAGACACCGCATCTTCAATAAGTTAATTAGTTTTAAAAATAGTTTATCTCTTTTTGGGAAAAAAAGTATGACATCTTGTATTATTTACACATGACTACATCAATATTCGAAAATAATAATTTGCGAAATTTTCTTGTACATAACAGTTTTTTCATATTTCTGATACAAATTTATAAAAATGAATTATCTTATAATGACCACCTATATCCATAAAGTCTTCAAAACACAAATTTTCATACACATGAAATATTTTCATTATCTTATCACTTTCTTGTTGACAATTCGAGTTCATTATATCCTTTTTATTCAAAAGCATGTTAACAATTTAAGCCATGACACTTACCTATGTTTGCATAAAGTTACAATTTAAATGTCCCATAGTTTTTACAATTATTTTTTAATAGCTAAAATAATAATAAAAGCGTTTGAAATTATTAGCTTTATAATTATACATTTTTAAAAATAATGAAGTTTTAGTACCATTTATAAACTGGAAATATATTGTGTTAACTTTCTCTTACGATAAATAGTTTTAAAATAAATATTTACATAGTTTTTATATTTACGAAAGTTTAATATACAATGATTCATTAAATATATATATATATAAGTTATAACTGATACCTTTTTATTAGAGCAAGAATCTAACTAAATAACATTTATCTAATTTTTAAGCGATTAGTAATAATAAAGTGGCAGTACATTTTTTAAACAAACAGAACATTATTTATGCATTCTTTATTAACTTAGACAACAGATTCTGTTTATATTTGTACACATACATCATCTCATTTTGGATTTTAACTTAAATAAATAATGTTTGTCACTGTGGTTTACAAAAGAAAAGAAACGCTTACACATAAAAGTTCTAAAATATAAATATTTACTGATTAAAATAAATATATCTTATGATGAAAATCATCTTTCAAAATGTTCATTAAAAAACTTAAATATATTTTTTTTCACTGTAGTCACATTTCATATATATTTTCAGAAAAATAAATAAATAAAATAAAATATCTGTATTAAAAAAAAGCGCAATATTTTTATGTACTGGAAAAACAAAAACTACTTCAATGCATTATTTTCACACATCGTTTATGAGTTCAATACGCATATATTTAAACTAAATACATTTTATAAAATGTTAGAAGATTCAGTCTGTGTTTTTACCATAACCTAACATAAATTGTCCATTCATTTGAAATCATCGAACTCATTATTATTATTATTATTATTTTGCAATTCCATATTATGTATAAATGTGTTTCAAATACTTTTCAAAAATTGATTGCATGTGTTGTTCGACTAGCAACATTATACGATCTGGTGTTTGTGGATTTGTTCGCTGTGCTCTAAATTAACAGGGAATTTGCCCGGTTGAAATTTGGCATGTAATGTCTGTCCACATATACAAATAAAATATTTTACTATGTTATTATCTGTTTTGACAATTTTTTATGTCTAAGTGATATTATTTTAGCATAAAGGAATTTATATCAGTTATGAGATTTGTTGGAACTTTCTACTTTTTTTGATAATTTTTCAGATATTTTGTTGTAGGAAAATTTATTTTATTTCTCATGCAAACTGTCAAAAAACGCAATGCAATTTTTTATTTAATTTTTCTTATTACTTTTTCTTGTATCTGAGCATTCTGCTTTCAAATATTTTCTAAGTTTATACATTGAAAATGTGGTACCTTGCATATATTTTTATTTCACTTTTGGGGGAAATCATCGAGTTTATTGAGAACATTGAAAAAATCGCACTATTGCGAAATTTTTACTCATTTCTTAATATCCGTTACATCCCATGTAGTATGTTTTATGGAAGATCATAATAGCACACTCACAATAGAAAAAGTAGATATAGAGCACAAGAACTTTAATGACTTAAAAGAAACCGCTTGCCACGAATCTTTTTTCTTTTCACTTGAATTAAATTTTAATTTAAAAAAGTTTCTTTTAAAATAATTTTCTGATATTCTTAACATGAATTAAAACACTATCGATTATTAATTTTTCCGGCAAATTAAATATTTTGAACAAAGTTGACTTTTATGAAAGTTTTGGCGTAACACCAAATGAAATTTCAAAATACTGTTTTTATAAAAAAAATACGCTAGATTACTAATAAAATCATCCATCCTATACAGAAAAACGCTATGAATTTTTTTAAATTATAAATAATATGAAAAATAATTTATTGTAAATTGTGTTTATATAACTTAGTTTGTAATGAAAATAAAACTTGAACTATGGATTTATGCAATTTTATTATTATTATTATTATTATTATTATTATTATTAATATTATTAAATATGGAAAATATTATTATTATTATCATTATTATTATTTTCAGAAAGTAAAATATTTCATAAATTATACGCTAGAATGATGACCAAAAACATAATATTTTAATGTGTCTTATAATTAGCTCTTTAACGAACGATAAATGTATATTACCTTAGATTTGCAAATATGTTTTTAAAAAGTACATTCAATCGCATTTCTTTACTACACATTATTATAAATGCAAAGGGAATATATCTATCATTTATAGACAGGATATTTTTTCTAAAGAATATTAACATAAACTAAAATATTATTTTTCACAAAGCCTTTTTGTCAAAAGATAAATTTACAAATAGTAATCTAATAAAGTAAATTTTTCCATTAAAATGTCGCTTAAATAATAATTATTTACAAAGCAGTTTTTATAATTTCGCATTTTAAAAATCTATATATGATATCGTGCGTATGTGTATGACTTTCATCATTGAAATAACGAAAGTTATTTTTAAATGTTTAAACTTCCAATATGATATTTCTAATAAGTTTAAAGGGTCGCATCTCCAATCATCTACTAAAATTAATAATAATTCAAATAGAATTATAAATACTCGTACACCAATTTATTTCTTTCTCCTATGACTCTGCATTTTAATGATTGAAAATCCATTAAGTGAATGGATAATTTATCTTTCAATTGAATGAATGCCTTACACAAGTTACCATCACTATCAATAAATAAAAAGTCTTTCATACAATACATCTAAGATAACTAATAATTACAATTTCAAGTAAACAGAGGTAGTATTTTAGAAGTATAGCTCTTAGTAAATTTTTTGTTTTTAATTGTTTAAATGTATGTCTTTTTTTTTTTTTTTTTTTTTTTTCAATAAAATATTATAATTTTGTACGTTTGAGAGATAAGGTTTTATTACATTCCTAATCAGTCACTATCACAATTAACTAACATTTTTATTTTAAGATAAAAACAATTCTTTGCATGGATAAATATTAACAAAGGATTTAAATAAGTGAACAGAAAATAGTACTTTTCATAAGTACTTAAATACAAATGTAATTTTAAAATTCAAGATATATTTTTTTTTAAATCAAATAATATATTTTTCTAATTTTATTTAAAGAAAAATAAAATATTTACTTACTTTACGCAAGAAACTAAATTTAAAAAAAAAATGTTTTATTTATCCTAAAACTTTATTCAAAAAAGTAAAAAAATCGATTTCCTCTATCCTAAGCATTTAGTTTCATAATAGAAAAAATTCTACAAAAAACGAATATACGTAAAGTCACATTCAAATATTTATTTATTACATTTTTACTGCTAACATAGCTTTTACTCAAAAATTAACTTACAGAGTTTTCTCTAAAATTTCTTTTAACAAGACGTTTTGTTAATTTGAGATTTTGAATTTAACCAATTTACCAATCGATCTTTCGATAAGTGTCTTTCACTTTTTACCGTTGAATGTTATGTTAAAATTTATTTACTATAAAACAAATACTCTTACGATAATGAGGGTAATAGAAAAAAGTATTTTTATCATTTTAAACTAAAAGTGAACTGCATTATATGAATGAAAACAACTTTATAAAATAAATCAACTTTGAGAAAATTATCAAATATTTTAATATAAACAAAACTAACAAAAGTGTTTGCATTATTTAAAAATTCCTTATCAAAATTCTGATATCTTTTTGAAGATTAAAAAATATCTAACCAATGATTAGTTTAATTTTGCTTGATACAACAGGAAAAAACTTTATTTAGAATTTAAATGGTGTTGTAAATGATTACCTGTGAAGCAATTATATAATTATTTTGTTTATGTAAATGTAAACAGTTAATGTTAATTACTTTGTATTCATCAGGAAGATTTCCATAAAAACATGGTAACTTGGTACGATTTTTTAATCGTTAGTTAGTATTTTAACATTATACGTATTCATTTTAAATATTTTGCACTCAGAAATTGTAAATTAATCTTACACATACCTAAAAGAATTAAATATTATTATTCATAGATGTATATCAAACCAAAATTCAGTGTTATTTCTGATAAAATATTTCCAACAAATTAAAAATTAAGTGCCAGTAGACATAAAATTTAGCTAGTCATTTTTTTTTAAACATTTTCAGACAAATAATACGTTATCTAAAATAATATATATTTATGTTTGATGTCCTCTTTTTGCACTCGGAAAGTGAAAATTTTTATTTGTGAACCCTTTTTATGTTTTTTTCAGCTTATGCATAAATGTCACTTTTGAACTGAAAGAGAAATAAAAGGAAATTTACCCCAATTTTTAACACATGGACAAAAATTATGATTTTATTAATAAATTAATAAAATCATTATTTTTTGTCTGTTTAAATTGGATCAAATTTCATAAGTTTCACCTTCAGTTCAAAAGCGATATTTATACACATGTCGTAAAACATAGAAAGAGTATACAAATAAAAATTTTCACTTTTCGTGTGCAAAAAGGGGATATCAAAACACAGATATATATATTTAGATAACGTATTATTTGTCTGAAAATATTTTTAAAAAAAATGTCTAGCTAAAATTTATGTCTACTGGCACTTAATTTTTAATTTGTTGGAAATATTTCATCAGAAATAACACTGAAATTTGGTTTGATATACATCTATGAATAATAATATTTAATTCTTTTAGGTATGTGTAAGATTAATTTACAATTTCTGAGTGCAAAATATTTAAAATGAATACGTATAATGTTAAAATACTAACTAACGATTAAAAAATCGTACTAAGTTACCATGTTTTTATGGAAATCTTCCTGATGAATACAACGTAATTAACATTAACTGTTTACATTTATATAAACAAAATAATTATATAATTGCTTCACAGGTAATCATTTACAACACCATTTAAATTCTAAATAAATTTTTTCCTGTTGTATCAAGCAAAATTAAACTAATCATTGGTTAGATATTTTTTAATCTTCAAAAAGATATCAGAATTTTGATAAGGAATTTTTAAATAATGCAAACACTTTTGTTAGTTTTGTTTATATAAAAATATTTGATAATTTTCTCAAAGTTGATTTATTTTATAAAGTTCTTTTCATTCATATAATGCAGTTCACTTTTACTTTAAAATGATAAAAATACTTTTTTCTATTACCCTCATTATCGTAAGAGTATTTGTTTTATAGTAAATAAATTTTAACATAACATTCAACGGTAAAAAGTGAAAGACACTTATCGAAAGATCGATTGGTAAATTGGTTAAATTCAAAATCTCAAATTAACAAAACGTCTTGTTAAAAGAAATTTTAGAGAACACTTTGTAAGTTAATTTTTGAGTAAAAGCTATGTTAGCAGTAAAAAATGTAATAAATAAATATTTGATTGTGACTTTACGTATATTCGTTTTTTGTAGAATTTTTTCTCTTATGAAACTAAATGCTTAGGATAGAGGAAATCGATTTTTTTACTTTTTTGAATAAAGTTTTAGGATAAATAAAACATTTTTTTTTTTTTTTTTTTTTTTTTTTTTTTTTTTAGTTTCTTGCGTAAAGTAAGTAAATATTTTATTTTTCTTTAAATAAAATTAGAAAAATATATTATTTGATTTTAAAAAAAATATATCTTGAATTTTAAAATTACATTTGTATTTAAGTACTTATGAAAAGTACTATTTTCTGTTCACTCATTTAAATCCTTTGTTAATATTTATCCATGCAAAGAATTGTTTTTATCTTAAAATAAAAATGTTAGTTAATTGTGATAGTGACTGATTAGGAATGTAATAAAACCTTATCTCTCAAACGTACAAAATTATAATATTTTATTGAAAAAAAAAAAAAAAAAAAAAAAAGACATACATTTAAACAATTAAAAACAAAAAATTTACTAAGAGCTATACTTCTAAAATACTACCTCTGTTTACTTGAAATTGTAATTATTAGTTATCTTAGATGTATTGTATGAAAGACTTTTTATTTATTGATAGTGATGGTAACTTGTGTAAGGCATTCATTCAATTGAAAGATAAATTATCCATTCACTTAATGGATTTTCAATCATTAAAATGCAGAGTCATAGGAGAAAGAAATAAATTGGTGTACGAGTATTTATAATTCTATTTGAATTATTATTAATTTTAGTAGATGATTGGAGATGCGACCCTTTAAACTTATTAGAAATATCATATTGGAAGTTTAAACATTTAAAAATAACTTTCGTTATTTCAATGATGAAAGTCATACACATACGCACGATATCATATATAGATTTTTAAAATGCGAAATTATAAAAACTGCTTTGTAAATAATTATTATTTAAGCGACATTTTAATGGAAAAATTTACTTTATTAGATTACTATTTGTAAATTTATCTTTTGACAAAAAGGCTTTGTGAAAAATAATATTTTAGTTTATGTTAATATTCTTTAGAAAAAATATCCTGTCTATAAATGATAGATATATTCCCTTTGCATTTATAATAATGTGTAGTAAAGAAATGCGATTGAATGTACTTTTTAAAAACATATTTGCAAATCTATGGTAATATACATTTATCGTTCGTTAAAGAGCTAATTATAAGACACATTAAAATATTATGTTTTTGGTCATCATTCTAGCGTATAATTTATGAAATATTTTACTTTCTGAAAATAATAATAATGATAATAATAATAATATTTTCCATATTTAATAATATTAATAATAATAATAATAATAATAATAATAATAATAATAATAAAATTGCATAAATCCATAGTTCAAGTTTTATTTTCATTACAAACTAAGTTATATAAACACAATTTACAATAAATTATTTTTCATATTATTTATAATTTAAAAAAATTCATAGCGTTTTTCTGTATAGGATGGATGATTTTATTAGTAATCTAGCGTATTTTTTTTATAAAAACAGTATTTTGAAATTTCCTTTGGTGTTACGCCAAAACTTTCATAAAAGTCAACTTTGTTCAAAATATTTAATTTGCCGGAAAAATTAATAATCGATAGTGTTTTAATTCATGTTAAGAATATCAGAAAATTATTTTAAAAGAAACTTTTTTAAATTAAAATTTAATTCAAGTGAAAAGAAAAAAGATTCGTGGCAAGCGGTTTCTTTTAAGTCATTAAAGTTCTTGTGCTCTATATCTACTTTTTCTATTGTGAGTGTGCTATTATGATATTCCATAAAACATACTACATGGGATGTAACGGATATTAAGAAATGAGTAAAAATTTCGCAATAGTGCGATTTTTTCAATGTTCTCAATAAACTCGATGATTTCCCCCAAAAGTGAAATAAAAATATATGCAAGGTACCACATTTTCAATGTATAAACTTAGAAAATATTTGAAAGCAGAATGCTCAGATACAAGAAAAAGTAATAAGAAAAATTAAATAAAAAATTGCATTGCGTTTTTTGACAGTTTGCATGAGAAATAAAATAAATTTTCCTACAACAAAATATCTGAAAAATTATCAAAAAAAGTAGAAAGTTCCAACAAATCTCATAACTGATATAAATTCCTTTATGCTAAAATAATATCACTTAGACATAAAAAATTGTCAAAACAGATAATAACATAGTAAAATATTTTATTTGTATATGTGGACAGACATTACATGCCAAATTTCAACCGGGCAAATTCCCTGTTAATTTAGAGCACAGCGAACAAATCCACAAACACCAGATCGTATAATGTTGCTAGTCGAACAACACATGCAATCAATTTTTGAAAAGTATTTGAAACACATTTATACATAATATGGAATTGCAAAATAATAATAATAATAATAATGAGTTCGATGATTTCAAATGAATGGACAATTTATGTTAGGTTATGGTAAAAACACAGACTGAATCTTCTAACATTTTATAAAATGTATTTAGTTTAAATATATGCGTATTGAACTCATAAACGATGTGTGAAAATAATGCATTGAAGTAGTTTTTGTTTTTCCAGTACATAAAAATATTGCGCTTTTTTTTAATACAGATATTTTATTTTATTTATTTATTTTTCTGAAAATATATATGAAATGTGACTACAGTGAAAAAAAATATATTTAAGTTTTTTAATGAACATTTTGAAAGATGATTTTCATCATAAGATATATTTATTTTAATCAGTAAATATTTATATTTTAGAACTTTTATGTGTAAGCGTTTCTTTTCTTTTGTAAACCACAGTGACAAACATTATTTATTTAAGTTAAAATCCAAAATGAGATGATGTATGTGTACAAATATAAACAGAATCTGTTGTCTAAGTTAATAAAGAATGCATAAATAATGTTCTGTTTGTTTAAAAAATGTACTGCCACTTTATTATTACTAATCGCTTAAAAATTAGATAAATGTTATTTAGTTAGATTCTTGCTCTAATAAAAAGGTATCAGTTATAACTTATATATATATATATTTAATGAATCATTGTATATTAAACTTTCGTAAATATAAAAACTATGTAAATATTTATTTTAAAACTATTTATCGTATGAGAAAGTTAACACAATATATTTCCAGTTTATAAATGGTACTAAAACTGCATTATTTTTAAAAATGTATAATTATAAAGCTAATAATTTCAAACGCTTTTATTATTATTTTAGCTATTAAAAAATAATTGTAAAAACTATGGGACATTTAAATTGTAACTTTATGCAAACATAGGTAAGTGTCATGGCTTAAATTGTTAACATGCTTTTGAATAAAAAGGATATAATGAACTCGAATTGTCAACAAGAAAGTGATAAGATAATGAAAATATTTCATGTGTATGAAAATTTGTGTTTTGAAGACTTTATGGATATAGGTGGTCATTATAAGATAATTCATTTTTATAAATTTGTATCAGAAATATGAAAAAACTGTTATGTACAAGAAAATTTCGCAAATTATTATTTTCGAATATTGATGTAGTCATGTGTAAATAATACAAGATGTCATACTTTTTTTCCCAAAAAGAGATAAACTATTTTTAAAACTAATTAACTTATTGAAGATGCGGTGTCTGTTTCAGTAGATTTATATATTTAAGAAGTAATATGAAAATAATGGAAAGTTTTGTGAATATTATGAATTATATTGTGGTGTGATGAAAAAAATATCATAATAGGTATAGAGTAATACCAAAACAATTTATTTAATAATAATAGTAATAACGAAATCCCTTAGTTCAACACATGCCGAGTGGAATTCTGTTTTAGATTGGACTACAATTATTATTTTAGTCACTCAATGTAATTTTTCGCTGAACAAATCTAGCAGAATGCATATGTTAAATTTTATTTCGTTAAAATAGAACATTCAACATTTTACTTTAAAATATCTTTTAAAATATGACAGTATTAAACAAATTCCTTACTTAATCCAAATTATTAAATGATAATAACTCTTTTGAAAATTCGCGAGTAAGAAAATAAAGTTACATTAAAGAAATAAATAAATAGACTAAAAAGTTTTTCACAAGATAAAATATAATTTTTTAAACTCAAAAAGAACATTGCATAAAAAATCTCATTATATTGCTAGATAATGATAATAATAATTATAGTAATACAATTAAATTTCATTAAATAGTAATAATAAGTAATTTTTGTTATATTTTTTCACTAAAAGAAAATAAAAGAATTTATAAACTATAAAAAGAAAGATAATTTTTTTTTATTAAATATTTTTTTTAACTTAAAAATTAGTAATAAGAATAAAAAAGAAAAAAAAATAACAAGTTAAAGAAAATTCACAAAAAGAAAATATAAAATTCACAAACTGAAACAAAAGAAGAGAAAAAAATATTTAAAAAATATTTTATTAAATCTAAAAACAGTTGCATTAATAAACTTAAAAATAACAAGTTTAAAAATTTCAGAAAAAGAAAATATAGAATTAACAAACTGAAAAAAGGAGAGAAATATTTTAAAAAAAGTATTTCATTAAACCTAAAAACAGTTTACATTAATAAAAATAAAAAAAGTTAAAAAAAATTCAGAAAAAAAGAAAATACAGAATTAATAGAATTAACAGAAAAAAAATTGTTAATTTTATTTTATTTTTAATTTTTATTATTAAACTTAAAAATAAAAAATGAATAACTGTTTAAAAAATTTTCGCATGTTTTAAAATTAAATATGATAGCATTTTTACTATTGTAAATAAAATGTAAGAAAATAAAATTGTTTTAAATTTTTTGAGAAAAGAAAAAACTAAAACATTAGTTTTTTGAATTGTTTTTCTAAATTTTCCAAAAAAAGAATTCAACTTTTTTCTCAATAAAATAAAATAAAATAAAATAAAATAAAATAAAATAAAATAAATAAATAAATAAATAAATAATAAATAAATAATAATAATAATAAATAAAATAAATTAAAGATATATATGTTTTGTAATTTATAAAAACATAAAATAAATAAGGAACATGTGCAAAATCTTTTTTTTGCATGTTTAAAAAATAAAATCTGATCGTATTATAAATAATGTAAATAAAAGTTTAAGAAAATGGGATTGTTTTAATATTTTTTAAGAAAGAAATATCTCGAACAATATTTTCTAATTGTTTAAAAAATGTTCACAAAAATGAACATACCACCAATATCATATGAATATTTTGTGAAGATCACGTCATTTATCAATCTCCTTGTTGCCCATATCCCCTTGGACTATACTTTGAAGTCAAAAGTCATGTGGAGAAAACCTCTTCCCACCCCTATCTCGTGAAAACGGAAACGAAAAGAAGAAAGCTCAAGGTAACGTCTCCGTAGCCCAGTCGGTAGCGCGTTGGTTTTGCATGCCATAGACGGTGGGTTCAAATCCCCTACAGTGCAATATCGTTTTGTAAAAAATCTGGCGAATTAAAGTAATTAAGTAATAAATAGTCAATAAAATAATAATTTCACTCATTAAGATTGATTAATGAACTACTCATTAAAAATTAAATTACTGATTAATATACTATATTGTCCTCTTTTCGGTTGATGACGTCATGTTCTGACAAAAGCTGTGTTGTCCCTTTAAGAAAACTCTCCCCCGTCACATGTCTTGACAAGAAGTCCAGGTTGCCATCGGATAAAAAGAAACTCTACCCCCGTCATCTTTCACGATCAAGCAACCAACCAACCGTTACGTCACTTCCGGTTTCCTCCCCCTCCTCCCCCCTCCTATGACGTCACTTCCGACCCTCGTAGAACCCGGCTTACTACTGTCACTCACACGACTTTCTCTTACCCTGAAATTTAATACTATAAATACAGGCTGGAGATTAAGAGGTAAGATAATGAGTACTGTTATGTAAACCTATGTTAAACAATTCAAATTAGGCTTCTGGAAAGTTTTATATGATAATTAGTTCTCTGTGAGGGGGGATACCGCCCCCCTCAACCCCCCGTTTCATTAATGTATATAGAATTATATAGAATTTATATAGAATTTAATTCGATTATTAAAAAATCATTCCGTTTTTTAAAAAAAAATGTATTAAAATTATTATTTAAACAAATTATTTTTTTATGATAATGCAGACGATTCCCATATTAGAGAAGTAGCATAACACTGAATATATATATATATATATAAAAAGTTGAATTTATTCTCAATATTACATTTTTCTTTCTTTCTTTTTTTTTTTTTTTTTTTGTTAAAAATGAAAAAAATCGTTAACTTTATTTTAAATAATCGCAGATCGATGGTTCAAACATTCGTTTTAAAGATATTGGCGAGACTCCTACATACACAAAAAAATTTTTACAGTTGACTATCTCTATGACAAAAAATATGTATTCGTTTATTTGGTTTAGTGCAGTCTATAGACGTTAAACTCTACTTACCTGCAATTTCCACCATAGACGTTATATATTTGAATACTTTTGAGTGTCCCTGTACACGAACCATTTGCTTGATCTTAACGAAAAGTTTAGTGTAGCATCCTTATATGATACACATTTAGAATACTAAGTTTGAACTTTCTGCTCCTACATACACTTTTTTTCTTTTTCTTTTTTTCCCAGTTGACTATCTCTATTACAAAAAATATATATTCGTTTCATTTGGTTTAGTGCAGTCTATAGACGCTAAACTCTGCTTACCTGCAATTTCCCCCTTAGACGTAATGTATTAAAATTCTCTTGATTGTCCCTGTACACGAACCATTTGCTTGATCTTAACGAAAAACTTACTGTAACATCCCTATATGATACACATTTAGAATACCAAGTTTGAACTTTCTGCCATAATTTGTTTTTGAGATATGCTGATAACAGACAGACATACACACAGACACACACACACACACAGGCTATTTGCTAAAAACATGAATTTCGTATTCAGGGGACCCCAGAACATGTAAATATAACAAAAACTCGCGTTCGAAAATTTGACCCAAAAACAATACTTTCTCTATCTTATGGGTAAGAGAAAGTAATAAAGAAAGATATAAAGAATAGAATTAAAACAATTTATGAGTTGAAAATTTTATAATAGATAGAAAGCAACTATATCAAAATTGTGTGATTCATATGTATAAATTCTTCCCTATCTCTTTTTTTTTTTTTTTTTTTTTTTTTTTTTTTAAGCATTTTATTATTTTTGCTAAAATTCAGAAATTTTAATTTAACATTAGATTCTCAAATGCATACAATAATACAATAATACAAATGCATACAAAATAAACGATTTGTTTGATTAAACTTTATAAATGTATTCAGCTTTATTTATTTTCACGATTATGTTGTTCAAAACTGAACTCATTATTACTGTTTACTCCTTAACAAAATTCCACTGCATCTGACTTTTTTTTCTATTTTGCATTTTCAAAGTAAACATATTAATTAATTTGTTTTTTAAATACTAAATTTGTTTTCTCTAGTGAATAATTAACGTTGTTTATAAAGAATTCGAAATGTAAAAGGCCTCAATTTTAAATTCGAGTGTAAACATGATGTGTAAATAAAAATGAATTACATACAATAAATTAGAACAAACCTCCGTACATCGAAATCTACTCAACGTTGAGCACATATTATTTACTGGTATGTTGTATACTCAAATTAATAAAAAAAAAAAAAAAAAAAAAGAAAAAGAAAGTATTTTAATTAACATATCACTAATATCTAAATATTGCTCTCCATTATTTTGAAGACATTAATATTCTTTTCATATCCGTTTTAAAACCAACTGCGTAAGATAATATAAAAATACAACTTCGCTTAATATTCATAACTGTGATTAGTTTTCCAAACTAATGCTTTTCTAATGAGAGCTTCATTATTTTTCTTATCGAAGTCAAACCTTTAAAACAAAATTGTTCAAAATAATAGCTTATCAGTAACTCACTGCTAGGAGAACAAACCCATTTTTATAATTAAATACCCGTAAAAGTGTAATTATAAATAACATATTACTATATGTGTCAAGAGCACATTGTTAAAAACTGTATTAATAACATTTTTCAAATTAAAAGATAGTTTAAATCACATTACCCGGAAATAAAATTCTCGAATAATGCTATTTCTTCCCCTAACCCTTATAGATCCAACATATCGTCTAAATTGAACGCATGGTCCTTGCCCATTTCTTTAACGTATGATTATCTAAAGAAATTCGCAAACGGGGATTGATTTTTCCATTAGAATAGCGCTTCCCTTACTCAATGATAGGAATGAAAAAAAAAAAAAAAAAAACGAATAAAACAGTTTTCAAGATTAAAATGAAGGAGGAAACGTCGTAAGATGACGCACAGATGAAATAAGGGAGAAAAAAGAAACCTAACAAAGAAAAAAAAGAGAAAAACAAGTTTGAAGAAATGGCTCCTCTTTTTTTTACGAAAGAAAAATCGCTGATTAGTACAGCAGAATATGGCTGGTAATTCTGCTGCTGCTCCTAATCTAGAACTATGTCATTTTTCTCGACCCCTTTTTTTAATGGCGCATAATGAAGCCAATATAAAAAACAGCATTCGTAAAATGAGTTTTTTTTTTTCATGATTATTAGAATGTGTCTTTAACACTTATTGTAAATACTTATAGCGACATAAATTAAAAATTGAAATATTTGAAATTTAAATGAGAGAAATTTGTGTTTGTAATTTCGTTTGGGAAATTTTTGAATAGGGTGACTACTCTTTAGTAAATTTCTTTTATCATAAATTAGAAAAAAAAATGTATTTTAAATTTCATTTGCAGGAACCCTATATTGATCCATTAGAATAAAACGGTTTATTTTTTAGAAAATTCTGGAAAATCATTTTTAATGTGGAATAATAATAATAATAATAATAAAACATAATGGTATTTTTAATAAAATGTCTTTTTTTCATTCGTTTACATTCTTTTATTTTTAATTTACCTTTCAAAATGCTTCGACAATTTTTCAGTTAAAGGGTTCATGTAAATTAAGAATTCTAAACGGAAATACAAAAGAAAATAAATAAATAACATAATCAGTCATTGAAAATAGTTTAATTTGTACTAATCAATATAATGTACATTGTTGATCTTATATTTGTTTCTCTCCCCCCCCCCCCCCCCCCAGAAAAAAAAAAAAAAATGATACGAAGTTACAGTGCTTCCACTCGCAAATATTTTTCGTACCATTATTTTTTATTTGGAATCTCGGATATAACTAATGGTGATTAAACTACGAATAAAAATAACTGTTCCAAAATACTGGTTACCAGAAAAGTGATGAGGGGGAACGCTGCGACAAATATATAGATTTTAACTCGAAAATTATTCTATTTTCAGTAGATGAGCATGTCATTAAGTAAACCTTTGATGACTCGAGTTTGATAAATATCTCTCTGGTAGGACTAGAAAAATAAAATAAGTGAAAACATATCCCTTTGTCACGGATATGCAGCATTTATATCTGCAGTCTGAAAGGGGAAAAAAATGTAAATCTTCAAATTAAATCATATTATGCCTAGGAATGAGTTAGAATTTGAAGTTTAATTGTTAAAAGATATTACATTACCGAAATTAAATATGAAGTAACTTTATTAACATAGATTACTGTGTAATTTTTGAAAACTATGGAAATCTTCAACTTTGGAAAGCTTTCCTTTCTTTTTAGAAAACTGTGCCAAATTTAAGAATAAAAAATAGCTTTGTGTAAAAATTTACAAAGGGTTCATTGTAATCCCCTTGTAATTACGGAGCTTCCTTATGAGCAAAAATACCAGGAAAATCCTGAAACCTACTAACATTCTTGCGTTCAAAAAGGAGTTTCCCAAAAATTTATCGCAAAAATTCCCGTTGAAAAATGGTTCTAACTTAAATTTACAGCGATTGTCCAATAACTCTTTTTGGCTTGGTGTTCCTCCCAATGAACAGAATAATATCTCTCGCTTTCGAAACTATTATTCAATTAAAAATATAATACTGAATAATTGAATATGATTAAAAAATCAGTTTTTAATCATATTCATTTAAAAATGGATAAAAAATACTTTTGGCATATATTTAGGATTTTTAATGATAATTGGAAGTACTTCATAAGTCGTTCTGTAATCTTCTATTGGGATATTTATTTGTTCTTAGAAAAACAAGAATTATTTTTCTTTTTCGAGAGTGAGAAAAGGATCTAGAACAGAGGGTTGCACCTTGAGACAATGCGGTGCGCTTTAGATTGCTAAATATGTTACATAAGTAAAATAAATTTTAAAAGCTTCTATTCATTTGCACACTGTTCTGCAGAATTCTGGTGACGCAGTGTCCCTTGATGAACACTCATATATTCAAAATAGTAAGCACAATCTGTACAAAAAAATTACCTGCCTATTGGTCTAATTAAGTTGCCAACAAACGTTTTTATTGAAATTCTAACTTTGAAAGTTCAGTTCATCTGGAGAGTTAAACATGAAAAATGGAAATTTCCATCAGTTTTGTCTTTCTAGTCCTTAACAGGTTTAAGAAATTTTCTGCCGAGAAGTAATTTAATTTATTACAGAATGAAGAACGAACAGATAAATTCTTATAGAAAAAAATATATATCTACTAATGAGTGACAGTCTCTTATACAGTGGTAGAATTTTGTTAGTTTTGCACAAGATATCTGCGTGCAAAACGGCGCATTTCTATATTTTTACAGAACTGAATTATATAAAAGCAAATATAAATATTTTGAAGTAAAAAAAGGCAAATGAGCAGACCAAACAAACAATTCAGTTTTTTTTTTTTTTTTCTTCAAATTTAAATACTTGGGGAAAAAAAATTAAATGCTTTGTCAATTGTCGATCAAATGAAATACTCTTAAATTCCTCTATGTTACCTCTATATTACATCATTTCAGCCAAATATACAAAGAACGTTTTACACATGCATTCTTTATAAGAGACAATACATCTTTTAAAAACTGAATATACAAAACTACCTGCTCTAACATTTCGCACTGGGAAGTTTAAGAAAACATGCGAGTAAAATGAACTCTTTTCATCACACACACACAAAAAGAATTCAGTTGAAAAATTTGTAAGGGAAAAAAAAAAAATGTCTGATAAATAACATACGCTACTTAAAATTTTTAAATCATTTTTATTTTAAAATTAAAAAAGAACATTCGATAATACTGAAGTAATAACATGATTATTGGCATCATACATATAATGCGATAAATTGAAGATCAATGAAAGTATATTTCGATTTAAAAGAAAATGCACAAAGGTACAGGGTGTTTATAATAAAACTTCCTCTATAAACAGCATCCTACAACGCAAACGGGTGATCGGAATGCAACGAAATTTGGCATATAGACTGCACACGAGATGTTTTCACGGAATTAAAAAAAAAAAAAAAAAGTTCCAAAATGTCCACCAGAGGGCGCCTTTTCCGGAACACATTAAATTTAACACTATAAACGACCCAAACGGAATACAGAAACAATATCAACCATCCAGAACAACAATTATGAGTAATAAAATGCAAAACCGGGGAAAACTGTCAATTTTAGGAATAAAAATGTCGAGATTTGCATGCTTGTGAAGAAGAGGGAGCTTTATGCAAAACAGGTATTACTTAATGTGGTTCGATGACAAGGTGATCAGAAACTAGTCAGTAAATGTTAATATTGTTTGTGTTTTGGTCGTTTATTGTGTTAAATTTAATGTTTTTCCGGAAAAGGCACCCTATGGTGGACATTTTAGAACTAGAATATTTTTTTTCGTAATTCCGTGAGCGCTCCTCGTGTATAGTCTATATACCGAATTTCGTTGAGCTCCCTTCATCCGTTTGCGCTGTAGGATGCTGTTTATAGGAGAAGTTTAATTGTAACCACCCTGTATATATTAAATAGATTAAAATGAACTTTGTAAACATTAAAAAATATAAATAAGTTTCTAAATGTAATCCAGACAACATCTTTTCAAAACAGATCATCTTAATAAATTCCCCTCATTTCTCTACAATTTTAAACACTAAATTGTGACGCTTAATGTAAAGTAAAAACATTTCTTTATTACCAAAATATACAATGATTTCTAAATCCTACCCAATCCCTAGTGAATTAAGCCAAAATCATATAATACGCCCACAAGCAAAAGAAAATATAGTAGTTTTTAAAACCGAGATTCCAAATTGGTAAAAGGCTCCGAATCCCTCATGTAATAGATATTCCTGCAATTAAGGGGCAATCGGTTAAACAATAAAATATCTTGAATGTCAAATATCCGGCAGTGACAATTTCCTGTGACAATTCGTCATGGTGAGCCAACACCGTGTCGCGGGGATTTGTCCTGCATTTATGTGTCAACACTCAGTGGGGTGTGAATGAGGGTTATCACAATTTCATGGTAACCTTCGGCTCACAGCTGACACTACCAGAAAATGAGGGAGAAGGGGGGGGGTCGGTCTGAAGGCTACGGAATGCAAGATCTCGCCAATCAATCATTCGATACGTCAAGAAGTTAGAGAGGTAGGGAAGAAGGGGGTGGTGGCTTTGGGAACATTGAACGTTCGTCGAAATAAGAGATAATGATGGACCAGAAACTGGAGACAATGCTTTAGGGTCACAAAAGAGAAATCGATCGACACGCGTAACCAACTATTTCAGAGAATCGTGAAGAAGGATGACGATCAAAAGTCAAGTGAAATGGATTAGAGTCGATTTTTGCAAAGTTTTGTGACTGGGTGGATTCAGCGAGTTTACTTTATTAAAGAACAAAAAATAAAATAATTAATTCAATACGACTATACTTTAAAAAACAGGAAAAAAAAAAGACGATAAAAGGAATATTTGAATTGGGGGAATACTATGATATCCTGTAATATGAATATAAAAATAGGAAACGAGAGAAAAGAACGATCTTTAATTTGTAAAACTTTAATTTATTTGACCTCCTTTTATATATAAGAATGCAGTATAACAAAAAAAAAAAAAAAGGCTTCTTTTTTTTATATTTATTTAAGAAAGTTTTAAATTAAGTAGAAAAATTCGAATTATTATGACAAAAACTTGTAAAATCACATATATCTGAATTTCTCACGATCAGACTCTAGTGTGAGAATAAGAACATAGATTGATAAAAGCATTGTAATAATAATCACTTGCATTAATTTTTCATTTGAAATTTTTTCTATTCATTTTTATTCTTAACATTTATATATATACTATGCTTAATAGATCATCTTTATTATATATATATATATATATATATATTCTTAGTAGTACTGATTTCGAATCTAGTGTTATTAGTTTCTTAGATTTAAAAATTATTCTTAATAGTAATAGCCAATTAGAATTTGACTTATATGATAAAAAGAAAGATTTCCCCTTTAAAGTAATTTTTTTTTACTAATTTTAAAACATGTTTACATAAATCTGTTTTTGTCAATATTCTTAATTTTAATCTACGGATGAAATATTTAGTGTCTGATAAACATCAAAAAGTACAATTTCGATTCTTTAAAAATTTAGCATTAATTAATGGCTATCCCAAACACTTAATTAAATTTTTTTTTAATTATTATTATTTTTTTCCCCTCCCAATTTTTATTCCAATTTAAATTTAGGTCTAAAAAATTAGGCATTATTTTATGGTTAGTATATATTCACATTATCTTCAAGCTTCGTGGCAAATTACAATCATAGATGGCAGCACTATTCAATCATACACATTGATTATCTGAATCCTAAGAAAATAAAAAAGTTTTTGTCTTCTTTTACTTTGTTCCATGCTTCCTGGCCATTTTGTACAGACATTATATGTTTTTTTGTTTTATTATCTATTCATTTTATTATTTATTCATTTTATTTTATTATAATTATTTAATTTTTCCATTATATTCATAACATTACTGTAAATAGCAGCACTATTCATGTTACAATAATTATGAATAATAATCTGAATCATTATTAGGACTTGAATCCTTATCTGAATCCTTATTCCACCTGAATAGCTCTGTGAATCCTTTATTTTACTGCATGTTCAGTGCAATTTTAAACTGATTAACTGTGCTTTTACCTGATATCTGATTGTTAAATTTTTACATGTGTCTCGTTTATTCTAACTTTGAGTTGCATCCGTTTCAATAATAATTTTTTTAGTAATTTTGTATTATTATTTGTTGTAGTGAGTTTATTTCGATCTACGATTTTAAATGGTTTTGGATTATCATTTTTAGGTAATAGGTTTATTTTGATCTTCATTTTTTCTGGTTTTACTATGGGTGTTTCAATGAACCTGTTGTTCAATGGTTCCTGTGAACAAAGAAATTCTTAGCTTTTGGTTTCTTTGTGACAGAAAAACATCCATTTTTTAGCATATTTGCATTCTACTAGGCCCTTGAAAACGTTAGAATGCAAATAATGCTTTTTTCTCATTCCAATATGCAATAATTCATTTAGATTTTTCTTTAATTCTTTTTTGGTTTGATTTGGGTAGTCTTCGCTTATGATCCGAATAATTGTTTTAATGCTGAAGTTGAATCATCTTATTCAATTTCAGTATTAAAACAATTATACATGCAGGGTATTTCAAAACTCATGGGCAAAAATTTAAAGGGTGGTAGAAAACATCTAAACAAGTCATTTTAACCATACTATGCATGGGCTGAGAGCAAGCGGTGAATATATAAAGCGAGCGTTTTCTTCTTATACATCGGTCATTTCTACCGTGAATTCCAGCAGGCAGGGCGACATACAGTAATCAGGAAAAGGCGGACGTGCATTTTATGTATGGTTTGGCGAATGGGAATGCTCTGGAAGCCGTAAGACTGTTGGGATATTTTTGGTCTGGCACGTGTCTTCTCGGAAAACGCTGTACAGTCTTGCGGCTTCAAGAGCATTCCCATTCACCAGACCATACATAAAATGCATGTCTGCATTTTCCTGATTACCGTATGTCGCTATGCCTGCTGAAATCCACGGTAGAAATGACGATGTGTAAGAAAACGCGCGCTTTTTACATTCCATTACAGCGCCCTCTAGCGGTCACCGCTTGCTCTCCGCTCATGCATTGTACATTGAAAATGGCTTGTTTAGATGTTTTCTACAACCCCTTAAATTTTTGCCCATGAGTTTTGAAACACCCTGTATATATATATATATATATATATATATATATATATTTAATTTATCCGTAACGTTTCTCGTGTTACGTTTTTAACTATTAATAATATCTGAGAGAAATATTGCTTTTATTTAATAATTACAAAATAAAATAAAATAAAAGTAAGTGTGAATTTTGATATTTTAAAATATTACCTATTTGGAAAAATCTTTCTAAATTTTCTTCGTTTAAGTAAAATTTTCTTTAAATTATTGTAACACTAAATGATGGTTTTAGAACTATCTTTTATCTTAAAAAAAAAAAAAAAAAAAAGGAAGAAGAAAAGAAAGAAAGAAAATAATGAAAAAATAATTTAAATAATAAAGTGATTTTTTTTTCTCTAACCAGTTAAAAAATAAATAAATAAAACAAAAGAAATTTAATGATGTTTATGTAGACTGCCACTATATCTTGCTGAGTACAAAACATATATTCATAAAAAATAAATTAAAAATTGTCCAGTTTTTATTTTTTTCAAATCAACTGTTTAAAAAGAAATATATAAATCTTGCTGAATATAACCTATTAGACCAATGACATTTATTTTCCCCATATATATAATCCCTTTGGTTTTCAATAAAAAATAACCTTAATACAGAAGCTTACGAAATGTCATAAATACCAATTAGAGTCTGAATACCACAGAATCATCATCCAGGCCTAATAACAACAGAAAAATAAAAACAAAGTTAAGCAAATCCCACATCCATTTTTGTGGCTTATAAGACTTCTTTTATACCAGGAATTAGATGAGCTAATGCCTTTGCTCCTTCTCATTACATAACACACTACATAACACATACGTATGAACAATAACACAGGCAAAGAAAAGAAAAAACGATATGAGAAAGAAAAAAGTAAAAGTATTTCTATTACATTTCCTATTTAATGATATTCTTTTTTGTTCTTTCTTTGTTCATAACACAACAACTTTTGCACAAAGTTGATTCCTTATTATCTCACTTGATATGCTACTTCGGCAGCTTACATCAGATATTATGATCTGAGTTATTTAATAGGAAAGGCTTGGCGAATCGACAATGATTAACGTGTGTTATTTTATTTATTTTTTAATGCAATATTTCAGTTCTTTGTTATTTTCTTTCTAAAGGAAATTGAAGACATGTTTTTTAAACGTCTTCGGCGCAAGTTATACATAAATTCGATTTGAAAAATAATTGCACACTTACCTAAAATAAAAATGATAACAAAATTAATTAATTAGTTAATTAATCTACTGATCAAGTGCCTCAACGTCTCATTTGCATTTATTTTCGAGCGAATTTGTTATATATATATATATATATATATATATATATATATATATGGCCTGTCCAGAAAATAATGAGGCTGATTCTGTAAAATTCGTTTATTTGAAGATAATTTTACAGACACTTTACATTCTTTGAAACTTCAAAACGGCCTCTTCCTGCATTAATATACCATTGCTAATGGTTCTGCCACCCATTCAAGTTTAAAATTCTTGAACTGGAATGCTGTCCAGAACGCGCGTTACATTTCTCTGCAAAATATTCAGATTGTCAAAACGATTTAAAAAGGGAAAAAAAGACACTCTTAAGTTGGAATTTGAACGAGGGAATAGGAAAAAGTCCAATAGTGAGTGACAGATTGAGGCTGTACGGTGGTTGGGGCAGCGTTGCAACACTGTGTTTTGCTAGGAACTGAGTCAGGAGCTTGGCACAAATTTTCCGCATTTGAAGTTTCTCTGTGATGATTTGATACAAAATCGATTCTGTATGATCCCAATGACTCTGCAATTATTCGGACATTCATCCGACGATCCTAGTTCAAAAGCGCTTTAATTTTAGCCGTATTGTCTAAAGTTTGAAAACTTGATAAACACCCAGTGTGTTGTCCGTTATCGACACTCGCTTTTCCGTCTTTGAAGGCTTTGTGCCACTTTAACACTTGAGCCATGTCCAAAAATACTTCCCATAGGCTTTTTGTAATATGACAAGCCTCAGTAGCCGATTTGTTTAGTTTTGCACATTGCATGTCGCTGTTAGATACTCTGCTGAATTCTAAAATTCTAATGTTACTTTCAAACATATGTTTATTTTATGAGCGATCTGTGCGCTACAAAGATTCAAGGCCAACACCAAACACTATAACTGACCGTCCCAACCACTTCTACCACACGTAAACTTCTCTCCTTTGACCTTCAGTTTGGCGCAAAATAATCAGTCTCATTATTTTTTGGACAGATTTTTATATAATTATTACATTTTCTTTATGAAAGATTAAAATTCTTAAATCAAAAACAATTCTACAGGTCATAAAAGTCAGATAAATTAACAAAGAAAATGAAAAAAAAAAAATACAAAACAGTGTATTGTACCATTATACTTACAATCGACACCAAAATTAATCGAGCGCTAGCAATAATTCCTATATTAAAAAAAGTACTCGTAATACTGTTTTATTTAATAAATCCTTGTCGAATCATGTTCTTAGTCAGTCTAAGAACATAATTCGACAAGGATTTATTTAACAAAACAGCAATAAGAGTATTTTTTTTATATAGGAATTTTCGCTAGTTCTCGGATACTTTTGCTGTCGAATGTACATAGCAATAAAAAAAAAAAAAAAATACAATAATGAAGAAAAATATTGTATCAAAAATACAACTAAGATAGACGAATAGATATAAAAATGTTTCAACCGAAAAAATTGATGGAATTATCTTGGCAGGCTATTGATATATATCTACCCAACAAACACACAATGTTTAAGCCCCTTACGGCAGACGTGCATTACGATGGTTACTGTGATTATGTGCTACCTTCCATCTTCTGCATCAATTTCATAAAGTTTTTGTCCCCTGTTTCGCAACTCCTCTAAATCATATCGGCACATTTTTGGAAAGTTACCGACGAAATATAGTTCATCAGCTTATCGATGTCAATTCTGTCGATGTCGATATTTAATTTGACATCAAATGGTCTAATGACCAAATTTTCGTGTTTTTTTTTTTTTTTTTTTTTTTTTTTTTTTTTAACGGAAATGCCTTGCTGTACTACAGAAATTACAAAATAAGTAAATAAGTAAGTAATAAAATAATAAATAAGTAATAATAATAAATAAATAAATAAATAAAACATGTCCATGACTTCGTAAATTGCATACTTTTTAAAAAGTTATAAAGTTTTATATACATACAAATGCATTGAAATATTACAATAATAAGTACGCATATAAAATTTCTGGTGGATAATAAATAATTTTTTTCATCTAAATACCACTCCTTTAATACTAAGGTGTTATGTTTGGGCCTGAAGTAGTGCAAGTACAGGGTATTGCCTCTTTTTAACTATCAGACATATCGTTCAATTAGTGAAAGAAAACAGCCCCACCGAAGCACACCCTTTTAACTTATATTGGAATTTGTGCAACTAATTATTGGATAGTCTTCAAGCAACATATGATTACCTATACTCGTCCGACCTTAATTGACCTGTATGGATTTCCAGTCTTTATAACGGCCTGTATACTCTGTGTCAATCGGACCATAGATATTAGAAAAAAGTGTTTTAGGCCCACAGGCGTATTTTCGATCACAAAACAGTGATCGCGGTTGCAACTATGGATCGATTAAACTTTTTCGGATAGATCGGCATTCCGTAGTTGCCAGCGCTGAACCGTGCAGCTACCGATAGATGTACACACTTACAATGACTCCGTTCTAATTACGTACATGGATGAGGGGTGTTCAACTATCCTGAACATCTGGTTCAATATTTATTTTTTCTGATCCAAAATGAGTATAACACACCAAAAATAGATGCTTAAGTACGAAGCGCGCTTAACTACCTAACTTATACGATTTTTTTAAAGTAAACCTAAACCTAATTATTTATTCTAAACAACATTTTCAATAGAAACCATGTTTTTAAATACGTCAATATTATCTTAATAATGTATGTGAATTTCATTTTCTTCAATATAGTGTAATGACGATTAAACACATGTAAAAGTTTTGCCGTCTGTAGACATAAATGCATTGACATCTTTCTGCGTAACCACAGACACTAAATAAATCAAAACTATACAACTCATTCCATATAACTCATAAATATTGACACCAAATTTGAAATGAATGGGATGATAATAAAACTTATCAGAATATATTTAGGTAACCCTCTAAACTAATTATTCCTTCTATGCAGACGATTTTCACCCTCAACCCTCTATTTAAGAATCAAATAACGTATCCTAATTTAAATATCTTGAATGCAGTGTAATGATGCTAGAATGTACATAAAAGAAAAAACGATCCTTTGATAATTAACGTATAGATATGATTTTGTGTATTCCAGTACCCGAACCACAAACACCATACATATATATAACTATGTAGCCGATTCTATGTAAATCATAAATTTTTGCTACAAATCTGATAAATAAATAACTAATATCATAACAAAAAATAACTTCATGAAATTATAAAAATGCATCACAAACGGTCCCAAATAGAAAACTTACATAATAGGTATGTTATTCAATTAACAATAAATAATTAATGAATCATAATATTCTAACTATTATGTAACAAATTATATCATGTTATTACAAAGTGATAGTAGAGGCTGATAATAATTAAAGTTACTATTTCAAAACGCGCTAACTTCAAAATAACGGTCACAATGTTTCACCAGAAAAATCGCCAGGCGATGGAATTTTGTTTCACAACGGTGTTACGATTAAGGCCAATTGACTACGCTAGGATTTGTTCTTCATTGAGAGCGCAAATTTCGGGGAAAATCACAGAAAACTGAGAATGGTTAAACTGACGAGCGTGACCTGGAACCACACGTTTACCAGTTTTTTTTTAGACCAGAACCTATCAGCTACTGGTGGGGCTTTGTTTGACAAAAGGAACAGGAATAGTTTCAAAATGTGACGGTAATCCTTCGTAAAGTGTTTGTTTCATGAGACTCCTCCTTTTCTCTTGTCACTATCACTTTTCACTGTAAACACATATTCCTGTCTTTTCGCTAGAAAAAAAAAATGTCGCAAAGCTTATGAGTGTATTCTTTCCTGCTATTCTATTCTATTGCTAACAACATCACTGTGTTTAATGAATTCATTTAGACGTTTCCCCTGACATTACCTTCAGCGTCATCTGTAAGCACATTTAGGAACTATTTTTACTTTCCGAACACTATAGTGAGGAAAGTATTGTCATCATGTCAAAAATCCGAATTTGAGATTTTGATGTTTCTATACGTTTCGAGGCCCCCTGAGTCCGTTTTCACTATTTTTGCGATGATGTATGTATGTGTGTATGTATGTGTGTATGTATGTGTGTATGTCTGTAAGTGAACACGCTAGCGTCTAAACGCTTTGTTCGAATCACCTGAAAGTTGGTACGTATATTGTAAGTCACCATAGTACGAACCCTATAGATTTTGGTGAATCTAGCACTTATAGTTTTTTTACAGAGACACAAAGAAAAATTCTTTATCATTATGGCCTATGGGACCAAAACCTTAAAAGTGCGATAGCATCTAAACGCCTTATTCAATTGAGCAAACAATTTATACACATATTATGGGTCACAGATACTCAATCTGTATAGATTTTGGAGAATCTAGCACTTATAGTTTTTTTACAGGGACACCAAGAAAAATTCTTTGTCATTATGGACTATGGGGCTAAACTTTTAAAAGTGCGAAAGCGTCTAAACGCCTTATTAATCGGAGAAAAAAATTTTTACACATGTTATAGGTCACAGTTGCACCAACTGTATCGATTTTGCTGAATTTAGCACTCACAGTTTTTTTATAGGGACACAAAGAAAAATTCTTTATCATTATGGCCTATGGGACCCAATTTTTAAAAGTGCGATAGCATCTAAACACCTTATTCAATTGAGCTGAAAATTTATACGAATATTATAAATCACTGTTGCACTAACTATAAGCATTTTGGTGAATCTAGCATTTATAGGTTTTTACAGGGCCACAACGAAAATTTTTTTATCATTATATGATCTATGGGCTCAAAATTCAGTACCGTTAAATAAAACATCGTGTAATATATGGAGAAAAATACTCAAACGCTCTGTTATGGTTTTCTCTCTTTTGTTTGTTTAACAACTCCTCTTTCTTTACTTTATCTACAAAACTGTTAATTACTCAATGTTCGGAAAGTCGAGTGGAGTCACTCCAGATTTTTTTTTTCTTCTTTAAACAAAATTACATCGCCTCACGATTGTTCTGGTAAAATATCAAGTCGTCTTGGCCGATCATTTTAAAGTTAGAGGGTTTTAAAATAACAATTTTCAATTATAATCACCCTCTACATTACCTTTGAACTTTGGCGTTGTTCCTTTTCCTCATCGTAGGGTCACTTTTTGTCTTCTTTAATGGATTAGAAGATATTTCTTCTACAAATTTCTCCATAGTCGAAGAAAGCAACAAATTCAATGATTAAAAACTTTGTGTGCACCAAGAAAGAGTAGTTCCAGGCTAGAGAAGACACGATAACACTAACCTAATCAACAAGTATGCTACTGTAGACCGGTGGAGCAGTATCGTGATTTGCATATATGAAAAAAATTGGCTTTGAAATGCACTAGCTTTAGGATCTGACCGGTTTTGCAGCACATCGTGATTTTAAAACGAAAATAACACAGAGGTGGATCGTCTTTGGCGTTGTTTCTTGTTTCCAGATGATGGAAGCGTTTAATTAGAATTCAAAAAAATGAAAAAAAAAATGCATTTTTTGATTTTAAGGAGTTATTTGGTGTTCCATCTAGACAACACAAATAAATACTCTAAGACATACATTGTACTCTTTCACACTGTGAATGTTAAAAGTCATAGAACAATGATAAAGAGAGCATTTAAAACTGTTTTTGTAAAGTTAAATAATTGCCTAAATGGTCTAAACAACACATGTTTATAATGCAAATGCATATAGACGCTCATATTAATATGCGAATGCAACTTTAATTCTGAAATTCGGAGATAATGTCATAATTAATATATAATAACTAGTTTTTTTTTTTTTTTTTTTTTTTTTTTGTCTAGTTATGATTTAAAATTTTATTAAAATTTCATTTTGAAATTATATTACCGTGATAGTTTGATGACTGATGCCGAACTCTAAACCTCCCCCCAAACGTAATTATTTAACTGGGAGTCAAACAACTTAATAACAATAAATTAAATTTTAAATAAGAGAGTCAAAATTCGTACGTATTTGTTCATCCAAACATTTCAAAATTTAAATTCATTTTAACTTTTTAGAATTCTTTTAAAAAATATTAATTTTTAATCATTTCTTTTTAACCATTCTTTCTTTTAAGTAAAATTTAAATATTTCATTAATAAAGATTTCAAAAGTTTTATTAACTTTTTCTTATGCTTTATGTTTATCTTACGATGCTTTATGATTATCTTATGCTTGTAATGATTGTTTGTTTTTTTCCCCTCAAAAATAATAAAGGTAAATACATTCTGCATATTAAACAACAAAGTTAAAAAAATCTGGTTTGACCACACGACTTTCATTATCCACTATTACACGTATTATATGCATTTTTTGGAGATAATGTGATCAGAAAACACAAAATTGACATAACGAAGTAGACACAAAAACATTTTCCGGTAAAAAGAACTAGATGCACGTGTAAAGACAAATAAAACAGAGTTTACATAGCGACTTAAAAAAAAAAGGGGAAAAAAAAAACACTAATTTCCAAAATCTGAAACTGACCTTCCTAATCAGGATGACTGTTAATTTTCCTGCAATAACCACGTAATACGTGAGAAAGGATATATAAAATGGATTTATGCAACAATTTTCCAGAAAATCTTTAGCGCCGTTTTTGAGATACCAACTTTTATACCAAAACTTGGCATGCTCAAACATTGACCGGAAAACAATAATTACATACAAAAGGATATTTAAAAGGGAGTTAATAGGGCGAGCTTAAAAAAAAAAAAAAATAATAATCCGTACAGCCGTTTTTAAAGCAACGCACTTGCAAGACCTGAAATTGAGCTATTTATACAGGATGCCTATCAGTTTTCCTGAACTAACCAACTATATCATTCGAAAGGACATCTAATAGAGTGTTCATATAGCAACTTTGAAAAAAATCGTTAAAGCCGTTTTTGAGATACAGACATATGGTCCACCCACTTCCGGCTTTCCAATTTTCACCAAAATTTGGCAAATTAATCTGTGCACTAGAATTGTCTTAATTCTGAAGTTTTGTAATTCTATCTTTATTAGTTTCGTAGATATGATAGCCAGAATATTTCCCACATACATACACACTCATACACACGCTGACCAATTGCCAAAAACTACTTTTTTGGACTCAGGAGAGCTTAAAACGTGTAAATCAGGTGAAAAATCGAAATCAAATTTTTGGACCGAATACAATACTTCCATTACCTTTGGTAGTCGGGTAATGGAAGTAATAAATTGGAAATTTTAATTTCATATCATTTAATAAATAACGATTTTTGGTTTAGAAAAGATAGATTTTATTGCAATTGTGATATCATTTTACCTTACAATTTCACATAAATTTAACGTCGTCTAAAAGAAAATATGCATTATCTATAATTAAAAAATATGATTACTTACATTATATGGATGGGGCAGCTACTATATTATTTTATTGAATTATCTAATATTTAATGCAAGATAAGTATTAAAAAAAAAAAAAAAAAAAAAAGATAATTTAAACAAAGTTCGTATTTTTTGAATAAAATCAATTACAATTGCTTATGACGGAAAAAGTTAGACGTCGCGATTCTCTTAAAACTTTGTTGGAATCAGTTCTGACCTTGCATGAGTGGTAAAGCGGTAAAAATGTGCTAAGAATTAAATTTTAAATTTATTTAATGGTTACTCTTTTATACGTACGATATATATATGGATTATGGATTTCAAGAATGTAATATACTGTTTTTTGTGGTAATTTAAATTGTTTTAGTTTATCTGCGATTTTTTTTTTTTTTTTTTTTTTTTTTTAATAAAACTGTTTATCTTATTTAATCATAAGAAAATATTACAAGATACCTTTTCATTTAATGTTGAAACAATACCATTATTTTTGTAATATATTCATTAAAAATTTAAATTATAACCAAAATATTTCTAAAAGACTTTTTATTTTTTTCTATTTATTTGTTTATTCTCTTTAATCATACGGAGTTTAGTAAACGTTTGTGAAAAGTGTTATTCTGTGAAACATTTATTAAAAAAAAAAAAAAAAATCTTAATATTCTATAAGATAGTAAATAATAATAGTTCATCAGTTTATTATTTATTGATAGCAGTAGGCATAAACACGCCTCTCTTTTATTTACACGCATACACAGATATTTATTCTAACATTTAAATGCATATTTATACTCATTTTTATATTTGATAACGTACATGATATAAATTTTCTATGATAGGGAGAGTGTAACTTATAATTTAAAAATATGGATAAATTTCCAAGAAAACTTCCATAAGTTATTACGTATAAAACACTATTCTTATTCTAAACTATGTAATATATTCTCCTTTTCTCCTAATACTTAACTGTTTAGTCTCTGACACAGCGCCAACAACTACACTTCATCTTCTTATATGTAAGAAAATTTTAGTGCCAACAACAGCAATGTGTGACCTCCATTCTGACGGCCCGAAACTGGCCAATAAGAAAGAACGGATCACTCTGACGTCACTTGCTGTTATTGATCCCTTATATTTTTCCCTCTGAGAAGATTTTTTTTTTTTTTCTTTTTAATCCAAATCTTTTTTTTTTTTTTGTGTGTGTGTGTGTGTGTAACCCTTTTTTTCCATTGCACCCAGAGTCGTGTGTTGTGGGTCATTTTGTATGGGTGACTGTCCAAACATGTTCATTTGATTTTATTTACTATCTTGAAGGGGAATTTCTTTGGTGATATGAATAAAAGTTTTCCATACAACATTTAAATATATATATATATTTATTTCGTTCGATGTGATTTATTATATATATATATATATATGAAGTACATTTATTTAACTAAAATTCAAGTTAAAGAAATGAAAAAATTAATTTCAAAATTGATGATTTTAAACTTTTAAGAAATAAATAATCATTTATGAACATGATAGCCCATTCTTTTACAAACATTTTGCAATTAAAATGTAAGTAAGCGGAAGTTATTCAATTTTTCATTTTTTAAAAATTATATAGGTATATATATATATAATACGTATGATATCAGAACCATGATAACTAAAATAAACCAAACCATAATTTTATAGAAAAATAGTTTTATTAAATTATCTTTAACACATGCAATAAAAATATTTTTATTATTATCACATATTATATTGCTACTATTACATGAAAACATTTTTATAAGTTCTAATACAACATACGCTGCATAACTCTTGAAACTAAATTGAAACTTTTTCATAGAATAGATAAAGTTTTCTTAAACGGTATCCCATTTACATAGTAACGCTGCAGATAATCAAGTTTATTTTAAAATTATTAGAATAATTTTTATTTCTTTATCAAAAAATGTTTCTTTTGCTACTTAAATTCAAAATAATTTAAAATCTTTTTCGATTGACGGATAGTGAATTCTTGTTGTAATTTGCAACAGAGGTTATTTAAAGAATATTTTTTTAAAGAATAGAAAAAAAAAATATCCCCTCAATAAAAGTATATAATATTTCAGTAATGATTTATATAGATGCATTTTTCTTATGCTTTTGAAGGGGGAGTGCCCTCCGTGGGGTCTTTCTAAGGGATCTTAGCGAATTTTATAAATGTAATTTAAACTATATTGAGAATGCGGCTACTAATACAAAGTTAAATTGAGCCTAATTAAATATAAATTATCATTCGGTAGAAAAATAAATTAAGTTATAGATGCTGGTGTCCCACAAATCTATAAATGTTTTAAAAATTCGTAAAATTTAAAAGAATAGGTAGAATTGAGCGCAGTTTGCAAAAAAAGTTATTTTCATTAAGTATTTATTTATTTATTTATTTTTTGTAAAGAAAAAAAAAGTTATAATTTTCGTCAATAGAGGGAGATGCACTGATGCATAACGAGAAATATGCAAATCAGATTTCTATAAATTGCATGTTTTTATGAATAACAGCTCATTTCTTTTCCCCCCTCCTACTTGTGCATTTAAGAAATTTTAATTGCAATGTTGACTTGGTAGATAAAGCATTATTTGTGAAGATGTAAGATTACCATAGCTAAAAATCGCCGACTGATGCTGCAATGAGCGGTGTTCTAACTCGTTTGAAAATTGTAATTTGTGGTGGTGGAAGATATATACAATAAAGGAGTTATATGCTAGCAAACATTTGCATGAAAATAAATATATTTTTTCATATAAATGTGTCAAATGAAATGTATCAAAATGTCAATAAATGTGTATCAATATCAATAAATGTGTCAAAATGTTTCATATAAATGTCCGTCTATCGACGGAAAAGTTAACTATTATTTTTTCTTTACGCTCTCCCCCCCCCCCCCCAAAAAAAAATAAAATAAAATAAAAATAAATAAATAAATAAATAAATAAATAATTCCCTTTTACGAGAATTTTTTTTTTTTTTTCGCAGATTGCGTTCAATTTTATCATTTCCTTACATTTTTATGAATTTTTAAATTGTTTTGAGATTTGTGGAACACCAGTCAATATATATAAGTGAAGAATTTCATAACGTTAAAAAATTTAGCAATTAATAGACACATAATAATCACTCACATAAAAGATATTGTAAATCAATTTAAATATTAATTTTGAAAGTGAACAATATAGTTTATAAGAATACAGTTGGCATAACATACATCCAGTTAGTAAAGCTAAATATTATAAGAGTATTATCAATTAGATAATAAAAGTAATTATTAATTAGATTAAAATTTTTAATTATACACACACACACGCACATATACATGTGCATGTATGGATAATTTCTTTCTTTCTTTTTTTTTTCTTTTTTTTGTATATACATATTTCAACTTAAATCAATTCTAATTAGTTAAAATCATGATTGAAAAACAATGTGAATTAGAAAGAAGAACACAACTGCTCGTATGTTACACCTGTTCAAATTATTTCTAACTTTTGTATTTTTAGAAGTATTGTACTACGATACATAGTATAATGGAAATATCAACTAGTCAAAATTAAAAGTTGAGTATGCTGTTTTCTTTTCTTTTTTTTTTTTTTTTTTTTTTTTTACCTGTGATTAAGTGATTATATTTTAATGAAGGTTTACCGCAATATTTTAATGGCGATTTCGCTAGAATTTTGTATTTAATTTTGCTTGAAACTTTTATATGCCTGAACTAAAGTTTTCAGGAAATATGTCCAATATACCATTTAAGGATTTAATAATTATGTATATATATCATAGTATATTCCAATAGGAAATTTATTGCTATAGAATTTTATTTTATTATATCAAATGATTAAGATATTTTTCCATTTATAAGAATTTTACAAACTATTAGGCTTTGCAGAAATACGAACAATTTTCTTTGAAGCCGAAATTGAAACATATTGTTTTCATTTTTTGTCAATATATATGTGTAACAAACGCGGATAAGAACAAAACATCACTAACAATTATTATTATTATAAGATGTCGTAAGTTTCCCGTATTCTTATTAAAAATCCTGTTTTAACCCTACAAATCGTTTTTTGTCCTAAAATAAATATTTGTGATGATATTAATTAGTAGTTAAAAAAAAAAAAAAAAACGATTAAAAAACAAATCGTAAGTAAATATTTTACCAGGAAATCAGTTCCATATGTGGTACAATGAGCCTTAACAATAAATTTTTACCATTCTCAAATGCCGGTAGATGTCTATGTCAGTATTTCGTAGAGGGGGGGGGGGAGGGAAACATTTGAAGTGGTTGTCCCCATATTTCACCATGTGCTTCCTTTTGTTAAAATATCCTTGGGTCATGTTGATAACATGCAAAAATTTAACATTTGTTCTTTAAAAAACAAAAATTATTTTGTTTATTACTGACCGCTGTCATAATTGTATAGTTATTCAAATACGTTACTTTACATTATCATTGTTTATTATATATTAATTTTAATGTGAGGTTTATTGTAATTTAGATATTTCACATGCTTAATATGTTGATTGTTATGAAATCAATGTTAAATAGTTTGTATATTCTTTTCCACATTTTATAGGGTTGATATTCTTCTGATATGTAAAAATTTACTGTACTTCAACAAATAAACATAATTATACATATTTTCTATTGAGTTCAATTATTCATGAGATACATTTTTATATGTGTATATATATATATATATATATATATATATATATATAATGAAAGCTATAAAATAATTCATGTAAAAAAATAATTATGTTTTTTTGTATTCCAGAATCTACTGTATAACGTTTGTATAACAAAATAAAACGCATAAATTATTTTAATTTAAAAAGATACAGTAATAGAACTATTCAAGTTTAAATCTATTTCAATCTGTTACAAATTTTAATTGGTATTTAATTTCACCGTAAAAGCTTCAATACAGGAAAATAAATTTCTCGAGAAACATAAAATCTTAAACAACAGAAGAGCATAAAATTCATCTTACTTTACTGAAACCCGTCGATACTGCAAAAGTAAACGTTTGACTATTATTGCGTATTCCTTAATTATTTTTGTCTTTCTTTTAAAACTCGTAACGAAAGTTCGAAACCGTCGAATAAATTTCGAATCCTGAAAAATGTTCCATTTACTATTCTACCATTTTTATGTACTATAATTGCTCCAGTTTCTTTAAGACAGATTTAACATTTTTTTTCCTTTATTACTATCTAGGAGATAGTAAATGCTTTAAAATAAACAACCGTTTAGCTACTAGCCATACTCTAGTAATTACAGTCTTCAACAGTCGATTATGCGATGCATATCCCTTTCAAATATTTTCTAATTTCGGATATCTCTCCAAAGGAAAAAGAGGGGGGGGGGGGAAGCAAAGTGCAGAGTTCTTTTGTAGAAATTTAAATGCATTCGCATTCCTCATTATACCGAAAGTAAATTTTGAATTTTAATGAGCATCCTGCAAAAAGGTTTTTAATGAGAATTCCAACAAAACCCCCTTCTCGTGAAAAATGTCAGCGAGAGAGGGCATCATTTGCCGTTTACATAAAGCATTATAAACAGGCTATTTCCATATTGGATGATAAATTGCGATCTAGTGAAAATCATATTAGGAACACACATATTATCTTTTAAATTGAATTAAAAGTAAAAAGTTTTTCTCATTATTTATTTTATTTTTAGATTGCCAGAAGTAGAAAATTGTGTGAATAAGGCCATGATGCACTTAATTATTTAGAACTCTGTGTATTATCTGAAAAAAAAGGGAGAGAGAAATACATCTTGCTTATCTCGTTTATTGATAAAAATCATTTATTATATTTTAGCTTGCATTATAATATTTTTAAATGCAAAATTCATACATTATACTCTTGAGAAAATGAAATAGATAATAAGTATTTTCAAGTTTGATTTTATGTAGGAAATATTTGTAAAAAACTGTACACATTTTCTCAAAACTTAAAAATAAATAAAGTAATAATTATAAAATAGATCAATATGTAGATAATGACACATTCAGTCAGAAATAAAAAGCAAAAGTGTTTCATCGTATATCTTCCATAATATTAAAAAAGAATAAAATGAAAAATAATGAATATCAATTATTAAAAAAAGTGTTTCACTCGAATTCTAACACTTAATTTATAATTAACTTTAATCACTTTATAAGTATGAATTTAAAAAATATCCTAGCATTCGGCTTTATTTTAATCAGACATTTTTGAACAGAATTTAACGAAAGAAAAAAAAATGTGAAGGAAGTTGCATGGGATTTATTTTCAATTTAAGCTTTTAATTTATAAATTTATTAATTGTCTACCAGATAAAAGAAAATCATTGTTATTCTTCTTAATATTAAACGAATTAATTTATGTACGGGTTTACCGAAAACAACTCTAAGAATTTTCATAAGCACATTTTTTTTTCAAGACGGGCTGATCTGATTCATCCTCACTTTTTAGGAAAATTATCGCTTTCGGTTAACCCGTGCTCCCCAGGATAAGATATATAGTACAAGGACCTTTTTTTATTCCCAGATTTTGAACCTACACCAAACATTAATTTTCAATTTTTGAAGAAAAATACAGGCTTAAATTAAAACGTCGGGCCACATTAACAGGATGTGCGGAACATTCGACACTGATCGACATTTTCAATTTGAATTATTTTTAAAGTCATAGCACTACGCTTTGATCGCCATTATACCATGTAGAATACTTGGGTTGAGTTAAGACCATTTTTTCCTAACCAAAGGAGGCTGTCTCAACGAATAAGGTAAAAGTGCTATATGTGACATAATAAAGAATATTTGAAGTCATAAGTTTAAAATACCAAAATAAATTTCGAAACTCACCGAAAATTATATATATATATAGTTTTCAAATATATATATATAGATAGATAGATAGATAGATTTCAATGCACAGATTGGTTTCAAACATGTAATTGGTGCATTTGGAAAGGAAACCAGAGATGAACGAATACGTAGACTTTTTGAATTTGCAAAATGTGAAAATTTTTATGTCATGAATTCGTTTTTTAAAAAGAGCCCAAAGAAGGAATGGACATGGAAGGAGTTCCAATGGAGAAACAAGTGAAGTTGACTACCTTCTAACTGACAATTAATACACTTTCTCTGATTGTGCCTTAATAAATAGATTGAACTCTGGTAGGGATCACAGACTAGTACATTCCAAGGTAAGGTTTTAGGTTGTATTAATTGACAGAAACCGGAGAAAATTCGAAACAAGGGAATCTAGTCACAGCTTTTAAAAGCTAAAAAACATGATTTCCAGCTTGAACTGAAAACAGCTTTCAGTTTCTTGAGGTTACTCAGGGTTAATAAGTTCACGGTGATCTTTGACAATGCTGTTCTCGAATCAGCAAAAAATGTTGATGGCTTAGAAGGAGATAAACCTGTTAAAAAAATATCGGAAGAAACATCACTGGAAAGCTTGAATTTTCAGAACTAGGCAAAACTCTGAGAAAAAAGATTGTAGAAGACACCAGAAAATTCAATTGTAATAGGATCCAGCAAGCCATTAAAAAAAATAAAGGTCTGAAGACTGCAAAGAGAAATCTAAAAAAATTTTAGCTTTTGAGACAAAAAGTGGAAATATTACTCAGAATCAAGAAAGAATTCTGTAACAGGCAGCAAATTTTTATTCAGAATTATACAGCTCACCAGAACAACTCAGTGGTTCACTTACCCCATCAAAAACAAACGATATTACACCAGCAATATTGAAAGAAGAAGCAGTAAGTAAAGGAAAATAAAAGTAATAGAAAATGAAAAGGTTTTAGGAGAAGACAAAATCACTGTGGATATTTTAGAAGAAGCAAGGAATGAAGCCATGGAGGTTCTTACTGAACTATTCAACAAATGTATAACATTATGTGATGTTCAAAAGAACGGAAAATGTGCCTAAAGCACAAGCAAGATTTCGAAGTGGTTTTAGTCCCATCGACTATATTCATACAATTAGAGAATTTATTGAAATAAGTAATGAATACAAACTCCCTCTGTATGTAGCTTTTGTAGACAATGAAAAAGCTTTAGACTCTTCATTATCACTAGTAGTTATGGATGCATTTAGTAATATTAATAAAAATTAAGGATTATATTCACCTTATTAGAAATATTTATAAAGAAGCAACGACAAAATTAAAAAAAAACACAAAATGAGTAATGCATTCAAATTCAGAAAGGGTAGAAGACAAAGGAACATTATTTCTATGCAGTACTTCAAGAAGATTTTATTGGTAAGAGAAAAGCATAAAAATCGATAGACAGTTTATAAATTATTTGTGATTTGCGGATGATATTGTACTGTTTGCATCCTCATTTGAGGACTTGCAAGAGCTACTTCAGGGATTAAACATCAAAAGCCAGCTCGTTGAATTAAAAATGAACCGCAATAAAACAAAAGTTATGTCAAATTCTTTTGTTTCTCAACTGAAGATCACTGGTGATATGGATGAATTAGAAACGGTATGCAGTTCAACTTACCTGGGTGCGTCCCTACGATGACCGGGAACATCATGGAAGAAATTAACAAGGAGTTAAACTGGCATTGAGCTCATTCGGAAGAAATAGTGTTGTATTCAAAAGCGATATCCCAATTTGTTTGAAAAGAAAAAAAATTCACCAGTTTGTTTTACTTTTTTAACTTGTGATTTTGAAAATTGGATATTAAACATGTAAAAATTAACAGAAACTTCAAACAACCCAGTGAAGCATGGAGAAATGCATGTTAGGATTCAACCGATAAGACGGAAAGATAAACACTTGAATTAGAGAGCAAATCAAAGTTACTGATGTTATTTCTAGAGTTAAGGAGTTAAAGTGGAGCTGGACTGGGTTTCTTACCAGAAGAAATAGTGATGGACAACCAAAGTATTATTTTGGATACCAAGAGATAAGAAAAGACTGAGGAATTATCCACTATGTCGTCAGAGAGATGAAATTGTGAAGTTTGGAAGAGCAGAATAGAGAAGAATCACAGAAATAATGGCAGGATGGAATCACCTTGAAGAGGCCTTCCTCCTGTAGTGGATTAATAAAAGCTGAAGAAGAATTTGATTATATATATATGAGATAAAATGTTATCTACTAGCTTTTTAGATTTTATTGTTTAGTTCACGTATTAGCTTTCATAAAATATCATTTTACAAAATTTACCCAAACCTTTTACGGAAAAAAGACTTAAATACATACTCAACTTTTAAAATTATGTGTAGTTTATTTTTTTTTTCAGTTTTCCTTATATAAAGATATATATAGCGTTGTTGGAAATTTTAAAACGCACGTAATAAATATTTATACTCTATCGGTGAAAATTCGGAATTATTTATTTATTTAAACTATTTCATTATTATTATTTGTTTATGAACTGCACTCTTATATATATTATAATTTTTAAGGATATTTCTTGTTTAATTCATACAAGGCTTATAATCTAACTGTAGGCATGTTTTTTTTTTTTTTTTTTTTTTCTTATATAATGTGTTTTTGTATAGAATATGTAGGCAATATCCAATATTGAAAAGTGTCCCTTCTTAGATTATTTTTGTCACAAGGGCTGGAATCTTATTTATTTTTCCTTTGAGAACTAATTTTCAAATTAAAAATTTTCAGTATTAATTTTTGTTAATTTTCATGAAAATTTAAGAGAATTTTTTATTGTTTTATAGGTGACATGGATCCGCCGAAGGGACTTCCACGTTCTTACAGTAGGTCTTGTGACATATACAGCTGACGACAGGTTCGGGTCTGTAAATATAGAAAGATCTGACGATTGGATGCTTCAAATCAAGTTAGCTCAACTAGCGGATGAAGGGTTGTACGAATGTCAAGTCAACACTCACCCGCTCATCAGTTTTTTTGTCACTTTGACAGTGCTAGGTAAGAAAGCACTATAGTAGTTACATGACAATTATTATGTAGTTATATTTTTAATTTGTAATTATTTTTAAAAGTAAGTAAGCTATATAAGAACGTTTGGTATATGCACATATAGCAATGAATGTTAAATATGACCATATTTTAAACTTAAACGCCAATTTAAAAAGAAAAATCGAAATAAATATGATATTTTATTAACAGATAGTGTTTATTAATACGACGCATCTGCAGAGGTCAGTAGGTGCAGGCAAGGGACTGCTTCTGTGATTTTGTCGGTGAAAAGTGTGTAATGATTCCAAGATTAATGATGAATAAAAATGACTTATTTTTTGTAGCAAACAACATATATTATTTTAAAACTCCGCTGATTAAATGAAAGCGCAAGAGCAATAAAACAGTCCTTTTAGATCACGTTTTGTTTTGTTTTCTCTGAAATGGTCTCTGTGCAAACATGATAAAAATTTGTTCGAAAAGTTCAAAAGAATCGTTACAAACTCATTTACAAACATCACAACAAAAGAATCATTTACAAACCTAAGGTTTGTAAATGATTTTGTTGTTTCCACAACTGTTGGTAACATTTCCGCGTTCAAAGCATTTATCATAATATGCCAGGAGGGGTCGGTCCACAACACTGCAGAGGAATATTCATTAAACAAAAAATCAACATACAGAGTTATGTGAAACTGCCCTTCATACAAACTTTAAACACAGAAGCTATTTTTGGAAGTTTTAGAGAGAAGCGACTAATTTTTGCAAACGAATTTCTGTAAATGATTTACAATGACAATACATTCCTAGACAGCATTATTGCATTGTATACCGCAATGAAACGGCTAAAGGTATGAATTGGCCACCGTATTCACCCTATCTCAATCTTTAGGAAATTTCTCCGTAGTGTACCTAAAAAATATCCGACACTATTACCGACTTGGTGCAGATAACCTTTGATAAATGTGAAGCTATGCCAATAATGACTCTAAGGTATGTTGCATTTCGGTTACGATAACTGGTTGCAGAAGACGGTGGGTATTTTGAATCGCTATCTAATTCCCACATGTGTTTTTCCGATAATTGTGAAACTGAACTGTCCTTTGTTAGTAAAAATTTGCACTACGAGCAAAATTGAACAAAAATAAATTCCTGCAATAACACATTTATACCCCTCAAAATTGACTTTAATCTTTTTTACCAATTTCTTGCAATTCCATTTTAAAAACCATTAGTCCATTATAGTGGCGTAGTAGTGCGTAGGTTACAGTCAAGTATCTACTCCAGTGACCCAGGCCAGAGTGGTTGTCATCGTCGGATGTTTTATTTAGATTCTACTACTCTTACTACTCTCTGTTAGTTGAAAGGCTGTTTAAATCTATAGATATTTATTCAAGCCATCACACGTGTCATATTTCCATTCAATTTAGGCAACGCTTACATTATATACAGTTACACTTTAGATTTATTTAATGCAATTGCATAAAATATCAATTTTCCTTCATTTTTGATTAGTTTTAAAACAAAACAGCAAAATTAAAGTTTTTTTAAATCTTATACTTAAAAAAAAAAAAAAAAAATCTAGTTCAACTAAAAACCTTCATTAACAAGAGTTTAACAAACTAGAGGGAAATCGTGCTTCAGCAAACATAAAGAAGCTGCAGTGTTATATATGTTTCTTTAAAGTTTGTAAACGAATGTATGTTTCTTTGAAGACGTGGACGAATTTTAACACCTTTTACAACTGCCTTTGTTTTGACACTAGTATCATATTGTTTCAACATGATCTAAAGCATAAAATTTTTCAAATTTATTTTAATTTTCATTACAGAGCGCTGCATAAAAGCATTATTTTACGGTGTTACTTAATTAAAGCAAAATTTTGTTTATCTCATTTAAATTCCTCTCACGCTGCTCTGATATCCCCTTTCATTCAAATGTACAATACGCCTTTATTAATATGCAGTCTAGTCAATATTTGTGCTGTCTATTTGTGTTATTTATAACTCGATTTTCAACTGCTCCAGTTGAAAAATATTCTTATATTTTTCTCGCAATAAAAAAGTTTTATATAACAGATAAAATAAAAACAATTTTTTAATCAATTAACTAATTTTCATTTTTATAGACAAACAACAATTTCTCAGAAAAAATTTTACTCTCTATACTCACCCATATATTACATTTAAAAAAGTAGGGAAATGTAAAAAAAAAAAAAAAAGTAATTTAGTTTTAAATGGTGTGTGTGTGTATATACATATATATATTATATAAAGGATCAAATTGATTAATAAAAACACTTCGTTAGACAAGTATGTTATTGTTTTAAAATAATGTAACATTTAATATTTTACAAAAATTATTAAGTTGTTGAGAAAAAAAATTCCTATAATTAACTGCCTCTTGTAACAGTAGAAATACTTCAAACCAAAAGCTTTTAGGATGTCCTTGAGAAGAAATCTGAGTCATTTTAATGACCAAATAATTTTATTTATCAAAATTCATTCAAGCCCTGATGCGATTTAAATTATTCAATTTGTATATATATATAGGACAGGTATCATTCTACAGGTCATAAACTATTTTTTCTCTCAAATGCTTGACAAGAAATTGTTAATGTAAGCTTAAAATGTAATGTAAGCTCAATTATTAAAATAATAATAATGATAATAATAGCATAGAGAAAAATAAAGATATATTTATTTTATTAACACTATTTATTATTAAACTTTCTTTACAATGTTTTCGACAATTTGCGATCAAAACTTAAATTAACTTTATAAATAAAAATGTTAGTATTTAATAAGTGTTACTCGAAATGCTATTTCTGCTACTGTTGGTAGTAATAGTAATCTATATAAAAAAAGCAAAGATTTTGTCGGCGGAACACATCTGGGTGGACCACTTCTATTTTTGATTGGTCTAGATTTAACTACTTTGGTGATAAAAGTCGACCATTTTTTATTTATTTTTTTTATTTTTTTATAAAAACTGATGAATTTTGTTAAAAGATACTGCATACATGTTATACTTTTTAAAAAAGCTCTAAAAACTGTTGAGAATCATTCTTGAGAATCATTCACATAGACCATTGTTGCAAAACGAGTGCATGGTTGGTTGGTTGAGTTTTACGTCAGATCAGTGCTGCGCAACAGATGGCGACGGTCCCCTAGATGTTGTCCGGAGACATGCCATCACAATTTTGATCCTCCACGGAAGCAAAATGAGTGTAAAACGGAAGAAATATTTTATTTTTAATATAGTATAAAATGCAGGGGACGGGGACGGGTACTCGAAGGGAGGTTTAGAGCGATTTCAATGTAAGTATTTTTTATTTATTTATTTAGTTTTTAGTTTTTATTTATAATGTGATATAAAAAATAAATGGTAATTCCATTCTTTTGAAATTCATTTAAATACAGTGACCAGCGAAACGGGCGTAGCCTGCTAGTATGAAATAAGTAAAATAAAAATATTTTGAGAATATTCTTTAATTCTTTAATTAATTCTTATAAATTTAATGTAATGCTTTTATTTAATTTAAATTGATTCATCTGGTTATATAAGAAACATTATGGAAACGTTTAAAAACAAGTACCGTTTTACAATATATGGCAATTATCTTTGCCGACTATTATTTACCAGCGTTTTCTAGATGTTCTAAAAATCCATCCCCATTTCATTCATTTTTGGTAATGTAAAAAAATGTCAATAATCATTATCGATTGACAAATAAACAAATCACGCTCTTTCAAGCGTGAATGCTGCGAAACTTAAATTTTAATGAGCATCCCATAAAAAAGCTCCTAATGAGAATCCATTTCTAAATACTTTCCGCTTTCAAAGATCTTAAAATGCACGTCATTTGGTATTTATGTTTTATTGCTTCAAATATGCTTTTATAAATTGCCCACTTTCGTTATTGAAATTCTGTTTAAGGATGATTTATAAAGTTGGAAAAATAGGATTCAATATAAACGAAAAGTTACAATTAAAATACTATTTTGAAAATATGTGTCTTTTAATCAGGGAAAATTGGGGAAAATTGGGGGAAATTTTTTATTTAACATTTCTTTTAAATGCCATGTTATTTGTTGATCTCTTGTGAAAGTGTGCACTTTTGAGTAGGTATTAAAAATATATTTAACTTGAAAAACATAATAAAAACTTTACGATAAAAGTTTTCTTCAACGCTTTCGTTTTGCACCTTACCCCAGCACTGGGATAAGATGGCTTATGGGATTTCAAAATAAAAAAACACATTTTTATAAAACATTATACATTTATTTTAAAACACATGATTGGCGTAGACCAAATTAAACAATGATTCTTATCATTAAAATCTCGACAATAGCGCAGACTTGCAGTTAAAAAATTAAAAAATATCTTTATACATTTTTTCTTAATTTACCGAAAATCCATGTTATGTTTTTCGTAGCCGTCACCTATTCTGTAGTATATTGTCTTCAAATATAAATCCTACAAAACTATATATTTTGCTTTTAGCTGATTCGGCAGAGTCTCACAAAGCATTTTTATAGCTTCATTTCTAAAGGCAAAGTGTTAAAAAGGTGTTTTAGTTTAGTAATAATCGTTTTTTAGTAAATTATTTAAGCTTTGCATACGTACCATATGATGTATTTAAAAAATACAATACTAAAAATTTACATTAAAGAATTTCACCTCATAACCCGCATGAATACTAATAATAATAAAAAAATGTGAGACTATGTAAACCAATCATGTACAATAATTCCTCCTTAAATTATGGTAAAAATGATTTTGTGTATTTGCATATCAATTTTATGTTGTTTGTAGTATAAAGATACCAAAATATAACTGTAATAAAGTACCACTAATACACCATAATGCATCGGAAATCTTTTGTGATTCCCCATACACAAACTAGTTGTTCTTATACTGTTTCCAATTGAGAAAATACCATAGTAAATTTGAATTACGTAAATTGATTCAGAAATTCTATAAATATTAACAAAAATTAGAGCGCGGACAGACAGACGGGCAGAAAGATATACAGGCAGACAATATGAAGTTCTAATCCCTTTTAAACATTGTTGGAAAGTGCTAGAAACGGTTTACACAAATAAAAAGGGAGACCAAGCAATTTCTAATTATAACCCTTAATGTATTTCAATAGTTTTGTGGGGCTCTGTAAATCTTAATGCTATATAAAACATGTTTGATGCACATGAATAATAAATATTAATTTAAAAATTATATGTAAACATTAACCAAAGCAGCTATTTCGACACTAAATGATTTTTTCCCCTATGCATGACGTTATATTTAAAAACAGTATTGGTCGTAGCAAATCATCTTATGTACAAAAAGGATATAAAAAAAATTACGAAAAAAAAAATTAAACATTCAAAAAGGGGGCACTCGTATAACTTCTAAAACAGTTAAAAAACAAATAAATATTTTCTTACATGACTGAATGTTTATGCAGCATGTTGTTTTAAATATACCTTTTCTTTTCACAACTTATTTCTTTCGCAGCGAACTTACATAAACTTAAGTCCCTTGGTAAACAAGATCGATTTTTTTTTCTCCGCAAATTCGGATAGCAAATATTACAAACAAGAAAAACGGTGGCGAATGTACACTGAATACGTGATATGGGTGTTAAAATTTCACATATTTCTTCTGAATGTGTATATTTTAGCGTGCTCAATGATATGTTAGAATTACGTGGTTAACAAAAGTAGATTTTTTTTTTCATTCTAGTTAAAATGAATGTCTAGTGTAATATGTAAAAATAAAACATTTACTTTAACTCACACTTTATTTTTCGTCTCGTGTGTAATTTTAAAACTTTTTTATTGACTGTTAAATCACTTTTAATTCTAGCTATAGAAAAAGGCTTTTCAAATAATATAATTAAAATTTCATTCTCAAAATAGAAATTTAGGATTGAGAGTTCAATACAATAAATAAATGATTCCTTTTACATTTCTTATCATAGAATTTTGAGGACTCGGTCAAACTAATATTTACAAAAGCAAAAGGTAATTAGGTCAGGATTTGTGCTGGTTGTAGATTAATTACCTTAAATTTCAAGTGCTAGATGGTTCCTTAACGGGGAATCTTTTAAGAAGATCCTAGCGCATATTCACGCGGTTTTTGAAGAAAACCACGGAAAATTCCAAACGGCTAAGGCGGAAAACGTAACTTTGAATCAAACATGACACTTTTTGTCTACCAACTTCGAGAGCAGAATCTCTCGATCTCTTGTCAGGATTCGAACCGGGAAACTTTAGTTGACTCCAATGTTTTCAATTCAAATCTTGACTTAATCAATTTTTGCTATTGTAAAATTTAATTCGGATAATCGATCAAGAAACTTTAAAATAAACGGTTGATGTTATTATGTGTTGTATTTCTAATCATAGTATGGTAATTATGGATAATATTATATAAAATTTTGGGACCACAAATGATATTTACTTTAGCCAGAGTACCGACAGATAGACAAACCCATTTCAAAAATTGCTTTTTTTGCTTAAAAGAATAATTAATATTAAATTTAGTGAAGATCAATCGTACTTACAAATTTTGTGATTTTTAATTGAGGTTTGGGACCAATGTTAGCTTTGAAATTGAATTCGTGACACTGGTAGAGGCTGCAGGGTCCCATAAATAGAGTGTAATTTCACTATATATACGTATCTCATATAAAGGAATTCCCTTATTTTTTCTGTAATTAATACTGAGGTTTTTTTTTTTTTTTTTTTTTTCAATTATTATTTGCTTTTCAACATTTGAAATACACTTCAGAAACACTGTACGTCACTACTGACACCAAAACTAAATATTGTAAGCAAACCTCAATTAAATATTATAAAATTATATTTCTCCTCAGCTAATATTTTACTCTTTTTAAGAAAATTTAAAAAAAAAAGGGGGGGGGGGTTGTCTGTAGGTCAGTGCTCCGACTAGGGTAAATGAGTATGTCTTTTCAAGAAATTGTATTTAATATTACTTATAATTAAAACATTATTCTACGAAAAATGCTCTAAAATGTGTCATTTTATTTGTTTCAAACTCAATCATCACTCACTGTAGTTTGCTCTCTATTCATTTATCTAGGCAACATTTTATCGACGCGAAATCTTGTCTTCGCGACATTTTGTCCAGTTGGGAGGTGAGATATATTCCTAGCTATATTTTGTCCCCGCGAGATTTTCTCCGCGTGACATTTTTTCCGGCGATATTTTTGCCCCAACCCCATTTATTTATTTAAGTTTATATCACTTTACTTCTCTCTCTTTTTTTTTTTTTTTTTTACGTAGGTATATTTATAGAGAAAATTACATTATACAGGTTTTCAACACAATCAAAAAGTAAATGTTCTGAAACTACAAATAAAATAAGACTAGTTTTTTCTTAAAGTATTTTATGAATTTCTAGAGTTCAAGAAAAATCATTGAAATGATTTTTAAGTTTGTTTTATGGCTATAGAAACAAAACTTTATCACAGCGATCAATATTTCAACTAATAATATGATCTTTTTTTTTTTTTTTTTTTTTTTTTTCAAGCATTATATTTTATTTTCGGATTAGTTTTCTAATTCATAGTTTTTAGAATTAATCTGCGTGTATGAAGAGAATATAAGAATGTAAATACGTCAGATACACTTTTATATGTATTGGAATTCTTGTTTTAATCAGTATATTGCAGAAATCAAATGTTATACTGACATTTAAATTAATCATGCTGGGTTAGCACATTTAATTTATTTCTATTCGTAAAGACTTTTTTTTATCTTTTCAAATATTCGATTATTCTTTAGGACATTTCTAGTAAATATCGTTAGAGTTTATATTTGATAAATTTATATATATTTTGGTTTTCAACTATTTTTCCTGTATTATACCCTACATTATTAGCCGCATTTTCGCTTATTCATGGTGTATTATTCTTTAAAATTCTCTTTTCTAGACTTTAGTTTGGTACTACATATTTTTCTACAATTATAATATTTTGAATCATGGGAAGTTTTTTTTTTTAATCTCATTAGTATAACTATTTTTACTCCATATTTATTTTTGTACCTTACATTTCCATATTATATATTTCTGCACTGTATTGTTTAAATCGTGAGAATTCTGAATTACATGGTTTTATGTCTATACTATATACTAGTTAGTTGTAGGGCGACTAAGGCACCCGTTGAAAAATGATCATTTCATTTTATTTATTTTTCATTTCAAATAATTCATTTTCTAGGAAGCCCATGCGAAATTTTCGCAATTATTTATCTCTTCGTTAACTTTAAAATTATTATTATTATTTTATAGACGTCATTTTTTCATATGCATGAGCAAATTTAATAATTTATATATATATATATTTTACACGTGAAAGCATATTTCAATTTGTGCTGGAAAAACAAAATGACAACAATTAAAAATTTAAATGTCTAAATTTAAAGCTATGTCTACTTTCATATTTTAATTAATTTTAAAATATTTAGTCAAAACTTCATTACAAATAAGATACCCAATGTAAGGGGCAATTTTTCTGAATCCGTCGGATTAAACGGATTATCGAACAATTAGATTTTTTAAAATTAACTCAAGTATGAAAATTAGGTGGCAACTTGCGTTCACACACAGAAAAGGAAATCTCTTAGCCCTTTTAAGCGTGACAGGGTCAGTCAGTGATGTGCGTAACTATATAGGATGATTTCACCAACTAATATCAAACAAATGTCGTGATAAGCATTCATCGTAACTAATATTCGGGACTTCGTTTTTTTTTTCTTTTTACTGAAATGATAAAGAGAAGCAAATATTTCATTCTCATTTTATTCTATAGCTACATATAGGACTTTCTAACACATCAACAGAATCGTTTAACTCTCAACGCTCCGTCACAAAACATATTTCATTTTGGAAATTGCTAAACTCATTTAAAAAATGCCTATTCTATACATAGCGGATCATAAATATGTTAGAAGAAAAAACTTGAACACTTTAAACATTCGAAAATAGTTTACGTTTGAAGCACCCGTATGTTATTTCCATTCAATTCAAATAACTTTAATTTCATAAGTCAATAACTTTGTAAGCAAACATTCTAAATTGTGAAACCTCGCAACATTTGTTTCAGAGTAGAATAACAGTACGATTCTTCGTAAGGGGGAAAACTAGGCACGAGTGTATGTCAAAAGCAGAAATGCGTACACGAGCCTACCAAGAAATTTCAAGTGACTTCTGCATCTGGATTCCTCTGGCACATCCTTTGTTCAATTTGGAGAGAGAGGAGCTATCTACCGAAGAGAGAAAAGATAAAAGTTTTAAATCGGGTAAAACAGTGGAAATTTTTTGAAAAATTGTTGCGTAAAGAATGAACGAATGTTTCATTTTATTGCCAAAAAATGAACGTTAAAGTTATAATTTTATTTTATAAGTTCTGTTTAAATTTTTCTTTATAATTTCAAAAATTTGCTGTCAGATAAAACACGTATAAAATAAATGTATTAAATATATTCGAATTTTATATAAGTTTAATATTGTGATATTTAACAGTAAAGATAATAGTATATTTAATTATCGTATATATATTTTTATATATTATAAGATTTTTGTAAAAGATTTAATGACATTAGCATGCATGACAAGATATCTATCACTGCGCTGTGTAGAAAATGTCGCGTTTAATTATTTAACTGGGACTTTGACAAAACGGTTGCACCCTTCAGTATAGAGCGGCGTGAACAATATTGTCCCTAATCAGATAATATCAATGTCATCTCGGCACTGTTCTAAATTACGAGACATTTCAGATCTCCTGAAAGACAGCAGCTGATTAATGCTGAAGATTCGCTGACTTCTGACAGAGAATGAAATTAGAATTATTAGCTAATGCCGTAAAAGACACGGATATTTTGGGTAAAATGCAAGTACCTGTTCTATTCATTAGAAAGGCTTTGGAATTGCTGTCGTACTCATTTCGCTAAATAGTAAGAGATAATAGCATTTTCATCTAGGGTATTTCTGTACAACTATTTAAAAGTCGACAGAAAATTAATTTTGTATCTCTGTTGACAGAAAAACTTTATAAAAAGAAATTGGAAGGTTATTTAAGATTTTTGTTCATTGAAATATAAATTATGTCAAATTAAATTCAATAAATAAAGGTAACTATAATAATAATAACTAGCTAACCCGTGCGAAATTTTCGCACTTTATTTCTTATCTTATTTACTTTTAAAATTTGAAACTCATAAATATTACACCGATTTCACCACCTAATTAAAATTTTAATTTTCCAGAAGCCAAATTATCATTAAAATAAAATTAGTATTGTGCAATAGCGAAACCAAAATCATTCAAAGAAAGGTTTCAAAGTAAAATTCATGGTTGACGTCCTAGTTTTCATACTTCACAGGCAGTACAGTGTTAGTATAGGATCCCAATGACTTCCTTTAAAATTTTCTCGCCATATTGGCAATGGTATTTTATTTATTTGTTTTGGCATAATTTTTTTGTTAAAAAAAAAAAAAAAAAAAAAAAAAAAAAACTACTTCTTTTTTTTATTATACTTTTTATGAATGTGTTTTTCAGTCAAATTATGATAATAATTCATATTCTGTATAATTCTTTAAATCATTGATTCTGAAGAAGCAACTTTTAAAAATACATTTTTCCGTAAAATGTCTCCTAAGACAAATATCATTTTTTCTTATTAACCCGTTAGTAGTCGCTATAGACAGCACCACCTATTACAGATTGCGTACTTTTTATTTAACTGTCACCAATAATTTTAAAAAGTGATGTGATCGACGTTTCCTTCAGTTTATTCCGGTTTATGTATATCAAAGGCTACTTCTAAAAATTTTTGGTGGCTATCGAATAAAAAAAAACTGACAACACTTAAGGATGGGCGGCAAATCGACCAACTAGCGACTACTAACGGGTTAAATCATTAATCTGAAAGCCCGTGCTTAAATATTGTCCATTTATATATATATTTTTTTATCCTTGCGTATTTCATTAATTACATCACTATCGACAAAATGTAATCGTAATTGGTCAAAAAAATAAATAAATAAATAAATAAATAAAAATAAAAATAAATAAACGTGCGCATGCCATTAAAACCGCGCAAAGTGTAAATTTCATAGCGAGTTTCATATTTACAAGAAAGTCTACATAATTTAAAAAGCTTTTTTATCAGTTACATAAATAAGCAATGGATTTGACTGCTATTAAGTTATTCTGCACATTGTCTGCAATTTTACGCGTTTCCCTCGATAGCCTGTGATGCATCTGAATATTTTGTATGACCTTGCACATAAAATATCAGTTCTGTTTATACGTTCTTTGAAGTCTCAATTTTGTAAATGTAAGAACCGATGTTAATTTCATTACGTTTACTGCAATATAAGGAAATTAATGAGCACATTTGAAATTTCCACATGCAAACTAAAATGTATTGGAATTATTTTTTATGTCTCTGCACACGAACTGTTAGTCCGACATACAACTTTTTTTTAGAACATTTGAGGAGTAATTCCCACTCACATAGATCGACTTATAATAACCATTTTTAAAGCAAAGAATCAAATGCATTCTCTCCAAGGGAAGCATGTAGTGCATCCAAAGAAGTTTTCACCTAAATAATTGTTACAACTGAGTTATGTTTTCAGGCAAATTGTTTAAAGAGAGAAATTGTCATAATTGGTATTCCTTGGCTGGAAATAATTAAATGAAATTTCTATACATTTCCACATACAAAAAAACTTTCACAAGCTGTACTATAAAATGTTAAACTAAAAACTTCACAAAAGTATATTTCATAAGTATATAAATGACGACAGTTCAGAAGTTTCATAAAAATACCACTTAATGTTTTTTAGTTAATGCCGTTTAGTTTCAATTCTGAATTGTTTAGACTTACTGGATTACTTAATACATATTGAAAAAAAATTAGCGTATTTGAACCGTAAACTTTACGCATGATATTCCGTTCTATGATACATGATTAAAACAGGACGATAGGCCTGAGAGGATGTAACAGACAAGGAGGAAAAGTAAGAGAAGGATAGAGAAAGATGTTGAACTTAATAGTATAATGTTCTCCGACGAAGATTTTACTTCCATTTTTCTGGCATAGTAAATCCTCATAATGAGCTAATATGGATATTTGCAAGCTTTCTCTAATATTGTGAAGTAAAAAGAGACTATGTTACGTAGTTTTAAATAGCCGGATATATTGACGAAAAATTGAAGATAATTTTAAATACAACTTGTGAGAGTACATGCGAAGTAATCCACAATAATACAGGAACATTCCAAATAATAGGCAATATTGTAGTAACACAAAAAGAGTTTTATTAGCCCTACTTTGACACACTTAAATTCTATTTAGGTGGTCATTAAAACTTTAGGCTAATAGAGTAGGCGCAGGTTTATAAACAAGCGACGCTATTCTGCAATTTTTGCGCATGTAGGCAAAATATCTGCCTTTCCATTGGTGCTTTATCCCACCTTTTGCCTACATTCGAAAGTACGTGCGGAATCATCTGTCGCAGTGACGTCACGTGCGCCTGCTCTATTAGAATTAAAGGATTTCAATAACATGGTGTGGAAGCCCAAAAATGTGTCGACTTTACCGCTTACATGATGGTAATGAAGTGATGCTCCGATTCCTCGTTGATTTCACCAAAACCTGCTATCGGGGCCGAATTCAACACCATAGAGAAAAAAAATGGTTGTAATTGTGTTACATATAAAATACATGTGAATTTTTGAAAAAGTCACCAGACAATTTTAAATCAAACGGTTCTTAACGAAAGCAAAGTTTTGAGCAAATTAATGTACCATAGTGTGAGACTAGGAATGCAACACATGGCGACGAACTGCATTTATTTGCAAAATGAAAAGCAACCGAGTTGCCAAAAAGACATAACATGCTGTTGTAGATCTGCATTACGTTAAATAAATAACAATACATGATCGAAGATTTCGAGAGAATTGCAATTCCCAAAACATACATATGTGGGATGAGGGAGGATATAAACATTTAAAGGACACATCGTATATTAATTTAATTTATAACTTTAGAGGTCATAAAATGTTTTGTTGCATTTAAATGGTTTTTATACGGTTATGTAACATTTTAGAATATGTGACATTTGACATCACAGACTCCGCAAATACTAGTGTATGCTGTGGAGTTATGTACGACTGTCTCATTGCCTCTTTCAGTTTCAGTGAAAAGACACTCACATCTGGCATTTATGCAGGTATTTTGAAAAGTTTCATTGGGGGGGGGGGGGTTCGTTTTGCGCAGTCATTATCGTTTCGCAGAATAACGCCTTTTCTGTTGAGTATTACCAAGCACTTTTCAATTAAAGATTGATTTATTCAATTCAACTGTTCACAATAAAGATCTGGATTCACAGTTTGTCTAGATTTCAGCACTTCAAAATGAACTACCCCCCCGAATACTCCACCTATCATATAAAAACTCCTATTTGTGGTGTAAACCTGATTTAGCTGTACTTTCAGGCGATTCATTCGAAGGCAGCCAATGCATTTTGTATTTTAGATTATCATAAAGTACCCATTTTTAATCTCCAGGGATCAAGTAATCCAATAACGCTTCTGTATTGTGCCGTTGAAACAATAAGTTCCATGCGCTCGATCGGTTAGCTTTGTTTCCTTCGACAGATTATGCGAGACCCAGACACTTTGCCCTGCTATCTTTATCAGTTTAATGTAAATGTTCTCGGATGGTAGACGAAGACTGCTTAAGAGTGTTTGACAGTTTCTCAATTGTTTGACACGGAATTTGCTTCCACTTCTGCCCTTAATATGTCATTGTCTAAAGTTGTTTGTCTTCCTTATCGACACGAGTCAGAAAGATCAAAATTACCGAATTTGAAATTAAAAACTACCTCTAGCATTCATAAAAGTTTCATGCACTTGAATAAACATCGCAAATGATTTTTGTGCCAACTGTTGCATTACTATCCTTTCGAAACTCCAAAAGCATACACAAAAAATTTTTCCCCGTTCACTATCTCTATTACAAAATATATATATTCGTTTCATTTGGTTTAGTACAGTCTATAGATAAACTCTATTTACCTGAAATTTCCCCCACAGACGTAATGTATTTGAATACTTTTGAGTGTCCCTGTACACGAACCATTTGCTTCATCTCAACGTAATGCTTACTGCCGCATCCTTATATGATACACATTTAGAATACCGAGTTTGGAATTTCTGCTACTATTTGTTCTTGAGATAGGCTGATAACAGATACACAGACATCCACAGAGAGAGATACACAGAACATTCTCTAAAAACATGATTTTCGTATTCAAGGGACCTCAAAACATGTAAATATAACAAAAACTCACGTTCGAAAATTTGATCCTAAAACAATACTTTCTCGACCCTATGGGTAAGAGAAAGTAAAAATGATCTATTAAAGAATAGTATGATTTCTTCCTGAGCTGTATCCCTTTCAATCTGTTATCAATTTTTTCAACAATTCTTTGATAAATAAAATCCAGCAGCACTGAACGTTTTTAGAAAACGGAACAAATGTGGAAAAAAATTAACAAATGAGTGTTATCTAAAGAAAAAAAAAAATATGCTATAACTTATAATTAAAAATTAACACTTATAGGTGCTTTTTTCAATATTTTTAAGTTTCACACTGCAAAGAAAATGTGTGAGTTCAAAGAAAATACGTGAAGAACAATTTTTAGCGTTTTTATTTCCTTTTTAACGGAATATTTACAAGAACTAGGGGGCTCTGCTCCCTGCTGGCTCCGCTCATCAAACCCCGGTTCACTTATTAACCCCCGTGAAGCTTTTCACTGAATAGGAATATTAATAGTGTAAAACACAAAACAAAAGCGCAGGAAAATTTTATAGAAATTCCCATATTTAATGTCAAATTAAAATAAATATTTAATACCCCATTTTTTTTGCTTTTTAATTAAATATTATGCTTTTTTTTTTTTTTTTTTTTTTTTAAGAATAGAAAAGAAATTTATAATATCTAGACCATTTTGTTTTACAACTTTAGAACTCATATATGACCCCCTTGGCAACTTTTAAATTTTTGTCATTATTTGGCGATGAATTTTTTGGTGTTAACTGCTTGTTATTTATTTATTTATTTGTTTTTTAAGAAGTAAAAAAAAAATGTAGTACTCATAATCTAAAGCCTATAACTTTTTCTAATGCCTATACTTTTTAGGTGATGAATTTTTTTCTTGCCGTAATTAGAAATATGAAATGTGTCCCAGAAATTTCTAAATCTGTAATGTTAAAATATTATCAGTGCAAAATTACAAGGTTTATAAATGAATTTGATTTGGACTTTATTTGGAACAACTTGCAGGTTGATCCACGACTCTATTTGGCGATTTTCTTTTGATGATCGCGGCCTGTACAAAATTTTCATGCACTTACTGATTCATGCGTCACGAATTAGAGGTATCCAGTGATGTTTTTTGGGGGGTTTTAATGATTGCGAAGCAAGCATACAGCCAACAAAAGTTGCCAAAAAGTGCCAAGGGGTACCCGTACAATAGGATTTCACCTTTAGACCATTTAAATGTTCTGCAGTTGCCGAGAAAATACAATTACATAAACCAGATTTCCTAATCCACATTTTTCAAAAATTCCAAAATTATTTCCCTCTAAAGAATTGACTGAAAAAAAATTCTAAAACATTCACCTTCTTTTCCGGAAATACGCCAACCTTTCATTATATAAAATAGCAAAAATTGAATAGAATACTGAATATTAAATGTTTTTTAAAACTTAAAAAAAAAAGTTTAATAAAAAGAAATGTTGCTTACAAGGTTGATAATTTTAAAAGAATAAATAATCCGATTCATAAAAAGTGCTATTTTGGAAATCAAGTTTCCAAACCTAAATTCAGTAACTTTTTTAAAAACTTATGCTGTGCTGACCTATAGTGGATAGTGGGAAATCACGATTATTATTCATGAGAAAGAACATATTAAAAAAATTTATGAACTACATAAGAAATTTCTAGTAATAGAAATATTTTTCTTAATGTTAATAGCAACAATCACAATGATTTTATTATTTTTCATATAATGGATCACATTTTAATTTTACCGTGGAAAATGATGTCATAACAGTAGAAGAACGTCATAAGAGAAACTTTTTGTACGGTGGCAAATAGAGTACCTTTATAAACCCGATGTTTTGAGTTAATAATTTCGTTAATTAAAATGATACAGATTTCTAACTACCTGAAATGCCTTCCTTGAAGCATTCGGAACACATTGCTACCTCCCATGATGCAGAGCACTTTGCCCTCCGTCAGGAGATGCTGTCGCAGACAAAAACTAGTATGTTGTGGCCACCACAAGACTTTCTTCTATATTTACCTATACATATTCAATCAGTAACAATATTAAAAAAAAAAAAAAAAAAAAAAAGTACGATTTTTTTTTTCTAAGTTTTTTTTTTTTTTTTTTTTTTTTTTTTTGTTAAAAGTGAAAAAAATCGATAACTTTGTTTTAAATTATCACAGATTTATAGTTCAACCATTCGTTTTAAAGGTATTGACGAGACCTTTCGAAAGATACCCATCTTTAAAATTTATCCCCCCCGGGGGGTACTTCCCCCCCAGGGGGGGAACCGATGCCCCCCCATGCAGAAAATTTTTTTCCTAGTTACATACTACTATTATCAATAATTCATATTAATTTTACAATCACAAGTTTAAAACAACTCTAATTATGCACATTTATACGAATTTTTGTCCTATGCTGCCATGTTAAAAATTTAGATAAAATGCTATCACAGCGCCACCTGTTGAGCTATTGATCCCCAAACATAATCAGCACCAGTTTATGTCGGGGACCAACTAAATACCAAGTTTGGTTAAATTTCGTTAAAAAAAAAAAAAAAAAAAAAAAAAAAATGCGATATTTTTCTAAGTTTTTTTTGTTAAAAGTTAAAAAAATCGATAACTTTGGTTTAAATTATCACAGATTTATCGTTCAACCATTCGTTTTAAAGGTATTGACGAGATCTTTCGAAAGATACCCATCTTGAAACTTTGCCCCCCCGGGTGGGAACTTCCCCCCCCTCCGGTGGGGGGGGCAACCGATGCCCCCACATACACAAAAATTTTTTCCAAGTTAACTATTACTATTATCAACGAGACCTTTCGAAAGATACCCATCTTGAAAATTTACTTCCCCGGGGGGGGAACCGATGCCCCCCCATGCACAAAATTTTTTTCCTAGCTAACTACTACTATTATCAATAATTCATATTAATTTTACAATCACAAGTGTAAAATAACTCTCTTTATGCCCATTTATACGGAATTTTGTCCTATGCTGCCATGTTAAAAATTTGCATAAAATGCGATCACAACGCCACCTATTGAGCGATTGATCCCAAAATCTAATCAGCACCAGTTTATGTCAGGGTGCAACTAAATACCAAGTTTGGTTAAGTTTCATTCATTGGTTCGTGAGATACAGCGTCCACAAAAAAATGATACAGACAGACAGACAGACATTTTTTAAAAACTATTACTTCGTGTTCTCCATATCCCAAAACATGTAAATCCATCAAAAAGTGGACTTCGAAAATTTTCACGAATCCAATACTTTCTCTATATTACATATAGAAGAAAGTAAAAATTGACGGCAGCGACAGTTGCTTTTTTTTAATATATAGAAAAACCATCTCGCATACTTAAAATTTTATTCCGGAATGGATTTATCGAAACCCTGACAAAACTGTATTTTTAAATACTTTTGGAAATTTCAAACATTCAATGTTAGATTTTTTATAAAATATTTATTTTTGTACGTAAGATTTTTTTGTATATTACAATATAAATGCAAAAAGTATTACAGCGTAGTGTATTTAAAAAAATTACAAAAAAAAAAAAAAAAAATACAGAAATATATTAGTGGGAGATCATTTAGGAACATTCTTCTTTAAAAAATATAGATTCATAAATAACATGGATGCGGACAAAAGAATGCATCATTCATCATTTATAAAGCTACAAAAGTTTTACGTAGTTTGCGGCCTATGTGTGACTGGTTTATCGAACAGTAAATCTTATCGCAAACCTTAAATTTTCATAAATACGCTTTAGAAAGCACTATCCATAAATTTTAAGACATTATAGAAGTCAAAGCAATTTTCGATCAATATAGAACGTTAAACTGGATTTATTTACACTCTCTAGAAGCCTATTCCTTATTACTTTAAAGATCTGATAGATATTACACGAAATTTCAGTGCAGCACTTATACGCTTTGAATTATGAATGAGATGGTGCGCTTTATTTGTTCTAATGCATTCTAATACAAATTTATGTAAGCGTGTAATAAATATTATTGAGTTTATTTTCCAAATAAGAAATAAGTATTGTTAAGTCCTTGATGAGAGTCGCACGTAGTTTACCGACTTTATTCTAAAAATGCAAAATAAATGTTAAGACAATTTAAGGGATATTTAATAAAATACGCTTGCATTTTTAAATTATCCTTAATCAGGTTCTATAATCGATATTGAATACTTTATTTGTCAACAGAATTTAATGAATACTTTTGAGTTGTATATTTATTTAACCAATACAAAATTGAATTATTAAAATAGTCTCTGTTTCAAAAACAAATAAAGTCAATCCAACAAGAAAAGGCTTTGGTATATTTAAAACGGTTTTTCTCTAATAAAATAATGACTTCATTTATTTTCTAGAAATACATTCACTGGTAAAATTATTTTTTTTAACTGTCATTAGCTAATCTGCAGTGTGGTTTTAATTAAACTTCCCTATAAACCTTATCCTACATCGCAAACGGGTGAAAGAAATGCAATTAAATTTGGTATATGGACTATACACGAGATGCGCTCACGGAATTTCGAAAAAAAAAAAAAATAGTTCCGAAATTTCTACCAGAGGACACTTTTTCCGGAAAAACATTAAATTTAATACAATAAACGACCGAAACGGAAATCAGAAACAATATTAACATTTATTGATTAGTTTCTGATCACCTTGTCATCGAACCACATTACGAAAAGGTAAGTAAAAAATAACAGTAAGTTTTTTATACGACGAAATTCATGAACTGCAGCAGAAGCACTCCCCTTGTTTTCGTAAAACAGCTTCACCAATAACGCACGTTCAACTAAAGATACCGTCATCATTACAGCCGGAAACATTACAGCCCCCCCCCCCCCCACCACCACCACCACTCTTGAACAAATTAAAAGATTTTTTTTTATCTAATTTGTGCACAAAGTTTGACTGCTGGTAAAAAAATTAAAGCATCACCTTCGTAAGAAATTAGTTTTAACTTCTTTTGCAACGAGACCTCAAATTATTATTATTATTATTGAAGCAGGGGTAATCTTTCTTCTATGACTGTTGGAATCCACTTGCAGAGAAATGTAATTTTTTACAAGGTATTCTTTATAATGCTGTTTTCTTTTTTAATTCTAATCTACCTCATTCATACCATACGAAATCAGCGGGTATGTAAATATGAACACATGACCAAATACTACTGAAAATGTAAAGATATTTTCCATTAGGATGATACAAAGTTCTTTAATTTGAATTATATAACTCTAAGTCTGCAAGTGAAAATTTATCTGGATACTTTGGTCCGCTGTAAAATGTTATATCATTCGACTGATCTCCACGAAAACTGGTATATTTCATAATCTAGCCAATGTTGTATTTTTTAATTTAATCGGATAATTGGTTAAAATATATTAAAAAATCCCTACTTTCAACTAAAGATTATTATCATTAGCTAACTTTTGGTTATTTTTTTTTTAAGGAAATCTTTTCCAAAAATAGCATTTTTTAAATTTAAAAATTATTTTGGTGCCTCTAGAGAGAGGTGCCCTAGGCCGAGGCCTTGTCAGCCTGTGCGATAATCAGGCCCTGCAAAACATGATAACGTCTGCTAACGTTTTATACCCTAATCTGTTTTGCATAAAGCTTCCTCTTCTTCTCAAGCATGCAAATATCGACATTTTTTCCCTAGAACTGACAGCTTTTCCCGGTTTTACATTTTATTACTTATAATTATTGTTCTGGATTGTTAATATTGTTTCTATATTCCGTTTCGGTTGTTTATTGTGTTAAATTTAATGTTTTTCCAGAAAAGGTGCCCTCTGTAGACATTTCGGAACTTTTTTTTTTTTTTTTTTTTTTTTTTTATTCCGCGAGCGCATCTCGTGTATAGTCCATATACCAAATTTAGTTGCATTTCGTTCATCCGTCTGCGATGTAGGATGCTGTTTATAGGGAAGGTTTTAATATAACCACCCTGTATATATTAATGGGCAAGCATGAAGTTTGTGGTGCACTTTTAATATGTTAATTATTGGAGTTGAGGATTGAAAATGGTGTGGTCCGAAAGGTCTAATGCACGAGAGTTGTAGAATATATTAATAACAAGCATGAAATTTGTGGTACACTTTTAACATATTAACTCGGCGTTACTACTCGCGCAAAGCTTCCGAGGACCCATCAATTTGTTAAAGCTTTGTAAACCCTACCCCTTAATACCGAAATGGACCACACCCAATCCAGATGAGTTCAAGGTGACCTTCAACACAAAGAGGTGTTTCCAAAATTTTGTTTCATTTGTTGGTAGAAAAAGCCATCTCTCGGGTCGCTCAGACCCGTCGCAAGCACTTGCGTACATACGATTTGCGTGAGTAATGCCGGGCTAATCATTTAAAAACACTTTAATTTTTTTTTATGCACTTTTCTTTCATGCTTGCAATCTTTTGTATTTAAAATTCCTTTCATTTGAGTCGTCTGAGTTCCTATAGCAACGGCTCGAAATTTCATACTATTGAACATATACGTAAATTAAAAGAAGATTTGATTTATGAAAATTAATTTTTTTTTTCGGGACGTGGTAGCCCAGTCGGTAGAGCACCGGGCTCGTAATTGGAAGATTGTGGGTTCGGTACTCGAAACGGATAAAGACTGTCGTGTACACTAATGGTGGCTGGTGCACATAAAATCTCTCCTGGCCGCAATGTCCTCCATGTCCCCATCAAAATTAGAAGCGGGAGAGCCATCCATACCGTGGAAGATCAAAATTGTGATGGCATGTCTCCGGACCACCTCCAGGGCTGACCACCTCTAGTTCCTAGACCGTCGCCAATTGCCAAACATTAGTGCTACGTAAAAACCAACCAACCAATCTATTTTCTTTCATTCTTTTTTTAATGATTTATGTCAGCTCTAATTTAAAGAGATATTAGCAGTACGACAAATTTCTGTATTAATATGTAAATAATGTACATTATTTATTTTTTTTAACTTCAAATGTTCTTTATCATTTATCTTTTGGCAACAAAAAGTGAGTATATTTATTTACTTAAAAGTGAATAAAAAAATAAAAGAAGCGAGTATATTTATTTACTTAATATACTAAGTTCATTTACCGTTTGCCTATGAGAAAAGAAACTAGTATTTTATTTTATTTTGTTCTTTTATCCTTTTTCTGGAAACACAGTTACAGGGTGGTCCGAAAAACATGATAGAAAGTAAGCGATCGTTGTGGAAAAAATAAAATGTGCAAGAACATGGAACCTATGCTATTGAATAAAGATATGAATGACATTTAATATACAAGGTGCTCGAAATGTTTACCGTCCCCGACTATAGTGTTATAAAGCTAGTTCCATGCAAAACTCTGTCAAAAAGCGCTGGAGTGTGTCGGAATCAAGTGCATCAATCTCAATTCTGATGGTTGATTCCAGGCCCTCAAGTGAATCAGGGGGATTCCTATAGATTCTGTCCTTGGTGTAAACCCATAAAAAGAAGTCGCACGGATTTAGGTCCAGACTGTATGGGGACCCCTCAATCCTGTGCCCAGTGAATTTTTCTGCATCCAATGCAATCAAACGCTCACTAAACGTCGTTTTAAGCCACAGGAAGACATCAGCAGTTCTATGGGGACGAGCCCCATCTTGCATGAACCAGTACTAGCGTGTCATGTTAAGACAGTCCGCTTCAGGGCTAAAGTGACGCTCTAGAAACTCTCGATACTTCACTTCTGCGACCATACCGTCAATGAATGTCGGACCACTCATTCGCTTCGACGATACCGCACACCAGACCGCATGACCCTTTGTGCATACAGTCGTGAGACGACACTGAGATGGATTTTCCGTACCTCAATGGCGCCTCAAAAAATATTCTTACGATAAATAATCGTTCTTCCAAGGTCAGTGATTCCATATTGGTTATTCATTATTTCCTGTAATCAAGCATTCACCTTAAATGTCAATATACGTGCTATTACAATATGGAAGAATTATACTTATATCAACACATTTGAAATCAGGAACTTAAAATACTTTCTATCATGTTTTTCGGACCACCCTGTATATATGTATATAACTGTTGACATATTGTTTCGATATTGACAATGTTCTTTACTAATAAAATACCTAAAAGAAGAATTTTGATGGGTCAAGTTGAAAGGCAAAAGGATAGAGAAACTTATAGAACTATACTTTATAGAAATATTCATAGAATTATTTGAATAAATTTGTGGTCGAATTTCGACGACTGTTTGATACTAGTTTATATAAATTGTTAGACAAAATAAGAAATATTTTTTTATATAAACTGGACGCTGAATTTATATAGCAAAGTAAATTTGCAGTAACATGAAATGCGACAAAATACAATGTATGAAATACATATCTTACTATTTTGTTTGTGTTAAGCATACCATTATTGGTGCAACATAACAAGACTGACTATTGGTTCTATGTGGCATCATTCAAGCGGATTCTATAGTCAAAATCGGTGATCTCATTTTAGCCTATTTGATTTGCTTCCTCTCTTATCAATCTTTTGCCCAAAAACTTTGAATTTCCTGAAAAACATTTTATTTTGAATTTTAGTCATTTTCAATCATTTGGGATATTTGTGTTTATTGTATTTTAAATAAAGAATCTTATGAACATTTGTATTTTTTTCTTTGAAATATAAAGGGATATGTGTAATGGGTATGTGTAAAGGGATATGTGTGCTTTGCGCCTCTATTCTCGCTTCCTGAAATCGCTTTTTAGGTATTTCTGTTTGTTATATTTTAAAATATATCTTTTATTATATTTTAAAATATATCTGAAATATATCTTTTTTTTTTTCTTATTTTAAAATATGAAGAATCATTTGAATAACTTATCCTAGCATCCTTGGAAGGAACACATTTTAAAAAATCGCTTCACAAATGATACTTTCCTTCGACTTAAAATAAATAAACTTCTAAAAATTCATATCCTTATCTCAAATAATTCTGTTTAGCCGTTCATTGTAAGTCACTCAAAAAGGATAAACATACTGCCAGGCCTATTTTTGCCTATTGGGGGTAAATTTTTTAAATTCCAGAAATCCATTTTACAGTATTCCTGTTTGTTATATTTTAAAGCAAAAATGTATAAATCTATGAAAGACAAGAAGGGATAGGTATGTGAATAAGCGATTGCCCATCTCCTTCCACCTTCGTGTAAAAAATTATGAAGTACCGGAACGTGATTTATGCATAAGAAACCTTTACTTTGCATAAAACCTAATGAAATTCAAATATGTTATTCATATGTATAAAGGATTCCTTTCCATAGAATATGGCATGACTAGCGTTAAGATTTAGAGGGCCACACAAAAATATTCAGTTGCATTAATGGCTATCATTAGAAAATTGCTGGAATGGTATCCTCGTTTACATTAAGCTCTTGTAACACTTTCTAATAATTTTTAAATATGAATATGACTTAAATTTCTGTATCTGCTTGTCCGACTGTTTATCTGTATTTGTCCGTCTGCCTGCCTCCAACATCCGTAAATATTTTTAGAATTAGAGGGGAAAAAATGGCATATGATATTACAGGTCACTAATGGGATGTTTTTTTATTTAAAATGACATTGATAAGTCCTGTAAAACTGGTGTGTGTACAGCGACACCCCCCAAAATGCTAGTGCATTCCGTTTTAGGGAGACATTCTTATAAATAGCATTTAAATAAAATTCCTCTGCAAAAGTCATAAAAGAAAGTGAAATTTATTGTAAATAAGCTAAAACAATGCTTTGTACAGAATATGATATCGTTAACTTTTAGATTTATAGGTCCACACTAAAATATTCATATACATTACGCCCTGTAAATAGAATTTAAGTGTTGCGTTTTCTTTTGTGCTCAGCATTTTTAACACTTTCTTTTCTTAGTGATAAAGATAAACATGTAAAGAGTACGTTGTGCCCCTTTTTCCTTTAGAGAGTGATTTGCTGAAGTTATTTTTTCTTTTCTTTCTTTCTTTCTTTTTTTTTTTTTTTTTTTTTAATAATTACTTTAAATGAACAGTTTATATATATATACATATATATATATATATATATATCTGTTTATTTTCTTTAATTATGAAAAAATATGTAAAAATAATGTTTTGTCATAATGTTCCCACCCTTCTTAGAGGGATAAATCTTTTAAAAATTGCATCTTAGTGGATGTCTACGATATTAGAAAGATGTGTTCGCCAAATTTTATGTTTGCGTGCAGGTTTGCGCTGAACTATGATAAATCAGTTAGTCAGGCCAAACGCTTTTCTTTATGTACTCATATTTTATTTCCTTCAGATCGATTTTTTTTTTAAAATTATTATTTTAGTATAATTTTTTACTTTTACATGTAAAAATTATTTTTTTTACATTTTATTTCTGAGGCATCTGAAACTAATCTCTATTAAATATAATACTGTTAAACTTCCAGTTCATTTCACTGATGAAGATACAATTAGCAAAGTGAAAAGTACAATTACGCTGATCAAAGTAACTTAAAAGATAATAAACTGTTATTTATGTTTAAATTAGAAAATTGCTCTTATTATCGATAAATCTTTCATTTTGGGTGTGTCTGGAAAAACATAAGCTTCAAAGACAACGAACGGACTTAATAATATACATGAAACGTATTGAGATGTTTTAGGATTAACGAGCGTTAATTAGTTTTCGGGAACTGACATATCGCACGTGACCTTCGATTTTCATGTCAAACAAAACAGTATTTTAACTGAAATTAAAGCACAAATCATTTGTTATGAATAGGAGCCTTTTCACTGAAGACCGTATTCTAATTTTTAAGTTTCAAGATATTTTTCTACTTAAACGGAGTTCTGTTAAAAAGTAATAAAAGATATTTCACATAAAATAGGAAATAATATTGAAACTAAGGCGAATAAATAGGAGGAATTCATCTCAATTTTCACCGACCGAGTCAGTATGTTTATACGGTATTGTTGAAACACTTTTCTTACGTTGAAATACTTTTCTTACACTGTTATTGAAATAATTCAAAGAATATTAACACTAAATCAGTGTTTATAATAAAATCAGTTTTTAATAATAAAATATTTAATATAATGTTAATTTAAAAGAAAATAACTTATTTAAAGGAGTGGATTTTATCAACTTAATGATGCTAAAATGGACTATGTTTAAAAATTAACACATTAGAAACAGTTTTAAATCTCATTTCAGAAATTTTTTTGAGTGAAAGGCTGATTTTTTATACCAACTATGTGAAAAATACCTACCGAAAAATACAAGGAGGAATCGACGAAAAGCGTAATTTTGGGGTGAGAGTGTAGGGAACGATGAATCGCTACACGAGTAGAGGCATGAGGGATATGCATCTGATTTCGTTAGCGGGGGAGTTACTTGCAGATGGACAGCTACCAGGAAACTAGAATAATCAACCTTGACTTGCTTCCATCAGCACTGAACGGAAACGCTTAGAACCTTCCTGGCTCAAATCCTGCTAGAATTGCTGAGCGACGTACCACTTCCTATGTAGGAGTGGATGTGTTTTCGAAATGACGGAGCTTCAGTGACTTTTTCTAGTACTGCCTGCCAATATTTGGACACTAAATTTCCAGGTCGATGAATAGTCTTCCCTCTACCCTTTCTCGTGGTCACCTCCTTCACCAGATCTGTCACGTCTTGCTTTTTTTCTTCAGGGGGAGGGGGCTTACGTGTAAATTCTAATGTATAAAAACCCTGCGGAATCAGAAATGGAATTTTGGCACGAACCATGGCTGCAAGGGTTCTTTTTCAGATACACCAGGCATTCTTGAGAACGTTCGTCAACCGACTCGTCGTCGTTGTGAAACACATATTACAGCTGCAAACAGCGACTTCGAAATCCTGCTTCAAAGTTTTCTTTTCAAAACAAAAATGTTCGGTCTTTTTCATTTGTTGTGACCTGCTTCGCATTTTTTAATCTCAGAGTTTCTGGGCAACGAGCGCGTCTTGATTGCGGTTCTAACCATGTACTTCTGTATGGTTCTTGGTTGTTATGGTGTTCCTCACCTATATATTCATTTTTGAACAATAGTTCTGAATCACACTGTATCTGGGTAATTATATTAAATAATTTTCGGTAGTATAAAACAGAAATTGGATTGCTGTCATTTTTTTTTTTTTACTGTTATATAAACATAAATGTTCTTAATAAATAAAATGATGTATAATAAAATGAAATAGATATACAATAAATAATACCAATTAACTTAGGACTTGCACGAATTTGTAATTTCTAAAAGGACTGAATTTTGAAAATTGTATTGGTGAAATCTGGATTGGTATAAGCATTTAAATTAATATTGTTGATATGTAATAATATTCTAATATATATATTGTTAAACTTGCATTAATATAACAATTTGTTATCCCATGAGCGAACTATAAATCTAAAACCGTTTACAAAGTAAACTGTTGTCGTTAGTTGTAAACTATTTACAGGCATTGCTGTGTTTTAAATCTATTTTACAATTTAGTTTTAGTATTTTAAACTGTAAATAAATAAAATAATAATAATACTAATGAGAATCTAATGAGCATATCCTTCTTTTCTTTCAGTTCCTAAGTCTTCAATACGCGAAGCTCCAGATCTGTATGTAAAAACCGGGAGCTCTATCAACCTAACGTGTGTCATTAGCCAGAGTCCTGAACCACCAGTCTTCGTATTCTGGTATCACAACGACCGAATGATCAACTACGATTCGTCGGGTGGCGAAATAACAGTTCAGAAGGCTGGTAAGGACCAAGCCATCAGTCGGCTCTTCATCAAAAATGCTCAGCCTAGTGATTCAGGCAATTATACTTGTTGCCCTTCCAACGCAGATGCAACCAGTATTAGTGTACATGTTCTTAATGGTAAGAAACAGTTCACATTTCTTTTCCAAAAGAGAATAGTTTTTACAATATTTTATGACAATAGTAATATTTCATATGCGATATTTAATAACAGATTTTATGAGTAGAATTTCCATTCCACTCTCTATTTACAACTTATTTGCTTGGTGAAAAGTTACGATTTATCACATTACTTATGCAAAATATATTATATATATTATTATTATTTTTTTAATTACCCGAAAAAATAAAGTTTTGTGTTTTTAAAACCTTTGGTGTTGGATAAAAATGTTCTTATTCTTCATCCCACAAAGAAGAAAAAATACACACATTTCAAAATTTATAACATCAACATTATGTATTTATCGGAAGATGATACTTTAAATGCATAAAAACCTTAAAAATTGTGGGAAAAAATAAAGAAAAAGAAAGGAAAAAAAATAAATAAAAGAATGTTTAAAATTTCAGGTGTATTTTGACTTTAAAAATAAATAACTCAAGAAAAAGGATAATGCTATATACTAAAAAATTAAGATGCTTGTGTTGTTCTGACTGAATTCTCAATGTCAGTCCGAAAGGCAGACAAACTCAAAGAGGTCGTGGATCTTTTAAAAGCCGTACACGAGTAGAGGCGTAGCGAGTAGGTTTTCACACAACAGTTTCACGCAACTTAAAAAGTGAACAGGCCTGTGCTGGAGTACATTTAGTACGATTTTTAAAAGATTTATGTCCATTGATATACGCAAGACTCCTGATACGTCATCTCATGAGTGTGCTGATAACTCATGTGCACCACCCTTATTTGTAAAGGCATTACTAGGACATTTCTCACAATACCAGGGCTGACGAATCTACCTTAATTTCAGGTTTGAGATCGTCATTTTTGAGCAAATTTTGGGAAGTTTAGAATTTTATTTGAAGAAGACAGACTAGAGATACCATCCTCTCCAAGATTGTGAGCGGTCTCGTATGCACTCTGGTGTTCTAGTATTTAAATTAACTCACAAAATCACTTGTTAGGTACTTATGGAAATATTAAAGTACAGATTTACTCAAAAAGTGTTTCATTAATTTCTTTTTTAAAGTTTTTAAATGTTAGAGTTATGTGTATCAGATGAAAAACGATTCATGTCTGGTGAAGATTATTTTGGAAATTTCTGCTATTGAAAAGAACGTGTTTTAATTTCCCGAATATTAGTTTTAAAATCCATTTAGATTTTGCTTGGAAAATTAGGAACGACCACTCATAAGGGAAGTATGAATCAGTAAAATCGCTGTTGAAACCAAGCTAAGCCTCAATTAAAGACCATGGTCAAAAACATAGGGTAGAGTACAAATTTTCTGCAATAACTCCCATGGGGGCGAGATAGGACCCCCTAATAGTTTTAGTTACCTTTATATAAACCAACAAAACACATATCTTAATAAGAATGGGTGGTGCAGTGGAAGCATGCTTGACTTTTGATACAGAGGTCCTGAGATTGAGTCCCCGCCCTGTTGTTTTGTATTTTATTTTTTTATTTTAACAGGAATAATTATTTTTTTTACATTTTTAATTAAATAATTATTTTAAGAGAAAATATTAATTAGATTTTTCATTTTTTTTTTTTTTTCAGCGCAGAATATTCAATATATATTTTTTTATTTTTAAGCAATTTATTTATTTATTTATTAAATTAAAAAAATAATAATAATTTTACGGGAAATACTTTTATATTACATTTAGATAAAATTTTGTTACTGATTTGTGCTAGTGTTTTATGTAAATTTTTAATTGCTATATTTTATCGACGTCATTATTAGCAAGATTTAATAGTCTGCTCTCAAGTGTATTATTATTCATGCAATTTTTTGCATGAAAAATCGTGAATGAACAACAGCTATTGCTTCACAATTCGTCGTCGTATTTAACTTTCATTTCAAATATTTCATTAAATAACTGCCAAATTTGGTGGTGTCGTAAGAACTGACAATAAAACTGAACACATCGACAATTTTTCTCAAAAAAAAAAAAAAAAAAAAAAAAAAAAAACACTAATTTATAATTAGTTTACCTCTCAAAAATTTCAAAATATGAGAATTTGTAATGTATTTGTATGAATTTGTAAATATGAATTTTACAAATTTAGTAATCTTGACGAAAAGCCAAATATTTAACAAAATACTCTTGATGAACAATAATTGACGGTGAACAACATTGTAATTCAAATAATTGTGATCAATCTTCTTATATTTCTTGTTTTCATTGTGAAAAATACTTATGGTTTTCTGACTTTTCTACTTTCATTCATAATTGTTATAAATTAGAAATTGTATTCGAAGCTTTAAACATCATTTTCTTTTTTATGAATAAATAAATATATTTCTTAAATTCAAGGTCAATTGAAAAACTCTTTCTTAAAAAAAAAAAAAAAAAAAAAGAAGAAGATTTTTTAAATAAAATAAATGTTTTTTGTTAAATTAATAATTTAATTTAATTAAAAATTAAAAAAAAGAAAAGAAAAGAAAATACGAATCGTCCTTGCGCGAACACGATCTCAGGACCTCCGTGTCACAAGTCAAGCACGTTACCACTGCACCACCCGTTCTTACAAGGATTCCTGTTTTGTTGGTTTTTATAGAAATAACAAACTATTAGGGGGTCATATCTCGCCTCCATGTTAGTTGTTCCAGCCAATTTGCACTCTATCCTGTGTTTTCGAACATGCTCTTTAATTTAATCGTGGTTTGGTTTCTATAGCAATTTTACTGATTCATACTTTCCTTGTCAGTATACTACTAAAATATTTTCCCATATTAATATAGAAAATAGTAAAATCATTACGTAAAAACTTTTCTCTATTAATTGCATTTATTTTATCTGCACTATTAATGTGAATTTAGAATTTAAGCTTGAGTATTAGTATAAGTGTTAGTGCAACTTATGTTTAAGTATTAATGATTTTCTAGTTTTCATGTGATTAAAATTAATTTTATAATCAAAAATTACATATTAATCGGCTTGAAATTTCGTCTATAAGAATGACTAGTTTTGAGAATCTGCTCCCAAAATTATTGCAAAATGTAGGGTTCAAGTACAGGTTACGCTTGCCAGTCTAGCCATTAGCAGTGTTCCACAGTTTTCTCCCAAACTCACGTGAATCAGTCTAGAACTCGTTAGAAAGCCAGACTCGAGGGCGTTCCTTAAAAGTCTAGGTCCCTCACGTAGATAAATCACACATACAACATCACCAGAAAAACTTTAGCGTACAACTTAATTTTAAAATCGAAAAATAAATCATAATGACTTTTTGATTCCATATCATAAGAATTTTCCGACTGTATTTTGTGCATATCCCCAGTTTAAAAAAATCTTCGAAAAAACTATAAAAAATGAAGAAAAATTGCAGATAATCTGAAGGTATTTGGAACAATCCCAGCTTCAAAAAAACTATAAAAATGAAGAAAAACTACAGGAAACTACAGATTAACTGAATGTATTTGGAACAGCAAAAAATCTGCAGGTCACTTTCCGCCCCTTCCCCCCCCCTTAAACTTATTATTGTTCCAAATACCTTCAGTTTATCTTCATTTTTATAGTTTTTTTTTTTTTTTTTTTTTTTTTTTTTTTTTTTAAACACTTTTTTAAGCTGGGATTGTTCCAAATACCTTCAGATTATCTGCAAATTTTCTTCATTTTTTGTAGTTTTTTTTTTTTTTTGAAGATTTTTTCTTTTTTTTTTTTTTAAGCTGAGTCCATGCTTTTAAAATCTTGTAATTACCTCTTATTAAGAAATAACAAATAATATTTTCAAGATAAATTTTCTAGCATTTTTATTTTTTCTTTATGTTTTCTTTTGGGAGTTATTGAACAATTTAAACGTTAAAAAAGTATATGCATTTTTTATTCATATGTGTTAAAATAAATTCATTAAAGAAATTAATAAATACTGGACACTTTAATAATTTATTAAAACTTCACATAATATATTTCTAATTAGTAATACTTCAGTTACTTTTTTTATTAAAAATTAATATGTTTCCTTTTTCTAAGGATTAAATAATTATCATCATCAAATAAAAATGAAATAATTTAAATCAATTTGAGGATAGAAATAAGGAAATGTTATTCGTTTTATATACTTTAAAGCGATAAAAATTATTTAGTTATTTCCATTTCAATAATTATCTTAGCTAATGCATTGTTTGAAATATATAAAACAATGTCTTAATTAAATAATGAAGTGTGTATATCGAACACAAAAATGCTACGTGGAAATATTTTTCTTTAATTAGAATAACAATTCTCGAAATTTTATTCAATTTTATATTTTAACTTTTATTTTAAATTAGAAAAGAAAATATAATTCATTTCTTCTCATGTCGGCAAAAGCAGTTATTTAAAACTAAGCAGTTTTAAATAAATTTATTTAGGTTTAATTGGCTGAAATAATAGACGCTTTTATATTATTCGCTAAAGGAATAAATGCACGCCGCATTGCACAATGAACAAAATTTCTTAATCAGATTAGCGTGAAGGTATTTTACTCATCAGAGATATCGAAGATTTTTTATTTTTTATTTCATTATTACACTTAATAATTCTTTTTCGTTTTCATTTGCATGGCAGTATCTTCATCTTCGCAAATTGTCTTTAGAAATTGTTAATGCATTGTGAATGGGAGTATAGAAACCGAAAAGAGATACTAATTTCATTAGAGAACATTTTTAACAAAAGATGTGTTTTGCTTCATTGTATGCAAGTCAGGACAATACGTAAGATATAAAACAAAGCTTTTCTGCAAAATTAAGCACTTCAATATATATTTTGCAATGGGGAACCATTCAGTAACTCTTTTTGGTAAAAATGAATTTATTCCCAATAACAATTATAAATATTGAATAGCGCTTTGCTTTGGGTGAATAAAGAAGATAATTTCACAAAAGACAGAAATAATAAACGAGGTGAAAAAAAGGACATTGAATAATTTTAAATAACTTTTTTCAACTAACAAAAAATAACCTAATTTTAAGGAAAATGAAAGAAAAATATTAAAATATGAGAATGAGTTAAAAGTTAGTAATTATCATAAAGGTATTAATAATTCTACACATATGTATTACTGAAGGATATATATATTGAATTGGAAATAGAAAGATTGTTCAACAGAAATCTAGTCAATATCGCTTTTAATAGTAAATAAACAGTTTCTTTGCACATAAAGTATGACGAGAAATCTTAAGAAAATTCATTTAATAAAATTGAAGATAGCTTCATTAATGACTTGCAAAAACTATCCAGACTCATTTAAAAGGAGCCTTTCTAATTACTGAAAGGAAACACTTCAATATTTAAAAATTAGCCACTTATTAAGAACTGTCACACAATTCGACGTGCAAAACCAAACTTCGATTAGAGATTTTAAGTAAATACACTTTCAAAGGAAGACGTTGTGCTATTCTAATGCTCTCAGATTTCTTGGATATGGGTTTCAAAAATTTTATAATCTTTATTTAATTAAAAGCTAAACGAATGTTATCCTTAAATCAGTTATTTTATGTGTAACAAGCTATTTATATGTAATAACGAAAGCGAAGTAGTGATGAAACTAAATTTCATCAGTGTTAAAAATCATTTTCTGACACTTCTATTTAAATTAATTTATACTGCAATATCTTTCAGTAATATTATGATGTAAATAAAGCTTAATTAATCGAAAAGATTTCAATATGAATTAAGGCTAAATTTTCTATAATAATATCACTTGTTGTAGGATCGCTGGAATGTCTAGATTCAAAAGAAAGAATGTTACTTTGTTAAAGATTAGCAGCCTACGCCCATTTCGCTGGTCATTATACTTAAATGAATTTTAAAAATATTCAATCACAATATCAATTACAATATTCAATCACTTTATAAATAAAAACTAAAAAAAAAAAATAATAAATAAATACATTGAAATCGCTCTAAACCTCACTTCGGGTACCCGCTGCCTACAGCAGCTCTTTTCCCTCACGCACTGATTCGGGTCCACGTTCCCACTGACTGCAGAAAAGTCTTTTCCGGGAAATTCAGTTGGGGGCACTTAAGACTCCTACAAAACGAGCTGACTCACAGCTGATCATTGTTGTCCAGCGAAAATATAGCTTGGCGACGTTTAGTTGCAGACTACTCGGCGTCTTTATCGCCTAAAATGGCGAGTTTGCCTAAACAGAATAGCGAATTATTGTTTGCACTTGATAAATTTGGCGAAATTTTCTTTTAACCCTTATAAAAGTAGCCATCACTGTTACTGTTAAATAAGTTAATTTTAAATATTTATACACGTTGAAAAGTAGTGTAGGTTGTAAAATACTAGATTTAGATAATCAAACAGCAATAAAAACAAATAATTGATACAAAATATGCAAGAAAACATATAATTACACTTCATATTTGCGATTGGAAGCTAAGCGTACAATTTTCTTTTGGACAATTAATAGCCCATTTCTTTCGCCTTTCTTCATCTGTTGGAAATCTAAACGTTCTAAAAGCAGTTCTGGTATGATATGAACAATTTTCGGTTGCAAAACCTCCGTTTTATGTGATTTGATAACACTTGAAAATCGGACCGCGTGGGCAACAATCGCTGAGTGGGAAACAAAATGCGTGATGAGCCAGCCTGTATTGGAGGAGCTCTAGGGGTACTTATAGACGACAGGTGGAACTGCTATTATTCAGAAACAATGGTTTTAAAGCTGACTGTATCTTAGCATCTATTAAATATTTCAGTTTTTAGTCCGTGTATTTTATTTTCCTTGCTCTTTAAGCTATATTATACTATGATTCCGGCCGATGTAATAAATAAAAGAAAAAGCACATTTTCTTTTAAAATAAATTAAATAAATAAAAACTAAAAACTATGTATATTAAACTTAAATTTTAATAAGTTTAATCATTTGTACTATATTATCAATTTTTCCGATGAATACAATAAACTAAAAAATGAATAAATAAATAAATAAATAAATAAATGAAACGTTGTTATGTTGTAAAAAATAGATATGTATGTAAACTTAGTAAGTTTTATAAATAGTTTTTATTTACTATGTTGTTTAATTTTTCTAATCTTTTACCATTTAATTTCAATAAATGTAATAAGTTAAAAAAAGATTTACTAATGAAGGAATTAAATAAATAAAAGTAATTAGTGTAATAGCTGTTGCTAAGATACACGGACGATTGAAATGAAAGAATATTAGAAAATGAAACAGAAATGTCAATGGATAAAATAAAATAAAATAAAAATTAACTAAAAAATTCAAATCCGAAATTGGATAAAAATTCGATGAGGGTATTCTGACCTGTAGGGTCAGAAAAGGGCTCAAATCATCTACAGAATGGCATCAGAAGAACAACTCAATCATGCCAAAAGAATGGTAATTACCGCGAGAAGTAATGAAAGAAGGTGGTGTTATGATGTTAGGTTTGATATCTCTGAGAAAAAGAAAGATTTTGGAAATTTTATTACGAAGATGTGGACGATCAGTTATATTAGTTAACCAGTTAGTTGGGATGGGATTTGGACGAAGAATGTGTCAAGAGGCTGTTAATTGACAATTATTGTAAAAGTGCTTTGGAGAACCCTCTTCCCCACACGGGCACAGAGAAAAGCGTGAACAATGAAATTTGTAGAGATAAGATGGGAAAGGACCGCGACCAGAAAGAAATGCTGCAATCGCTGGATTCAAAATGTATGAAGTGAAACGCTTGACTTGATTTCGAAAGTATAACGTCCATTTGTTGATCTTTCCCAATCTTCTTTCGCCCTTCGTCTATTATTTTAGATTTTAAGAACTTTTTGACACATGAGGGTGGAATTGGTAAGGTATATGCCCACTGCTTCTTTTCCAGTTGCATCCTTTGCTATTTCGTCCGCTAACTCCCTGTTCATGACTCCCCTGTTCCCCGATACATGAGCAAGAGATGCTCTTTCTGAAAGACTGAGTAAAGAAGCTTTAATTTTGCCACAATAGGAGGTTTAGTTCTGTGGCGTCCTATGACTTGCAGACTCGAGAGGCTGCCACTGTAAATGGGAATGACTATATTAAATTCTGTATTATCAGAAATGCATAGTAATGCTTGTAGATTGGAATATAATTCCGCTCGAAATACAGAGTTAAAATCCCCGAGTCTTGAGACCCACCGACTCCCCCGGAGTCGCCATAGTAGTAGAAGAGAAGAAAGCATTAATTGTGGTATTTACATGCTCATTCGAAATGTTTTCTTCAGGGTGAATATGCCAGCTGCCTATATTCTGTTGTATAGAAAGATCAGAAAAATATTCTTGTTGAAGTTGTAATATGCTTGTATTTGTGTATTCGTTTTGCAGTAACAACTGAATTGGTGGAATGCCAGTGATCCCCTTTAATGCGTCAGTAGAAATAGTTTTGTATCCTCGTAATAAATGAAATAAGAACAATCTCTGAAAGGAATATATTTTAGATTTTGTGGTTTTTCATAAGTTACCTCCCCAAATGCTAGTCCCACAATTCGCAATTTTCTCTATTATAGTTTTATACCATACTTTTAGCACATTAAAGTTATTTCCCTCATATATGCCCACGAGTTTAGTTAAGTTATGAATTTTATCCTTAAAATTAATAATTAATAGTTTGGTGTATCTAGTTAATACACTGTTGAAAAAGCTGTAGTAAAATTACGGGCAAAGCCCGGCAGCAGATATTCCAGACAAAGCCCGTAAAAAACATTTAGACAATGAATGATGTATCGCCAGTTGTGATGAAACATACAATCAACCTGTAAAAAAAGTAGTATTGACCATAATATTAAAAGTTAATGTTTAAGTTTCTCCATTACTTTTAATATTGAATATTGTTAACGTTCAAATTATGCATAAAAATATTTTCTTTTAAAACTATTTTAAAATCTAAATTTGCTGTTTTTGACAAAATTAAGAAGTCAGTCAATTCTCATATTAGAAAAACGAAAGACTTTTTTTTTTTTTTTTTTCCTATAAAGACTACGATACTGCTTTTGAGAAAGAAAATCTAATTTATTTTTCGAAATCATTTTTATTCGTAAACACTAGAAATAAAGAGGTAGTCTTATTTCAAGGTTCGCATTAGAGGAAAATAATGGTTGAGAATTTCTCACCCTTCTTGAAAAACAAAATGGAATTTTTTAAAACTATGTGAGATCTCTGAAAATTAATCGAGATCCCAAATAAACTTTGAATAATAATAATAAATCTTTTACATTGACACAGAGAATTTGTATCTCCAATGAATACGATTTTTTTTATGGTTTTCGATCTTTATGGTTTCTGTAGTGGGTGCAAAGCAGAAATAACTAGAGCCCAATTCTTACTCATCCAAACAGTTTTCCATTATAGGACCGATTTTAAACTGTGTTTATGAAGTGTTAGGCGTATTTGCACTTTTTAGAATAGCAGAAGATTCTTTTTTTTAGCTGTATTCCATTGAATGGAGGAAGGACTGCAGTATTTCGAGAACAGCACCTGTTACAAATGATGTACTTGTACATATCTAATGGTCATATTAAAATAAAATAGTTTTGTTTTTAAACAGTGAAGATCATACACAATAATCATAAGGCTAATGGCTAATTACATATTCGTCTCATATTGAAATAAACTTTATTTTGGAATACTGTAAAAATTGCATTGTGGAAACATTAAAATTTTCCGTTTTCTAAGGCTTAACTAAAGGGTTAACCCCTTAACGCGCGGTGTCCTCGCTGCGAGGACGCAAAATTTAAGATCCAGCTGCAAAAAATCAAACCCGAAAATTTTTAGCGAAAATTTACGTTTATAATATATCAGGAAAGGCCGGTTTTTTAAACCTTAAAATTTCTTTTAGTTTAATTTAGTTCATGAATTCCGGTGGAAGTATAATTAAAATGTTTAAAATTGTTTTGCGCCGCAAAAGGTTAAGAGGAATTACAATGCTGTATGTTAAAAAAAAAAAAAAAAAAAAAAAAAAAAAAAAAAATGCGTTTAGTGGATAAAATAACTATTAGGATGTATTTTGTGTTTCACAAAACTGGTTTCAAAATAAGAAACCATTTTAGCTTTCTTTTTTAATGTTTTCGTGTCAATACACAAAGAAAATCAATTTCATCCATATCAATTATTCAGTTTCTGTTAGATGGGAATTCTTTAATTAATTCTTTAAGAAAACAATAGTTTATTAAATCCAACTGATGTTTCTATGCGTCATGCGTGCATAATTAAACACATTCAATCAGTATAAAGAACAATCATAGTTTCAGTTTGAAAATTGAAGCGTTCTCTTATGACGTCACTGAAATTATAGCATTTTGAAAGGATTTTCCCGTAAGAAAAATCGTTTGGTGGGAGATAAGAGCAATTTGCGGTAAGAGATTAACGGCTTTTTCTGGTAAAAATTCCAAAATTATACTTTCAAAACATTAATTTACGGATTATGACCGTTTAGGTAGCAAAACGGTCATTTCCCCTAAAATTATACGGTCAAATACCATGATTTTACTTTTTTTTTTTTTTTTTTTTTTTTTTTTAACAGTGTATGTTATATCCAATTTAAATTTCTGTCAATAATAATTCCCAGAAATTCAGTTTTATCAACATGATTTACACTGACATCATCTATCCGGATTGCCGGCTTTCATTTTAGAATTCGTGAAAGTGAAAATGCGAGAGCATAAGTTTTTGTAGCTGAAAGTGATAAATTAAAATCTTTAAGCAGCTGGGAAAATGTAGTGAGCGCATCGTGAGAAAGATTCTCTAAATCTCTCCTTCCGTTACCCGAAAGAATAACAGTGAAGTCATCCGCAAAAGCATAACTCTCACAACCCTGCTTTGACATATTGAAAATTTCATTTGCATTGAGAGTCCGCGAGACAGGTCCTAAACACGAGCCCTGTGAACATTTCTTTCCCTGTTTGTAATCAGCGGTGCCTGAACCCCAACTGACCATAATGTAACGGTCTGAAATGTATGAACGGATGACTCCAGCAATATTTCTTGGGCAATTAAGAGACGCAAGAGAATTTAAAATGTGGAGGGCATACGTAGTTGTCGAAAGTCCCTTCAGTATCAAGAGAAACAAGAATGATATACTTGCCCGAGTTGTTACTGAAGGCACTGGAAGACAGAATTTTAGACAAAGCTTGTTCACATGATCTGCCCTCTCTGAACTCAAATTGTCGATTGTTAAGCAAATTATTTGATTCTAGGAATAAATTAAGTCTATTTACAGTAAATTTTTCCAACAACGTTGGAAGCAAGCAGATCGGGCGATAGAACTTTGGCTCAGAAGGTGTTATTTGTGTAAAGAATATATGTTTACTTTCTAATTAAAAACAAAAAAATAAGCTGATATGCACGTCATATGTATTAATCACTAAATGTGCCAAACTGCGTGACAATCACCTAACTCGAATTTAACGGCGAGAAAACAAAACGAACAACGAAAATAAATAAATTAAATTAAATTTATATATATATATATATATATATATATATATATATATAATAAATCATGAATTTTAGCGATTAATCTATTTTTAAAAATATATTAAGAATAATGTAAAAAAAATTAGATAAAAAAAAAAAAAAAAAAAAACTTATTTGAAGCATTAAATTTTGCTTCAAAATTAAAGACTAACTAAACAAATATAATTTATAATAATGTTTAAACGCCAATATTTAAAAATAACCACAAATATATTTTTTAAAATAAATCGTATCATTAGAAAAAGAAATACTTTTAAAGGTATAATACGGTCACCTTTACCGTGTAAGTGTAAATTTTCACAAAGATTTATATCAATTTTATTGTTTACGCGTAAAAAATAATAATAAAGAAAGAAAGAAAAAAGAAAAGAAAATGGACGCGTATTTTTTTTTTCCTAGTGGCATCAGCTAGATTTTAAATATTGTAACGTAGATTAGACTTAGATAATTGTTTGTGGAAAAACACTAAAGCAAAGTAACACAGAGAACTTTAAGCTCAGCTCGAGAATTTATTTTCAACTCAATTAAATTTTACATTATTTTATATACAACTGGTGAATTTTCTAGAACAGAATATTCTAGAATTCGAAAAGTCTAGAAATTACATACCATTAATCAAATAATTAATGTAAACATAATTAACAAAATGACATTATGAATGAATTAGAAATAAACAATTTACATTTAAACAAAAACTATTTTTAAACAATATCCCTCGACAAAAACCGAACTCACAATCCCTGGATTCGTTACTCGACGCTTTACCTTGGAACCATGGCGTTTACAGGAAACACAACTTTCGTTACAATATTTTTTTCATGTCTTTTATAGAGATTTTAATTTAAATAATGAAATTTCGAATTAAAAAATAACATTTTATCAAAATTAATTATAATCTTCAGCACTCAGGGAGAATGCAGTTTCTAATTAGTGAATTTTTTTTTTAATCGGTTCAGTAGTTCTATAGATTACCCTACACATACAACTAATGTTTTCCTCTTTATATATTAGTATAGACATCCATAATCTGATGTAATGATATATCCATAATCTGATGTAAATATGTGTGAATAGTATATTTATATGTTGATCAATTTATATTTTAATATTTTTCAATTTTCTGTAAATGTTAAAACATAAAAGGCATTTTATGCGAAAACTTATGAAAATTTTCTCCCTTCCCCTCTTTATTTAAATCAAAGAAATTGACAGTCATTAGCTTAGAAGCAATTTGTTTAAGATAGGAACATAATTTCACCCCCCAAACACATGTAATGTCATGTTAATGAATTTCGAGATGCGCATTAATAAAATATATTATTGATTTAATTTTATATATTCTCCCATAATTATTTTTACGCTATTTAATTTTCAATACAGATGACATAGATGAAAATCAAGAAGACTATGGAAAAAAAAAAATATTTTACTGCATTTGTTGTCAAAGTACTTATCCTTTATTCACCACTAGTTTTTGGCACGTTTTACAGCGATTAATATAACTTCTTTAATTTCTCTGTGTATCAATTATCCTCGAAAATATATGAAAAACTTAAGTGTAAAATTCTTTTGTGTACCAGCATTAAAATCCGTTGTTATATTACTATCCGATGTAATAATTTTTCTTTCGTCGCTATAAAAATATTTTTATTGGGTAAAGTGGGGATAAATGTAACAATGCTTTGTCATAGATCCACTTGGACCTCATTTTGCTCACTCGCTATTATACAACAATTCTGAAATTTTTTGGAACTGACTACAATTAATAGGCCCTTTAAAAATATGAGTTTTTTTAAATTTAAGAATGTGCTACTTAGAAAAAATCTGCAGTGACTCATCACGACTTTCCAAACATTAAGAAACTAATGAGTATCTATTATTAAATTGTAAGTATGCAAAGTCGTTATGTTAACAAAAGAGAAAATTATAACAGAGTGTTTTTGTATTTTTCTCCAGATATATATATATATGTATATATATACATAGTATGTTGTTTAATTTAACGCTATTGCCCTTCAAATAATTTGAGCTCATAGATTATCAAAATAAAGAATTTTTCGCTGTGTCCCTGTAAAAATCTATATGTGTTAGATTCTCCAAAATTTATACAATTCATGTGACTGTGATTTATAATAGGTATATACATTTTCAGCTCAATCGAACAAGGCGTTTAGACGCTATCGCACTGTAAATAATAGGCCAAAATGATAAAGAATTTTTTTTTTTGTGACCCTGTTAAAAAAAAAAAAAAAAAAAAAACTATAAGTTCTAGATTTACTAAATCTATACATTTCTTGCCACGGTGACCTGTGATATATACATAAATTTCATCCCAATCGAATACATTTTTAGACGCTATCGCAGTTTAAACAATTTAACCCAACAAGCCATAATAAAAAGTAATTTTTCGTAGTGACCTGTAAAAATCTTAAATTCTCGATTCACCAAGATCAACATCGTTCTTCCTAGAGTGACCTATAACATACTTACCAACGTTTAGTTTAATTGGTCAAAGAGTTTAGACGTTATCGTGTTCATTTGCACACATACATACATCACCGTAAAAAGTGCTGAAAATGAACTCATTGGACCTCAAAAAGTACAAATAAATCAAAATCTAAAAGTCGATTTTTTTCATAATTACAATACTTATAATAAGTAAAAAATGATGACAATTTTGTCGTGTGTGGTTACATTTTCCCATGCAACAAAACGTAAACAAAACAAAACAATAAATAAACAAATAAATAAAAATAAGAAGATTAGGTTTTGTTGAAAATTAATAAGCATAATTAAAAAACGGTAAATATGGCATAAGTGAGGCTGTGGAAATGTTTGGGATAAGTGTAAACTCCTTGGCTAAAATTGTCCGAAATTCCTGGGGTAAATGTAAAAACGTGTGATAAACCAAAAAACTCCAGGAACAAAGCAAATCGGAAGTTATATTCAAAGTCCACATTCTAAATTTAGTCTGTTTAACAAAAATTGTGGCGTTTACTTCACAAAAGAACATTAAAATTTGAAATTTTCAATGAGTTGTTCTGCCAGAGAGGGAAATGTAAAAAACTTTTCAAACTGTTTCCTATCATTGTTTCAGATTTTGTTTTATTTCCTAAGGCTAAATATAGCAAAGAAAAGTTTAAACATACAGATAGGATGACTATTAGGTCAAATTGCAGATTATCATTTAAGCCACTTACGCCTGTGGTTACGCATGCCAGACTTCTCCTTATTCATACGATAAAATAAGATCAAATGATGACAAAAGGAAAGTTAAATGCAATAAAAAACAAGCCGAGCAATCAGCTAGAATATTTGAGAATATTACAGTGGTCGCCTATAGATTCAACGTAATTGACTTTTCTCACGTGACCATCAAGCGTGCGGGAGTGTTTTATCTGTATAATAATGTGTGACAACTTTTGCTTTAGTTGCAAAACAACTGACAGTGAAGTCGAGCACTTGACAATTAACAAGAACCACGCACAGTCATACACTACCTAGTCATAAATGATCGGACACTTTCGATTTCAGACGTTTTTTTAAAATAGCTCAAAAAGTACTAAACAAATCATCCTGAAATTTCAGGAATGAGAAGAACATGTTACTCTTCATATACTTCAGTGAAAGTTTAGCCTCGACAGTGAAAGGGGGACCAGTAAAAAATTAAAGAAAAATGATAGTGTTTGGCATCTCTCTGTAAAATGTAATGCTTGAAATGTGATATGTATGTAGCATGTGACTAGGGCTCTTTCTTATTGTCTGTATAATTTTTTATGTCTCTACCACATGTAAGCAGGGAGATATAAAGGTTTCGTTAAAAAATTGCAAATATATTATTATTTCAGCCATAACACGCAAAGTATTAAACCCAGAGCAAAGGCATTTTCAGGAAACTTGACATGCAATATTAGACACAGCATACTGCAATCACAATGAAAAAATATTAAATATCTAATGAAACATGAGTATTTTTACTAAGTAATTTTTAACTGCGCGTGCGTAAGATTCAGCGAAATTTCATATGCCTATTTCATCATTTAATAGCCAAATGTATTGAGCTACTTATATAAAAATCCCAAACATGTACCGATCCCAAACGATAGAATTAACTGCTATTCAGTTTCTCTCGAAAAAAATAAGCTAAACTATAAGGGGTTTTACTCACATTTTTATTTTGATTCAAGAATGGTAATACAATTTTCGGTGTCTGCAAATAAATATTGAGAAAACCCCTTATCACTTTCTTAATTTTGGGAACAGCTGAAATTAATTTTATTCTATCGCGTATAACTTTTGGTTTTGGGGTTTACACGATACTTGTTTGGGATTTTTACATAAGTAGCTCGATACATTTTGCTATTAAATTATGCAAATGAAATTTCGCTAAATCTTGCGCATATACGGCAAATTATTCAGTAAAAATTCTCATATTTCATTAGATATTTAATATTTTTTTTTCATTCTAATTGCATTACGCTATGTCTAATATTGTATGTCGAGTTTCCTGAAAATAGCTTTGCTCTGGGTTGGATATCTCGCGTGTTATAGCTAAAGAGTGACAAAGTTTTTTGCAATTTTTTTTTTAAGAAACCGTTATATCTTCCTGAATACATGCGGTAGAGGCATGAAAATTTATACAAATAAAAAAGTGCCCTATAATCACATGCTACAGCCAAATTGCATTTCAAGCATTACCTTTTACTGGGTAATGCCAAATGCTTTCATTTTTCTTTCTTTTTTTACTGTTCCCCCTTTCACTTTCGGCGCGAAATTTTCACAGAAATACATGAGGTATAAGATGTTCTTCCCGCTCCTGAAGTTTCAAGATGGTTTGTTCAGTAGTTTTTGAGATATTTAAAAAAACGTCCGAAATTGAATGTGTTCGGACATCCTTGGACAATTCACAGACGAGAGAATTCCCACCCACCAAAATAGAAATAGGTATCTGTGCTTCTTGACTTTTGGTGTTCTAAGTGCAAAATAGTTTAACCCTTTTAAAATATGACGTAATTATATCAATTATAAAATCTTCCCTATGATATTTCAGAACGTAAGTGTACTCCTTATATTAATTCATAATGCAATCTTCTAAAAATTCTAATTTTGCATCGTTATTGTTGTTGTAACAAACATTTTATAGTTCTGACAAGAATGCACAGTTCAGCAAATGTTGATGAAGCATTTGTATATCCATTTAAATGAAGTGATTTATATTTCTTTGGCCACAAAGGGACAAACCACATCACTAAATAACTAAATTTAGTATGTAAGTGGGAGCTGTGGGGTAATGCTCTTAATGAAATACACAAGTCATGGAAACAAAGTAAAATATGCTAAAAACATGATATTTTGACCACCTATAGCTGGCATCACTTAGTCCAATTGTTACTCCACTGTTGTTTCCGAAACTTTACCCATGTGAAACTCATGGAATTGGTTGAGAATTATGTTCGAATAGGTTACAGTTCTCTTCTAATTTTAAAAATTTCCTTGCAAAATACGTGGTATCATACATAAATAGCAATTTTTAAAATTATTTTTAAATTCTCTACAAATCAGGTGAAATGCAGAGGGCATTGAATGACCTTTGTCATTATTTTAATTTGGCAAGCCATTGGCACAGCTGCTGAAAATAATATAAGGCGCCCACTATTTATCGCGATCTCCATTTCAGCATGATATGTGGTTTCAATTAATATTTTAATAGCCTGTTTCTGATTACACAAGGATTTACTTTTTCACTAACATAGCAAAATTTGAGAGGAAAGTTTATACAAGTTCAAGATATTCTTAAACATGAAAATGATATCACCAAATTCTAAACAAACAATACGGAGCACTTACATGTAAATATTGTGTTATAAAACTGAAAAAAAAAAAAAAAAAAAAAACAGTTGTAGCATCCTTTATGTATTCACTTGTTTTTTTCACTTAGTTTTTACTCGTGTAAATTAAAGTTTGATTCCGCCACATTTACTGCATTAAATCTTTTACAATCAAAGCTTGTAAAAGAAAAGAAAAAAAAAAAAAAAAGGTGTATCACTTGCACGATTTTCTCTTACCCTGTATTTCAATACTATAAAGATAGATTGCAGATTAAGTTGTAAGATAATAAAGTTTAATCTACTTTAAAAATAATCTAAAATAGATTTTGGAACAGTTTTATTGTACACATAGTGCCTACTTTTTTTTTTTTTTTTTTTTTTTTTTTTTTTTTTTTTAATTCAAGGCTGTTATTTGTTTACCTTATAACTTGCCAATTTTAATTAAATTTTCGATTATTATACGAAATTCCTTATACGAACTTCAAAATACCAAATTTGAATTTCCTGCAGATTTTACTTGTTTTAAAATTATGCCGATAACACATATAGATTGGACTTTCGTATTTATGGCACTTCAAAAGTCGGTATTATACAAAAAACCCGAGTTAAAAATATAACTTCAAAAAATACTTTTCTTACAGTATGCGTAGAAAAAACTAATTTTCCTTCCTGAGCAGTGTTTGTCTACATATAGTAAAGTGTAGCAAAGTTCTTTCATATATTACATTTAATACATAAGAATGTTTGGCTCAATTTTAAGCAATTCTGTATATTATCTATAAACTATAAGTACACACACTGTGTATTTAAATCTAATTTTGAATGAAAAGCACCTAACTCAAAGTGAGATACTCTTCCAGCAATTTGCAACTAATGCTCCAATTATATGCCCAGTACACAAACTCTTTGCTTCATCTCAGCGAAAAGTTTAGTATAGCATCATCCTATGATACAGATGTAAAATACAAAGTTTGGACTTCCAGCTATTATTTATTCTTGAGATATTCTGATAAGACACACACAGAAAAACAGACACAAACCAAATGCTAAAAACGGAATTTTCTGATACAAGGGACCTCCGAACGTGTAAATATAACAAAAACTCAATTTCGAAAATTTGACCCAAAAACACTAAATTTATCTAGCATGTATATGGGGAAGAAAAAGTACTAACTAGAGCTGTTTTCAGAATCATCGCAACTATAAGAATTTGCTATTTTTATTCAATTTATAATTTTATCTTTGAAGAGCATTATTTTTTCACCCAATGGAGCAATACACAGGGGTGTTTTCGTTCCGAATTTTTTATTTCATTCCCCACCAGTAATGACGAATTGTGTTTTGGGCTATATATAATGCTAAGCATTACTAGAAAACTGCTAATAATATCACTATTAAACAATTACTGGGGAAAAAAAAAATAAAAAATCCGGAATGCAAACACCCCTGAATATGTAATGCTGTTTTCATTTTCCATATTTTATAAGCATAAAAAAATGCATAATATACGATTTAAAAACAGTTCACATAGCTTATGATCTATAAGCCAGTACTATTTATTTATTTCGCAGTTATTTCATATGGTCTAAATCGGGAAAATAAATAAATATTTTTTTTATTCTAACATTATTCTAACATTAAATGCGATCAAATAATTCATATGCAATTAAAACTTTTATCGAAATTTAATATTTTTTATGCATATTATACGTATCAATAATTCCATTGCTATTTCTTAAATAAATTATTATTTATATAGTAAGCTATTAATTAAACTGCATTGGTTTAGTTGAAATTTATTCATGTTTGTTTTGAATATTTGAGGATACAAATTTGCAGCAACATACAGTGAAAAAATGAATCGAATAGAAGCTTGAAAGAAAAATAAATTTAGAAAAAATAAAAATAAATAAATAAATGATTCTTTTTTTTTTTAACTAAGAAATTTAAAACAGTGGAAATAATATCATTGTAACTTCTACAGTTTACGTATTGATAAGGCAAATGTTGTGTTCATGGATTAGCATCGTGTCATTGTTGCTATGTCCGTTTAGCATTAAAAATTTATAGTTACTTAATCTCCCCGTTTGGTTTTAAAGGATGTCTTTACTGCACCTGAATTTAACGGATTTATTTAGCTGACAATTTATTTTTTCATGTTTCTTTAAATCTTATTTAATTTCACAAAACGTATTTCTTTTATATTATTTTGTATATATATTAACACACACAAACATATACAGATATATATACATATGTAAATATACATATGTGTATATGCAAGGAGGCTATAAAATAACGTTTCCTGTCTGATTTTTCATTTAAACTTGTTATATAAAATGTGGATGTTAAGGCAGAAAATTTGCACAAAGATACAATATAGTACAAAAATTTGCGACAGAGAAGTTGACGGCTGTAATGTCACGTACGCACTATGAATTTTGAATTATCTTCCTTTATTGTGCGAATTTTTCACAAATTGCATCTGGTCTTATAGATATAGACGCTATAATTTATTATTTAACGAATATTTTCCGTGAGTTTAATACTGTATTTGCCAGGTTTCGCGATATCCGCGGAAGACTTCATACTAAAAATTTTCTACAACAATTTTCATCTTATTTAATCATGGAAAAATAATAATTATAATAATAATAAATTCTATTAAAAATAGTAGTGATAAATCTGATTTAAATATTCAAAATGTTGGCAAGTTATATATTTCTGCCTTTTTATGAGAAATTTAATTAAACTTTACATAATTTTAATTTTTGTTTCGAATAACTCTAAAATCACGTATGCAACTGGAAAGTTCGATAATCTACCTCGATTCGGAAAATTTCACGGCGCGTTATTTTTATACATGATAGCAGCGTCAAAAACTCCACTGTTGGAGACTTTTTCTTTTACAAAAATCATCTCCCTATATCTTATACTTTGAAATTTGGTTTCATTTCGTTCATTAGTTTAATTTATTAACACGTTAGTAACACAAAACGTCACATTAAGGCCCCTGTAAATATTTTATATATATATATATATATATATATATATATATATATATATATATATATACTCATTACTGATAATTCTAAAGAAAAAACTACATACAACACAAATAAAACGGTAATCAAACTTATCTAATTAACTAAATAGAACAATATAACACAAACTGAAACGGCGTTATGAATGGGTGGCAGGCTGCAATATTTGTGACTTTCCTACTAGACTTCTGGCGGCAACACTCCATTATATCTGATACAACCAAACAAAAACAATTGAAAAAACAAAAAGAATGTTCATAATATCAATTTCCATCACCCCAAGTCACAAATTATCGCAATATAAACACCATTAATTTCAAAGATCGTCTTCATTTCAAACCGATATCATTTATTTTTCATAAAACCATGAAGGAAATCATTTATAAACCGTATTGAATAATCCTGTTTCAAAGCTTTCCTCTCCATACGTAAGATGATCATAATTTTATCTAAATTCTCTAAACTCGGTTTAACACATCCTCTAATTCTTTTTAGAAAACTATTTCTCAAAACAGAAATAAACAGACTAGAAAATATGTAATATATTTATTATTTCAAAATTGAAACTACCTCCTTTGTGTAATTTTTTTAGATTATTTTATTGTGTTTAATTTATAATATACAAGTATAATAATTAACTGTAATAAGGCTATGAGATTAACACTTTAATTTCAATGTATCTGGGTAGAAGCTGAAGTCAAGTGTATCTTTAGTTCGGTTAAGTTTCTCCAGAAGCAAATCATCTATATATCGATAAAATCTTATAGTGTTATTTAATAACTTATTTTTTTAGGCATATACATATAGATATAAATATATAGAACTACAGCTCCCCTTCTTGCATCGAATAACATGAACTACAAATTGAATAAATTGAAAACTCAATTTTATCAATATCCAATGTATTTTGTGTAGTGATTTGTATGTAGTGATTTTGCTGTAGACCATATCATGTTGCACCTTATTTTAAAGGTCCTGGTATTTCCTGACGGTTGGTGATCTTCGTACAGAACACACTGTGCCCCCTGGTGGTGGAAAGTGCAATGAAAGGATTTTGCAGTTGACACCACCATGTGACACCTTATTTGAAAGGTCTTGGAAATTCAAGACGATTGGGGATAAAGGTCTTAAAATTTCATGGTGATTGGGGATGTTAGTATACAATATAGTGCGCCCCTGATGGTTAAAAATGGAACTAGGTGATTTTGCAGTAGACCCTATCATGTTACAACTTATTTTAAAGGTCTTGATATTTCCTGACCGTTGGTGTTGTTAGTATAGAACACGCTGTGCCCCCTGGCGGTAGAAAGTGTAACTAAAGGATTTTGCAGTTGACACCACCATGTGACACCTTATTTGAAAGGTCTTGAAAATTCTATTCGATTGGTGATGTTCGTATACAACATACTGCGCTCCCTGGTGGAGTAAAGTCGATTTTGCAGCGCGTGCGTAGCATGCCGGCTATACGGTGCCGCAGCCACAAGCAGCGGTACCACGAGTCAGAGATTTGTTCGGTTCAAGGTTAATTTTTGAGAATTTTTTCATGTTATTAGCGGCCTGCATGTACGTGCCGCAGGCACTGGGTCACGAACCCGAGTTCCGTTCTCTTTGAAGTAATTTTTTTTTTTTTTTTTTTCTGTTACAGATTTTTTTTTTTTTTTTTTTTTTTTTGTGATGTTTTCATTTAAAAAGAGAAATTCAAACAAAATCGAGTTAAAGATATAAAACCATACAAATTTAAGGTGCATTTAAGGTTATTATCATGGGCCCAGGCAGTGCTGGGCGGGTCCGTTCCGTTCCAGGCTAATTTTTTGGAATTTTTTCATAGTATTAGCGTATGTGATGCACAGCACACCAGGGTCACAAGTCAGAGTTTCGTTCGGTTCGAGGTAATTTTTTTTTTTTTTTTTTTTTTTTTTGTTACTGATGATGATTATTATTTATTTATTTATTTTTATTTATTTATTTTTTTGTGATGTTTTTATTTTAAAATATAAATTCAAACAAAACTGAATTAAAGATATAAAATCATGCAAATTTAAGGTTTATTTAAAGTTATTATCATGGGCCCGGGCATTGCCGGGCGGGTTCGTTCGGTTCCAGGTTAATTTTTGGGAATTTTTTTAATGTTGTTAGCGGCTCGTGTATGCGCTGCCGCAATCACCGGGTTCACAAGGCAGAGTTTCGTTCGGTTCGAGGTAATTGTTTTGTTACAGATGATTATTTTTTTCGTGATGCTTTCATTTAAAAACAGAAATTCAAATAAAATCGAGTTAAAGGTATAAAATAATACAAATTTAAGGTTCATTTAAGGTATCATGGGCCCGGGCAACGCCGGACGGGTCAGCTAACATATAGTCGTAGTATTAAACGAAATAGAAAATAAAAGATAGCATCTGTTTATTTGGAGTCAGTTTGACGTCACATTGACAGTACTTTGTAGAAAGTGATGTCCTATACAGTATTTATTTTTATAAGCTTTTTCCGACTTTCTTTTTTTAAGTGAAATGTCGTAAATTATATTCGATGTTTTAACATGAAATGCATTTAAATAATGATGCGACAATTTTTGAAACATTACGGTCAATAAAGTGATCGTCGAATCCGATGGGTTCTGGCTAGTTTTTTTTTTTTTTAATAAAAATAATACTGTTGCAGTCAGAATAAATGAGCAATATTTCTAATCTATTAATAAATTCTTATCTAGTTGTTATTATTTTTTTTTAAGTAATCGTTTATTAGCTTTTCCAATGTATTTATATATATATATGAAATCCTTTAAACTTATGTTTCATATAATTAGCATAACATATATTACAATATAGGAACATTTAAATGCAGCATATATATATTTGTAGGATAGATATTACTGCAATTACTAATAACTATAAAAAATAAATAGGCATTATAAACTGTTGGTATGCTTGAAATTTAAAATAAACAAGATACAATTTTATAATCTACAGATGTGACCTTTTTTTTTTTTTTTTTTTTTTTTTTTTAAACATAAACCTGTATTATATTAATGGGTGTATTAATTATAATAATTAAACCTGTATTAATTATATTAATGGGTGTTATTAGAATCCCAAAAATGTTAAAGTATTTTTGTTTTATTTTAAACAATGACTTACATTAATGGAATGTTTTAAGTAAAACTACAAAAAATATGATGTTTTTATAGAAATCTATATTAATGTAAAATTAAGATTACTTATTCATTAAACGTTTTTATATATATTTCATTCATATAAAAATATTGTTAACATTTATTTCGAAAATAAATAACATACGAAAGAAAAAAAGAATTTATTTTTGATTGCATGAAAAATAATGTTTGTTCTCAAACAATACTCTTATGTATTTTTTCAGTGTTAGAGGTAAATATGTTTTGATTTTAACAATGTTACCAATCAGTGTAAATCATACGAAAAAGTTATTCTTGAAATTCTCATGTATACACAATTTTTTCTCTGATATTCTCTTTCACTAAAACCAAAACCCAGGCTTACGCTATAAAAATAATAAAATCATATTTTTTTTTCTGGTAGTTATAAGAGGAAAATATTTGAGTTTCGAGGATACATCGTTTCTTTTTATTATCTAAATGTTTTTTAAAACATATTTCTTTAAAAATAAATGCTTACTTGGCTGGATATATCCCAGTCAGCAAAAGTAGATTTTATTTTTTTCCTCTCAAAATTCTTTTGGTATTTGTAAGAGATATATTACAAAATTTTTCTTAAAGTTTAATAAAAATATTTTTAAAAAAGCAAATGCTTCCATTTTATGCAGGAGTTTTTGCATTTATTTTTTATATAAAAAAGTGTATCAATACATTCATCTGTAAAAATAGACATATATCTGTCAATTTATACGTGTACATAATGAATTATCTTTTGTCTTTTTCTATATCATAATCTGAATTTTTCGTATGAAAGATCTACGATAATACAATAACAATTTATACATATAAATAAAATGCCTATTACAGAAAATTCATTCACTTCTTTTTAACACTTTCCAACAAGGTTGAAAAGTGTTTATGACTTGGGTTTGTCTGTCTGTCTGTTTGTCCGTCCGCGCTCTAACTCCCGTAAATAATTATGGAATTTCTTGAAACTGATATATGTGATTCAAGTTCACTATCCGATGTTTCCAATTGGAAATGGAGTTTATACCTCTACTGGTTTGTGTACAGGGATCTTCGAAAATATTTCAAAGCATTGTGTTCTAAGAGAGGCATTTCTATAAACCATATTTCCATACCCTTACTGTACATAAATCCTAATGAAATTGAAATATTTTATACAAGTCCACTATCGGACGTTCCCCTTTGAAAAAGGAGTTTATTTCTTTACTGGTTTGTATACAGGGACAACCGAAAGTAGTTCAAAGCATTGTGTTTTATAAGAGGTATTTCTATAAATTGCATTTTCTTACTATTATTGTACACATATCTTAATGAAATTGATATATGTTATTCCACTTTACTATCGGATGTTCCCTGTTGAAAATGGAGTTTATACCTCTACTGGTTTGTGTACAGGGGCACCTGAAGTATTTCAAAGCATTGTGTTCTATTAGAGGTATTTCTATAAATCATATTTTCATACCTTTACTGTACACATATCTTAATGAAACCGAAATATGTTATTCAAGTTCACTATTGGATTTTTCCTGTATAAAATGGATTAAATACCAACTCTGTTTTATATACAAGGACACTCAAAAGTATTCTAAAGCACTGCGTTCTATGAGAGATATTTCTATAAACCATATTTTAAATAGCTTTACTTTCCATGAAGTTACAGGAAATTGAAATACGTTATTTATATGCACAAAAGAATTATTTACATAGAATATAGCACGATTAGCATTAGATTTACAGGATGACAGAAGAATATTCTGTTATATTAAGAGCTATTATTAAAAATTTGCTAGAATTCTGCTTTCGTTTACATTAAGCGTTTTTAACATTTCCTAACATTTTTTAAAGTGTGAATATAATATCAATTTCTGTATATGTTCGTCTATCTGTCTGCCCGCGCTCTAACTCCCGTAAATATTTATGCAATTTTTTTAAACTGATATATGTTATTCAAGTTCACTATCGGATGTTTCCTATTAAAAATGGAGTTTATGCCTCTACTGGTTTGTGTACAGGGACACCCAAAAGTATTCGAAAGCATTGTGTTCTATGAGAGGAGTTTATAAAAATCATATTTTAATAACTTTAATGTATAGAAACTTTAATGAAATTTTAATATGTTATTCAATTCCCCATCGGATATTTCCTATGTAAAATAGAGTACATTTCTAACTGGTTTGTGTACAGGGGCACTTGAAAGTACTCCAAAGCATTGCGTTCTTTGTGAGATATTTCTATAAATCAAATTTTAATAACTTTACTTTCCACGAAGTTTTAGGAAATTGAAATATGATATTTATATTCAAAAAAGAATGTTTTGCATAGAATATAGCATGGTTACAATTAGATTTACAGGGTGACACAAAAATATTCAGTTACATTAAGAGCTATTAATAAAAAAATGCTAGAATTGTACTAGAGCGTTTACATTAAGCATTTTTGACACTTTCTATCATTTGTTTAGTGTGAATATAATTTCAATTTTTGTATATGTCTGACTGTTCTTCTGTCCGTCTTTCTGTCTCAGTCTGTTTTTCTGCGTTTTAATTCGCGTAAATATTTTTGGAATTTCTTTTTCTATCGGATGTTCCCTATTGAAAATGGAATGGATACCTCTTCTGGTTTGTGTACAGAGGCACCCAAAAGTATTCGAAAGCATTGTGTTCTATGAGAGGAATTTCTATAAATCATATTTTTATACCTTTAATGTATAGAAACTTTAATGAAATTTTAATATGTTATTCAATTCTCTATCGGATATTTCCTATGCAAAATAGAGTACATTTCTAACTGGTTTATGTACAGGGGCACTTAAAAGTAGTCCAAAGCATTGTGTTGTATGAGAGTTATTTTTATAAACAAAATTTTAATAATTTTATTTTCCACAAAGATTAATGCAATTGAAATATATTATTCGTATGCACAAAAGAGTTTGTCTTCTATGTAATGTAGTATGGTTAAATTAGATTTACAGGGCCACACAAAAATAATCAGTTACATTAAGAGGTATTAATAAAAATTTGTTGGAATTGCACTTTTATTTACACGAGCGTTTTAACACTTTCTTATTATTTTAGTGGGAATATGATTTCAATTTGTGCATTTCTCTGTCCGATTGTCTACCTTTCTATCTGTTTGTCTCCGGCTCCTATCAGCCGTGAATATCTTGAGAATTTTTTAAAAATGATACACTCAAGTTCCCTATGGAATGTTCCCTATTTAAAATGTCATTAATAGGTCCTGTACAACTAGTTTTTGTTACAGGGACAACAACAATAAAAAAAAGCCAATGTATTACGTTTTAGTACAGAATTCATTAAAAGTTATATTTAAAATACTTTCTACTAGAATATCTTTAAAACATTGACATGCATTATTACTATTCTAAAATAATATTTTGTATAGAATATGATATGATATGATTAACTTTCAGATTTACAGGACTACAGTAAAATATTCAGAGAGTTTAAAAGCTGTAATTATAATCTAACGGCTGCATTTTCTTTTGCGTTGAGCCTTTTCAACACTTTCCAAAATGCCTAAGAGTAATTTTAAAATCAATTAGTCTATCTGTATATTTTTCAGTCTTTCTGTCTGTTGTGCGATAACGTAGGCAAAGAATATTAATAGTTATTCGATACAACAATTGCGTACAGATGGAAAGTGTTACTAATTAATGCGTACTGCATGATTTTTTTTTCAAATTATACGAGAGAATGTACATTCGAGTTAATTAGAGTTATTTTTTTTTCTTTTAAGGAGTATTTTTAATAATCAGGAAGTTATCTCTCAGCAATAAGTTATTGAAAATTTCAATAATCAAAGAAGAAGAATCGGCGATTCCATCGTGACAATTGGCATGTTTATACAACATATAAATAGCCGTTATTAAATGTTCCGCAGTATATTTTGCACACAAATGCAGCGTCTCTAAACTATAGGTATATTTGGTGAAATATTACTAATTTTAAAGACAGATACTCTATAAAATTCTATTAAACTTAATATTTTGTAACATGTTTTTTAACAGCTTACACTAAACTGATACATTTTCGCAGTAGAATGTTTACGGAATAATGACTTATTCTTATATTAGCATAGATTTTTGTCAAAAACACTATCTTTTGATTTGATATAACAATCTCTTTCATTAATTTATTCGACATCACCTATATTCAATAAATGTTTCAAATGAATTTTTAGATTCATTTGGCATGTACCATGATTTTTAAACTAACGTTTTACAACATTATGATTTATTACAATGACTGCTATTTTATAAATAGTTATCTAACATTGCTTGTACTCTCGATGAAATTAATGAGTGTTATGACAGTTTTGATTGGCCCAATTTTATAATTGCATTGCAACTCTTGACGACAGATGCATGAAATATTTTGTAGGTAACGAGCATTCAAAGAAATCCTGTCTGGGTCAAACACCGTTTAGCGTTCATTCCCTATTTTCCCTCGAAAATGGGTGAACTCATTTCAAAAATGGTTCTTAGACATAGAGTTCATCATAAATATCCAAAAAGGAAAAAAATCATAATATTTTAATTTACGGGAAATTTTAAACACTCTCTAGGTTAACCTGGTGAAATTCAAAAAATAATTAAATGATTAAAAAATATTTTCTGAATAAACGCTCAATGTTGCAAAAAAATTGCAACAGTTTTATAAGGTCAAGATCTGGTTGGAAAATGAATCACGAATGTCACCGACGAGTTCCATAATAAGCGAGATGTATTAAATCCTCGACGATAGCTTCAGGGCCCCAACCCGAATCCCCTTCCGCTCTTCGATGACTTTTTATAGTCAACTTTGGCCTTTCGTTAACTACCGGTGTTAGGCGCTTTTTTTTTTTTTTTTTTTTTTACACACTTAACATTGTGAGTTTTTTCGTTTTCATCCCATGCTTTTTCTATGGATTTTTAGCTTTTTCCCCTCGTTTTTTACGTTCTAAAGTGCGGTGGTCTTCAGAATGTAAACTATCCTAAAGTGCGAAGAATGTAATTTTATTCTAAAGTGAATGTAATCTTAGATATTAGAATGTAATTTTATTAGAATGACATTAGAATGTAATTAGATATTAGAAAGTAATTAGAATGAAAAAAAAATGAGGGGAAAAAAGCAACAAAGTTAATTAACCATATACAAACAAAGTTAATTAACAATATACAACATATACAGTAATCTGAGGACAATGCAAATTATATTTCTATTTTGATGCTTGGCATTTTTTTTTTTTTTAATGTTAAATTAATCTGCTGAGTTTGGCAGCGATTTGTGCAACATGGCAGTGAGCTCTGCAAATTGTTTAAAACTGCAACTCTCGCTGCCATGATGTATTGTTTCTACTAATAAGAAAGAAAAATATCATTTTACCAACAAAAATTACACGCATCACAAAGAATATTCAAAATATGTAGTGTCCAGTATTCATCGTTGTTTTCAGCAATTGCTTGCAATGTCAGAGTTTCAAAAAAAAAAAAAAAAAAAAAAAAAACGAAAAATAGTTTTTTTGATTAAAAATTTATTATCTAGATTATTATTATTTTTTACAGTCACTGGCTTTTTTTTTTTTCTTGTGCGTTTGCAATTGCATCTCCTTGCGAAGGGTAAAGTCCTCCGCGTCATGAGAGGTATGAATGTGTGCCGAACCCTATAAGTAAGGCAGTTCATTTTAGTTAGATTTTGTTATCATCTTAATTAACGTAGTTAATAATTAAAAACGTCGGGTTAATAAAAGTACTCTATTTGCTATTTGCAAACATTGTCATTTTCCACAAAAATGGTAATATGTAAAAATAGTAAAAATTTAAAAGATAAAATAAGTATCAATGTTGCTATTGGTAAGAAAGAAATTTGTTGTCTGCAAATAAATAGTAAAAAAATTATCTGAGATATTTTCAATGAAAAAATGACTGTAGGATTGCAGTTTGTCAGCTGCAGATATCTTTCTTTTCTTTTCTTTTTTTTCTACCTTTAAAAAATTAATATTCTTATTGAAAAATTCTTATCTTGTTCATTTATATCTAATAAAGAATTTAATAACGTCCAGCAACCAACAGACAAACAACACTCAAATTAATGTTATTTTAATTCAATTTAAATGCCGGCACTCATTTTTCCTACAATTCATTAATAGAAAAAAATCAATTAATAGAAAAATACATTCTAAATTACTTACGCTAATGTTAGCAGTTAGTACCATAACACTAAGTCCAACATGGTGTGATTTCTATTATGTGATATTCTAGAAAGTTAACAAACAGAGGAAACGAAGAATTTTATAAAAATATGAAAAAAGATAAATGGAAATGGAAATAATATATTTAAATATAATCCTTTTTTTTTTTTTTTTTTTTTTTTTTTTGTGAGTGTGTGAATAATGACATTGTGTCATGTCTGTGTAATTGAACACATTTCTTTTTGCTTGTAAAGTAGATTTATCTTTTTTACTTAAAAATATATTTTAAAATACTCCGCATATATTTTGGCATAAAAAAAATATTTTAGATTCAAACTCATTTATAAATACTCATTTATCTTTTAATTTAGTATTGATAGTTTTTTTAACATTACGTAATTAGAAAATTCTGTGATACATTTCATATTTCTGATTATGGTATGAAAAAAATTCGTCACCTAAAATTCTTATAAAGAATTGAGTAGATTTTAACCTTCGTTATTTTAAGAAGTAGGTAGAAAAATTTTAAAAATTAAAGCTGTATGAGATTTTTTTCAAATTAAAATAGTAATATTAGTAATAATTTTTTTTTTCATATATTTTCATGTGTGCAAAATTCTTATCTACCTGTACATTCAAAATATATAGAGAGTATTATATACTGCCCGAAATTAACTAAAAAGATAAATAATAAAAAATATAGGGATTAGACAAAATAGGTACTACATTTTATTTTATTACTTTACTTAGTAATTATACTAAAACAATTATACTGAAAAATTCATAGTCAAATAGTGACAAAAATTTAAAACTTGCCAGTGGTGTCATGTACTAAAGCTGTAATGTAAAATGCCTAGATATTACGAATTTCTTTCTATTCTTAAAGACTGATTTTTAGCATAATATTTAATTAAAAAAATAGTATTAAATGTCGCATGTTTCATTTTGACATTGAACATGGTGATTTCGGTAACATGTTTCTGCTCTTCTCTTGTGTCATGCACTATTAATATTCTTATTCAGTGAAAGGTAAAGCAGCGCATAGGCAGACAAAAGCGTATACGCGAGACCCTTAAATTAATCTACATTTAAATTACCATTTAAATATTAAATTTTAATATATTGAATTTTTTGATTCATTTCTTTATGATAATGATTGTATTGTTTTGATTACAATTTACAAGCACACAACACAATAATACTTTTTAAATACTAATAAAACTTAATATAAATAATACTCTATTTATCTCTTAATATTAACCTTTATTAATACTGAAATGAATTAGAAACATTTTTATCTAATGCAAATTCCTCTAAAATTACTTCCCAACTATTTCCTTCGATATCATTAATGTTAATAATCGAACAATAGCTTTAGAAAATTGATAAAATTTCAGACAAAAGCTATACAGAAAATGATGTAGCGACATTAATAATATCAGAATTTAAATTCATGAATTTCAAGATAGCAATTTCAATGGGATTTCAATACGCACTAATGTCATGAATTCAGAAATACTTTGCAGAAATATTTGATGAATAGTGTCTGTACAATCTGAATGTTATTCAGGAATGATTCTTTAGTGTTGGACTGGAAAACATTCATGCAAATTTCTGGACTATAATGCTGTAGCGAATCTATAAAGTGTTTAAATTACTACAATACAAGACACCCTATTTTACTGACAGTTTCTGTTGCCGTAATATGAAATGATCAGATAAATGTACAAGCACTAGCATATAAAATTATTTTATAACAGGCGAATTGTTTTAAATTACATATAATAAAATTAAGAAATCATTTTTTTTTCTTTTAAATACTGAAAATACTCAAATTCATTAACAATAAAATGCACCATAAAAACAACATAATTTAATAATAATAATAATAACAACAACTTGTACACAGAAAGAAAAAAAAAATTCTACAGCATGAAAGATGAGAAGTTGCACTAGTGCCTAGTATTTTGCTAGTTGAAAGCTTATTATTTGAAACTGAAATGTTAGTTGCATGTGTTTACAGGAAATTGCCGTAAAAAGTTTTTTTTTTTATTACATAAATGTCATGTTAATTACATAATTCTTTTTTAAACTTTTTTAAACTACACGTATAAGTGCTTAGATACCTAAGTATAAATAATCCTGGAATAGAAATAGTGTTTCAAAGAAAATATAGAAAAATACGTGCTCATATAAATATGAAATTGTACGTAGATATTTTTGTTAAAGTCGGTATAATATATATACGAACAGGAAAATAACGTTTTGGAGTATGAGTAATTTTCTATCCAGCTTTATTATGAATGTGTTTTCTTACATATATGAAAGGAAAGAGAGAGTAATAAATAAATTTTAAAATAAATTTTTATATCTTTGTATACTCCATAGAGTTAATTTTTATTCCATTCACTCTAATGCATTTTAACAGGAAGTATAGTACCTAAATGTTTGAAGAAATAGTCTAAAATTGATGAATTACAATTTTACAAAAAAATATACCAAAACAACATGAATTAAAACGAGTCCTATCAGCTCACTTGGAAGAGTAGGTTGATTTCTTTCTTCTTATCAAGTGACTGCCATTTTGAAAAAAAAAAAAAGGTGACTCTCCAATTTTAGTAATAAACTTTGGCCTGTATTTTAATCAAACACTTACCGATAGCATCTCAATTTCTATTGCAATATTTTGGAAGGAGAGGAATCTGCATAATCAAGTCCACTGAGCTAAAATAATAACTGGAGCAAATGAGTGGTTCTTGTGTGCCATTTTGAAAATTTGTTTTTCCCCCCTAGTTTCGTTTTCCATGTGGATACGGCAGAAAACTTTCGATACGCACATATTGCAACATAAAATGGCGTATTTAATGAAGAGCTGGGATGGAGATATCTAAAGTAGGAAGCGGCCATGACGTACAGCGTAGCAGGTTCACTCAGCTCCGTAAAATGTAGCATGAAGTCATTTTCCATTTAGAAAAATTACATTTCTTTATTACTCTTATAAGATATATATAATGCATTTTTGAACAAAAACGAATGAGTAGATTCGCAAACATTCATGATGAAGAATTTCAGTTTATTAATCAGAGAGACATCGAATGAAGAATGGAAGCCATTTTGATATACTTTTCTAAACCGAAAGCATTTCGACATTTTTGACTCAAAGATAAAAAAAATAACATCTTTACAGAAAGACAGACAGCAAGCTAATTCATTTATTTCGCCAAATCTCATTGGCATCAAAAATCAAGTTGGCTGAACACATTTTAAATTTATATCTGGTAAACCTAAATAATAGTTAAAAGATTGGCTAAAAATTAAATTACGTCATATGATGTGATTAAATTTTGTCAGGTGTCCAGAATTTGGCTAAAAGTGCAAAATCAATTGATAAAAAAATATTAGAAATTATTTTCAGCTATGATGATTCAACGGAATCTATAAACGTTTGATTGGAGACAGGAAGCTATAATAAAAAAAAATCGTCTGCGGTTTTAAAGCATAAAATGAATGGGTTTCTCTTTCTTTGATATTTTATTTAATTATTACTTGATGAGATTTGGAGCAGGAAAAAGAACAATAAATTATATGAAATTACAGATTAATGAAATAGAAATAAAAATAAAATAGCATAAGCGAAATAAACAAAATTGTATTAAATTCTTTTAGAATAAGAAATATAATGTTTGCTTGTATTATAAATAAATAAATAAAATGTAATTTATATTATTATTATTATTTTATTTTAAAAAGGGATATGTGATGTTTTTCAACATCACATATTTCTCCCCGTCGACCGAAAAAAAAATGGGTTCAGCCATTACATCGTCTATGATATGAAAACTCAGCAAAAATTAAAATTAAATCAAATTATTTCCAATCTTGTAAAATAGATTGATTACAAAACAAAAACAAAAAACGAATGGCTTCCAATACAAATAAAATACGTACATTGTCATATTATCAATAGAAAATCTAGTATGCATACTTTAAAAAAAAAAATAATATTCTTATACAATATTAAAATACAAATACCAATACAGAAAATAAGGATATTATATGGTGATGAGATATAATGTGGTATGGCCATAAATCTGTGTACACAAGTCGTTAGAATATATATCCATAAACAAAATGAGCTCAAGTCCTTTGATTTAAAATCATAATAGTTCAGTCATCATATATTTTATCAGTTCGTGGTAAGATGCTGAAATCAGAATTTTTATGTTACCATGCATGGCGAGAAACTTTGACGAGACCATTTCAGTTCATGTAGGACAAGGATTTGTTGTAATAAATACATAGTTCAAATGTATAAGCAATTTTAATATGAAAGATTGACAAAATAAAAATCAAGTATATTTATATGTTATCAAATATATAGTGAGCCTTTTATATTCATTAAAAGGTTTAAACAAATAATACATGTTGAAAGAAAGTAATAATAACACATGTTTTTATATATTCATTTTTTTAATAGGTAATTGTAATTGGAATATATGAGACATATGCATGTATGTGTATGACAAAAATATTACCTGCACCAAAAGTCTATGTAAACATTTTTTTTTTTTTTTTTAAATAATTCCATTAACACTTTTTTGAAATAAACAATATTATTCTAGTATGTTAACTATTATTAATATGCAATTATAAATAACACGTAAATTAAAGAAATAGTGATAAAAGTGATATACACTGCTGTTGTAAGACAATGCAGCTTAGAATATAATTTCCTGGACCAGCCATTGATTATTCAAGCTGCGAAATTTCACAACAAATAAAAATCACAACAGGTTGATCAGGTCTGTTGCGATGAAAGTATACATCAAATTTATTTAATCTATCTTTAATCATTATAAATATTTAAAAATTCATACTGCGTAACTTTTAACCTAGGGAAAGATATTGATGAAAAATTACTTTCTGTTTCGTAAATTATATTGATGTGTATCATTGGAAATAATGAGATTCTTAGTAAAATTAGAATTATTATAAATGTCAAATAAGTGATTATTACGTGGAGGTGCCAATAAAATTCTATCTATATGCACACGAAATGCCTTATCATCACTAGCATGTAACCGTTTAATTGAAAATGAAGCAGGGGAATGTTTAACTGTGACAATGAAAGGACCTGTATATTTAGGTTTAAATTTATCCATAGACTTCAGATACACAATATCTTTTGTGCAGATGCTTCTTAGTTTAGCTTTTCTTTGAAAATATTTATTTCTTTTTGATTGGGAATCTTGAATGTTATTGTACGCTTTTTTATAAATTTCCTGAAGGTCTTGCATTAATTTATAGATGTTTACATTAGAGTCCAGGTAAGTGTAATTGTAATTTGAATTATAAGTGTCAAAAATTAGTGCCAGTTCTCTACCAAAATGTAGAAGATTAGGCGAGAATTGAGTGGAAGAATGCGTAGATCCATTGTAGAGAGATTTGTGTATATATAGTGCATTTTGAAATGAATGACCTTCTTCTAATAATATATTAATTGAATATTTAATTGATGTGTTTACACGTTCGCTAATAGAGTTTGATTGAGGATGAAAAGCAGACAAATGTATTATTTTTATGCCTACAGTGTCATTAAATGTATTGTAAACTTGAGATGTATATTGTCGACCTAAATCTGATAGAATACATGCAGGGCGACCAAAGGTTGTAATGTATGAAAACAAACATTGAACTATTTTTGGAGAAGTAATATTAGATAACGGGTAAAGTTCTAAGTGTCTACTGAAATGATCAATTATTGTCAAGACGTATTGACCATTACTAAAAGGACCTACCAAGTCTGTGGAGATTGTATGATTTGGATGAGTGGGTGTATATGTTTTTTGTAATGGAGCAGGAGGTGTTTTGTGATGTTTCGCTTGTAAGCATTTAGTGCATGAAGAGACGAAATTAAGGGTATCAATGTAAATGCCCCTCCAAAAGTATCTTCTAGAAAGAAATTCATAGGTTTTAGCCAAACCGAAGTGAGATAAATGCGCGATGGACAATGCTTTCGCTTTTAAAGAATTTGGGACAATAATTAAATAACTGAATGAATTGTTATGAATATTCTCTTTCTTGAGCATTAATACTTTAGAATCAGGATTTATAAAGTAATTGGGGAATTTTTCTGACTTTCCGTTTTTTAAGATTTCTTCGTAAATTGTTTTTAATTCAGAATCCTTAATTTGTTCGGACACAAATGTTTGGTCTGAAATTTCTAGCAAGGGGTCTTTAGAGTTTGAATTTCCTGAGATCATATAATTAACATATTCTGAGTATTTGTTTTGATTTTCATTATTAATTTTATCATTACTGTTAATTTTGAGTCTGTTTTCATTTTCATCAACATCAACAATTGGTAGTGGTTGTATGTCATGAATTAATTTTGGATTATCTTTGAGATCCTCTTGATTGTTTTCAAAATTGCAACGTGATAAATAATCCGCTAAGATGTTCAAATTTCCAGGAATATGTTTAAAAACGTATGTATATTCAGATAAGTCCATTAACCATCGGGTGGTAACGTCAGCGGGATTGGTAGTTTTCTTATATTTTTCAAGGGGAGCACTATCTGACAAAATTACGAACTCACGACTATATAAATAGTACTTGAAGGCGGTGACAGTTTTATGAATTGCCATAAGTTCCAATTTTAATGCAGGATATTTCTTTTCAGAAGGTTTTAAAGATTTGGAAAAGTATGCTATAGGAAGTAATTTACTGTTAAATTTTTGCATAAGCGCTCCTGAAATGGCTGTTTTTGATGCATCCGTGTTGACATAGAATGTTTTCTCCCAATCTGGAAGTCGAACCATTGGGGGAAGAAAGAATAATTTTTGAATTTTTTGAAAAATACTCTGATGTTTTTCTGTCCATTTGAATGTTGTTTTGGGTTTTGTGAGTTCCACAAGGGGTTGCGCAAGTTCTGAGAAAGATGGTAAAATCCATTTGTAAAAATTAGCAAGTCCAAGAATTTTTTTTAATTGTCGTTTTGTCGTCGGTGGTGGAAAAGAATTGATCTTTACGATGTTAGCGGTGATGGGTGAAATAGTATGGTTTTCAATATGGAAACCTAAATAATTAACTGCTGATTTATGGAATTCACACTTGGATGGGGATAATGTTAAATTATATTTGATAAGAATTTCTAACACTTTATTTACTTTTTCACAAGTCTCTTCAAATGAATTTGATCCAATAATCAGATCATCCTGATACGCATATATGCCATTAATGTTTATTTCATCGAGTATTGTGTCCATTAGAGACTGAAATATAGAACTGGCGTTCTTTAAACCAAAACAAACACGTTTGTATCGATAACTGCCGAAAATAGATGTAAATGTTAACATATCTTGATATTTTTTAGGAAGGTCAATTTGGTGGTACGCTTGCATGAAATCTAACGAAGTAAAGTATTTGAATGACGAAAGATTAGAAATAATATTTTGAATCTTAGGAAGTGGATATGAGGAACCTTGTATGACTGTATTGACCATTCTAAGGTCTAAAGCAAGTCTGTAACGTTGTTTCTTTGAACCGTCAGATTTTTTCTTTACCAGCAATATGGGACAAGCCCACTCGGAGCAATTACGCTCAATTATGCCGGCGTTTACTAATTCATTGATCTGTTCTTGGGCTTCTTTTTGTAAAGCTTGTGGAATCGGAAATGGAAGTGTTTTAATAGGGAAATCATTAATTAATTTAAGATTAGGAATTATTTTATCAGTATGTCCTAGAGTACTGAGAGATTTGGAAAAAGCAGCAAATTTGCTTAAAAATAAATTTTCTAGTGTGTTACGTTGATCAAGGGTTAAATGATTCAAACAAAAATCTTTACTTGATAAATCATTTTTACGTTTTAGTAATATATCCTCTGAAGCTTGAATTAAGTGGATATGGTCCTCAATATTTTGTATATTATTATTACTAGAGCAAGAGTCTTCAATTTTATCTAAATGTGGTTCTTTAATTTCATCAATTAAAAATAATTTACCAATATGCATATTTTTATTAAGATGGATTGAATTTTTACCCTTATTTGAGATAAGTAACGTAAAAAGAGAATTATTATTTTCAGAATTAATTTCATTTTTGTAATTCGGTGATACAATAGAATCTAAAATTTCTATATCAGGATCCTTTAAGTCAGTACAAAATATGTAATTCGTTTCTTGTAACTTATTATTTGTTTTTGCAGTAATGTAGATATTTTCACCAGTTTGTATTATAACTTTCTTTAGAAGGTAAACATTCATGTTATTATCGTCAGAGTTAACATTATATACATCTAATTTTTCATTTTGCGAATCAAATAAGGAACAAGTAAAGTCTAATTTTCCAATTCCCATGGAATTTTTCGAAAAGTCAATAGTGACATGATTTTCTTTAATGAAATCCATACCAAGTATTCCATGAAAATTAGAGTTATGTGGTATGTCAATAATATAGAAATTGTGTTGGAAAAACTTTTTTTCAATTTTGAAAGTTGCACGAATACATGAAGAAAATTCAACATAAGAATTGACCGTTTTAAGAGTAATAGACGAACCTAGTCTTTTAGATTTTAAATTTGCTTTTAAATTATCAAATGTTGATTGGGCTAAAAGTGAACAACTACTTCCGGTATCAATAAGAAACTTTATATCATTATTGGCTAATTTAGCTTTTATTATAGGAAGTGTATGAGAATTTTTGTTTACATTAAATAAAATATGATCTTCATTATTATCTGTGCAACTCTCATTGTTGTCACTTGGAATATACCCTGTATTAGAAATATGACTAAAGTTTTGAAATGTTTGGGTAGCTTTATTATCTGCTACAGTAATATTAGCAACAGTTTGAGATCCAACTGAATTTACAAGTCTAGTATGTGAAATTTTTGGAAGAGAATTTGAAGATGACACATTTGTGAATTTACGTTCATTCGCTGATGAGACCCTTAGTTTTCGAGATATGGCAGCATCAGCATCTCCATACCTCTTTTCTAGTTTAAATTACGGTTTTCATAATTACGTGTTTTATAAGTTAAATTATCTCTATTTCTCCATTTGTAACAATTTAAAGCAACGTGGCCATGTTTGGAACAAAGTTGACAAATCGGATTATTTCTAGAAAAGTTTCTTCTAGAGGGAGAACGAAAATTGGTCCGTCGAGTTTTGTAATTATTTCTATAATTTCCTTGATCAAATTTGGGTCTGCTTGACTGAATTACGTTCAAGGATTCATTATGGGAGGGTGGATTGTTGTTTGTAAGAGAAATGCTATTAATTTTCTCAGATAAATCTTTCAATGTGTTTAATATTACAGAGTCATTTTTATTATCACCAGAAAGAATAGTCTTAGTATTAGTAGTGTTGTTGAAAGAATCATATATTTCGGATAATGTCTGAGCACGTTCAACTGCCTTATTATAGTCTCTTATGTTTTCCTCCATTAACTTAATTTTAATATTTGGGGGTACACACTCTAAAAATTTTGGAAGTTTAATGTTATCAAGGGATTGTTTGTCTTTAAGGTCAGGGAAAGCCTTAGGTACAGCAACATTTACACGATGGGCGAAATTTTTAATAGACTCTCCCGGCAAAATTTTTAAATTATGAAATTCTGATATTCCAGTGTTATATGACGATTCCTTGAAAAACTTACAGAAATTTTCCTCGATATATTCAAGATCTGTCGACTTGTACAAAGTTTCATTTTCAATAAAGTATGCCAACGCGGCATCACGAAGTTTTTCTTTCATTACATGTAACGTCGCGTCATTTGTTAGTTTATTTAACATGGCAAAGGATCTTAATTGATCAAAGAAAAATTTGACAAATCTCGCGTCCCCATCGAAATTAGGAACGGAGCAAAACGCGTTTCGATTCTGTGCCATTTCTTTCCAAAATAAAAGTGTTAACTAAGTTAAATAAAAAATAATATGCATAAGAATTCAATTAAATATCATATAATAAATAAAATTACCAAGACACTTAAAAAATGAAAAAAAAATTGTTAAATATATTTGTTCTAATTAAGCATGATAAAGTTTCCAAATTAATAAAAATATGTAGAAATTATTTGTAATATTTTTCTGTATAACATTATAGCTTGCAACCATGAAATTGGCTTATATACGTCTTGTTGTATATATATATATATTATAGATATATTTAAAAATATATATGAATAATACTAAAAATGGATATATATGCAAATTAAAATAATTGTCAAGATATATTAAATTGTAAACTAAACACAAAGATCAAAATATGAAAAAAAATCAAAAAAAATATTTTATGCAGTATGATGAAAAGAAAAAAAAATATCACTATGATCTGGTATTTAATTTCACAAATGAAATAAATCTTTACTTGAATATCCAAAAACTAGATATTTCAAAAATAATATAAGCAAATTTTGATCATTTATATAACTTTTTAACTGTTCTTAAAAATTGAAATGAAAAGTTAAAGTAGAATATAATACTCATATGAAGAATAAAAGACTTTACCCATAAGTAAAAAATTTATATATAAAGTTTAAATAAATGTCAATATTTAAGAAAAATGTACGAAAAGTTCTTATTGTCAATATTTAAGAAAAATATATGTGAGAAATGTTTCTTTTTATTGGCACAATAAATTGATTCCAAAGGAAACTTACCCCTTTTCCGAATCTTCTTTTAGCTAAAACAAAAATATATATAAATATAAATTTATTTATTTACGGTATTTTATTTATTCTTTTATTTAAAACTGTAAGGCTCTTCTCCTGTATGAGTGCGCGAGAAAAAAAATCAACTAGAAATTTAACTGCGCATATTCTAGAAAGACGACCCATATTTGGCAATTCTCCTTGCACCGATGAATCAACGATCATTTAATACCGAACGGTAAGTGCATAAGACGGTCACAAATTGCGAACATTGCATACTGTAGAGAGGATGTTATTCAATGAAACCATAGAAAGTCCACCGGCATGGCATCACACAATATCGCCGATAAGAATCGGTACCGTAGACACCAAGTAATCTCTTTAAAAAAAATCACAGATGACATCCCGCAGCACACTAGCCTTTAGTAAAGATGAACAAAAAATTTTGGATATCCGGATATATTATCCGGCCTGAGTCTGGCACCACATATATTTAATGAAGAGCTGGGATGGAGATATCTAAAGTAGGAAGCGGCCATGACGTACAGCGTAGCAGGTTCACTCAGCTCCGTAAAATGTAGCATGAAGTCATTTTCCATTTAGAAAAATTACATTTCTTTATTACTCTTATAAGATATATATAATGCATTTTTGAACAAAAACGAATGAGTAGATTCGCAAACATTCATGATGAAGAATTTCAGTTTATTAATCAGAGAGACATCGAATGAAGAATGGAAGCCATTTTGATATACTTTTCTAAACCGAAAGCATTTCGACATTTTTGACTCAAAGATAAAAAAAATAACATCTTTACAGAAAGACAGACAGCAAGCTAATTCATTTATTTCGCCAAATCTCATTGGCATCAAAAATCAAGTTGGCTGAACACATTTTAAATTTATATCTGGTAAACCTAAATAATAGTTAAAAGATTGGCTAAAAATTAAATTACGTCATATGATGTGATTAAATTTTGTCAGGTGTCCAGAATTTGGCTAAAAGTGCAAAATCAATTGATAAAAAAATATTAGAAATTATTTTCAGCTATGATGATTCAACGGAATCTATAAACGTTTGATTGGAGACAGGAAGCTATAATAAAAAAAAATCGTCTGCGGTTTTAAAGCATAAAATGAATGGGTTTCTCTTTCTTTGATATTTTATTTAATTATTACTTGATGAGATTTGGAGCAGGAAAAAGAACAATAAATTATATGAAATTACAGATTAATGAAATAGAAATAAAAATAAAATAGCATAAGCGAAATAAACAAAATTGTATTAAATTCTTTTAGAATAAGAAATATAATGTTTGCTTGTATTATAAATAAATAAATAAAATGTAATTTATATTATTATTATTATTTTATTTTAAAAAGGGATATGTGATGTTTTTCAACATCACAGCGTAGTCTAATGCATTCTTATCAGCTTTATATCAAAAGTATTTAAGAATTTTATTAGCGAAATATGAAGAAAGTAATTGCATTTATTTATTTATTTTTTTACATAGCTACTCGACTGTAAAAAAGAATCTTATTAAGAAAAATTATATCATCTTTAGAGTAGTGCATGAGCAATAAGTAATTCTTTCCTGATTAGTTTTTTTTTTTTTTTTTCTCCTTCCTTCCTCTTTATTCATCTCCTTATTAATCGATATTGTCAGTTTTTACCGAACCAGTTTTTATGAAAAATAATAATTTTTTGAAACTATGTAAGTACTTCGTACATATAATTTTCTGTCGATAATTGATTAAATATCTGATTTTCTGTAACCAAATGGTAGGATTTGCATTTTTCATATTTTCTTCTATATGAAATAGAAGAAAGTATTGTAATATTCGTAAAAGTTTTCGGCTTCAGCATTTCGATGGATTTTACACTTTTTGAGATATCCTGAATATGATTTGGCTATTTAAAAAAAAAAGCTATCCGTGGACCTGGATGACATAAATTTTGTAGCAGCTCTAGATCAAAAACAATTGAACGGAAATTCATGAAAAGTTATATTTAGTTTCACCTTAACCTAAATTCGTGTCTATCAACGTTTTCTGCATCTCGGCCAAAAGGTGGTGCTTTTGTCTCATTTTATTATAATTTATAATATGGTAGTATAGGCATAAATGTGTATAAATGTAGCCAATGAGGATTATTTTTAACAAAACATTGGAAAACTTTGTTTATAATAGAAATTCTCAACCAGAATAAAATTTTGTAGAGAAAAAAAAATGAAGAATCTTCCCCTACTCGGGAGTGTAATTTTTTAACATGATATTTTTCAAAAGAATTCCACAATTAAAGTACTGTACAACATATTAACACTATCGTATTGCCCATTAAGGATGAAGAACAAATGCTCTGCCGTACCAAATTTGACCTTCACTCCAACAGAAGAATTCTTGAAAAATCCGCTTGCAAGACTTTTAGTAAATATATTGGAAGGATTTACATAAGTTACTATTATAATCAGTGTATTTCAGTAGAGAAATTAGTTTTCTTCCACAACTTTGGAATAAATAAGTAGATGCGAGCCGTAAATTTAGGTCAGAATATAGGCCAATTACTATTGTAAACAAATTCTTTTCAATTTTACAATGATTGATTAAAATTATCCTCATTGTGTACATTCATACATTTTTTTCCCTTTACGGCCATATTAAAGATTGTGATAAAGCAGGAAAACCGCGCCACCTGTTGGCAGATATGAAAAAAAAAGTTTATAGACAAAAATTATGTCAAGGTGCAACTAAATATAACTTTCATGAAATTCTGTTTAATAGTTCTTGACCTAGAGCTGCCAAAAAAATTATGTCACCTACATCCAGACACATGGAAAGTTATACATTTTCTATAAATGGTCAAATTGTATTCAGGTGGTCTCAAAACGTGTACATCCATCAAAAACCAGAAGTCGATTTTTTTTAACTAAACAAATAACCTAAATAAACAAATGCAATTATTTACTTTCATATTTCATCAATAAAATTTAAAAATATTTTTCATATAAAGATGATACAAATGCATTCTACTACACCTTTCTACATTGTAATACATGTGTATCAAATGCTTTCTGCCGTGTCCACCTAAAATACGAAACTAGTAAGAAAGAAGCACTCTTCGAAATTGCACGGAAAAACCACTCGCTTTAGTTCAATGGACTTGACTTGGCAGATTCCTCTCCGTCTATAATTTTGCGATATAAATTGAGATGCGAGTCATAAGTATTTGACTGGAATACAGGCCTTAGTTGAGATGTTGATATGAGCAATATCCCCACGGAATATTAAGCAAATCCATTCAAAAATACCTATTTCATGTGAATTTGAAATAAATTTTCAAATGGAACAAGATGGCCCTGTTGGACAACGACCTTATTAAACGTATTTTCAAAACAAATCTACTGCCCAAATTTCATTTGAATTAATTCATCACTTCGAAAATTACCGTAATGACAAAATTCTAAGTTACTGATTTATTTTAACTGAATGTTACTTAGAATGAAGAGGGAGGATCGAGTTCATTAATAAATTTAACTGAGCTCTGATGTGGACTACACATACATCGGATTTTATATAAATCTGTTTTTAAAAATGTTTTATAAGGTGTGAGTTTAAATTTTTCAAATGGTCTCCACTTGGAAATAAAACGGTGGATCAAGTTGTCAAGAAATTTTAACCAAGATATTTGAAAGGTAAGTTTCCTGCTCAATTTTGGTTCGGATTGATTCAGTATTTCAAATATATGTGATGCGAAATTTCCAAGTGGCCGTTTTTACTTCCATTACCCTACTACCGTAGGTAACAGAAGTATTTTATTTGGTCCAAAAATTCTATATCGAGATTTCACCTGATTTACACGTTTTCAGGTCCCCTGAGTCAAAAAAAGTGGTTTTCGGCCTTTGGTCAGTGTGTGTATGCGTGTATGTATGTGTGGAATCTTCTGGCTATCCTATCTCCGAAACTATTAAAGATAGAACTACAAAATTTAAGAATTAAGACAGGTCTGGTGTACAGATGAATTTTCCAAATTTTGGTGAAAATTGAAAAAACTGAAGTGGGACATCGGAGACCATATCTCAAAAACGGCTCTAACGATTTTCTTCAAATTTGCTATATAAGCACTCTATTAGATGTCCTTTCGAATTATATAGTTGGTTAGTTCAGGAAAATGGATAGGCGTCCTGTATAAATAGCTCAATTTCAAGTCTTGCAAACGCGTTTCTTTAAAAACGGCTGTACGAATTTTTTTTTTTTTTTTAACTCACTTTTATATTCTCACTTTTATATTATAACTTACTTTTCATACTTTTGTATTTAATTATTGTTTTCCGGTCAATAATTGATTTTTTGTAAAAGTTGGTATCTCAAAAACGGCTCTAACGATTTTCTTGAAAATTGTTATATAAATCCATTTCTTTCTCGTGTATTGCGTGGTTATTAGAGGAAAATTAACAGTCTTCCTGATTTGGTAGGTCATCTTCAAATCTCGGAAATTTGTGTTATAACTCAAAAAATAACTCTACCATTTTTTTCTCTAATTTTTTACCTCGCTATGTGTAAGCTTCGTTTTATATGTCTTCATAAGTTTCTCTTACCGGAAAAATTTTAGGTTTCTACTTCTTTAGGTCACTTTTATACTTTCTGATTACATTATCTCTTAAAAATGCATATAATACGAGTGATAGTGGGTAATGGAAGTCGGGTGGTTGTTTTACACCAGATTTTTTTTCAAGTGGCGGATTCAGTTCATGTATAAACTTGAGCGAGACATTTATACGGGCTATGTGTGCATCGAAATGTAAGCAGATTCCAACATACAGGCGCTTTATTCGATGCGGTAATTTTCCAGTGGCAGTTCATTGAAAAAAAAAGAAAAAATAGAAAAAAAAAAATGGCAAAAGATCGAGCAAGTTTCCTAACTATTTTATCTAAGATATTCGTACGATAACCCCACAAACCAAGATTGTTTTGAATAAATTCAGTATTTGAAAATTTATCCTGATGCAAAATTTTCAAGTGGAAGCCTGATTGCAAGTTTCTACCGTTTAGAGACAAGATGACGAATCAATTTCTTTAATAAATTTGGTGGAAAAGGCCACGTATTCATCGAAATTAAGTCCTGTCTTTACGTTTTTTATGATGTGAATTTCAAATTTTCAAGTGAAAATCATTTGGAAACGAAACTATGTAGCAAGTAGCCAAGATATTTGTAAGGTGAGACAACTGTCCAGTTTTGATACAGATCAGCTCAGTATTTCGGAAGTTATCTTGATGGCTAACCTTTCGTAATACATATAAATAGATAAGTTGAAAGAGAATCTAAATGCATCCTATAAGTAAATTTCCTAAAAATTCAACATAAAACGATAATAAATTAAGTGAAACAAAAATTCTTCATTTTTCTTTCTAGTTAAATTATGCCAACGAAAAATCTTTACCTGAATCTACACATCATATCATAAATCTTTTGTGTGGTCCTAAAAAGAGCACATTTTATACCGTATTTCATGTGAAACATGTTTTGGGTCGTATATAAAGAAAAAGTCACTTTTAATTTATTGCACATACATCACAGAATGTTTCCGTTATGTAGCAAAAAAGCGTACAATCTTTCAAAAAGGTAATATATGTATGCTCTCTCATACCTTTCTGAAACATTCGCCCTTTTTGATGTTTTATTAGTTCCCCATCATACTATAGGTATGGGGAACTTAGGTAATCGTGAAAAATTTCGACCTCGGTTTTTTGACTTTTCTACACGTTTTCAGGTGTGAGGAATCCGAAAATGACAAAATTTCTATGGTGTCTGTCTGTAGGGTGTCTGTTAGTCTGTTAGTCTGTTAGTGTGTTAGTCTGTTAGTGGGTCAGTCCGTTAGTTTGTTAGTCTGTGTACACGATATCTCAAGAACAAATTGTCGCAGAGAGGTCAGATCAGTTTTAAAATATTACTTTCGACACTGGCAAGAACCCTATTCATTTGCAACATTCGATTTTAAAAACTTCGTAAGTTATTCGAAATTTACGATTTTCTTAACATGGGAGAATAGGACAAAAAATCACTTAAACGTGCATTAAATGAAAACTTTTTTTGTAAAAATGTCAGACCAGTTTTAAAATATCAGTTTTGATGCCGGAATGAACATCAGTAACTATAAATATGCTACTTTGAAAATTTCGCAAGTTACTGGAAATTTACGAATTTCTTAACATGGCAGTATAAGGGAAAATTTCACATAAACGTCAATTTTGAGAGATATTTTCATCGTAAAGATGTCAGACTACTTTTGAAACCTTATTTAGGACACTGGCGTGAATATTAATGACTATGAATTTTCCAATATAAAGATTTCGTAAGTTATTTGAAATTTACGAATTTCTTAACATGGCTGAATAAGAGCAAAATTTCACATAAACGTCAATCTTGAGGGATATTTTCATCGTAAAGATGTCAAACCACTTTCGAAATAATATTTAGGATACTGGCATGGATATCATAGACTATGATTTTTCCAATTTAAAAAATTCGTAAGTTATTTGGAATTTACGATTTATTTAACATGTCAGAATAAAGCAAAATTGAGCATAAACTTCCATTTTGAGGATCCTAAATACGTTAGACAACTTCAAAATTACGTTTATGATATTTGTTTGAACATGATTGAATACAAATATTCTAATAGGAAATTTTCGTAAATTATTCGTAATTTACGTTTTTATCAACATAGCGAAATTGTAAATTTTTCATATAAATATGAATTTGAGGATTATTGCATTGGAAATAGTAGCATGAAAACTAAACAACGAAATTGACCCTGATAAAATAAATTAATAGATTAGAATAAGATAAATATATCGAAATGAACGGTGGATAGCCTATTAGGCGAGGATTTCATTCTGTCACTGTATGAAGCTTTGGTCAAATTGATTTCTTTTAACATTATTGCCGAAACATCAGTGGAGGCCCTCTGTTGAGACTCAAAACGGTTTTGGGCTGTGTCTGTCTGTCTGTCTGTCTGTCGCGCGATAGCGGCCGCCAAAAAAGCGCTATTTACTTGAAATTTGGTACACATGTTCATGAGCCCCACGAAATCAGCTGTATAGTTTTTGGTATGTATTCCATTTGTAGTTCGTATACAGGGACACGCCAAAGTTTTTCTTATCATTACGGCCTATGGGAGAAATTTATATGTATCACGATAGCGGCCACAAAAATCACGCTATTGACTTGCAATTTGGTACACGTGTTCATGTGCCCCGCGAAATCTGCTGTATAGTTTTGGGTGTGTATTCCATTTGTAATTTGTGTACAGGGACACGCCAAAGTTTTTCTTATCATTACGGCCTATGGGAGGAATTTGTATGTACCGCGATAGCGGCCACAAAAATCACGCTATTGACTTGCAATTTGGTACACGTGTTCATGAGCCCAACGGAATCAGCTGTATAGTTTTAGGTGTGTATTCCATTTGTAATTCGTGTACAGGGACACGCCAAAGATTTTTTATGATTAGGGCCTATGGGAAGAATCTGTATGTACCGCGATAGCCACCGCAAAAATCAAGCTGACTTCCAATTTTTGCCGAAATGTGAATGGAGGCCCTCTGTTGAGACTCAAAAGGATTTTGGATTCCGTCTGTCTGTCTGTCTGTCATGCGATAGCGGCCGCAAAAAACACGCTATTGACTTGAAATTTTGTACACATGTTCATGATGCCCACGAAATTAGCTGTATAGTTTTCGGTGTGCATTCCATTTGTAAGTTCGTGTACAGGGACACGCCAAAGTTTTTTTTTACCATTATGGCCTATGGGAAGAATTTGTATGTACCGCGATAGCGGCCCCCAAAATAACGCTATTGACTTGCAATTTGGTACACATATTCATGAGCCCATTGAGCAAGCATTTGACGAAACTGATATAGATCTGAGACTGACCGCCTTGGCGAAATTAATGCTTCTTTTATACTTTTCTAACGAAAACACACTGTTCTGGAAAATTCTCGTATCACATCAGCCAATGAGTTTAGAGCTTCCATATTTGGTATATCCCTAATAAGGATTTTCTCGCCAAGATCGCCAAAAAAATCGCCAAGGAGGGAAATAGTCGCCAAATTTGGCGCCAAATTTATTTCTTCCCTTATAGGAGCTTTTTAATGCGTTTTTAAAGGAAAATTTGGCTATTTTAACGCTAAAACGACTATAAAGGCACAAAATTAGCATTTTATCAACTTACTAAACCTCTTTGAAAGAATTTATACAAAAATAAATGCAATTATTTACAATTTCGTAACACTTTATATCATATACAAATAGGTATACAAAGAGAGATACAACGGGGGGTGGAGGGGGGCTGGAATGTATTTGATTTTGGTAATAAGTCGATCGAATCAATATATACTATTATATAATAAGGAATAAATAAAAATGACCTATTGAATAATGTCTGATGCAAATAGGACGTTGAGGCTCCTGATCTGCAGATCCACTAGGAATATGTCTCGCACTAGAAATTTCTGAGAACATAAATATGATGGGGAACTGAGCAGAGTCCACCTATGCCAACTAGTCTGTTATATAATCGAAACATTTTTGTTACGTATCTGATTTTTTGTTACGATCGCGGACATTTCTACGTTTTTGAAACTGATAGGAAAGCAAACTGAAAGTTTTGAAACGTTTCTGAAATATTTACAATGTTTCGATGTTGTATAATTGTTACGTTTCTGGAACATTTTGTGCTGTTGGGGTGGGTTGTTCGGAAAGTAATTTCGTTTTTCTCAGCAGAGGACTTAATTGTATTTTTTTTCACACCATCTTCCCAATTAAGCTGCATTACCATTATATATTGTGACAGCTGATACATATAGCGATGCTTGCTTGTGAAAAATTTCGTTTTATTCTGCTCAATAGGTTTTGATGGGTGCCCTATTAAATAAAGAAAATCGTAAGCGACATTTTCGGTATATTTTGTTTTTGCTATCAAAAAGGGGAAAATACTGTTCAAACAAGGTAAAAAGTATACGATGTGCATACAGAAAATTTATTTAAAGAACGCCAGTGTCAAAACTGGTTTACCAAATTTTTTTCCGGCAATTTTGACGTTGGAGATGCATTACTTTCTGGAAAACCAGTTTACGGTAAAGAAGAAAACTAAAACATTGATTTATGAAAACTGCCAAATAACAATTCGGGAGATCTCTAAGAAACCGATCAACGTGGTGAATATATAATTCAGTAAAATATTTATTCAATATAAGAAAATCGTCTTTCATTTTCAAAGGAAAAAACGAAATTATTTTCCTAGCAACCCAATATTTAATAGGACGTAAGTACATAAATTTTCCATACTGTATATACTAGAATTTCTGTGTCATTGACGTGATTTGTTTCAATAGTTTTCTGTTGCACTGTACGTGCACCATTCTTCCGATCGCTGTTAATGTTTGAAGTAGTTTCCCACATGATAATGGTTTAAATTACTGAGCTTAACTTTCTGCTAATATATGTTCGTGAATTTTTCTGATAATATAACGCATATAACAATAGCTAATATATATATATATATATATATATATATATATATATATGAATAATATTATTAATTCTGGTCACACCAGTAATTATTATTAATTTTTTCATTTATATATTTAATCTCATCACTGTAGTCTGTTTTGTACGTTGACGCTTTGGTACTGTCCTTGCGCCTACTTCATTTTGTCTGGTAAAAGATCGTGGTATTGTTTTGCAATTTGTGGTATTTCCGATCAAAATCTTTATTCATTATTTAAAATCGATATTTAAATTTTTACTGGATACACTAAATAACTTCGATAATGTTAGAGCGACTTTTAGTTTAATTGAAATAGCTTACATTTCTTTTATATTGAAATTAAAAATGATTAAATTTATAACTAATTTAATATTAAAACTGGCATTTATATACATACATATATATGTATGGAATTTCTTCAACTAGAACTAAGAAATGTATATTTGACAAAAGAAGAATTTTTAAATAAATTTTAGAAATTCACATAGGAGTAACGGTTATGATAGGTTTGTTATTTCTGGTTTAGTAATAAATTAAATTTAGTATCTATATATTAAGTAGAAATTTTAAAGCAGATACTAAATAATGATAATAATAAATAAATAAAATAAACAAAAAATATACGAGTATTATCAGAATTTGAAAAATTATTGCTTCGCAAAGCAAAAATTAATGACAACAATTTTTTTTACAATAGCCAAAATAATTTATTCATTATCCAATAATCCCAAAACACATTTGTGGTTTGTCGAAAGACAAAAACTGGAGAAAAATAAATAAACTCAAAAGAATGTTCTTTTAATTTCTTTTTCTGTAGTTTTTATCTCTTTGTTTTTTAGCATAAGGAGACCACTATTTGAAATTCCATGGGATTTTATGCTAACACTTTTTTTTCGGAAATCAGTCTATGAGAAAATAATTAATTTTCCAAAAGCAATTTTTTTTTTTCCAAGCAATAAACTAATTTGATTTTCTTTCTAAAATTTTAATGATTATTTGATTAAATTTCTCCCTTTTTTATTCTTACACTGTCTTTGAATTATTACACAATTAAAGTGATTAGATATAAAGAAGAAGATACATTGTTAACGCCATTTTTACACGAACGTTATTTAATAATGTACCCTATTAAGAAATAAATGTTTAGCTTTTTTTTATGATACATAAGTAAAAGGAATAAGATTCCCTACATAAGTTTTTCTTTCAATGATATTTTAATTAATAACAAAATTTTTCTTGCTCTTCACGTTTATAGGCTATATTAACAAAAGAACATTACATGGAAATTCAGCACTTTTTTTTTTTTTTAGATATTCTGTTTTAACAAATAAAAAATTATGTTAGTCTACTACAAATATTTGAAATTAATTGCATTTTATCATTAAATTTATCTAGAAATGTGTAAGAGGATTAAGTAGATAAATTCTCGAACTAAGTAAATGTTATTCATTATGCACTTTTTTTTTTTTTTTTTTTTTTGTACATTATTTAATTAGAAAATATTTTACATTAAAATCGAGGAATAATTTATTTTCAGTTGTTAAATTCCTCTATTTTCATCTATCTAATCATTCTTATAGGTAATAATTCTGTTTTTATTTCATTTTTTTTTTTCACTTATTAATTTACTGCATGTAATGTTTCAGTTCAATATATGTATTCCCAATTCCCCTAATGAAGCAGTTCAAATCTTGTACTATGTAAAGGAAGCTGCGTGAAATTAGTCACATGTGCTTCCAAACTCTACCACCCCCTAAGTAGTGTGCATGTAAATTCCAATTGTAAGTCACGGTCAGACTAATTATGTGTATTTTTGCAGGTGAAAAAAGAGCTGCAATGCAACATGATTTGAATACCTCTCCCGTAGCTGGAGCTCCAAATTTTGTGGACCAATGCTTTTGGGTGTTTTGGCTTAGTCTGATATTTTCATTGGTTCTGTCATCCTGACGTCATTGACCGGCAATTGATCGGCAAATCAGAAATGACAGTCCGTCCACTTCTCAGCCACACTTTTGTAAGTTACATTCGATTTCTGTTTCTGTTGGCCGCACTTTTCAACATTAGCATTTATTTTTTAGATATTTTACCACTTACAGTTTTAGTTAAATCACGGTGAACAAAATTTAAATTTATTTTTTATGTTTCAGTTTGTATGTCATACTCAGTTTGTGCGTGACTTTGTTGAAACTTACTTTTAAGAAAATGTATTATCGTTATCAGTAGTTTGAGTTTTCCTAAACGGTTTTTACGATTGACACTACATACAATGCGTATCGGCAAAAGGGAAATCATTTGTGTTAAATTTACTAATAATCGAAAGCCAATAATTTAAAGTTCGAATATTTGGATGTGTCAATTGTCAGTGAATTTATTTATAAATACAAATAAGCTTGACACAAACCATATTGGAAATGAATGAAAAACTACAGTTACTAGAATATAATTCACATTTTATAGGCAATTTTATTAAACACTCTTGAAATTAGTCTGTTTGTAAGTTACTTATTTACTTAACTATAAAATTAAACATTTTAGGTCATTTAAATGAAAAATAACGGACACGCAAATACTTTAATATTTTATCTGACGAAGAATATAATACTACAAATTCCCAAAAGCGTCCTGCGAGTTGAGAAGTAGCAACTAAAAGTAAAAATAATATATGTAGCATTTAAAATCGTTTATATTAAGAGTGAATATCTTGCAATCTTACATAACTTTATCTCTTTTGTAGTTAATTTATCGTTACACGTTGTGTTACATCTCTTAAAATATGCAGTAAAAATCTGTATTGTGCTGTATAATATCTATTTATAGGAACATAAACTAATATTTGTATTTAAAGGTATTCTATTCAAGGTATCAAATATAATCTATTACCTTTTCTTTAACCCTCTTAACTGCCCTGGGCTTATACATACGTTTCTCTGAAAAACAATTCTATTTTTTTGCTACCACTGAAGCTGCTGACACATTTTGGTAATGCAATAAAATCACCTTCGAAGTGATGTTGATACTCTGTTCGAAAATTTTACTCATTTCAGAGTTGAAAGAAAGCGATGGCACTGATAAGCGATTATCGTAAATTTTTCCTCGGCAGGTAAGGGATTAATCGTAAACAGACAAAGTACAATAAAAGTTATATCCCGATAAATTTAAAAAAAAAAAAAAAAATCTCTGTTCCTCTTTAATTATGCATTTGTAATTAAGTTTGTAGCTGATTTTACGCTTCTCTCGTGCATTGTTTATTCCCTGAACATAGGGTTGCGCTCGGTATGAAAATTGCCCCAACACCATTTTGGCAAATTCTTATGTAAAATGACCCCTCCTAAATCCGAATAGGACGGTCATGTTGCCTTATCACCCACCGTTTTTTAGGGACGATCCGAACTTTTATCGCTATTCGACAATTTTATGGCTATAAATTTGAAATTTTAGGGAGGGGGAGAGAATTATTTTAACTGTTAAATATCTCCTGAGGGGCTAAAAAGATGGAAAAGTCTAAAACTTCAACATTTGCGGCAAGGGGAAAATTTAGGGGGGGGGATTTGCTACTGAATTTATGTATTACATTTCTTATATTTTTTAAATCTATTATTAATGTTATTTATTAAACATTATATATATATATATATATATTTATTTATTTATATATTTGCTTTTAAGTGTTAAATTAATTATTTTTCATTCTCCAAATCAAATTTATGGCCATACAATGACCGAGCAGTGATAAAAATTGGAGGATGGTGTGGTATCCCGAGAAATCGGTGAGTGACTGGACAAAATGAAAGTCATTTTACAGGAGGTCATTTCACATAAGAATCAGCAGAATGGTATCGGGGTCGAATTATTATTATTTATTATTATTACTATTATTATTATTATTATTTGCAGCGCAGTGTTATTTTGATCAAACCTAATGACCGCGTGCATGTATGTAATTTAATCGTGTACGATTACTCTTTTTTAATTCTTTCACTATTCATTTTTTTTTTTTTTTTTTTTTTTTTTAACAATAGAAAAAATATCAGAAAATCTTTCTCAATTAAATCTAATGATAAATGCAAGTTATATATTACTGTTAATTTTTAGATAAAGCATAAAATAAATCAAAGTAATAATAATGTACATTCAACAAGATACCGAAACAAATAAAAGAAATATTTGAAGAGCTCTTCATTTAAAAGACTTTGAAATAAAAGTATTCTGATACAATCCCTTGAAAAAACGAAACACATACCATTCCATCGGAAATGGATTGAATTCTGTTCAATTTCTCGAATGTCTTTGTCTATTTGAGTTCCTAAGTTCATCTTACAACAAAAAATTCAATGTCAGTAAGAAACTGCATCCAAAGTCTTTGGACAATCAATACAAGGAAAATCTGATTTGATAAAGTTTCTAGAAAAAAAAAAAAGTCTGGTGTACATTGTAAAATTCAATCTTGAACAAAAGCAGGATTCTTAGGATTAGACATTTGATATTGCTGAATCATACACTCTTGGAAGTCAGGTTTATTTTGTTTTAAAGATAATTTAAGAACAGTTTCCTTTAATATAAAGATTAATCATATTTTTTCTTAGATTTTAGAGAGTAGTTTGTACATTTTTTGTGAACTTGCAATCAAATGAATTACTGGTATTAACTTTAGAAAAAATGTACAAAGGAAATTGTTTCAATAAGTAAAAAATTAATGAGAAAATGTATGATATTAGTAAATGACACCGAGATTAAAATTACTAAAGATAGTTAATCAGTGTTAATTGCGAATTTTATTTCCAATAAAGTAAATTATGTTTAGATATATAAATTATAAAATTCTTTGTGTAAAATGTTTATAAATTTGAGTTTGTACTTAATTGAATTTTGTGTGTCTATTTTTAAATATTTTGAGTAAATAAGGAATCGTTATCATAAACAATAAATTTTATATAGAAATAAGTTTCTTAATAAGTTCTTTTATTTTAAATAATAATTATTTATTTGTAAAAATAGGCTTCTAAATTAAAACTTTAATGGCTGTTTGACCCATAATCTTTTTCTTTAAAGAGAAAATACTTTTAAGATTGATATAAAGAGACATGAAGCAACTTTTCATTAAACTGTATAATGACATATTTTTAAACATTTTATTAAAGCTGTTTCTTTTATTGATCCAAAATAACATCCGAATACCATAAATTCCTGTAAAAATAGAGATAACCATACTTTAAATGTTAAATTAAAAATAAACTCAAATCTGCTTATATTCTGTATAACTGTATTGTTCTAATTTGTTGATATTACTGACAGTGATTTTGAAACAATAATTTCATTAATTTATTTATTAAATTTTACATACTGAAACTTTTCAAACTAATTTAGAAATTTATGCTTTGAATAGATAAATATAAAGCCTGACTTGTAAAGAAAACTTTATTAAAATTATAATGAAACTTTCTGTTATATAACATGCTCTCTTATATATATATATATATATAATAAAGCGAAAATTAAAAAATAATTATTATTCAAATTGTATTATAATTAACAAAGTAAAAATAGAAGGTAGAATGACTTTTCGGACAATATTTTGTAAATATTTTCTTCTAAATAATTTAATTTATAAATATTTAATTAAAAATCTGCCACTTGACGATATAAATTTCACCATTAAGTCATAAAACTATTACATAATTACTTACACCATGAAATAATTTGTGTTAATGTGAATGGAAAGACTATCTCATTTGATTGTTTTAATAATTTCGTTAGTGATGAATCAGGTCCAGCACATATTTATTATTTATTCTTGATGCAATATCACACAAACATAAACAACTAATATCTATTTGAAGGTCAATTCGTAATACTTAAAAAAAGTTTTTCAAAACAATATGTAAATTTACAAAAATCGACAAAATTTAAAGCAAGAAAAATCTTGTTCTATGTTTCTTACTTTCGTCTACATATATAACAAGAAAGTACTGTAATCGAAAAAAATTAAAACTTCTGTTTTCAGTTGATTTAGACGTTTTGAGATCTCCTGAATACGAATGAACCATTTTAAAATATCTCTGTCTGCGTGTTTGTGTGTGTGTCTCAAATTTTGTGGACGCTGTACCTCACGAACCATTGAACGAAATGCAACCAAACTTGATATTTAGTTGGACTTATAATTAATTTTGTGCTTATTATATTTTTGGATCAATCGCGCAACAGGGGGCGCTGTCGCACTCATTTTTAATAGTTTTTACTGTGGAAATATAGAAAAAATTCGGGATAAATTTACATAATGAGAAATATTTCTGACTTTTAAATGTGAAGTCGAAAAAATACTGATATTTGTAATATTCAACAAGAACAAAACTGTATATTACTTCCCCCCTTCGGGGATTAAAATTTTCAGTATGGGTATCCTTGAAACGAACTTATCAATATACCTTACACAACAATGTGCTATCAAACTTATTTATCGATTCGATCAGCTATCTTTTTTCAAATAACGCCATTCGAAATTTCCAAACTTAAATGTATTTCTGAACCGGACTGTATGAAATTAGTTATGTACACAGTCTATATCAAGGTCTCAACCAAGTTTGATGACATTTTGTTTCAAATGGCGCTTACTTGAAAGAATAAAGAAATCAACTCTTCTGGCTGAGCCGGAAAAACTTGTTTTTCTACAAATATAAGATATAAAATAAGTTAAAAAAAAAAAAAAAAAAAAAAAAAATCCAGTTTAGTTTCTAGTTTCAGAAAATATCACGTAATTTATTTGCATTTATAGTTTTATTCGTGTTTACACTTCTTTATTTTTAATTTAAACGGTTTTTAAAGTATACTTCTGTTTTATTTTACATTACTGTATAATATATAGTGGATAAAATATAATTTCATTTATTAGTTTTATATTTTTATTTTGTGTTTCTTATAAGTATATCCATTAGTATATCCATTAGTATATCCATAAGTATATACATAACTATATCCATTGTAAGTGATATACCATATGTAGCAATATTATTTACATTTGCGTCGTATAGTTACAAAACCGACCCACTCCTTAAAATGGATAAATCCGTGTTTTCAGTTTTTAAGTTATAAGTAAATGTTTCTACCACCTGCAAACCAGAAACAATGCCGAAGTCAATCCATTCCTGTGTTATACGCGTTTGAAAATCATGATGTGCAGCAAAACCGGTCAAATTCTAAGACTAGTGAGTTTCAACACCAGTTTTCTCCCTATTCGCGAAATCACGATTCTGCTCTATCATGACTACAGCAGTACCCTTGTTGATTACAGCAGTGTTATCATATTTTCTGTCGCCTGTCACAGCTCTTTTTTGGTGTTCACAAAGTTTCTAATAAATGAATTTTGGGCTTTCTTCGATTATGCAAAAGTAACTTCTTTCATGGAAGAAGTATCTTCTAATCAATCAAGGAAGGGGAAAAACGACTCTTCGACGCGGAAAAGGAAAAAAAAAAAAAAAAGCCAAAGTTCAAAGGTAATGTCACTTTGTAATAACATAATATTAATTAACAACATAATAGCATCATAGATAACATATTATGATTAATTCATCATGTGTTATTAATTTCATAACATATCTATATGATTCACCAGGTTATAGCGACATGTTTATGTAAGTTTGGTATAATTCAAATGATTTCTCACTCCATTAAATAATAGCTCCTGATTAATGAGTTCGGAACCATCCGTGATACATTTTCTTTTTTTTTTTTTTTTTTTTTTTTGCTGTTATGTATATTAGTTACTTTTGTCACATTTCTTTATTTTTTTTAAGTTACTATTATTATTATTTTATCAAATACAGAAATCAGTCATTTTTAAATAAAATCTAATTGAACAAAACATTTTGTGTATTTGCAACACAAAAGATCCAACATTCACATTGAATTTAACGAAAACTAAGTTTCGACCCATTCCAAAGTGAGTTGCAAAGGCGGCCTGATTCAAAAAACTTAAATAATCTCCTTTCACGTGTCCCTGCCACCTTACTTAGAGTTTTCAAACATACTGCCCTAACGATTAGAAAACTGAAGAGTTTTGATTTTAATCTTATTTTGGCAATGTGTGGCAAAAAATTAGCTTTTCCCATAAATTTTATTTTTTGGCGAGGGCTGATTTTGTAACTAGACGACACAAGTAACGATATTTTAATTATGTTTTCTTTTTGAAATTTGCTTTCGAAAGTTAATTCCATATTTATTATTAAATAGATTTAACAAAAATATGCCTTTAAAAAAAATAAAAAATTAATTTAGATTTTTTTTTTTTTTTTTTTTTTTTTTTTAATGTGTAACATGCTTTTTTCTTAAAAAATAATTTCAAATGAAAACTTCCCCAAAATCTGAAATAAGAGATAGGAAATGGAAACTTTTCTTTGAAAAATGTCACTGTCCATTTACTTCTTTCCAGCTTAGATTTCTATAGAAGAAAAGAATCTTTAATATCACACATATTTTCCTGATAATAATAAAGAAATGAAAATTCTCTCAAATGTTATTTGATAAAAATTATTTTTTTAGGTATTTTGTAGCAAATGCGATATTTGAAAAACAAATTTTTACAATAGAAAAGAAATTATATATAAGTTTCGATTTTTCTCGTACACTTATATGTTATTAAATCTGAGATTATTTTAAAAAGATCAATGAATTCTTTTTTTTTTTTTTTCACGAAAATTAGGAAATGTTTTTTATCGATTTTTAACTCGCAATATTTAATATAAATGCATTAAAAATATATATATATATATATATAAATTTTCAACATGAAAACTTTGCATCAATACACAGTAATTAGATAATTTACGAAATAAAGATTATTATTCTTATTTTATAATGATGGATTTTCATAAAATAGGTAACCCTGAAAGTGTAATGACGGTTTGTAATAGAATATAGGTACTAACATTTTCTCACAACGACATTTTCTAGCATTCTTAACCTCTTCGCTCCAGAGGTCCACATATGTGAACCTCTATTCTTTCCTTTATAAAATCTATACCATTTAACATTTTTATATTTTGACTTAACTAATAAAAAGCTGAATAAATTGGCTTTAAAAAGGTACCGGTATATGGCAACATGAAACTAAATTTATTTCTGAAATATAATGTTATTTTGTCGACTTTCGTAAAACGACTTCAAAACAGTAGTCGACCATAGGGTTAAAGAAAAATACGCAATTTTCATAATTATTTATTAAGTACTTAAACAATTGCCAGAATAAAAAGAAAACTAATATTATTATTATTATTATTATTATTATTTTTAAGGACATCAAATTTTTAATTGTGTTACAGTTAGGAAGATTTATGTAACTTAATAATTTAGAGTTCAGTTGTTTAAAGCCATACATTTTTATCGTACATTTTTTGTAATGTACAATGTGAACGTATATGTCTAAAAGCCTTCAAGTGTAACTTATGTTGTTATTATAGCTTCGGGTCCGAAGAGGTTATACAAATGATAACATCAAGCTTTCAAGGAAGGTGAAATATTTAATATATAAAAACAAATAATGTACATAAAACAAATAAATCAATTTTAAATATCAAGATTTTGATAAATATTTTCGTGCAATATCATCACGAATGCAATGAATTTTAATAGCTGTTCAGTAATGCACATTTCAAAGCAAATTAATGCCGTTTAAATTAAGAAATGCTACTGGTATTAAAATATATGTCAAGCAATTATTTCTATTTATCTAAATTAATTCTTAAATTTAATAATCGTATATACAAAATAAAATTAAATTATAAAACTTCAAATGCTTTCTGGTCATTTTAAACGTCTCGTGTTTTTATAGTTAATCATATTTTTAGTCTTAAGTAAGAAGATAGTAATTTATTTTCTATGTAAAATACATATTAGGGTTTTGAACATATAATTTGTTGTTATTCATCTGTATATAATGATTTTTACAACTGAAAATAAAGCAACTCTACCTAGCATTAAAATAACTCATTACTTATTGGTCTTGCGTTTTTTCTAGCATTTTTTCAGATGAATAAATTTTAATCTGTCTAAATAAATCAAGATAGTAAGTCTAAAAACGACCTAGTTGTGCAGTAAATTTTTAAATATATCTGTATATATATATAAATTACGTGTCACGATGTTTGTCCGGGGTAAACTCCTGAACTAAGGAACCGATTTTAATGAAATTTTGCACACTGTGTGCAGTTTGGTCCAACTTGAGAGATAGGATAGTTTTTATCTCAATTTATTGTCACAATATTGTTTTATTGCAATTATTTGTTAATTATAGACCTTTATTAAAGATGCTCCAAAATATCTGTGAGTTCCATTAATTTAATTGTTGCCAAAAAAAAAAAAAAAAAATACGAGTTCATTTTCTTTCGACATAAAAATAAATACATTTAATCAAACGTGAACGTTAAAAAATTATAAAAAGTTAAATTATGCATCTCACGAAAATTGACGTCATAATCAATTTAAAGATTTTATACACATTGATAAAGTGCTAATGTAGTTCTATCATAGATATCTGTATATATATAAAAATTACGTGTCACGATGTTTGTCCGCGATAAACTCCTAAACTAATGAACCGATTTTAATGAAATTTTGCACACTGTGTGCAGTTTGGTCCAACTTGAGAGATAGGATAGTTTTTATCTCAGTTTATTGTCACAATACTGTTTTATTGCAATTATTTGTTAATTATAGACCTTTGTTAAAGTTGCTCCAAAATATCTGTGAGTTCCATAAGTTTAATTGTTGCCAAAAAGAAAAAATACGAGTTCATTTTCTTTCGACATAAAAGTAAATACATTTAATCAAACGTGAACGTTAAAAAATTATAAAAAGTTAAATTATTCATCTCACGAAAATTGGCGTCATAATCAATTTAAAGATTTTATTCTCATTGATAAAGTATGTAGTTATACACAAGCGAAGTGTGACGTCACTGACAGCCTGTGAAATCAAGAAAAAGATTTCTTATGTTAATCACCCATTGTATTTTTTATAAAAAATTATTAAAAAACGAGGAAAATTATTTCCGGATTTTAATCCCCATATTTTTGTATAGATATGTATTATTTATCATGTGCATACGTTAGATTGAGTTATTTTGCTGTCAAATTGACAAAATTTTAATTTTAAATTTCAAAGCTCTGTCGTCCTTGGAGTTTTTCGTATTTGGCGATCAAAAACATAACACGAAAATATACAAGCTAGATGTATATTTTCGTAATATGTATTGTGCGAAATATTGTTTCATAATATTCATTACTCTCTTAATATAAGTTGTTAAAATAACCATGATTTTTGAAAGGAATTAAATGTGTGCGCCAGATAATTTGGCGATATTATTTTTTTTCCGCCAAGGATGATAGATATGAAATTTATTCCGCTGCAACATGTTAATATCTTATGTCAGTTACATTATGTATATGCTACAATTTATTTCACGTGACACGTGTGTTAAAAATTTATTTACGACATAACCTTGCTTTTTCAATTTTTGTTGCATTATTCTAATCTGTATCACTTCGTTTTCTTTAAGAAATTTGTGATCTATACATAACGTTCTAAATAAAAAGTAATTATTTCAATATTTTAAAACTTATTTAAAAGTCTGTTTTATTTAACATTAAATTTTAAAAGTTAATTTAAAACTTATTTAAAAGTCTGGAAGAGTTTAAGTCTGTTTATTTGTTTTGTAACGCTAATCTATATGATCGATGTTCGAAACTTTAGTTAATTATTTATCTTATTTTTCTTTTCTTTTTCTTTAATAACTTACCAATTTAACGTTCCTTATTAAATTTGTGATTTATATATGTATTTTGCATTAAATTTTGACTCATATTTATTGCTGAAAATGCGATCGTAAAATCTTGCAATTTTCTTATCTTAATCCTCAATGCTTTCCTTCTAGATTAACTTGAATTTACTATTAAAATTTTAACATACTCAGAATCTTCTCACCACTTCGTTAAAATATATTAATCTTTTCAGTAATATATTAATCAGTATATCCCCACAACGATATTTGGCGATTTTTTGTTGGCGATTATGGCTAAATCATAAATCTATAAATCATAAATGATAATCTAAATCATAAATCAAAAACATAAAGTAATAAATCCAAAACAAACAACATATAGGCTGCCATATAATATCACAAACAGTCCAGAGCGACATCGTTATCGTTCAAAACGGCGCCAAAGAAAAATCGCCAAATTCAGCTGTGGAGATATACTGAAGTTATAATTATCCGAATATAATTACTGAAGTTATATTATAAGTTATAGTTGTGGGTAACAACTATAGTATTTCCCCACAACTGGATTTGGCGATTATGGCTAAATCATAAATCTAAAATAAAAGCATGCAGGTTAACATATTTCATTGCAAATAATCCAGAACGACTTCGTTATCCTTCAAAAAGGCGCCAAAAAAAAAAAAAAAAGAAAAAAAATCGCCAAATCCAGTTGTGGGGAAATACTATATACCTTATCAAATTATCAACGTATTACTTAGCCGCAGCAACGCGTGGCCGGGTCAGCTAGTATATATATATATATATATATATATACTTAAATATTGTATATATTTCTTAAAATTATTATTAGTTAAATTTGGTTAATAATCCATAGATGGATTCATATCCTTAATTTAAAAAATAATTTAAATGTCAAAAATAGCATTTCTTTGGGGGAAAAAAAATGTGCGATAAGTTAGCTGATCATTTTTATTTTTTAATCAGTGAATGTGACAAATGTAGGAGCTATCAGTGTTTTATTTAACAATACTTTCTGTTTTTTAATTAAATTCCTTTTTTTTAATATATATATATATATATATATATATATATATATATTTTAATTAATCCAATATAAGCACAAAGAAGTTTTGTATTTATAATCAATGTAGAAAATTATTGTAAGGTAATGGAATAATCAAAAACCGATAGGCGTAAAAACATGGCACTCCTTGATTTTTTAGAGATGTAATAAGTGCAAATACTGTTTGGAAATAATATTACATTCCTGTCCTTTTTATTTCAGAATACAGGTAGATGATCATGCCAGGAGTGCTGCTGCAGTATTTCACTCTCCAGACATGACAGGAGCAAAGTCTCCTAAAACGTAATAACAGTTATTTCTCAAAATGTTTAAGGAATTTTATATATTAAACTATAAGAACGTGATATACCTTATACTTATTAAAAAAAAAAAAAAAAAATTAAACAGTTTTAAAATATTAATAAATATGCTTCGGAATTGTATGGATCCTCTCTTCAGTACTAACATCCATCGCTCAAACTGTAGCACAATTGCAACACAACAAATATTAGCGACAGTCTGGGTGAAAGAAGAATTGTCTGACGAGAAATTGATGTAAATCTCAAACGTCTACTAGTTTTTTTTAAGTGTTTTGAAAGTGCATTGTAATATTTTTTTTTTTCGTTCATTTACACGTTCTTGTAGTTTAGGCGACCTATGTACTTTAAAAGAATTAAGTTTTATATAATATTCGACTTTTCTAATTTATTGCATATTTATTTGTATTGCACGTTTATTAATAGTTGACATTGCTAATTTATTGCATATTTATTTTTTATCTCATTGTGCCTAATTTGAAGATTTCTTGCATTTCTTTTTTATTCGTCCTTTCATTTATTTTTTTAAGCTGATACTCAAAGGTGGATTACCGGCAGCTTATACAAGGTTGGACATAACCCTTTCCGACCCAGACCGTACGATCGTGTGCATTAGACATCCACGACATCCACTGACATTTTTGCATCTGGAACAGTCGTATGTAATAAAATCAGTAAATGAACGATCGAGCTAATGAGCAGAAAGTGTAAAGTACAGTTTTCAATCAGCAAATGTCGGTTATAGTCCCTATTTTTATTTCAGTTTGCAAAAACAGAAGAATATAATGTTTTAAGTTAAAAACGTTTCGGGTCGGAAAGGGAAAAAAAAACTTTTACTATTTGGAGCATCTATTTCTAAAGCAAACTGAGGAACTGAATAAATCAGAAATTCTCCATACAGACTGTGGAAGAGATAGGGAGATGATTTGCTAAAAGAAAAAAATAAATTAATTAAAAGTTACCGAAACGTGATATTTTGGCACTGTTATCGTGTAAGCGATGTGAAAATTGCTCCAACGAGATTGATTCTGCAAATTTCATAAAGCTTACGCGACAGTATTCGTTCCAATCATTAGTTTCTAAACAGAGAAGTAAAAACGTTCAATCAGCAGTTCTTAGATTGAGGGTTAATGTGTGCTTAAAATGTGTCCAAGTTTAACTGAGTCTCCTTTACACTTAAAGTTCGAGAAAGCTGGATCGTTTGGAGTTAGAACCGACAGAAGAAAAGCAGTATCTGACGATTCAGTAACGGAAGTTGCCGCTGCAGTGTTCAACGATCAGAGACTGGCAGTAGTCTAAGCGCTCGGCAAGCAGATAGGTCTTATGGTACTGCCTGTAAAGTCTTGCCGAAAATACTACATTTCTATCCGTATTTCCATCAGTCATCTTCAAAAACATGTAAGAGTGACAGATTATGATAAGCGTCAAGCTTTCATGCTTACGTTTCTTATCAGAATAGAAATCTACAGTAATGGAAAAATATTTTGTGCCGATGAAGCTCATTTTTAAGCAATAATGAAGCTTTTCATAATCCATTTTCTGTACATTCATTGTAAGTACTGATCTTTCTTTTGTTTCTAGCAGGTACAAAATCACTTATGCATTATGAAATTTGCACATTCTACCTCGATTGAGCTATTTTCCTTCAACGTATCTGACAGTAGCACCAAAATATCCTTTATTGACTTTTAGTTCTAAAATATATCTTTTTTGTTGTGATTATCATCTCCCCGTTTTTCCCATAGTCCGTTTGTAGAATTTGTTATCATTCCATTTATTAGTTTCAGCCGTAGAAGCCTCCAAACAGCGAAAGTTATTTCATCGAGACCCTGTAGTATAATTACGAATAATGATTCGCTTACACGACGATACAAAAATGTTCAGGCAAGTTATGGAGTATAAATGGAAATTACTCAAAAATCAATTTGAGTAGTACGATGCATTTCCAAAATTTTCCTATAAATAAATAAAAAGAAAAAGAAAAAAGAATAGAATAGAAAGAAAGAAAGAAATATGTTCGTTTCGTCTATCCGGGCGGCTGTCTGTACTTTCGTGGCCATACTCAGGTTTAGAACGTTTTGCAAGTGATATATGTTACTCAGGTTTTTTATATGATAATTATAGAATTGTTTTGCCTAAAAATTATACAGGCCACACGCTGTTTACATAGAGAGACCTAGAAAATAATACAAATGTAGTATGCTGTAAACGAGGCATTTTTCTTAACTGCTTTACAGGGTAGCCTACGTTAAATATAACGTGTTTATGTTCAGATTTGCACTTTTGAAATGGGGGAAAAACAATAATAAATAAGCCTAACTATGATATTGAAAATGTGTGATATATAAAAAAATCTATGATATGTGCATTGATAATGTGTTTAGAAGACCATACAAAAATAGTTGGTTCCATTAATAGGATGTAATTGAAAATTGTTAGAAGTGTATTTTTAGTTATACGTCCTTCCCACTTTCCAAAAAATTATTTATGTTTATAATCTGTGTGACACATAATAGTTTTTCTTTAACTTATACCTGTGTAATGGACGAAACGCTACTGTAAATCTTGAAGTTCATGGGACTACAGTTTTATTTAAACCTTGTTCAAAACGATTCAATATATATTTTTATTTTTATAGGCATTTATTTATTTTTCTAACTTTTTCTAGACATTTGGTTTGGAAAAATGAAATATAAATTAAAGAAAACGAGTGTTTATATCTTAAGATTGCATTGAATTAAAAAGACAGGCATAAATACTGAATGATTTTCCTTAATTTATGAACAGCAGATGAAGTTATGTATTAGCTTTTGAATACTAGTGAAATTCATTTATTATTATTATTATTATTATTTTTATTTTTACGTTTCATATATTTACGATAATCTGCCTGCTTGAAATTTCGCTTGAGGCAGATATAAAGGCTGTTTCAGAATTGAAATACACAGCCAAGGAAAGATAAAATCCAATAACTTAAATTGAATTCTGTTTTATATTTTAAACAAAGATTAAGATATCAGCGAACGAATGTAAAAATAATTCAAGCAAGGTTTCCATTGAAATCTATAAACTGAATAAATTTTAAACAACGTTCACTTCAGAAAGCACATAACAAATGAATATACATAAAGCATAAAGAAGCAACCTTTTAAGCAAATTGTAGTGTGTATGGGAACTAAACAGACTTACATACGTATTTGCATACTGGATGGATTCCAAATTGCATTTTATAGCATTCGAACCAGCGATACTCAAATAATGAGTTTCAATGCAAATCAAATTTCGAAAACAAAACTTCTGTATTTTCTAAAGATAATCCAAAAACTCAAAATTGAAAACTGCACTTAATAAATTTGTTCTAACTTTAGTGCTTAAAGTAATTTTTAGGATAAAAAAGACATAAAACACAAACGTTATATATATATATATATATATATATATATATATATATATATATATATATATATATATATATATATATATATATATTTTACATATTATTTTATTTTTACATCTTTGCCTTTGTAAATTTGGGGGGAATTTAAAAGTTTATTTTTATCATTTGATAAAATAGATTATATCATATACATATGACTTGATAGACTGATTCGAGAAATCCACAATTACTAAAATATTTATGGCTTATCAAATGGAAGAAAATAAATAAATAAATAAGATTAAAAAATATAACAAAATCTCAAAAGTACCAAAATTAAATAGAAATCGGAGTTATGTGAGTAATTTCCAAGCATCAGACAAGAATGGAGTGCAAGAAATAAGACTAACATAATTTTCATTTCCTGTCTCCTCTTCCCATTTTGTATATCCATGAAGCTTTTTACGTATTTAAAAATTCGAAAAATCGTATTAATGATATTTATTCCACTCCTTTCTTGTCTAATGCTTAGACAAACATTAAATATTAATTTCACGAAATAATTGTATGTTTTCACAACCGTAAAATCATCTTTAATATCGCGAGCGTTATTATCTGAAGGGAAAAAAAAAAAAAAAACTGCAAACTAAACCTGCACAATTTTATTGTACGGAGCAACATACCTTAGCTCTATAACGAATTGTTATGTGGTTTCGAAACAATTTATTAATTCTACAGTATGTAATATAATCTGTTTTAATAAATGAATGATAGCTAACTAGAAAATTTCAATATACGCCAATCATTCGCAAAATTATGAAATTGGTAGAACATGTTTAAAAATACTGATGTTGTAAAGCAATGATTCTTTCATCAATATTTCCCATATTCCTTCTCTCGGAGTTCTTCTAATTACTATAGAAAATACTAAAATCCTGTTAGTTTTATCTTTTTCTTTCACACACACACACACACACACACATATATATATATATATAAAGCCTATCGTTGAATAAGTTTTTCTGTATTTGATAAAATAATACTCTTGTCTTTTTCTTTTAACTTTTGTAATTGGTTTTGGAAGACTCATTCTTATTTTTTATTAAAAAAAAGATATTAAATCACTGGATTGTTTGCATACACTCAAATTAATTTTTACAGAGCATTTTTACACAGAACATTTACCTAATCGTCAAAATCCACTATGACAAACAGACAAAATTAATTTATTTCTGATATTTAAATTTGCTTTGACTATGATGTAGATAGAAGACGTGTTGATGTTGGTAATGGGAGTTTATGCCAATATTCCGTACGAGACACTAGGGTATGTCGCCGTACACGCGTACCTTTTTAAAAAGCACACGCATGTATTCCCAATAGTTAAACAGAAAACAGAAGACTCTTAATGGCTAAGTCGACGAGCGCGACCTGTAATCAAATCCGGCACCTCCCGTCTTTGAGAGTAGAACTTCTCGACCCTAGTGAGGTCTTATTAACATGTAAAAATCTACGTGTAAAAACAAAGAGCAAATAAAGAGAAAAGTCATTCGGTTTTATTAAAGTATTCTTGCTCTTAGTTTGAAATGGCATTTATCAAATACAATAAATTTCTAATTTTCCGCGTGATTGGGTAAGCTCGGCAACCACAGTGAAGTAAAAACGTCGGACAGTTCGCAAAATAGCTAAAAAGAAAGTGCATAAATCAACACAGAATTTTTTAAAATGATTTTCATTTACAGTAGGAAGTTTGCAAATATGGAATATGAGATATAATTGTTTACTTAAGTGTTTGCTGCTTTATTTATTTACAAAGAAATCTGTAAAATTTTTGTGTGTGTATCAAATAATCGCTTCATTATGTGTGTGATTTAATCATGTTTTAAATCATTTTTTTTTTAAAGAAAGAAACGTATCGTCGGGTTTCCTCAAACATTTAAAGATCCCGACAATGTGTGTCAAAGCTGCCTCACGGCTTACAAGTGCCTCCTTCTCTTATCCTCCTCTTTTCTCCTATTCTCTTTAAAATCATTTCTAATGCTCCACCTACGATATCTTTATCAGGAAGATATACAATGCGCGGATCATCGGCGTTGCAATTAATCCTCAACGACACTATATTTGTTCACATCATCTCTTCTGGTAACAGATTCCGCTCAACTAGTCACATCATAAGATGAAACTCCTACTCTCTCGCAGACTTCAACAAATATTATGCACATATTCTTCATTACAATCGTTCTTCACCATTATTCAAAACTTCACTATTTTTTTAACTGACTCCTAAATAATGTTTTCCTACACTGAGAGAAAAAAAAAAAAATATATATATATACTGCCTTCATCTAGAATGAATAAGCGGCCATTTTCTAAATCACTTAACTAGAAATATAGATTTCCGAGTTATGCGCATAAGGCAAGCAAATAAACTGGATAGACGAATTTCCAGCCTACACATTTCTAGATGGTGAAACAATATTCTGATTATCATGAATATTCTGAATTATTTGTATTGCGAGAAATTCTCGCTTTACTTTGTAGAATTGGGTAATAAACCATGATTATAGTTGCTGAAACCCACCTCTTGTATTCTCATTTATTTGCAGAGATTTTTAAATAAATTCGCCCTCGATAATATAGGTAAACACTCTAGAATTCTAATAGGGGTTTCTTGAACTCACTACCAAAGGGGACTAGAATTTATAAGGATGACATGGAAATATTTTTCTAGAGTCACAATGCAGATTCTAGATGTCAGTTACAGAATTTTTTCTCAGTGCAAGATTCTTTTTCACTGTAACGTTTAATTGAAGGAATAATTGTATAAGCTAGGTTATTATTCTAGATTTTTTCTTTAAATATATATATCATATTTTATCATCGCAAAAAGTAAAAAGTTCCCCAGCTTTTTTACTTTTCGCAGATAATTTGGCCTCAGATATTCGAGAGTTTATTGTAATTTCCGAAATATTAATGAAATATTTTTCAATGAATGTTACTGAAAAGATTAGTAATCTTTTTAGAAACACAAAACGTAAAGAAATAACTTCTGTTGGCAGATGTGTTTCAAGAAACTGACTTCCTAATTTGAACTTCTTTTTATTATTATTAAAATTAGATTTTGTGCATTATCGCTTCTTTTTAACATTATAAACAATTATTATTTAATTTTGCATTTTTATTAGACAAGTTTTCTTTTGTAAGACTTATATTTGTGAGTTGCTAATTCTTTTCTCTTTTCGATTGCAGGACACAAAAGCCTTTGTGATTGATTGTTGAAATGTTCAACAGTAAACGAGCTATACAACGTCCATATGCGTGACAGGGCCAAAAGATACACCAAGACTACGTAACGGGTTGTCTCCTACACATGGACACGAAGAAAAGAATTTCACACCTTTATCTTGGATCTGTAATACTGCGCAGCATTCTTAGGATACCGAAATTACAACTACGCCTACACCCCTGACTCTCCCCATATCTGTGTCATTTACTTTATGTATAAAAAAAATATGAACATAACTTAAATGCGTGTAATTTAAATGAAGTATGTGTGATGCTAGACTAAAACGACGATGCCAAATATTGACCTTCTACTTTAATGACTATGTATAACGAAGTATCTTCAAGCTTGACTTCTACCTATGTATACATAAAAACATTAAAAATATAAATATATATATATTCCAGATATAAAGATATATATGTATACTGAAACAAATTCTTGTTTGCCTGGAACAGAAAATTTCAAAGGTGCTCCAACTTATCATTACAGATAGTGAAACATTACAAATTGACAGTTTTCTAGTTACAAAGTTGTATAAAGAATTGGGAAATAAAAAAAGAACCAAGCGTGCTGTTCATCTATATATTGTAAAATAGTTTTGCAAACTCTTCGTAACTACAAATGAAAACTCTACTCAACATTTTATGGCTTTTCTTTAAAAATTTCTTTTTTGGGTAATTTTCCTTTTTTTTTTTTAAAGTGAATAACGGAAAGAGGCATGCAGTATGGGAAAACTCAGTAAATCATTGAGTTTGGCATGATTTATAAACATAAGCAGAATTTCGTTTCTATATGACTGCGTGTTGTGAATCATGATTTGAAGCTCAAATTATGTAACATATTCCAATGGAATAAATAAAATCTTTTATTTAATACTGTGTTTCAATCAATCGCTTTTTAATGATTTTTTTTTCTTTTGTTGCCATCAATTTTACATTAATAATTGACTTCATAATACAGATGAAAGTTTAATTAATTTTATATTATTCTATTTTAAAAGTTAAAGAAAAACGCTACGATACACTCGAAAAATGTTAATTTATCTAAATCGAAAATTTTATGGAGCCTGTTAATTTTATTGCTATCACAATAAAAATTACAATTATATTCTAAATAAGTAATGCGTATATGAAATCCTATTTAACTAATAAAGAGAAACATTTTAAACATTTTTTTTTCCTATTTTAATGGAAAAAAAATATTTTTCGTTGACTAGAGCTTAATTTTGTTTAATAAATTTCTCGAAAATAAGAAATTTATCATTAAAGAATACCTCGATAATTTCTTGAATTCCTCTTTACAACTGTTTTCCTACAAAAGATGATTGGTTCAGGGGGAGGTTAAGACCGACTGACTACACTGAGACCCTAAACCTCGGCGAAATGCCCTGTGTGGGGGTGCTCTTAGGCCGTATTCAAGGAAGTTTCGACAAAGAATACAGAAAACATCGAGCGACTAGGTCGACAAGCGTGATCAAACCTAGACTTTCTCAGTTTTGAGGGTGGTACCTCTCGCCCACTGGTGGAGTCCCACAAAGAAATTGTTTATGTACCGATATAATTGTTAGAGATCTGGCTTTCATTTGTCAGATGCAGGCGTCAAGTTCGGTTACAGACATAAACTTTCATAGCTGATTGACTTCAAGCAGTTGATGTACCGGACTTAGACTCCTCGTATGCAAAAAAGTAATCATAAAACCCAAACTCTAAAATAGGAAATATAGGGTTTTTTTTTCCTTTTAATTACTTTGTATTAATTTAGGCTATATCATAAACACTCTCGCTATTTTTTCTATCAAAATTATTTGATTTTTTGTGGCAATGTGGTGTGTGGATTAGGGCCGATTGACTTCTCGAGAATTTAGACCTGAATGGAGTTCCTTCCGTGATAGGAGGGGGGGGGGGGGATTCTTTCTAAGTGGTCCTAACTTGTATTCATGTAACTTTCAGATAAAAATACAGAAAAGTTCAAACTGCTACTCCGATGTGCGGGACTTAGATTCTTGTCACCTTCCGTGAACCAGTTTCGAGAGCAGAACCATTCGGCTACAAGTATGGCTACTTGACTTTTAGAAATACCTTTTACATTTCATCAAAATTTCAGAAAAATAATTTGATATAGGAGCAATTTTGAGTTTTAAACTACTCAAATGTGTTATTTTTCCTTTGCAACGATGGCAAAATTCATATTTTAAAACAAAGTTTATCGTAGTTAATTGAACATTTTTATTAAATCCCTTTCCCTAAACTCTATTTTATGAAACATTTTTCTTAAAATATATTTCGTTTAAAATACAATCATTTCATAACAATTTGATATATAATTTTATAATATGTATTAATTTTATTAATAATGTTTATTTACTTTTTATATTATAATAAAATTCTACATTTTTCAAATGAACTTATCAGTTTTTACAATTTAAGTGGCATGTTTTCTCAGAAAAATGGCTTCGTTTTTGCTACAATCCATATTTTGGTGATAATTTTCCCGTTTAAATACTGTTTACTACTAAAATGGTACTATTAAAGTGGTGAAAAGTAGTATCAAAATATTAGTTGCAGCTATACTGGTACCGTTTTTCTTAGGAAACGTACCTATTTAACAATATTGGTGAGATATAGTTAGCAGTAGTCAGTCGATACTACCACAAACTGATGAATCTAGAATTTTCCTGCTACCGTGTACATTAAAACAAAATAATCATAATAAAAATAGATTGTAAAAACCATTACGAAACGGGTGCTGGTTTCGTACAGTGTTTGTTGATAATTTTTTTTAACATTTAGAAAGATCGGACTAGATACTTAAATGGTTAAAAGCACTGCTCGGCATAAAAATTGTTTCTGACACCATTTCAGCATATTCCTATTTAAAATGACCTCCTGAATCCGAATAGGCCGCCCATTTTGCCCTATCACCAACCGTAATTTAGGAACGGCTCCCTATTTTTATCATTTTCGGGGATTTTTATGGCTAATTAAATTAAATCTGATTTTTAGGAAGGGGAGAATTATTTTAAAATAATAAATATCGTCTGAGGGGCTACAGAGTTGGAAAATTATAAAACATGGACATTTGCGACAAGGGAAAAATTTTGGGGGGGATTTGCCATTGAAATTATGTATTACATATATTATTTTTTTTTTAATCTGTTATAAATGCTATTTTTTAAATTTTATTTATTTATTTTTTTAGGTGTTAAATTAACTCTTTTTCATTCTTCAAATCAAATTCATGGTCATAAAATTATCGAACAGGGAAAAAAAAATTGAGGGAGGGTGTGGTGTTTCTAGAAAACGGTGGGTGACTGAGAAAAATGAGATCATATTTGGATTCAGGAGGTCATTTAACATAAGAATCAGCAATAATAGCATCAAAACTCGAGGTTTTTTTTTTTTTTTTTTTTTTTGGTGCAGAATTGAGAGTTTTAGAAATTTGTAATGGTTGTGTTACAAAATTTTTGTAAATTATCATTTAACACTATTATTTTGCCGCGTATTCCCGTTATAAATACAAGAGAAAATTTTGATAATGACTAAACAGTCATTGAAAGAGAAGATTAATCTTTGTTTTTCTTAAGATTTCTCTATATAGACAAAGATACACTGTTAAAAATAAAATGATAACCCCCCCCTTTCCGAAAATTATGGTTCTGTTTTGCTGCAACCAAAATTTTGACGGTAGTTTTCACCATTTTATTAGAGCCATTTTACTAGTAAACAGTTTTTAATTGATGAAACTTTAGGACCGAAATATCGGTTGCAGCTAAACTGCGACCATTTTGTTTTCCAGTGAAATATGCCTTTAAAAAAAAAACTGTTCAAGGTCATCCATGTAGATGGATGTGGATTACTTCCGATCTCGGCTTCTTGAAACCAAATAAATTAATATTGATAGCTATGACGTACGTGCAACAGTATGTATAGAGAGGTAAAATAATAGACAGAATAAATTTTACAAAGTTATCTTGATTATAACTTAGTAATAGTAAAACTTCATGATACCCTTACCTATCAGTAATTCAAAATGAGTGCTCACTATCTTAAATATTTGTAAAATAAATAAAGGAAGAAAGAATAAGTATTATCGCATGATAAAATTAAAAATACTAAAATTTATTATGCATTATTTGGTAGTATTAGAAATTCTTAACCAAATCGTTAGATAACTCAAAGCATTATACTAAAAGCACCTTTCAAAATACAAACAGTGGTAAGTTGAAACAAGCATTCTAACATTCATTTAGGATTTTTAGGCAATGTAAAAGATTTAAAGGCATGTGGGAAAAAATATGAATCATGACAACGAAAAATTAAATGCTAAAATTGTATATTTGAGATAGCTTTCTTTAGTACAATAAAATTTTCTTTACACTACCTGTTTTATACAACGTGTAAAAACAATATTTATTTCAGCTTGTAATTAAAAATATGACTTTGAATTCAAAGTTAAATCTCATAGATATTACATATAATTTTTGCATTTTAAAAACAAGCTAAGAATCTATAGCTAGGCACTGCTTAAATATAAGAGTATTGAGAAAAAACAACAACTTAACGAATAAAAAAATACGTATCTGCCGCTCAGAGATTAAAACTACAAAAAACTGATAGCAGTTTAAAAAATGCATCGGAAAACAGGTTTTAAAACAGTAAGAAATAAAAACTTTTTCTGCATCACTATAAATTGGGGCGGGGGGGGGGGGACTCACTTTTATTGGTCGCAATCGTATTTACTTTGTAAATTTACTCACAGAATTTTTCCCATAGGATACAAGTATAAATGCGATACTGTTGCAGTTTTCCCTCTATTGGTCATGTGAAAAGGGATTCATGACGTCACACATATAAAATCAGTTTGGAACACGTTGGACATTGCGTCTGCAATGGAGTTTACGTACATCAATCCTTATTAAAGTACAAGACGATATATCTCGGGCATGTCTTTGGATAACCCATAGGCATAAATTTCAGACCATCGCCAATTGCACACATCGTAGCTATAGTGTAGGCATTAAACTTCCTCATCTCATCTCAACTCATCTCTTAAGTTCCTCGGCATCAATAAACGAGGGTTAATGTAATATGGCTATGGATTTTGGCGTTAAAATTATATTTGGCGTTAAAATTATAAAATTTAATAATTTTTTCAGCTTTTTTGTTGATTCAGCAGTTAACAATTTTACCAGTGAATTACGTGCAATGTAAACTTTTTTTTTTTTTTTTTTGTAATTTTTTCGAGGAAATTAGCGATTTGCATTTAAAAAAGTTTCCTTGTTAGAGTAAACAATCACTTGCCTACATGTCAAATTAATTGGTTTTGCATTCAATTTTTTTTTCCCCGCGCGAGTGTAAAACTGCTAGTTGTTTCATAATTTGGAATTAAGATTACTATTTATTATTACTTATTCTAAAGTTATTAAATAAAAGCCCCTTAATCATGGTAAAGAATAGGAGTTTTGTGTATTAAAATGAACTTTTCTTTTATCGAATGACGTCATTTTTAAAGAATTCATTTAGGAAGGTTTTGAAAAATGATGTCGCTCTAACATAAAAATTATTTTGATTTTAGTCACATTAAGATAGTCCGGTATTTAGACGTATTCACAGTAAAATACTTAAATTGCATGCATGAAATTTTGGAGTAAGCTTAATTTTAGAATGTTCTTTTGTTCATTTCACCTTTTCTAATTTCAAATTATTTAAACCTCTACTTGGAGAGAATATATACATTAGAAGTAACCTACATAGCAAATTTGAAGTTTCTACTTGAATTATTACTGCAGAAATCATACAAAAATATGTTTTTCGATGTAGTTTTTAATCGTCCTCTCCCACTGCGTATGACCTTGAAGTTTGAAACACCCACAGCACTTCAACAATGGTCATGAACGATAACTGCATCAAGTTTGGTTCAAATTGGTGCAGTGTTTTGGAAGGAGATAGACATACCCACATGCAATGACTTTTCTTTTTATTAAGATTATTCCCTGATTCAATTATTTTTAAACGCTTGGTAACTACTATATATTTAGGAAATTGGATGTAATCAATTCAAATTTTTAAACAAAAAATTACAAGTACTGAAAAATGACATAAGTAAATTTAAGTAGAGCAGTAAAAAAGAAATACAGTAAAAATTCGTACGATTGTGATACATTAAAAAACACACATTTTGTAAATACATACTCTAAAACATATTAATTATGCGTATTACACACACGTATAATGTAGAATATATACTACACGCATGCATTAAACAAACATGTATTATGAATGTGTATTATATACACATATTTTATAGATGTATTACACAAATAAAAAGGTACGTTATACATACGTATTATATTCATAAACGCACATAGATAACCTGGAAAGGGTGTAATATCTCATAAAAACAACCATTCTACTATAAAAGGAAATTTGCCCAGCAAGAACACTTGAGTTTCTTAGGCAAACAAAAAAAAAAAAAAGAAATGCTATTAATATTATCCACTACTCTTAATTCTTTGTAACTCTTTAATGAAGATTCACTATTAACTTTATACACCTTTCTATGTAATGTTCGTTGTTTTCAACCGCATTTGTTAGACGTGTTCATTTTCTGGCTGCATTACAAAGCTATAATTCAAAGGGTTTTAGGATGCTTTGCGTGAGTGTTTTTCATATTAATTGCATTATTTCAAAATAAATAAATAAACAAATCTACAAAAGTGATGCACACTACAGTAAAAGTCTTTTAAATTATAATTTTATAACGCAACTAAAAAATGAACAGGTAACAAAAGAAGTTGAAAGTGATCAAGATTTATGAAGTGTGCATGACACGTCTTCATTAAACAAGGCGTAGAGTTCCCATGAATTAATACTGGCGGAGAATACTAATGACATTCATTTTTTTCCCTCCTAAAAAACATAAGTGTTTTTGCGGGACAATACGGTTCTTACAATAACTATATATATATAATATATATATATATATATATATATATATATATATATATATATATATACACACACAGAGAGAGAGAGAGAGACTTATGTTTGTGAAAAATGCAACACAAAGAAGGAATAGTAATGTCAGAATGATATTTATTGGACACATACATTATAGTAGGAAGAATAATTGAAAAAACTTTCCGGAAATTTGGAGTAATATGTACTGAGTAAACAGTACATAAAGCAGCGACCTTTGTGAGCAATGACAGCACTTATCTGCCTAGGCATTAAATCAAAAAGCTATTCGATGACATGTACGAATAAAGTACTTTATGAAGCTTCAACACGATGCCAAAATTCATCGATCATGTTCACTGGTGAGTGGTGGGCGGCCAGTCGCTTTTCAGCGATTAAACAGTCATTTTCATTGGAGCGAGATCAGAAAACTCGCTGGCCAGAGCAGCAGTCGAACACATTCTGCATCAAGGAAGGTCCGGATAATACGGTTAACTTGCTGTCGTGCATTGTCCTGCTTAAGTATTGCGCTTCAGAGGCCTTGAATGTAGGGCAGAGCGAAGGGCCTTAACTCGTGAGAAATGTAATGGCTGGTATTCAGAATGGCGGAAATGAAAACGAGAAGTGATCGAGACGTGTTTCCAATGGTATCGCATACCATGACTCCACGTGGTGAACGATGTGCGACTACTAAAATTTTGATTATCCTCAAAACTGCATCTTTGATATAGGCGCATTTAATGTATGATCAACGACGAACCTGGACGCATATTTACTACCTTTACTTACTCAAACGGGGATGCAGTTCGACGTTCTTGATTGTTTTTTTGTTTTGCGTGTCATATCTGACGTCACGCTTTCCGCCAAATTTTAATGGAAAATTTTATCCTATAAAATTTTAATGATAATATTTTATTGTATTTCGACTTTATTTGTAAAATGTTTGTATTTTCGGAGTCAAAATTTCCTGTATCATTCATTCATGAAATTGAATCAATTTCTGATAATATAATTACAATTCGCAGTAATATAAAATATTTAGAAGAGTGTGAAAAATAGATACAAGAGTTTGGCGAGTTCACAAACACCAAGTGGAAATCAAGATCATTAAAGCCCCCCCCCCCCCTAGCTCAAAGATTTGCTTGCTCTTAAGAATTAATATAAGGGCCTCTTTTTTTTTTCACCCCATTTTAATTTTATATGTATCGTAGTTATCGAACAGCAGTTTTAAAGAAAAAGACGTAATGTAAATATAATCATGTATAGATAGATAAAATATTAATGATTAGATAGATAAAATAAATACATTTCCCATTCTGTTTCAATTTTAAATTCAATTATTTTTTATTTATTTATTTATTTTTAATCTTATTGTCTTGCAATACGGAAATATTTTTTAAATATGTTTAAATGTGGCGCCATTTGTATAACCGGATTTTTGTTAATGCACGTAAAATATTATTATTTATTTATTTTAATTTATTTTATTTAAGTATTTTATATTAATAGATTTTACAAGATATTTTAATTATAATTTATAAGGATACAAATGAAATTTATATGCAGCTGTACTCTAAGTTACTTTCAATTTTCTTAAATATTTTATGTTACAATTATATATTTTTTATTTTTTATTTTAATGTCAGAGCAATGATTTTCAATAGCATAAATATTTAACATTTTATAATTGAAATCTTATTTGGAATATCTAAAAAAAATTGTGCATGAATGTTTCTAAAGAATTTTGCTATACATAAAAAGAATTTTTTTAAATTTAGCTTTACAAAAGAGCTACATTTTATTTATTTATTTATTTTTCAATTAGTTACAGCATTTTGTTTTAACCCTTTCGCTACAAACATTTTAAAAATAAAATAAAAATTATCACAATAAATAAATTTAAAAATGAAATTAAACGGTCTAGTGATGCCATCTATTAGTGTTACTTCAAAATATTAGTGCTTTTCGTAAGAAAATAACTAAAAATGCAGACAAACTTTTGAAATTATTTTTAAAACGTCTTAAATATATATATATATATATATATATATATATAAAGCATGTTCTTGATCATGGCCATCAGTAGTGAAAGGGTTAATCTTCATCTCAGAGATAAATGGTGAGAATAACAACTGAAAAATTATTTTTCATGAAATTTTTGAAGCAAAATTTGCCATCTATATATTTCAATATTTCTTAGTAATACATAATATACTTTTTCTTCCACTATATGGGTAAGAAAAAGTTGTAACGTGAAGTATAAAAAACTATTTTTACCATAAAATGGGCAAATAATGCAAGAGAGAGAGAGAGAGAGAAAAAATATCATATTAATTTTCTTTAAAAAAAAAAAAGAAAGTAAGAAAGAAAGAAAAGAAAAGAAAAGAACAGAAAAATACGTATGTTTTCAAGCATACAAGAATTTAAAATATACTACTATGACTTTAATGGATAAGCCATATTCCTTAAATGGTAATAAATTGTTTAATTATTTTTCAAAAAGTACAATAAATTAATAAGGCATTCAGTGCTACGTGTAATTATGTATATTTCAAATCAGATTTCCAGAATGTGTTTTTATTTTTTTATTTTTCATTTATTTAATATTTTTAAATTTTTTATTTCGATGTTTGAAATTGGGGGGATATATTTTTTTTTTTTTTTTTTTTGTAATTAATAAAGTATTTAGAATACTAACAAGGTATTTAGTATTATATGTACTTATTTAGTTTTGAAATCAGATTTCATGTATCTCTATATATATATTGAATATTTTTAAATTTGTTATTTTGATGATTATAAAAATATAAAAGTAAAAAATATTTTTTGGTTGTTAAAAATAAATGCATAAATAAATAAAAATGATAATTATTTAATAAAATTGTTTTTAAAGAATTGTTTAGAAACGTGTTTAAGGCGTGAAATTAATTTTGCGCGAAAGCTATACGATCTTCTTACATAAATTAAGAAAATAAGAGGAATTAAAAAATAAAATGAAATAAAAATAGTACATAATAATTAAAAATCACTGAAAAATACAGATGGCGCCACTATTTTTATTTTTCAGAATTATTTTATTAAAGTAATTTTATCTGCACAAAATTAATTTGGTAAAATTTAAATTACTCAGAAGAAAACACTGTTTTTCAAATATAGTTAGAAAACTCTTTCAAATATTCATTTATATTCGCATAAAACGAGAGGAATATTGTAGATTATAACTGATTTAAGCTAAGTATTATAATCAGTGGAGAATCATTGCGTCATAAAAGGTAGCAACCAACCCGCAACGTCAAACTGCATCCCCGTTTGAACTCGAGTAAAGGTAGTAAATATGCAACGTGGACGCAGAAATGGCGTAAAGTCGCCTTTCAGACAAATCACAATGACGTTACAGCATCAGGATTGCCTTATCCGTATTTAACGGCATGCATTGTGAATAATGCACATTGTCAGTTGGGATTCAACATAGTTACACTGTCCATCACCTGCATGGTATGAGGTCCCATTGGATATACACTAAGCGACAAAAAAAAAAAAAAGAAAGCCGCACTGCAGAAAAATTGATTTATAACTTTTGTGATTGTAGTAATTTAAAAACTAATTATTGCAACAAATAAAATTGTTATGTTTGCATAACACGGAAGTCATAACATGATACCCATGTACATTTTCGATTTAATATTGTTACACTCTAAGTAAGAAGTATTTAATAAGAATCTACATAAAATTTTCTTTTTAAACGTAAAATAATAAACATGTACTTTGTATTCTATCATGATTTATTAGATGAAATGAACAAGTGTTATATTAATGTATGAAATAAAACTATTTATTTGTTAGATCAAAACAATTATTTAATAAAAATATACATTCTGGATTCGATAATTCCGCCTTTATATGGAATTACTGATTTAATGCGCAATGGCATAGTATTTTACAGTTTTTTAACATGAAACTCAGAAATTTCAGTTTGCCAAATATCATAAATAGTTTTTTCTAGTTTTTTCAAAGTTGTAGGCTACAAATTTCTAATCCCCACCCTCGTCTATAGACAAAACATTTTCGAGCGGATTGAGATTAGGACAATTTTCAGGTTTAATAATGTAGAAATTCTGCGATATTCTTTGTGGGATTTAATTTTAAGTAAAAAAAGTTATGATAACTTACAAAATTATAGATGCTCATGAGAATAGATAAGTAAATTTAACAACTTGAATCAAATAAAGGACGAGTGGCCCACCACCACTCACTAGCAACTACGGTCTATGAACTGTGGCATCCTGTTGAAATTTTATGAAGTGCTGTACCCGAATATGTCACCCAATTGCCGTTCGATTCAATGCTTAGGCAGATAAGTGTAGTTATTGCGCCTTGAAGTCGCTGCTTTACGTACTATTTTCTCGAGATATATAACTCAAAAGTTCCTGAAAATTTACCAGAGTTTTTATATTATTCAAATTTACCGATATATATACGTATATATACATACGGATGACATTTTAATGAAAAAAAAAATGCAGTATTAACGAATTCGTCGCCCAGCGTGATTCGGCTGAGTTTCTCGCCGGGCGCCTAAATCCGACCGCCGGAGATAACATGTACCAGGGAACCACAAATAAAAAAAAATAGGAATAAGAAAATTCCAGGAACTTTTTGTTACCAAATGGTTGTCTTTGGAAAATGCTATGCCCGACAGTAACAGAAATAAAACAAGGGACGTTTCCCACAATTTAAAGATTCGTAATATTCTGCATGGCAAGCCTATAAGAATCATGTGTGTCCTATGTTACCAGAAGAGGAGGCAAGCTGCTAAATGCCAAAAAGCGAAGAAAAATGTAAAAAAAAAAAAAAAAAAAAAAAAAAAAAAAAAAAAAAAACTACGACCTATTGTTACAATTGTCCAAAATAACCTCAAATCTGTTTAGAGTGTTTTAATGAACACCATGCGACAGAGTAGAATCTCATACATTACCGTAAATATAAATTGATAAAAAGTATAGAGTAATGCGTATATTTTTAGTATTTTTATTTTGCTTATATTATATTCATATTCAGTGCTTATTATATTCAATTCCTTTTGAAAATCCAACTTAAAATCCTACGAACTTGAACAAGAGCGTCACCCATACTTTGGTGACGGGGACCCCACGAAAGCATACTCGTCACCCAGATATCGTTGACGCGGCGACAAACGTGTTAAAACGCAATAAAATTTAGCCCTATGTTATGGAGGAGGTAATAGTTTTAGAAAAATATTAAAGCATTTTAGAATGACATACTTTTATTTATTACGAACATATGTATCCCAGATTTACATATTTTTTATTACATAACAACAAGTGTATCATATCGTACACTGCTATTGTTCCAATGTATATAAACAAATACACAAAATAAATAATAAAAAATAGAAATTTGTGGCTACAATAATCGCTAAAAAAATAATAATTTATTAAGAAAAATAAAATGCATTTTCACAAAAACTAAATAAATAAATAAGAGCTCGAAATAAAGTTGAATATTTTTCAGAATGTAAGTAAGACAATTATTTATTATCAAAATTAAATTTTATGCAATTATTACACAGAGCAATTTATTTTTATGCAACACACATACATCAGGCAGATTCTATGAAATGAGGCAAAATGTTTACTTTCTCATTCGTGTTCTTGATAACGCTAACTTAATTTTGATTATTTATATTTTTAGACCTTTTCTACTCACGTTTTCATGAGCAATGTAACATAAAACATTTCTCAAAGAGAATTACTTAAAATATATGCTTCTTAGAATGTAACTTTGAAAAGAAATAGTTAAACAGCCGCTCATTATTTAGATCTTAAATTTAATTCTGAATTACGCTTAAAACATGTTTCTCTCTGAATAAGAGACATGTCTATTGTAATAAGTTTACGTATTGATCCAATTCTAAATGCAGTTATCGATATTGTTGCTTTAACTGTGTAATAGGATTTAAAGTGTTACTAATTGCTACGTTTGCTTTGAAGAAGTGGAATTTCTCTGAACGCGTTGTTTTAGTAATAGTTAAACCAGAGTGCTGTAGAACATCCACTTTGTAAAAACATTCTTTCATACTAATTAAATGCAGATTTGAAGTACTCAGAATCCTTGAATTTAGTTTGGAAACAACGGTAACAAAGATAATGATATTTACTTATATAAACTGAAGGAAGAGTTTTCCAAGATTTTAAACATTAGTAGTAGTCATTGATAAAATATTTTTTTAAAAAATTGAATATATATTTTTTTTTCTTTTTGAATGATATAAAGCTTTTTGGTTAAGAGTTTTAACTGTAAAAGGAATATTTAAGTCAGAGTACTCCATTTCACATTAATTAAATGATAAATGTTATCGCAATATACGTATATTTACAGTATGTTTCATAAATATAGAGCGGCCCACTAGCGGCCGAGAGGTTCTGCGCTCAATGCTGGTAGGCGTGTGGTGGCGAGTTCGATCTCAGGTAGCGCTCGTAGGCTTAGCCATTTGGAGTTTTCCGTGTTTTTCTGCGAAACTTGCGTAAATACGGGCTAGTACACCTTAGAAAGACCTCCACGGAAGGCACTCCCTCTCATGCCTAGGCATCGCGCAGTGAGTCGGCCTTATTCCCAAACACCAACCCATACCATAAATATAGAGACCGGTGTTTTTTGAAATAACAGTTCAAAAAATGAAGCAATAACTACTATATATATATATATATACATATATTGCATAGGTTTAAACTGAGATATATTGGGCAACTTTTGTCAAAAGTGCATTTGGATAAAGTGAAAATTAAGCAAATTATCCGAACAAGAACGAGATAGATTTTAGATATTTTCAAAGAGTTGAAATTTCTTAAGGGATTTTTCACATGCCGCGTCATTAATTTAAAGATCCAATTATTTTAACCCCTTAGCAAAAGTTCTTTTTTGTGAAACACACCGTATCTTCTCACAAATCTTAGTAAATAAACAAAAATATGTTAGAGTTACAAACTTACAAAAAAAAAAAAAAAAAAAAAAAAAAAAAAAAAAAATCAGTTTTTATTGATATTTAAATAGCATTTATTGAGAGTCTTATCAAGTTAAATATTGTTTTGTCCATCTTGTATTGTTAAAAATTTCAAAATAAAACTACTGAAAATCATTTATCTTATTTTTTTTAGGTAAAATGGTAGAGAAAAATAAACAAAGGTGTCAAAAAAAAAAAAAAAAAAAACTATGTTATGCATTCATTTTAATTTTTAAAATTAATTTAAATAATTATTGGCATGAATATATTTGTGTCAGAATGTTTTTTCTAAAGTAGAAACATTCATTTTTAATTTATATTATTTATAAAATGAATAATTAAAATAAATAAAAATACAATTCAGAATAAATATCAAGAATCTCGACTATTTACTTTTAACTAAGAATTATTTTCAATTTAAAGAGTCTCTGGATCAACATTTCAGTCAATTTAAAGAATTATTTACGGTGTGGAGAACAGTTTATTCATTTAGAAATTCCGTAAATCAAACAGAAATTTGACATTCCAAGATAACTCATCACGGTATATCCTGTCTGTAACTGTTCTCAATTGTTTTAATGAACATTTTGCTTTTTAATAAATGCACAAAAGATTTAGATCTCTGAATTGCTATACGGGAACCATGTATTTAGTTAATATTATTTAAACAACTAAACAGACCACAAAATTAAATACATTTTTTGGTAATATGGATGTGCTATTGTACAGATATTACGTGAAGCATCTGTCCTTTGTGGTTTAAAGTACACTTGAGTTCAAAATTAAAGCAACAACATGTTTCCCATTTTCTTCCTTTTGCTTATAACTTTTAAGGACAATTCAGACACTGACAACATACAGAGCGTCAAAACTCATAAATTATCTATTGTCTGAAAGTGACACTTGAAAATTTGCACACATTTACAATGAAGGACATTACATTTATTGCTCTTTTACAAAAGAGAACCCTTCTCATGCAATTATCGCACTAGGAGGTTTGTGAGCTTCGATTGCAGCCAACGTAAATCTCCTAAATCACATCAAAGAAATATCAATAGAGCCGACTTGCAGCTTTCTAAGTTGCCAGCCTCTGAAGGGTCCTTTAAACAAATAAACATATAAAATTAAATTTGGAAAGCATGTTCATTATCATATCATTAATTCTATTTTATGTAATTTCAGCATGAGTCATGATTTTTAAACTAGTAATTATTCATTTTTTCTCAACAATAAGCTTTGGAAAAAACGAAAAATTTCAATTTTGGAAAATAAAACTGAATGAAAAATGGTCATAAGGATTCATTACTGATTGGTGAAGATACACATGCATCCACGTGTTAAATTGAAACCGGATTTTCCCTCCTGGATTCATATTTCTTTTTCTTCTTTTTTCTTCTTTCTATCGCATGTGAATAACTTTTTAAAAAATATACATACAAACAGGAAAAATGGATAAGGCGTTCATTATAAAACTATTTATCGATATTTTTATTATTCTGGTCATGCTCATAGTTTACAAAGTAATTAATTATTATTATTTTTTTTTTTCAAAAAGTCCGTTATAAAAGTAAAAGAATAGTGAATACAAAAAGAAAAATTTGAATTTTTTCTTTTCTAAAATGGTTGAAAATTTTAATTTTTTTCCAAAAATTATTTAAAGAAAAATTGAATAACTGTAAGTTCAAAAATTATTACTTTTCTAAAATTATATAAAATTTGATTAATGATATAATAACAAACATGTCATACAAATTTTGCATTTATATGTTTATTTGTTTAAAATTTATGCGCTAAAGAAGAAAATGAGAAAATGGGTTCTTGCTTTAATTTTGAAAACCAGTGTAGATTGATAATAACATTCTATGACATATTATGACTGCTGATATGTAAGTTATCTAAGGATGAGATTTAAAGAAGAAAGAAAAAAAAGCCTGGAGTGACTCTACTCGACTTTCCGAACACGAGGTAATTAAGGCTTATTTAAATAAATTAATGCAATAGAAGCTTGAAATAAATAAGCTCAATCGGATAAGGCATTTGACGCTATTGCATTTTAAATAATTTGTGGCCATAGGTCATAATGAAAAAGAATCGTAGTCCACAGAGCTAATTTACAGTGTCCCTGTAAAAAGGCTATAAATGTTAGAATCATGAAAATCCATACAGTTTGTGCGAGAGTGACAAATAAAATGTATTTAAATTCAGTTCATTTGAATAAAGTATTAAGACGCTATCGCACTTTAAATAAGTGGATAGGCTTATAAGCATACCATTGGTCCATAAGCCATTAGGATAAAGAATTCTTTTTTTGTCCCTATAAAAAGAAAATATAAGCGCTATATTCACCAAAATCTATACAATTTGTGCTACGATGACTTTTACGTTCCAGAGTTAAAATGTTACGGCGTTCACTCACACATACACACACATATTTATATATATACACATGTACAGTCGGTAACAAAAGCGTCCGAACACTAGCAAAATTTCCTATATAAAACAAGTACGCTTAATACAGTTTTGCTAAATAAATCCTTGTCGAATCCTGTTCTTAAGAACAGAATTCGACATGGATTTTTTTAGCAAAACTGTATTAAGCGTACCTTTTTTACATAGGAATTTTTGCTAGTGTTCGGACACTTTTGTTACCGACTGTACATTATTCACGAAAAATCGTACCTATCTCTAAAAGAGGAGCTTCTATCATGACCAAATTCGGAGGTGTATAACTAAACGTTATGACAGTTAGAAATATAAATTCGCAGCATTGTACAACCATTTATTTTTGAGCTATGTGAGTTATAAAGTACATTTCGCAAAACATGTTTAGAGTATTTTCCTTGCGCAGTAATTTTCGGAAAGTAAAAAGTTGGCGCCCAATAATGCTCCGTTGTTATACATCTGCATCAGTAATTAAATTTTGAATGATCTCTTTCTTGTACTCTGTGACAACGAAAAACATTATAATATTATAACAATGTTTGTCCTAGGTATATATTATAAAATAAATATATTTTATTGTAAAACTTTACACAATAATCATAGAGTAAATGAATTAAATGCTATTTAATATTAATTTTTTGTTTAGAATTTTCTAGAAAATTTTTAATTTAAACTTAACTTTATCAATAATAAACATAACACCGTATTATCAACTAATGACGCATCGTATTTTTACTTTCCGAACACTACGAGTATAGTGAGAAAAGTATTGTAATCATGTCAAAAATCCGAATTCGAGATTTTGATGTTTCTATACGTTTCGAGGTCCCCTGAGTCCGTTTCCACTATTTTTGAGGTGATGTATGTATGTGTGTGTGTATGTGTGTATGTATGTGTGTATGTCTGTGAGTGAACACGCTAGCGTCTAAACGCTTTGTTCGAATAAGCTGAAAGTTGGTACGTATATTGTAAGTCACCATAGTACGAACCCTATAGATTTTGGTGAATCTAGCACTTATAGATTTATTACAGGGACACAAAGAAAATTTTTTTATCATTATGGCCTATGAGACGAAAATCTTAAAAGTTCGATAGCATCTAAACGCCTTATTCAATTGAGCAAAAACTTTATACACATATTATAGGTCACAAATACTCAATCTGTATAGATTTTGGAGAATCTAGCACTTATAGTTTTTTTACAGGGACACAAAGAAAAAGTCTTTATCATTATGGCCTATGAGACCAAATTTTTAAAAGTGCGATAGCATCTAAATGCCTTATTCAATTAAGCTGAAAATTTGTATGAATATTATAAATCATTGTTGCACTAACTATAAGCATTTTGGTGAATCTAGCATTTACAGATTTTTACAGGGACACAACGAAAAATTCTTTATCATTATGATCTAAGGGCTCAAAGTTCAGTAGCGTTAAATAAAACCTCGTGTGATATATGGAGAAAAATACTCAAACACTCTATTATGGTTTTTCTCTCTTTTGTTTGTTTAGCAACACCTCTTTCTTTATTTTATCTACAAAACTGTTAGTTACTCAATGTTCGGAAAGTCGAGTGGAGTCACTCCAGATTTTTTAATATTATTTTACAGCGAATTATCTTATTTTTATTTTATTATCTAGAAGATCAATTGTTTTAGAACTGTAGTTTTTCATAACTAAACATTTGATGCAGTAGAATTTCTATATTTTTGAATATGTAACAGAATATGTAAAATTAATGAATATTTCTTTCAATTAACGGTTAAATAAATAGGATAATCTTTAGCTAAAACATGTTTTTAACTGAATTATTCAGACTCGCTGAAACTACCTAATTAAATATTTCGTTTCACAATATATATCACAGTAGAAGCAGTTACGATAAAATACATGTTATATGCGAAATTACAGAGATGTAAAATTCAAACCGACAAAAAGACAGATACAAAGGGTTTTTTCTTTGTTTTTTCATAAAATAACACTATCAAAATTGTGCTTATCATTTATTATTATCATAAAATAACACTATTCCCGGACTAAGTTTTGTTTTAATACTAATTTAGAAAAGTTTTAAGACTAACATTTTTCTAATTTAAGACTACACTCCGCGACAAAAAGATAGGAACAAAAAGTTTTTTTTTTTTCTTTTTTTTTTTTTTTTTTTTTTCGTAAAATAACATTATCTAAATTATGCTGATCATTTATTATCATAACAAAATGAATGTTATCATATGAAAAACATATTAAATATTTGAATCATATTCAAAATATTGATATTCAAAATAATCATATTCAAAAATTAAACAGAAAAAGAAAAACTTTGTTCCCCTTTCTGTCGCGGTGTGTAGTCTTAAATTAGAAAAATTTTAGTCTTAAAAGTTTTCTAAATTAGTCTTAAAACAAAAATTAGTCCGGGAATAGTGTTATTTTATGATAATAATAAATGATAAGCATAATTTAGATAATGTTATTTTCTGAAAAATCAAAGAAAAAACCCTTTGTACCTATCTTTTTTTCGCGAGGTGTACAATTAAAGTTATGACAAGATACAAATAAAGAAGTTTGGTATCGAATTTAATAATTTAACAATATTTATCAATTCAACATTATTAGATGTATAAAAATTCACATCAAAATATCGCTGTCAATATTCGTCGTTTTTACAAATATTTTTGCCTATTTTGCCACTTTATTTGTTGCACACCTATCTACTTTGTTCGCCTAATGAAAAACCGAGGTAGGGAAGACCGGGGCTAGTAGTGATTTTCGTCATTTTTGATATTAGCTGTGAGAATTGAACTGAAGTGAAACATTTAGTATATTATACCATAGAGTAAACCTTGTGTAATATATTTATATAACTACTATTATTATTGTTAACTTTTTCATACCATAAAATGAACTCTGCGTAACCTTGAAATTTGTCACAGCTTGTCCAGTGTCGGGGCTAGTAGTGACATGCTTGGGGCACATTGTGACATACAAATTATACATACACATTGTAACATATACAAATTATGTGAAAAAGGTAATTAAATTCTATATTTTAAATAAACAATGAAAAATTTATTCATTTATATCGTTCTTAACACAATAAAAACACTTTCATTTTTTAAATAACACTGTAAACCGAAAAAAAAAAGAAAGAAAGAAAGAAATAGCTAAACTACTGACATTTGTAAACTCTTAGTCTTTTATAAAGCTACATTTAAAGACACTTAAGAATAGAAATAAAGGAAAAAATATGTGTAATCAGGAAAGAAAGAAAAAGTATGCCAACACAAAACTTTGACCATATTCATCTTTGGCTCAGTAGCTTACTACAACCTGTAGGTCTATCTATATTTTTAATCACTCATTGTCATCGCTTGTTTTAGCGTCTGATTTGCAGCTAATGTAAATAATAGGTTAATTTTTGCTACATTTCACATGTACGCATCTTTTACATGTCATGCATTGTACCCAGTTTTCTTAGGGTTTAGAAATTTTGTATTGCTCCAAGCAAACTAGGCATAAGCAATTTTCGTCATCTTCAGAGCTATTCGATTCTTGCTATTTCACTTTTTTTTTTTTGTAATGCACTGTTTGGTCTTTTCCTATAGTTTGAATATCATACGTGGTTTTTTATATCCAATTTCAATATTTTCTTCCGTATTAGTACGCTTCTTTTTATTCATATATCTAAAAAGTGGCATTATATTTACGCAAAACAGTTCTTGGACTTTCCTTAAACTGCAACTACCGGAATTTACATCTATTGCAGACCCCTCATAATCTCCCAAGAAGCTGTACAGTCGGCAGTAAAAGTACCCGAGTACTAACCAATAATTTCGATATAATAAAAGTACTGTTTCGTTAAGTTAATACTGTTTTGTTAAATACTTAATACTTAATAATGTTTTGTTAAATACTTAATACTGTTTTGTTAAATAATTCCTTGTCGAATCATGTTCTTATACTCACTAAGAACATGACTCGCGCAAGGATTTATTTAACAAAGTAGTATTAAGTGTCCTTTTTTTAGACAGGGATTATTGCTAGTGCTCTGATACTTTTGCAGCCGACTGTAGGTCTTTCAGTATGCCTTTTGTAATTTCGCACGTTTTTTTTTTCTAAAATATAAAAACCTGCATCAAAAATCATGCCGGGGCAAGTAATGACACTGTCACAACTAGCCCCGCGTTAAGCCGTTTTGAACTTTATTCATTAGTTTCCGAAAGGTTGTCATGATTAACAAATGAAAAACATAGAATAACAGCTCAAAATAGAAATATTCAAATGTTGTAGGGCAATGACGATTCCAACGTAGGTCACAAAATTTACTTTTGCAATAGAAAACAAGATAAATAATTTTATCTCGAAAACAACGCAACGCTATACTTCCAAACCTACACAGCAAACTGCAATAATCAACCTGTTCACTCACATGACGCGGCAGGTTCAGTAACCTATCGACTCATTTAGGAAGCTCTGTGGGGCTATTTGCTCCGTCGCACAACTAACCCCGGTCGCCCCTACTATTTCGACCAGAAACAATTTTCACCATTATTTATTTATTTATTTATTTATTTATTGCAATTCAGTGAATCTATTCAAAGACTTTTATTCATTGTAATGTTATTGTCAAAGTTATGTAAAACGTTTGAAACACTCTGCTTATATTCTGAGTAAGTCCCCATTAAAAGTGTAGTATGCTATTCACGTAATTATGACTTGATTACAGGACTTGATTACATTTTTTTTTTCAAGTAGACAAAACTAAAGTATAATAAATAATGTTATAATAAAATTTGCGATAGCCATGACTCGAAAATATAGTAAAATCTTGCTCTCTTTTGCGGTTTCAGGGTATCAGTATCAATATTCAACTCGAATTGAAACTACTTTCTAAATAGAAATACTACAAATATTTTCATTATTAGTAATGATAATTATAATTTAAAAATACCAAACTTTTAAAATATTAAACAGTAAACGAAATAACTGAAGAAGACGTTCATTATTTGTTTTGCTTTATTTTATTTCATTATAATAATGTATTCTTAAAAAATAATCATAATAAAATAAAATCTAAATAAATAAATAAAAAACCTCTTTATATTACGAATAATCATAGCATACATATTTATAATAAAATATACATATTATTCACATGTATATATATCATCCTTTCATGTTCTTGTATTCTGGCCACATTATATTTTATCAATTTAAGAATGAATAAAGATGTGATAGTAAAATCAATGTACAAACTAATGTGAAAAATTACATACACACACAAATATATATATATATATATAAGATATAAATATATAAATGTAAGTATATCTATCAAGATTCCGCACAAGAAAAACATTTTGACAGTTTTTCCTGAAGTTCAGTTTTCTTCGATTTCATCAACTAGAATGTGTTTCAGCCCAAAATTTTCTCAAACAAATTAAAACTATTTAGAAGAAAAATCATTAAAAAGGTACTTTTAATAATAGTAAAATTAATTAAAAAAAAAAAAATGCTCATTTCTATTTTTATTAATGTAAATACTTTACATATATATTGTTAGCCATTCAAAATGTACTACCAGAAGAAAATCATCCATAAAGCTCAAAAATTGCACATGTATATCCTGAAGTAAGATATGAGAATGATTAGTGTATATGCACATCATGAGCGCTTGTAGTTCCACCTACAACTCATGTTTAAAGATTGCACGTACGATTGTCTTTCATGTACTGGAATTCATTTTGCACGCATTCATTTTGCATATGAAGTTTCAGTGTGCCTCTCATAAAAATTGGGCATTTATTTAAATAACTTACAAAGATTTGAAATGAAACTTTAGAGAAAATTGTAGCTCGTTTTGGACTTAATCCAATACCAGCGACGCCACTATACAATAGATTGTACTAAGAGGGAAAAAAAAAAAACTCGTCAACGAAAACAATTGCATTATTCTTTGAATGTGAGCAAGGGCATATTGAATGCACAGTAATGACGAATATCATTACATCCAGAAATAGGATTTATCGCGCAAAAACCTGTGTCGGCGCGTACCATTCTACGTTTCTTGCAGCACAGGGTAATTAAGGGAAGGCGCCAAGTAAGTAGAAGCGCTGCAGTTGTCGTTGCCTGGGGACTATAATCGCATGCTTCTTCAACGGTACACAGACGGCGGTACACAACGGGACACAGACAAGCTCAAGACATTACCTTTTCGTAGAAATCGCATTTTCATCTTTAAATTCAATGTGGTCATGTACGAGTCTTCGGACATTGCAGTGAGAGGTTGCATAATTATTGCATAAGAATTGTTTTAAAATTGCTTTACCAAGTATTATGTTGAGGGATGGTATAGGATTTCACTCTAGAACCTCCCTAAATAAGCATTAGAGTTACAGTAAACATCCTATATATCTGAGATTTTGTAGCCTGTTGACTTTTCTCACGCTCAAAGCTTGTTTGCAGCCCTATTTCAACAGGCCAATGCAAACTGCATGTGTTTGATATTTTTTTTTTTTTTTTAATGTTGAATTGCTGGCTGGTAGCTCTATTACGTCTGGCATTGGCTCTGTTTTCTCTGAGAGATTCAATAATCACTTGAAGCTACAAATAGTTCTCAGTCAAACTCAGAAATAAGCTTGACTGACAATTACACTTTTCTACGATACATTCAAAAACATAGCTCGTAAAATCAATCGCAATCGGTACATAAAATTATCCTTCTATGAAAAATTTACATAGAATTTTTAGGTATCGCTGCAGGCTTGCACGATGTGCATCTGAGCCGAAAAATATCAACCATTTGAATTTTTTTTTTTTTTTTTTTTTTTTTTTTTTTTACCGTAGTATGAATTTCGTGTATTTTCATTGCTCCTTACATAGCGTTGAATTTTGGTGTTTAGAAGTGTAATTCATAGATGCATCCATTTCAAACTCATTTTGATAATAATCACCTATGTAATACGTAAATTTAAAATCTTCTTCACACACCATGAAATTGAAGCCACACAACCGGTTTCGAAAGGACGTGGCCTTTCTTCATCAGGTGCAAAAAACATGTGCTACTGCCTTGGAGGCAGAAAGCCTTTCGAAACCGGTTGTGCTGTCTTCAATTTTATGATGTGTGAAGACGTTTTAAAGTTTGATTGTACACCAGTACATATTGAGTGAACACCAGTTTTGAATTTAGTTTTGTGATTCACCTATGTAATTCTCAAATAAATCCAAAATGTTGACAAAAACATTTTATGTCTGCAAATACATTTGTAGTAATACTTATACTTTTGTATGAATTAAATATATATATATATATATATATATATATATATATATATATATATATATATATATTAAAAAAACGGAAAATTATTAAATTTATGTTTATGAAAAGATATTGTAAATGATTCTATATAATAAAAAATATGTATCATTATCTAAACTTCATAGATGTAAACACATACTTAACTTCTATTTTTATTATCTTTTTAACCGACTTCAAAAAAAGAAGGAAGGTTCTCAATTCAAACCGTATGTTTTTTTTATGTTTGTTAGCTCATAACTTCTGAACGGATGCTCCGATTTTGATACTTTTTGTTTTGTTGAAAAGGTCTTGGTCTACAATAGGTCCCGTTGTAATATCTTTACGATCTAAAGAAAATACAGGGTGCCCCAAAAAATCAGTCCCAACTCTTTTAACTGCTAAACGGCTGCAGCTATAGTGATAAAAATGGTATGTAAGTATAGCAAATTGGCCATGCTGTACAAGGTTAAACCGCTTGCAGCGCCACCTGGTGAAAAATATCGGAGTTAGTGTTCCTATCTCGAAAACGGTGCTAAAGAAAAAAGTGAATTAGAAAGTTGAAGAGCATCATCGATAGTAGAAAAAGATAGTTTAGACATTCATGCTAGCGTTCCTATCTCGGAAACGGTTCAAGACAGGGGGGAAAAGTGAATTATAAAATTGCAGAGCATCATCGATTTAGTACGAAGAGATAGTTTAGACACTGATGCTAAAAATACAATGCTAAAAACGTGCATTTTTTTGTTCGCAATTTCTTACACTATACATACTTCAGCTACATTGCTCACGTTATAGCGTAGCTGGGGAGACATACGCTATATAGTTCAAAATACGGTTACTTGATACTTTTTGTTTTGTTGTAGAGATCTTGGTCTGAAGTAGGTCCCATTATAAATTCTTTACAATCTAAAGAAAATAAAGCGCCATCTGGTGAAAAACAGCGGAATTAGCGCTCCTATCTCAAAAACGGTTCAAGATGGGAGAAAAGTTAATTACGAAGTTGCAGAGAATCTTCGATTTACTACGAAAAGACAGTTTTTAGACATTATTGGTAAAAATAGAACGCTTAAAACGTGCAGTTGTTTGTTCGCTATTTCCTACATTATGCACATTTGAACTACGTTGCACACTTTGCAGCGTAGCGGATGACACGTATACTCTGTCGTTCAAAGTACTGTTACTGTAAGCGGTCACATCGATTAGCGCAAAGTCGTTTTCAGCCAACTTCAGAAAGGAGGGTGTTCTTAATTCAAGCTATGTGTTGTTTTTGGTGTTTGTAAGCTTATAACTTCGTAAGAGATGCTCTAATTAACCGACTTCAAAAAGGAGGAGGTTCTCAATTCAAAGCATATGTTTTTTGTTTTTGTTTTTGTTTGTTAGCTCATAACTTCTGAACAGATGATCCGATTTTGATACTTTTTGTTTTATTGTAAAGGTCTTGGTCTGAAATAAAGCCCATTGTAAGATCTTTGCGATCACAAAAAAAAAACAGGGTGCCCAAAAAAGTCAGTTAAGTGGACATGTGCTACGCGATTCAACCGCCTAAAGTGCAACCTGGTGGAATAGAGTGGAGTTAGCGATCCTATCTCGGAAACGTTTCAAGACAGGGGAAAAAAGTGAATTATAAAATTGCAGAGCATCATCTATGTAGTACGCAAAGATAGTTTAGACATAATTGCTAAAAACAGAATGCTTAAAACGTGCATTTGTTTGTTCACAATTTCCTATTTTGTGCACACTTGAACGACATTGCATATATTGTAGCGTAGCGGGTGACATTTATGCAATGTAAAATTCTATGTATGGTTATTGTAAGCGGTCACATCGATTAACACATAGACGTTTTAAACCGATTTCATAAAGGAAGAGGTTCTTAATGCAAACCATGTTTCTCGTTGTTGCTGTTGAAATTTGTTAGCTTATAACTTCGTAAGAGATGATTTAATTTTAATACTTTTTTTTTGTCGTAATGATATTGGCCTGAAATAGGTTTCATTATGATTTCATTAAAATATAAACAAATTACAGGATACTCACAAAAGTCTGTTCTCACTCTAACTGCTGAACGCATGCAGCTACACTGGTAAAAGCAGTATGTAAGTATCGATGTTGAAAATTCTATCCGTCAGCTGCAATGCATATTTTGCTCTTTGTTTGAACTTTACGCTGCGCAATTTCCAGCGCAGCGGGTGACACGCATTCACTGTAAAGTTCAATATATATGCCTAACAGAATTTTCGGTTACGAATAAAGCGTATCCGTCCTTTACATTTCTAAAGACTTTTTTATTTAACGTATGTTCATTCAACAGATAGTTTTTTGCTCATATCCGATAAAGGCCAGAAAAGTAACACAACTTAAAAATGCAGCATTTGAGAAAAATCAACTTAAAAATAACTTTACTATAAAACAACTGGCACAACTGTCTCTCGAGTGGATAACTTTCTAGATGGAGATGTAACTTTTTTGTTCACATTGGGTGCATTTCATGTACTTTTCAGTGACATAAACCATTTTTTGAGTAATGTCACTTTTCTTGGAACTTGGGATTTGTGAAACTTCCGTCGAACGTCTTCTGATGCTCTGCTATATAAATAAGTTTTCACTGAAAAAGAGTAAAATAAAATTTTTTTGTAAAAAAATAGAACCGACTCCAAAAAGGAACTACTATTGAAACAACTAAAAATGAAAGAAAATTGGTAGAAAATGGAACTGTAAATTGCGCCTAAAGGTATAAAATAATTTCCTTCGCCAAACAACCTATAACACTACAATTAATCATAACTTTTGATGTCGGCGCAAAATTAAATAAAAATTGATACCTTTATTCAATACAAAAATCAAATCCTATTCAAAATATACATCTCACATTGTTACCTACAAAATGCAACCGAGAACTAATTTGATTCAAGAAAACAAATAAGATTTCGTAAGCAGCAAAAGTTGGCGAAGATACTGGTATCTGACGTCCTTAGTGAAAGAAAAATCGCAAAATTATCCGGCAAACATATTTAATTTCTTTGGGATATCATGATTATTTTGATAAGGTATATCAAGAGAGAAATCTAGAATATGAAACAACACATCGTACAATATATATTAGGAAAATATACATCTTGCGTGTATATTTTTGCCTTACGTTTTGATCACCAAATCCAAAAGCCATCAAGGATGATAGTTATCAAAGTTATACCAAATTTGCAAAATAAACTCTAACTTCGTAGAAACATAAATATCGCATTGTGAAGAATGTTCACTGTTCTATGTAGATGCTACTAATGGACCAATTGTATACAGTGATAAAATAATAAAGGAAACATGAAAATGGATCATTCGAAACAACAGCATTTGTTGCTACCGATCTGAAGACAAACCTTTGAAAACTAATTAAATTTTATTTAATTTTGCGCCGACTTCAAAAGTTATGATTAACTGTAGTGTTATAGGTTGTTTGGCGAAGGAAATTATTTTATACCTTTAGGCGCAATTTACAGTTCCATTTTCTACCAATTTTCTTTCATTTTTAGTTGTTTCAATAGTAGTTCCTTTTTGGAGTCGGTTCTATTTTTTTACAAAAAAATTTTATTCTCTAAAAAACTTAATAGTTATTTCATTAAAAAAAAAAAAAAATTCCAGAACAAGTAGCTTTCAAAACACAAATTATTTTATATTTCCTTCATTTTTTCTTTATGTAATACTCTAAGTCGAATGAAAATTTTTTGTGTTATTCATGAAATTGAGAGTTATATTTAGGAATTTTTTTCCAAGCAATTGGAAAATTCATTGCACGTTCCGCGTATAATTTAGTTATATTTCCGAATAAAAACTTTCTTTTAAATTATATGCAAAGTGAATTAAATTTCAGTTTATGTGCTCCATTACTCGGCATTTTTGCTTGAAACTTGGCACAAAGAAAGTATTTTATGGTATCTACAGAATTCAAGAAAAGTAGGTCATTTATAGGCAATTGGAGTTTTTTTGCGAACAAGAAAAAAGCATTACGAAAATAAAAGTTTAGATAGTTATAGTTTCTAATTTTATAAATGCAGGAAACGATATAAAAATTTAATCTTGTGAGGAAAATGAAATGTATTCATGCAATTTTAATGTACTTCAGATTTTGCAATTAATTTTTTAAAGAGACTTTCTGTTTAGCGAAATTTTTTAATCAGATGATTATTTAATATTATATTTAAGTAAACCGTAAATATTTTACCACATCTTGTTTTATTAGGGTTTAATACATTTTGCTAAATTACATATATACATACTTTAGAAAATTAGGGATTAAATTTACTTGTTAAAAAAAACTTTTGCAAAATGAAATTTTGCAAAATATTTAAAGTAATTCACGCAGCACACAATTAATATTTTGTAGTTTATGAAAGGTATAGATAAAATATATAGTTTTTTTTTTTTTTTTTTTAAAGAATTATAATACAAAGTATCATTAAAATATATCATAAATACTTCTTACGTTAGATAGAAAGATGACCATGATAGATATCATAGTTTGGTCTCAGGCATATAACTTCCTAGCTCCACCGTTAAAGTAGAATTATTCTAAACTTCTTGCCCAAAATGAAATATGTGTACAGGGTGTATCAAAGAGAATGACCAAAATACTTTTAAGTGGAAAAATACAAAAATAAGTAGATACGAAGTAGATAAAAGTGAAGTTTCATCAATGGTGTTATAAATATTCTGTGTGTTCAGCTCTAGCAGAGAGTATATCACCAAGACGATACTAAATTTCGTCCCGCACATTTTGCCTTGGGATGGTGTTCACGGATGCCACTGTTTCTAATATCCTCTATTTTAAGTCCCCTGTGTGTGTAGATAACGGTAGCACAGTTTGTCCTACGTCATTGTTATCTACAATTATCGAGGACCTAAAACACAGGATATTAGAAGCAGTGGCATCCGTCTCAATACCATCTCCTTCCAGAAACTATTGAGTGAATTTCAATGTCGTCTTCATGTTGTACGTATACACTGTTGGTGGTGGACACATAGAACATTTCTAAGCTAAGAATAAATACTTTGTTGTTTTATTGTTTTAGTTTGTGTTTGTTTTTATTAATAAATATAACTGGTTGAAATAGAGTTTTTTTTTTTTTTTTTTTTTTTTTTTTTTGTACATCGTGTATAACTTATATGAAAATATAAAATATAATCGTTTTATAAATTGTACTTACGTATATTCAAGATGAATAACACTTTCAGAAGTGGACTTTCATGTAATAAGACTTAGAAAGCAATATAATAATCGTACATTCACAAGACAAACGAATAAAAAATATTTAATTTTAAGCATCTATGAAATATCATTGATGAATGAGTGGCATATTAAATTAAGCAAATAGAAACAGAAACAGAAAAATACACATATGAGTATATATATATATATATATATATATATATATATATATATATATATATCTTCGTCATTTCCAAGACTGGCTAATTTATACATTAAAAAATAATTTTAATTAAGATTTATTAGTTTTGTTAATACTTTTCAGACATTTAAAATAAAATATAAACTTCTGATGTGTCAATAAACAATAATCAAATCAAATCAATAATGAGCAAACATATTGTATTTTTTAATTTCCCAGAAAGTAATAAAAATTACTGTTTAAAAAATAACAATACAGTTTTGATAAGAAAGTTTATAGGAAACTTATGCTTCCCTTTAGTATGTATAAATTGAACTATATTAAGTTTGTTAAATAAAATATTCAGGCAACCATTCTTATGGTTTTTGATTTATTTTTTTACAGATTTGAAATCTTTAAATTGGATTTTCACAGTATGCTTTTTTTCATGAATTCGTGATCTTTAAGATGCTAAGACCTATACACATATTGAAGAAATGACTTAATATCTTTTCGGATGGTTAATAGAATCTACTTAAAAGAATTTGGGAAGGATTTTGCATTATCTTTAAAAAGAAAAACTATTAAAAATTAAAATCTAGCAAAAATCATGTTTTTCTGCAATTTTATTCATAGGCATGCACTTTTTAATTTCCTTCACGAAAACTAATTAATAAATTTCAAAATATATCCCTAATTCTTTTAAATGGGTTTTTATTAAACATCTCAAAAAATATTATGTCATTTCTTAAATACCTGTAGAAGTTTAGAATTTTGAAGATCAAGAATTCATGAAAAAATGCAAACTGAGGAAATGCAAACTGAGGAAATGCAATTCAAAGATTTCAAAATTTGTAAAAAATCAAACATCATAAGAATCGTTACATGATTATATATTTTATTCAACAAATCTAATATAGTTCAGTTTATAAATATTTGTTGGAAATATAAGCTTTCATAGGAAACTTTCAGGGGTAAGATGCCATGTCCCCCCCCCCCAGTCAAAGATGCCGTGTCCCCTCAAGAAAAAATATATGATAGCATTACTAGTAAGATAAAGTGCTGAGCTAGTGTCCCACAAAATTTAGGAAAATCCAGTTTAATGTTCTTAGAAGCTTCCTTGGTACTCTTCCAAGTCAATTATCTCATGAAATGCATGGTAAGCGAAAAACACTAATTTGCTAAAATTTATAGGGTTTTTATTCCGCCTACAGATGGAAACATCGAATACTCTTAAAAAATCACATTTAACGAATCACTCTTCTTACACTGTCAGCTACATTGAAACTTTCCATTTAAGCATGCATTCGTAAATACAAAATAAAAGATTTCTCAGAAAGAATATACTTGTAACTACTAAGCAGTAAATCAAATATACTTTTACTTAGGAAAGCCTAATTTACTAGCGAGATCTAAAATGTTCTCTACCCTTTCGTGAATTAATAGGTCAATGTAAATTTTAGCAGAATTGTACTGCTCTTTCCAGAGAGTGTAAGACGGTGAAGACGAAAATCATTTTCAGACTCCTCTTCATCCATGCCATAATCTGATTCTATGCCTCCTACTCACATTTCTTATAATTGCTGTCATTAAGAGTTTGTCTCCTGATAAATCTCATGCTTCTTTCAACTTTCAATTAAAAAACATAAAATTATTTTCATATCAAAATAATACACACACACATATATATAATCTGTACTGAAATAATATACAATGAATTTACTTTTGTATACAAAAATATAATCATCGAATGTAATCCAAACACTTCCATTATTTTTATTCAGGGATTTATTATAAACACTATGATGGTCTTATGAATGGAATTCTCAAAATAATTTTTTAGGCTTTCATTTAACATAAGTTACAAGATACAATTTTTATTATTTTAACACCTGCGATTCCTCCGTATAGAAATATCTTAAGACATATGTCTATACATGGACTTTTAAGAAAATGTTGCTCTTAAAAAATCTTAATGCTTTAAAAACTCTAACATTTTAAGTAAAACAAGTTTTCTTATACAATGTTAAACAAGAACATTTTTTTATAATATTACATTAAAGCTGAGCTTTCTAAGAGTCTCCAACATGTCACTTCTACAGAATCTCAAATATATATGTTCTCTCAAAGTTTAGGTCTATCAATAAAAAAAAAGAAATCGATTTTTTTTTCAGAATAAATATTACTGGAACATGCATTAGAAATTTTGAAAGAAAGATTTTTGCACCGATGCACAAGAAAAAATATCTTTCTTGGGAATTCGAACTTCAGATGCCTTAACATTCTTCTCTCGTAATTTCTGATGTATGTTGACATAGTCTTTCGAAATAATTCGACAATAACAAAGATAAATAGCAGATTTTTTTTTTCTGAACACACATAATAACATTATCTCTTACTTCATAAAAGAATGTGATCTTTAATTGGCAAGACAGCATAAAACAAATTGCATAAAAGAGGAAGGAATATTAAATAATCTTTTCCTTCACAAAATAGGAAACATACTTAAGACAATGCCTCGAACTATTTTATCGATTCAAGTAAAATGAATAATATTTGTTGAAGAAGTTTAAAGATAAATGTTTTAAAATACTGTTAGATTTTTTTGGAACATTTAGCAGGACAAAGAAAATGTTTTAAACTAGAAAAAGTTTTATATAATAAGAAACATTTGATTTAAAAATCTATTGTGTATCTATTATTATTATTATTTGGTTACTCCATTAAAAAAAAAAAAAAAAAAAGTTTTCTGAAGATTTATATATTATAATTTAGTTACTCATACTATTTTAATGTGGTTTTACTATATATTTTAATTTATTTTTCTTTTTACTTACGATATAGTTAAATAACTTGGGCAGACACCAAAAAGGTGTTCGTTTTTAAATACTCATTGTTTTGAAATATTTAAACTAGTTTTGAAAAATGATCCTTTTTACCTTACTGATGAATACGACTCTTTTACTGCAAAAATCATAAAGAAATTTACATTTATTTTTAATATGCTAAAATAATATTTTGTATAGATAGGATACGGTTAACCTTCAGACTTACAGGGCTACAGTAAAATATTCAGGTACATTAAAGGTTACAATTAGAATCTAAGGGCTGCACTTAATTTTGCATTATGTATTAACTCTGTCTGTCAATGTTTACGAGGTTCAGTTGGTCTCTCTGTATGCCTTTCAATCCTTCTGTCTGTCTGCTGTTTTAAAACGTTGGCAAAAACATTGAAAGTTATATGATACAACAAGTTCGTATAGTTGTAATGTGTTAATAATCAATGCATACCGCATGATTTTTCGTCCTTGTTACATGTACATTTTAAAGTGTATAAATAATTGAAGCAATTTTGTCACTATTTCCTGGAAACTTTTATTAGTAAATTGGGTTTCATATCTAAATTTATACTAATTTTATCAAAATACAAGGTTTTATGATTATTTTTGAGGAAATATTCATGACTTTGCCATCATCAAACAAATATCTGTTTTAAATAAGTATACTTATCTTAAAGAATTACGGAAATACATGTGACATACATTTTAAAATATACGCATCTTTAAAGTATCAAACTTATTGATTACTATTATTCTAAAATGTTTCATTCCTTGAATACAGAATTTATTTTATTATTAATTTTTTTAATTTACGTTGTTTCCGTGACCAGTTTCCATTTATTTAAAAATAAATAAAATCTTTTTGTAAAAAAATAGAACCGACTCCAAAAAGCAACTACTATTAAAAAGAAAAAAAAAAAAAAATTGTATGAAGTGAAACTAAATTGCGCCTAAAAGTATAAAATAATTTACTTCGCCAAACAACCTATAACACTACAATTAATCATAGCTTTTGAAATCGGCTCAAAATTAAATTAAATTAAAATAGTTTTTAAAGGTTTGTTTTTAGATCGGTAGCAACAAATGCTGTCGTCTCGAATCATCCATTTTCATGTTTCCTTTATTATTTTATCACTGTAATACAATTGGTCCATTGGTAGCACCTACACAGAACAGTGAACATTCTTCACAATGCGGTATTTATGTTTCTAACAAGTTAGAGTTTCCTTTGCAAATTTGATATAACTTTGATAACTATCATCCTTGGTGGATTTTGGATTTGGCGTTCAAAAAGTATTGCAAAAATATTCACCGAAGATGTATATTTTCATAATATATTTTGTACGAAGTATTGTTTCACATTCTTGATTACTCTCTTAATATACCTTATAAAATTAATCATGATATCCCAAAGAAATTAAATATGTTTGCCAGATAATTTTGCGATTTTTCTTTCACCAAGGACGTTAGATACCATCATCTTCGCCAACTTTTGCTGCTTACGAAATCTTACTTCTTTTCTTGAATCAAAATAGTTTTCGGCTGCGTTTTGCAGGTGACAATGAGAGCTGTGTATTTTGAATAAGATTTGATTTTTGTATTGAATAAAGGTATCAAATTATATTTAACTTTGCGCCGACTTCAAAAGTTATGATTAATTGTAGTGTTATAGGTTGTTTGGCGAAGTAAATTATTTTTTACTTTTAGGCGCAATTTAGTTTCATTTCATAAATTTTTTTTTTTTTTTTTTTTTTTTTTTCTTTTTTTGGAATAGTAGTTGCTTTTTGGAGTCGGTTCTATTTTTTTACAAAAAGATTTTATTTTTCTCTTTTCAGTGAAAACTTATTCCTATAGCAGAACATCAAAAGACATTCGACGGCAGTTTCCCAATCACAACTTCCAAGAAAAGTGAGATAACTCAAAAAATGGTTTATGTCACTGAAAAATACATGAAATGCACCCAATGTGAACAAAAAATATACGTCTCCATCTAGAACGTTATCCACTCGAGAGACAGTTGTGCCAGTTTTATTCTAGTCAAGTTTTAAGTTAATTTTTCTCAAATTCTGCATTTTTAAGTTGTGTCACTTTTCTTGCCTTTATCGGATATGAGCAAAAAACTATCCATTGAACGAACATGAGTTAAATTAAAAAGTCTTTAGAAATGCAAAGAACGGATACGCTGTATTCGTAACCGAAAATTCTGTTAGGCGTATATATTGAACTTTAAAGTGAATACGTGTCACCCGCTGCGCTGGGAATTGCGCAGCGTAATGTTCAAACAAAGAGCAAAATATGCATCGCAGCTGACGGACAGAAGTTTCAACATCGATACTTACATATTGATTTTACCAGTGTAGCTGCATGCGTTCAGCAGTTAGAGTGAGAACAGATTTTTGTGAGTATCCTGCAATTTGTTTATATCTTAATGAAATCATAATGAAACCTATTTCCGGCCAAGATAATTACAACAACAAAAAAAGTATTAAATTAAATCATCTCTTACGAAGTTAAAAGCTAACAAATTTCAACAACAACAACGAGAAACATGGTTTGTATTGAGAACTTCTTCCTTTATGAAGTCGGTTTAAAATGTCTATGCGTTAATCGATGTGACCGCTTACAATAACCATACTTGGAATTTTACATAGCATAAATGTCACCCGCTACGCTACAGCATATGCAATGTCGTTCAAATGTGCACAAAATAGGAAATTGTGAACAAACAAATGCACGTTTTAAGCGTTCTGTTTTTAGCATTAATGTCTAAACTATCTTTGCCTACTACATCGATGTTGCTCTGCAATTTTATAATTCACTTTTTTACCCTGTCTTGAAACGTTTCCGAGATAGGATCGCTAACTCCACTCTTTTCCACCAGGTGGCGCTTTAGGCGGTTGAATCGCGTAGCATATGTCCACTTTACTATACCTATATACCACTTTTATGACTATAACTGCAGCTGTTCAGCAGTTAAAAGAGTCGGGACTGCCTTCTTTGGGCACCCTGTATTTTCTTTTGATCGTAAAGATCTTACAATGGGACCTATTTTAGACCAATACCTTTTGAACAAAACAAAAAGTATCAAAATCGGAGCATCCGTTCAGAAGGTATTAGCTAACAAACATAAAAAAAACATACGGTTTGAATTGAGAACCTTCCTTCTTTTTTGAAGTCGGTTAATAATAAAATTATTAAAATAGAATAAGGTACTAGAAAATGAGAAAATAAATTTTGTGTTGCATCTCGACCTACGATTTCAAAATTCTAGAAAATTCACAAATGACTGCTTGAATTTTCTATAATTTTGAGTATAAAGTGCTGAAATTTTATTAAATACTGTGCTTATTCAAGATTTTTTTTCCGATAATATATATATGAATATATAGTTGTAATATTTTGGTGTAATTCGACCACGGGATATTCTGTGCATGCGCTCACTCCACGAGTCAAAGGAGTGAAAACTGTCATAGATAAAAGAAAATAAGCGATAAGCGACCGCATGTTTCCGAAATCAAAATCTGACCAACTACTTGGCACCCTACTTAACCTGAAGAATCGTCAGCTAGGCGCGTCACACGTGTCGTACTATAGGCATAGTAGAGGAATCTACTGTTTTACAACAGTTTTAATTAAAATAAATAGTCAAACTCTCAGTATTTTTTATTTTCTGTCAGTTTATCATTACTTTAAAATTATAGCAGTAGATTTTACTAGTGTAATAATTTAAAAATATTATTTTTAAAATGTAAGTGAGATATTATAAATTCCGAAATTTTTTCCATTTCGTTTCATTACAATACTATATCGAGCATTTTATTATAATTGGAAATATGTACTTAAATATCAATATGTATGGCATGATAATTGAAACTTCAATAAATACTTTTTAAATTTCGAAGACTTTTGGTAGCAAATAATGTTTCACTAGGTTAAAACAACAATGACTTTGTAGATTATATATAAATTGCATTTTTAAAGTTTGTCTTAAATTGAAAAACAGCTGTTTTCAACCTCAACTTAGGTTTTAAACCATGCGGAATTATTCTTATGAATTCAGGCCAGGTCAGTGTATAAGTCTAAAAAATTAATTTTTCCTTAGTTAAGACTATTGAGAAAGAACATTATTACATCAATTGAACTACATTTATTAGTAAATAAATAAACCAAGTTGGCAACATGACATAATGTATCCAAAGATTTAACTTGAATTATCTTGCTGTGATAAGAAAGTCGGTGTTTTCTTATTCCTTAAAGTTATCTTCAAAGAATTCGAAAGGAAAAGGGCGTATCACTCTAACCATTTCAGTTAGTGGATTTGGACTTGAATTTCATTAGTGCATTTTTATATCTTTAACATGTCTTTAATTTCATTAAAAATAAAGATTTCTGATGTCGCACTCACACGACTTTCACGAAAATTTGCAAATTATATATATATAAAACAAATTACGGATCTAAATGTAGGATAACAAATACTGTAATTGAACATACTGAACAAATAGAAGAAAATAGTTAAAAACAGATTTATTACACCTATATTTTTGTGTGTGAAGGAAACTGCTACCCAACAACTCCCCAAATGAAAGTAGTATCTAAATTTATATATATATATATATATATATATATATAATAAAGCTGTTATAAAATTTAAGAGTTTATTCCAAATTTTGTTATGCGTTTTGAGGTTCCCTGAATCCAAAGAAAAATGTCTTTACACTTGGTTTATTAGAATACATAATTTATATGCCTAAAATAATGTTTCGGGAAGAATATGGTATGAAACTCTTTCACCATTTGCTTACACAGTGGTAGGACTATACCTGGAAGTAGGTGGAAGCGTATTATTCATACAATATTATATTTAAGTACAGAATGCGGTGTATACTTTATTTATGGACGACATCAGGACATCTAATTATTAAGCGACAACATTTATGTATACGGAATGTAATTGGAGGAAATGCTTTGCTATATATTACCATATCCAAAAAAACTACTCAAAGGTGAGAATTAATTTTACATACCTATATGGTAAATAAAGTTTTTTTTTTTTTTTTTTTTTCCCACAAGACTTTCTTTTACATTTTCCTATATACATATTCAATCAGTAACAATATTTAAAAAAAAAAACAAAAAAAGATTTTTTTTTGTTAAGTTTTTTTTTTTTTTTTTTGTTAAAAGTAAAAAAAATCGATAACTTTGTTTTAAATTATCACAGATTTATAGTTCAACCATTCGTTTTAAAGGTATTGACGAGATCTTTCGAAAGATACCCATCTTGAAAATTTACCCCCCCCCCGGGGGGTACTTTCCCCCCAGGGGGGAACCGGTGCCCCCACATGCACAAAATTTTTTTCGTAGTTAACTACTACTATTATCAATAATTCATATTAATTTTACAATCACAAGTTTAAAATAACGCTCATTATGTACATTTATACGAAATTTTGTCCTATATTGCCATGTTAAAAATTTAGAAAAAATGCTATCACAGCGCACCTGTTGAGCTATTGATCCCTAAATGTAATCAGCACCAAATTATGTCGGGGACCAACTAAATACCAAGTTTGGTTAAGTTTCGTTAAAAAAAAAAAAAAAAAAACACGATTTTTTTTAAAGTTTTTTTTTTTTTGTTAAAAGTAAAAAAATCGATAACTTTGTTTCAAATTGTCACAGATTTATAGTTCAACCATTCGTTTTAAAGGTATTGACGAGATCTTTCGAAAGATACCTATCTTGAAAATTTACCTCCCCCCCGGGGGGGTACTTTCCCCCCAGGGGGGGAACCGGTGCCCCCACATGCACAAAATTTTTTTCATAGTTAACTACTACTATTATCAATAATTCATATTAATTTTACAATCACAAGTTTAAAATAACGCTCATTATGTACATTTATACAAAATTTTGTCCTATGCTGCCATGTTAAAAGTTTACATAAAATGCGATCACAGCGCCATCTACTGGGCGATTGATCCCAAAATCTAATCAGACCATTTCCATGACAGGGTCCAACTATACACCATGTTTGGTTCAATTTCATTCATCGGTTCGTGAGATACGGTGAAACATACGAAATTTTGCGATCACAGCGCCACCTGCTGGACGATTGATCCCCAAATCTAATCAGCACCATGCCCCGTCAGATTCCAACTGTATACCAAGTTTGGTTGAATTTCATTCATTGGTTCGTGAGATACGGTGAAAAATACGAAATATTGTCCTATACTGCCATGTTAAAAATTTACATAAAATGCGATCACAGCGCCACCTGATGAGCTATTGATCCCCAAATCTAATCAGCACAATGCCCCGCCAGGGTTCAACTATATACCAAGTTTGGTTGAATTTCATTCATTGGTTGGTGGATACGGTGAAAACACTAAACCACAGACACACAGACAGACAGCCAGCCATTTTCTAAAAACTATCAATTCGTGTTTAGGACATCCCAAAACGTGTAGATCCGTCAAAAAACGGAGGTCGAAAATTTTCACGAATCCAATACTTTCTCTATATTACATATAGAAGAAAGTAAAAATGGTCGCAGAGAGGTCAGATTAGTTTTAAAATATTACTTTCGACACTGGTAAGAACCCTATTCATTTGCAACATTCGAATTTAAAAACTTCGTAAGTTATTAGAAATTTACGATTTTCTTAACGTGGGAGATTAGGACAACAATTCACTTATACGTGCATTAAATGGAAACTGTTTACTGTAAAAATGTCAGACCAGTTTTAAAATATCAGTTTTGATGCCGGAATGAACATCAGTAACTATAAATAGGCTACTTTGAAAATGTCGCAAGTTATTGGAAATTTACGAATTTCTTAACATGGCAGAATAGAGGAAAATTTCACATAAACCTCAATATTGAGCGATATTTTCAACGTAAAGATGTCAAACCATTTTCGAAATATTATTTAAGATACTGGCATGAATATCATAGATTATGATTTTTCCAATTAAAAAAATTCGTAGGTTATTTGGAATTTAGGACTTACTGAACATGTCAGTATAAGGCAAAATTGAGCATAAACTTCCATTTTGAGGATCGTAAATACATTAGACAACTTCAAAAGTACATTTATGATATTTGTTTGAACATGATGGAATACAAATATTCTAATAGGAAAATTTCGTAAGTCATTCGTAATTTACGATTTTATCAACATAGCGAAATTGTAAATTTTTCATATAAATATGAATTTTGAGGATTATTGCATTGAAAATAGTAGCATGAAAACTAAACAACGGAATGGACCCTGATAAAATAAATTAATAGATTAGAATAAGATAAATATATCGAAGTGAACGATGGATAGCCTATTAGGCGGGGATTTCATTCTGTCACTGTATCAAGCTTTGGTCAAATTCATTTCTTTTAACATAATTATAAAACGTCTCACTCTAGACATTTCTGAGAACATAAATAGGATGGGGAACTGAGCAGAGTCCACCTATGCCAACTAGTTTAACGTAGATTTCCTTAGTTAAGACTATTGAGAAAGAACATCGTTACATTAATTGAACTATATGTATTAATAAATAAATAAACCAAGTTGACAGCATGACTTAATGCATCCAAAGATTTATTTTGAATTATCTTGTTATGATAAGAAAGTCGGTGTTCTATAATTCCTTAAAGTTATCTTTGAAGAATTCGAATGGAAAAGGGCGTATCACTCTAACCATCTCAGATATCGGATTTGGATTTGAATTTCATTACTTCATTTTTATATCTTTAACATGTCTTTAATTTCTTTAAAAATAAATATTTCTGACGTCGAACTCACACGACTTTTACGAGAATTTGCGAATTATATATATACATATACATATACATAAATTACGGATCTAAATGTAGTTTAACAAATTCTGTAACTGAACATACTTAACAAATTGAAGAAAATAGTTAAAAATAGATTTATTAGTCCTATATTTTTGTGTAAAGGAAACTGCTACCCCCACAACTCTCCAAATAAACGTAATATATATTCATATATATATATATATATATATATATATATAGAGAGAGAGAGAGAGAGAGAGAGAGAGAGAGAGAGTTGTTATAAAATTTAAAAGTTTATTCCGAATTTTGTTACAATTATACATTTTGAGGTTCCCTGAATCAAAAAAAAAAAATGTTTTTAGCAGTTGGTTTGTGTGCCTGTCTGTATGTCTGTGTGTCTGCTGCCAGCATATCTGAAGAACAAATAGTAGCAAGCCCAAACTCGGTATTACAAATCTGCATTCTACAGGGATGCTACAGTAAACGTTTTGTTGATATTAGGCAAACGGTTCGAGTACAGGGATATCCAGAGATTTCAAATACGTTACGTCTATTGGTGAAATTTTTGTTATGCACAGTTTAAAATCGCTGCATTAAACAAATTTAAATTAGAATATATAATTTATATGCCTAAAATAATGTTTCGTGAAGAATATGGTATAAACGCATTCACTATTTGCTTACAGAGTGGTGGGACTATACTTGGAAATAGGTGGAAGCGTATTATTCATACAAGATTATATTTAAGTACAGAATGCGGTGTATAATTTATTTATGGACGACATCAGGACATCTAATTATTAAGCGACAACATTTATGTCTACGGAATGTAATTGGAGGAAATGCTTTGCTATATATTACCATATCCAAAAAAACTACTCAGAGGTGAGAATTAATTTTACATACCTATATGGTAAATAAAGTTTTTTTTTTTTTTTTTTTTAAGTTAAATTTTCAGCTCTTGATTTTATATAATTCCGCGTTTTTAGGTTCAATGAATACTAAAGTTAGTTTTTAACTGTTGATTTTTGTTTACGTCTGTTTCAGAATAACTTTTAAAAAAATAATTGCAGGCAATTCCAAAATTGTGTTTTGTAGTTCGTATCAGGTTGTTCATTGAAAAGTTTGATCTAAGAGTATTACGGGTAAAAGTTGTCTGAATGATTTTGAATTTTAATTTACAACAGTCTTCAATTTTCATGAAGTGTAAGTAGTTTATCCAAACGGGGGCTGAGCAGAAGCAGTATTTTACACCACACATAATTATATGTTAAATAAAACTATTCCAAAATTGAATTTGAATTCTTTTTAACGTAGATTTGTATGCTGTACTTGTTATCTTTATCCTTAATCTGCAATGTATCTTTATAGTATTGAAACTCAGGGTAATAGAATGTCGTGTGAATGCCCCACAAGGTTATTTTAAAACGAGTTAGTGAATTAAAGAAGGTTTAACAAAGAAAAATTGGGGTGGTGGTATTAAATTATACATAAAACTTTGGTGTGATAATCAAATAAATATAAATTGTTAATATTTACATTTGAATAATTTAAACATATTTTAATGCAAACATTTGTTTGTTTTTATGTTTCAACTTAAAGAAATAGATGTTTGAATAAAATCCTGAGATAATTGCTTTAAATTTACATCCATTATAAATTCTTTACTAGCAAGTTTTTCGACATCAGTTAAGCTTTCTTTACCTTTTACGAATTTCTTTGAAGCTTTCTATACGTTTTAAATTATTTTAATGATGCAGCATTAAATTAATATTTAGGCTATAAAATTAAACTTTTCTTTTTACTTCTCTTTTTGTGAAAGCTATAATTAGATTTTATCATCTTACGAGTTTTATGAAATTAAAGGAGAAATATTTTATAAAGTTTAACAACAAATTTAATTTGCTTTCCAAGATGTGTTATGTACAAATTCTTAGTACTTTTTTTTTTCTTTTTTTTATTCTATGTGAATAAATATTTAAAAAGGACTTACTTTCATTAAAAATTTTTAGAAAAGAAATAGTATAACTTCTATTTTTATGTATGCAGAGATCGTATCCCATGACTAAAAATAGTTTATTTATTACAGTAGTTGGAAAAAAATCTAAAAACGTTCAGGAGATTTATCTATATAAATAAAGAGTGTGTGCAACAGGTGCTTAAACTGTTGCTCGCAGAGTTACAAAACTTAACTGCTGGATAACTGAGACCCTGCAGATATGCACTTTATTGATATTTTTTGGAATTTTGAATTTTTTAAATTGCTTTTTCTTTTTGATTTAATCCATCGACATTTCTGCTTCATTTTCTAAACATTACTCTTTCATTTTATTCTTCAATCATCATTCCATTTATTCACACTATTTATTTTTTATTTATTTAATTCATTCATTTGAAGACTGAATCTTTCTTTTTCCTTTAAATATATTCTATTTGTTGAAATCAAATGGCAAAACAGTAGAAAAAATTAAGTATGTTAAATTTTAAGGCAATATATATATATTTATAACACTTATATTTATGTAAGGTAATTCCGGGTGAGTTGCCCCACCGGTAGAGATGCCCCACCGGTAGAGATGCCCCACTTAATATAATTTCGAAACGCAATGATAGATGGCTCTGCAAGTTCGATTATTATTTCAAATAGATGTTGAATGATGTGCTGTGGAAGTTACGTGAACTTATTTCTTTGTGTTCTGCTGTCACAACAATATTTCAAGTAAGTACCATGTTTTTTCTACTCTGTTATAAGAGTGATGTTGCATTGTAAGGCTGGCACTAGTTAATAAAAATGAATTTTTTTTTATATAAGTTTAAAAATATGTAGTAAGATGTAATATGTATATCAGTCGACTTCGGCCATTGTGCCGCCATTTTTGCTGTCTTTTACTTTGGATAGTTGCCGGGGCATCTCTCCCATACCAAAAGGATAGATGCCCCATATTATATTCGGGTGAGATGCCCCACATACTTTTGCAGGGAGAAAAGTCATTTAATAGTTTAAATTTTAAATTAATTTTGTTTTTATAAAATGCATAATATTTGTAAATCGTTAAAATTTTCAACTTAAAAATATTTTTTGAAATTATAAATTTAGATTAAAATTCATCAAATAAAATTCAAATTCGCGTGATCTCTAGAAGTGGCAACTCAAAACGAAATCACAAAAAAGCAAATTGAATCCAGATAAGAAAGCAAAAAACGATCAGGTATGTCAGACTGACCTTTGACATTTAAACTATAACATAAACAATTTTGGGCGCTAACGAAACTGTAGGAGGGCGGTTAATTGTGCCGGTAAGTGTATATTATTGTATTTGTTAATGCAGTTGTTCAATGCTTCTTGTTTGTTTCAGGAAAGATGACTTCAGTGTACAAAAGAAAAAATCTGGAGTGACTCCACTCGACTTTCCGAACATTGAGTAATTAACAGTTTTGTAGAAAAAGTAAAGAAAGAGGAATTGCTAAACAAACAAAAGAGAGAAAACCATAATAGAGTGTTTGAGTATTTTTCTCCATCTATTACACGATGTTTTATTTAACGCTACTGAACTTTGAGCCCATAGATCATAATGATAAAGAATTTTTCGTTGTGTCCCTGTAAAAACCTATAAATGCTAAATTCACCAAAATGCTTATAGTTAGTGCAACAGTGATTTATAATACTCATATAAATTTTCAGCTCAATTCAATAAGGCGTTTAGATGCTATCGTACTTTTAAAAATTTAGTCCCATAGGCCATAATGATAAAGAATTTTTCTTTGTGTCCCTGTAAAAAAACTGTAAGTGCTAGATTCACCAAAGTCTATACAGTTAGTTCAACTGTGATCTATAACATGTGTATAAATTTTTTGTCAGATTAATAAGGCGTTTTGACGCTATCACACTTTTAAAAATTTGGCCCCATAGGCATAATGATAAAGAATTTTTCTTTGTGTCCCTGTAAAAAAACTATAAGTGCTAGATTCTCCAAAATCTATACAGATTGAGTATTTGTGACCTATAATATGTGTATAAATTTTTTGCTCAATTGAATAAGGCGTTTAGATGCTATCGCACTTTTAAGATTTTGCTCCCATAGGCCATAATGATAAAGAATTTTTCTTTGTGTCCCTGTAAAAAAACTATAAGTGCTAGATTCACCAAAATCTATAGGGTTCGTACTATGGTGACTTACAATATGCGTACCAACTTTCAGGTTAATTGAACAAAGCGTTTAGACGCTTGCGTGTTCACTCACAGATAGAGTCCTGCATCGGGTCGGGTAACCCGATTTTACCCGAACCCGACCCGACCCGCGGGTCGGGTTCGGGTCGGGTTGGCAGAATTTTTTCTCTTGCGGGTCGGGTTCGGGTCGGGTTGACTGATCTATTTTTCGTGCGGGTCGGGTTCGGGTCGGGTTGACAGATTTTTTTTTCTTGCGGGTCGGGTTCGGGTTCGGGTCGGGTTTGGTTTTCAAGAAGTCGGGTCGACTGGAGAACATCTTTCAAAATATTTTTTACAATTATAAACATATATTTATAGGCATGTTTACAACTATGTAACTAATTTAAACATTCTGTGCGCATACTAGACATGTATCGGTTGGTTGTTTGGTTGGAGGATTTAAGGTCGATTGACTCCAGATGTGTCCTAGGCCTATAGGGGGTATGCCGTCCGTTTGAGTCTTTCTAAGGTGTCCTAGCCCGTACTTACGCGTGTTTTGGAGGAAAACTCCGAACGGCTAGGTCGATGAGCGCGACCTGGGATCGAACCCGACACCTCCCATCTACCAGCTTCGAGCGCAGAACCGCTGGTGGGCAGACATGTACCGGAGCACCCTATTCGTATCCGCGGATATCCGCCAGAAAAATAGATCCGTATTTGCATCTGGATCTGTTTGCTTTTCTTCAACGGAACTAATATGTACAGTCGGTAACAAAAGTGTCCGAACACTAGCAAAAATTCCTATGTAAAAAAAGTTCACTTCATAGGGTTTTGTTAAATAAATCCTTGTCGAATCCTGTTCTTAGTCAGTGTAAGAACATGATTCGACAAGGATTGTTTTAACAAAACCGAATGAAATGTACTTCTTTTACATAGGAATTTTTGCTAATGTTCGGACACTTTTGTTACCGACTGTATCTTTTGTAGAATTTGTATGAAAATTAGAAAAGTATTATAAATCTTTCTCGATTGTTGTTAATATATAAAGAAATATAACCTCGCATTTACAGTCTAGAAATTGAAAAGATATCGCAGTTTACAAGTTTTTTTTTTTCTTTACTTTCTTCTATATTCAGTAGAAGAAAGTATTAGATTCGTAAAAATTTTCAACTTCCGATTTTTGACGAATTTGCACGTTTTGAGAGTCCAGAACACGATTTGACTATTTCTAGAAAATATCAGTCTGCGTTTCTGTATGTGTGTGACAAAAATTTTGTGGCGACTTTATCTCTGGAATTACTGCACATAATTGCATATAAATTTATAAATAAATGCACCTTGACATAAATTAGTGCCTATCAACTTTTGGTGCCCATTGCTCAACAGATAGCGCTGCTATACAGTGATTTCCACAATTTAAGGGAATGCTATATCTCAATAACTACTGCAGAGAATTGCATATAAATTTATATGTAGAAGCACATTGACATAACCTAGTCCCTATCAACTTTTTATGTCAATTTCTCAAAAGGTGGCGCTGCATACAGTGATTTCCATAGTTCAAGGAAAGGCTATATTTCAGGAACTACTGCACAAAATTGCACATAAATTTATATGTGGATATAAATTATTGTCTTTTCACTTTTGGTACCAATAATTCAATAGGTGGCAGTGTTATACAACGATTTCCATAATTTAAGGGAAAGAGATATCTCAGGTTCTATTGTGTATAATAAATAAATAAATAAATAAATAAATAAATAAATATATATCTGAAAAGACCATTATCAGACATTATGCTGATTCAATTTGGATGCATATCAGCCAATAGGTGGCGCTGCTGTCCTGCAATTTTCCGCGAGAACAGAAAAGCTATATTTCAACTTCTATGGTGTATAACTGTACAAAATAAAACGCGTTTTTTAATATACTATTTATGGAGAATAAAACTGTCTTTCTTTGTACAATGTAATTTTTCTCTAAGATGAATATCGTCTGCATTCATTATGGTAGGTAATTTTAATAAATAATAGCTATAGTAAATTATCTGTACTGAGCGAATTTGTATTAGAAAATATAGAAGAATGTCTTGTGGTGAGCACAACATAATAGTTTTTTGTTTTTTTTTTAATTATCTTAATTATTATTTATTTAATACCTTTACTTTTAACGAAATTCAATCCTCGCTTTTGTGTAAACGGAATTTTGAATTTTCCTCCATTTATACTTGTTTATACAGCAAATATAGAAGAAATACTTGTTGTGATTTCATCTAAAGCTAGTATGCTGTGACCACCTAAAACTTTCTTCTGTATTTTCCTATAGGAATTCGCTCAGTAAAAATATTTTCTTAAAACTATTATTTATTAAAATTATATACCATAATGAATGATTTTCATTTAGAAAAAACTAACACTAAATATAATAAAAGAAAGACAGTATAATTCTCTATAAATGAAGTCTTAAAAAAAGCGTTTTCATAATGGTTACCTCATACATCAGGTTTCGTAGTGTTATATGCCATAGAAGTTGAGATGCAGCCACATCCCGTTCTCAGGGAAAATTGCACTATAGCAGCGCCATTTATTGGCTGATATGCATCCAAATTGAATCAGCGTAATGGCTACACTGATACATGTCAAGTTTTGTTTGATAATACACAACAGAACCTGTGATATAGCCTTCCCTGAAAATGCGAAAGACGACGTATAACAGCACCGCTTATTCAGCAATTGACACAAAAGTTGGTAAACACTAACTTATGTCAAAGTGTATCTGCATATAAATTTATATACAAAATCGTGTAGTAGTTCCTGAGCTATAGCCTTACCTGAAACTGTGAAAATCGCGGTTCAGCAGCGCCACTTGTTACGAAATTGACACCAAAAGTTGATAGGTATTAATTTAGGTCAAGGTTAACTGCAGTAGTTCCCGAGATACAGTCGCACATTTTTTTTTTTTCACGCAGACACACAAACTGACAGATACATATTTTCTAAGAATACCTAGACAAATTGTGTTCTGGAACCCTCAAAACGTGTAAATCCATCAAAAAACGGAAGCTGAAATTTTTTTACTTTTCCAATACTTTCTTCAATTGAATACAGAAGAACGTAAAAAGTAATGTAAAATAAACACATTTAGGAAACGGATTCCATTAAGGTATAATAATAATATTCTTTAACGTCTTCTTTAGAACAAATAAACAAAAACAACGCACGAAAATTGCAGCTGTAAGAAGATAATTTGCTGATTGTGTGAATTGAAAGTGATTGCGGGAAAGCAGATGTCCAATTGTGAATCATATATCCCTGCTACCCAAATTATTATAAACATTCATGTCGAACAAAAGCAATAAATAAAGATATATATATATATATATTTTTTTTTTTTTTTTTTTCAGAAATAATCATTAAACAACGAACTATTAACACTGAAAATGAAGCATATTTTTGCAATCTTGAAGTTCACAACTCACATAAATGTTCAAACATTATTATTAAACTTTTTTTTTTTTTAGATTTTTTTTTAATTTTTAACTCAATACAATCAGTAATTACATTTTACTTATTTATTTTTATTTTTTTACTTTCTTCTATATTCAATCGAAAAAGGTATTGGATTCGTAAAAATTTTCGACTTCCGGTTTTCGACGGATTTACAAGTTTTGAGATGTCTAGATTATATATGTCAGGTTTTATTGCGTATAACCCAACAAAACCTGATATGTGAGAAGACCAACATGAGATATTACGCTAATTCAAATTGAATGCCTATTAGCCAACAGGTAGCGCTGCTACAAAGCGATTTCCGCAATTTAAAGAAAGGCTATATCTCAAGAACTACTGCACAGAATTTCATATAAATTTGTATGTAGGTGCCCTTTAATATGTATTAGCGCCTGTCAACTTTTGGTGTAAACCGCTCAACAGGTGGCGCTGCTACACAGCGATTTCCACAATTACAAGGAAAGCTATATCTCAGGTTCTATTGTGTATCATCAAACAAAACTTAATATGTGAGAAGAAAATTATGAGACATTATGCTGACTCAGTTTGAATGCTTGTCGGCCAATAGGTGGCGCTGTTATACTGCAAATTTCATCGATAACAGGATGGCTATATCTCAACTTCTATGCCATATAACTGTACGAACCATGATATGTGAGATAACCATTATAAAAACGCATTGTTTAAGATGTTATTTATAGACGATGAAACTGTTTCTCTTTGGATATTTAGTGTTAGATTTCCCTAAGATGAAAATTATTTGCATTCATCACGTTAAACTTTTTAATAATAGTTTTAATAAATTATTCGCACTTAGTAAATTTGACAGAAAAATATAGAAGAATGTCTTGTGGTGGCCACAACATACTAGTTTTTTTTTATAATTTACCAACTGTGTGACAATAAAAATTTAATTTATTTTATATCATGTTATATCATTTTACCTTGTTTTGCATGATTTTTAGATGAGTAAGTAATGATTCATTTTTCGGGTTTCGGGTCGGGTTCGGGTTAGATAAGTCGGGTTTCGGGTCGGGTTCGGGTCGCAAAAAATTCTCTGTTGCGGGTTCGGGTCGGTTTTCGGGTTGATGAAAATTTTTTTGTCGGGTTCGGGTCGGGTTTCGGGTTGATGAAAATTTTTTTGTCGGGTTCGGGTCGGGTTTCGGGTTGATTTAAAATTCATCTGTCGGGTTCGGGTCGGGTAAAACCCGACCCGCGCAGGACTCTACTCACAGACATACACACATACATACACACATACATACATCATCGTAAAAATAGTGAAAACGGAATCAGGGGACCTCAAAACGTATAGAAACATCAAAATCTCGAATTCGGATTTTTGACATGATTACAATACTTTCCTCACTATAGTGTTCGGAAAGTAAAAATACTGGAACAGCTGGTGGGACCTGGACAGAAGACCATTTAAAAGAGGCTCTTGAGATTATAAGCAGGGGAAATTGGTGTCATTGAAGCTGCTAGGTACTATGGAATTCCTTCTCGGACAGTTCGTCGTCGAAAAAAAAAACAGATAATAATGCCAAAACAAGCTCTTTGGGAACCATTGACCACTATTGACCACTATTGATCACTATTGACCAATGTTAAAACCTTTTATTATGTTTTTTACAGGTGGGGCATCTCTCCCATGTGAGTGGGGCATCTCACCCGCAACTTTGGGAGAGATGGCAAAATGTAGTGCTTCCGCAATTTTTTTTTTTTTTTTTTTTTTTTTTTTAGAAAATTTACAATATGGTACAAAAAAACTACTTAGTAGTAATAAACAATATCTATTATGTATTTACCACAAAGTTTCGTTGTCATTGTTACTACCCAATTTATTTTATAGCTTCCTTTCCTCAAGTGGGGCATCTCTCCCGGAATTACCTTATAATCTTTATAATATAAAAACTTTAAAAACTTTATTTTTTCTTCATTTAATTCCTTTGAAAGGGATTTTTTTTTTTATCATTACTATTATTTTTACTTTCCGAACACTATAGTGAGGAAAGTATTGTAATCATGTCAAAAATCCGAATTCGAGATTTTGATGTTTCTATACGTTTTGAGGTCCCCTGAGTCCGTTTTCACTATTTTTACGATGATGTATGTATGTGTGTGTGTATGTGTGTATGTGTGTATGTTTGTGAACACGCTAGCGTCTAAAGGCTTTGTTCGATTAACCTGAAAGTTGGTACGTATATTGTAAGTCACCATAGTACGAACCCTATAGATTTTGGTGAATCTAGCACTTATAGTTTTTTTACAGGGACACAAAGAAAAATTCTTTATCATTATGGCCTATGGGACCAAAATCTTAAAAGTGCGATAGCATCTAAACGCCTTATTCAATTGAGCAAAAATTTTATACCCATATTATAGGTCACAGATACTCAATCTGTATAGATTTTGGAGAATCTAGCACTTATAGTTTTTTTACAGGGACACAAAGAAAAATTCTTTATCATTAAGGCCAATGGGGCCAAATTTTTAAAAGTGTGATAGCGTCTAAACGCCTTATTAATCTGAGCAAAAAAATTGTACACATGTTATAGGTCGCATTTGCACCAACTGTATAGATTTTGGTGAATCTAGCACTACAGTTTTTTTACAGGGACACAAAGAAAAATTCTTTATTATTATGGCCTATGAGACCAAATTTTTAAAAGTGCGATAGCATCTAAACGCCTTATTCCATTGAGCTGAAAATTTGTATGAATATTATAAATCACTGTTGCACTAACTATAAGCATTTTGGTGAATCTAGCATCTATAGATTTTTACAGGGACAAAACGAAAAATTCTTTATCATTATGATCTAAGGGCTCAAAGTTCAGTAGCGTTAAATAAAACCTCGTCTGATATATGGAGAAAAAAACACTCTATTATGGTATTCTCTCTTTTGTTTGTTTAGCAATTCCTCTTTCTTTATTTTATCTACAAAACTGTTAGTTACTCAATGTTCGGAAAGTCGAGTGGAGTCACTCCAGATTTTTTAGTTTATTGTAATCATAAGAAAAAATGAATATTTAATTCCTTTGAGACAGATTTTTTTTTTTTTTTAATCATTACTATTATTTTTTATTTTATTGTAATTATAGGAAAAAATGGTTATATGGTACAAAGGATTAATTTACAATGGACATTTTAAGTTTAATTAAAGCTCTTATTTATTTAATTCCTTTTAAAGTGAAATCTCCCTTTTTTTTCATTTGTTATATTGGTCGAAATCATATGGTAATACAGTGTTAAAAGCGAGTGCTATAAAATACATGGTGCAAAACTAAAATAATTTACAGATGCTGAGATACTGTCATCTATAAAATCGTAGTTCTTGAACAATAGCTTCTCCATCTGTAGTCGATAAATACACACATTGAAGTGTCCGAGAGAGACTTTCTGCAGGCAGTGGGAGCATGAAGTCAATGCAATGTGGGTGAGAAGATAACCCCTTAGTCAACGGGTTCCTAGAGCGATTTCAGTGTAAGGTTTTTTAGTTTTTATTTACAAAGTGATACAAAATAATATTGATTAAATTCTGTGAAAATTCTTTTAAATAGAGTAACTATCGAAGCGGCGTAGCCTGCCAGTATAAAATATGAGAAGAGTATTTGCAGATAGGCATGATGACACATGCAAGTTCCCGATATTTTAGAAAAACTTAGTTGAGATGTATGTCATGTCCTTGATTATTGGTAGCAGTGTTTGGGGAGGAATAGACTCTTGAAGTCCAGGATGTGGCCTGACCCTGACACGGAACGCTACAGAAAGGAAATATATTTGCCACGAGACTGGAGCATGTGCGTGTTACTGGAGCGTGTTACATCTGCAGCAGAAAAAAACTAGTTGGCATAGGTAGACTCTGCTCAGTTCCCCACCATATTTATGGTCTCATAAATTTCTAGTGCGAGACATATTATAATCATGTTAAGACAAATGAATTTGACCAAAGCTTGGTACAGTGACAGAAAGAAATCCCCACCTAATAGGCTATCCATCGTTCACTTCGATATATTTATCTTATTCTAATCTATTAATTTATTTTATCAGGGTCAATCCCGTTGTTTATGTTTCATGTTACTATTTCCAATGCAATAATACTCAAAATTCATATTTATATGAAAAAATTAGAATTTCAGTACGTTGATAAAATCGTAAATTACGAATAATTTACGAAATTTTCCTATTAGAATATTTATATTCAATCATATTCAAAAAAATATCATAAATGTAATTTTGCAGTTGTCTTATGTATTTATTATCCTCAAAATGGAAGTTTATCCTCCATTTTGCCTTATTCTGACATGTTAAGTAAACCGTAAATTCCAAATAACTTACGATTTTTTTAAATTGGAAAAATCATAGTCTATGATATTCATGCCAGTAACCTAAATAATATTTTGAATGTGGTTTGACATCTTTACGATGAAAATATCCCTAAAAATTGACGTTTATGTGAAATTTTGCTCTATTCTGCCATGTTAAGAAATTCGTTAATTTCCAATAACTTACGAAATTTTTATATTTGAAAATTCATAGTCATTAATGTTCATGCCAGTGTCTTAAATAATATTTCAAAAGTAGTCTGACATCTTTATGATGAAAATATCTCTCAAAATTGACGTTTATGTGAAATTTTGCCCTATACTGCCATGTTAAGAAATTCGTAAATTTCTAATAACTTGCGAAATTTTCAAAGTAGCATATTTATAGTTACTGATGTTCATTCCGGCATCAAAACTGATATTTTAAAACTGGTCTGACATTTTTACAGTAATAGGTTTCCATTTAATGCACGTTTAATTGAATTTTTGTCCTATTCTCCCATGTTAAAAAAATCGTAAATTTCTAATAACTTACGGAGTTTTTAAAATCGAATGTTGCAAATGAATAGGGTTCCTGTCAGTGTCGAAAGTAACATTTTAAAACTGATATGACCTCTCTGCGACAATTTGTTCTTGAGATATCGTGTACACAGACTAACGGACTAACAGACTAACAGACACCCTACAGACAGACACCATAAAAATTTTGTCATTTTCGGGTTCCTTACACCTGAAAACGTGTAAAAAAGTAAAAAAACCGAGGCCGAAAATTTTCACGATTACCTAAGTTCCCCATACCTATAGTATGATGGGGAACTAATAACCCCCATGGTATCAAGGTGACACAGCGAACTGTTAAGAATCGATTAGTCAAACACAGATCTGATCAAAACGTCCTGCAGAGTGCTTGCCACTAACTTCAATTTACTTCCATCTGCGCGTGCCTAATGTCCAGTTACTGCTCAAAGTGGTGCCCAGTTGAGAGTTCTAATTCTGTGTTGATGACAGTGATTGCGCCAACATTTTTGATTTCTTGGACGCATTGCTAGTACTCATTTTTCTGCAACACGGCCTTTATGAAAAATAATTTTCCCTTTATTTAACCTAAAATATATATTGAAAAAAAAATTACTTTGCAAAAAACTGAGTATTAAAAATACTCAGAAACAAGGGTTAATTTTGACATACATAGGACGGCTGCATGTGCAATGCGGGATCCAATTATTAGAATTTGTGTTTTTATTTTGACATTTTTTCGATTTTCTAAAGAAATATTAGACGAAAGGGTCTGGAAATTCACACACGCAAAGAACATTTAAAAACTCATTGTTTCACTATCGATTTGGTCCAGAATGCAATTAGAGGACACACCACAAATTGAAGAAGAGCGAAAATACTTTGTATCACCCTGTATCATAAAAAGCTACAAATGACTTGTTACTTTTATACATTATTGCACATACTATGTACAATATTTTTATGTTTTGGTCGGGAATTGCACAATTATTTAAATGGATATTTTTTTTCTCCAAATTTACTAATATTTTGACAAGTTTTTTGCTTATAACACTGCAAATAAAGGTGTCTTAATTTAAGACATAAAAACAACTGAAAAATCATTTAAGATACGTAAATGCCTTAATATACACCTAAGACATTATAGATATCTTAATTTAAGACAGAAATGTGTTTAAGATACCAATTCAGACACAAAAAGTATCTAAAATGCATAACTATGAGAAATTTCAGACAGCAAATGCGTCTAAATTTTCGTCCATTTTGGAAATTCAGACACTTGCATTTCTTTGCATTTTTTCTTATATGAAATCTACTTTAAGCAACATACTTAGCCTATTTAAATTTCTTTCCTCAATCAATAAATATAATACATTTTACATATTAAGTTGTAAAGCGTAAGCAATTTAAACAATATTAATTTATGAAATTAAATTTTTAATGAATATTACTCTAGATATGTGTATATTTGCATGAAATTATGTTTATTATAACTCATAAAGCAATATATTATAACGCAAAAATTATTCGGTTTAAAAAAAAAAAAAAAAAAACTATGTATTTAAAGTTATTATTTGATATTTAAAGAAAAAGTATTAATATGAAAGCAAGTAACTTACAGCTAAGAAAGCGAATCTTGAATAATTTGTGCATCACTGTTTTTTATTTATTATTCTTAATTTCGATTTAAAATCTGTTTTCATCCACATATTTACTTGTTCTTAAGCGTAAAACAACGGATTTTCAGGTATTCGTGTTCATAATTTGTTTTCTTTTAAAAAACAGTTTAAAGGAGGATATCGTTATCCAAAAATATTGAGGGCGAAATACAGATAGTTTTTCACATATTTTATATGCATTTTTTAAAAATTCTAAACCTCTAGATACAAAATTTAATATAATAATGCATATTAACCTGTTAGATAGTATATTATTAACAGTTTTATAACAATAAATACGAATTCTAACATATAATTACCTGCATTTTGCTGATACTGACTTACATATAATTATAAAAAAGACTTCTCGTATGTGAAATGGTGGCTTGATTGGCAAGGTACATGGCATTAACTGCGACTTTCGATGCCTGGTTTCGTATTCCGCGACTGATGTGAGTTCGATTCCAGTGCTGGGTGAAAGGCATTTTTTTTAATTTTTTAATTTTTTTTATTTTTTTTAATGCTCTAGAGAGTTCTAAAATCTATTTTTAACAGAAAAAAAGAATCGCAGGCCACCTTTATTTATTTATTTATTTATTAAAAAGCCTTAAAAATAGCGGTGCTTTTAAGCCTAACATGGCGGTATTTCTAAGCCTAAAAAACATGGCGGTGTTTTAAGACATTTTAATGTCTTAATTTCAGTTGCAAAAAAGTGTCTTAAAAAGTAAGACTTTTTTTTTTTTCACTTAAAAAATGACCATACGTTTAAGACACTTTTTTAACTGAATTTAAGGCGTTTACGTTTACAGTGAACTAGAACGGATTTCCATAAAATTTTATAAAACTTTCAGAAAATTGACAAAATATTAGAGAAATATTATTCTGAAAGATTAAATTCACACGTGTAATAGTCGTTCAGAAATCAGCATTTTTAGCAAATAATTTTTTACTGCGCATATGCGAAAGATGGAAAAAGTTTTATTGCATAGGTTGAAAGCTAAGTATACAGAGGCTGTTCGCACATTTTTTAGACGATTTTGATGGAGTGTACTGAAACAATTTCACTCATATTTCATGTTTTATTTGTTCAGTTTGATAGCCCTTGATCTTAACTATCATTCTACATCGTAATTTCTATGATAATAATGCTTTTTACAATATCGGAAGAGGTATATTTTTCTACTCCTCTTGAACGGCTTTCCAAAGTCCACAAAGCGTTGTAGGTCGGTGTTTGAATAATGCTGATTTTAAGAGTCGAAAAACACAAAAATCCAACACTGATACATCAGGAGATTTAGCAGGAATATCAGTGAAGGGTATGGTTTTAATTTCAGTTTCTGTTCCATTTTTTTCTAGAAAAGCAATTGTGGATTGTGATGTGTGGCTGCTTGTTTTGTCTTGATACAGTTCAACGGATTGATAGCATTGTGGATAAAGATCTGGATAAAGATTTTCATTTTAAAATTTGGAATTAAAATATGTTTTTGAGAGTATTTAGAGCTGATTTTGACATTTTTGTCACCTTTTTTTTGCTTTTATCTTGCACTTGTATGAAAAACCAGTGACAATCATAAATCCTTTAGAAAAACTTTCTTTTGATTCTCTGAGCCATGTAGCAAAAAAACTTTTCTCCACTTTTGTGATAATAAATTGATCTTTTTTTATTACAACCACTTAAATAGACCCAAGATTCATCTATTGTTGCGACATTTTTCTCCTGATAAATGCTTTTCATAACGATTTCACTAAAAACTCACTTTGGAAAAAGCGGAAACGTATCCTTCCATCCACTGCCTTTTTAAAAGCGCATTTTTGCATCTAAACAAAAATTCTATACATCAGAAGATAAATAAAACTTCCAAAAAGATAACTGTTTTGAAAATAAAATTCTCCATGCAAACGATTTTTTCTTACTGTGAAATAAAATCTTACTGCGTCTAGAAAATGTGCGAACTGCCTCTGTATTGAGCAACCTTTGTCAAAATCGCATTTGAATAGAGTAAAAATTAAGCAAAGTGTCGGCAAAAGAATGAGCTAGATTTAAGTTATTTTCCAGAGTTAAAATTTCATAAAGAGTTTTTCATATGCTGTGTATTTAATTTGAAGAACCAATAATTTCAACCACACTGCAAAAGTTCTTTTTTTATGAAATACTCCTTATATGCTTGTAACTTTAACATAGTTTTACTTATTTAAGGGTTTTTTCTCAAAAAGAGCTGAAATAATTGGATCTTTAAATTAATTACGTAGTATGTGTGAAACCCCTTATGAAATTTCGACTGTGAAAAATACCTAAAATCTAGGTCGTTCTTTTACCGACAATTTGCTTAATTTTTGCTCTATTCAAATGAATTTTTGATAAAAGTTGCTCAATATATTTAGCTTGCAGCCTATGCAATAAAAATTACCCTATCTTTCGCTCATGTGCAGTAAAATATTTACTAAAATTGCTCATATCTCAACAAATATTACACTTGTGAATTTTTTTTTTTTTCAGAATACTATTTCGATAATGTTTTGTCAATTTTTCAGCAAGTTTTGTTAAATTTTATGGAAATCCGTTCTATTTATAAGCAAAAAATTTGTCAAAAAAGTTAGTAATTAAATATATATATATATATCTGCCTATATAATTGTGTAATTCCCGCACCAAAACATACAAATACTGTACATAGTACAATAATGTATTAAAGTTACAAGTTATTTGTAGCTTTTTGTGGTACAGGGTCATCCAAAGTATTTTCGCTGTTCTTCGATTTATGGTTTGTCCTTAATTACACTCTGATCTAAACCGATAATGGAAAATATAAGTTTTTAAATTTTCTTTGCATGTATAAAGTTTCAGGCTTGCACGTCAAGCATTTTTTTTTTTTTTTTTTTTTTTGAGATAATCGAAATAAAATGTAAAAAAAAAAAAAAAAAAAAAAAAAAAAAAAGTCTTATAATTTGATTATCCACTCATTGTAAGAAGAAGAAAAGATAAGTGTGTAAAACAAAGCTGTCTGCATTGTCGTCACACCGGACCTACCCCAGGAGTTTTAGTCAACGAAGCGAGTTTCTGTGAGCGAACTGGTTTGCTATGAATATACTGAAAGCCTCATAAAGTGTATTTGTGTGTTTGATAATCTTACATACGTATTAAAACACAAAGCTGTCTTTTGTAAGACCAAAATCGTCAATTCTAAATCATTGAACTAATCCGGAACTTTCTCTTTGCTCAATGCAATACGAACCATCGAACAGATATACTAGCTGTAGATAATTAAAGTTCAATGATAAAAGCAATACACACGATTAATTCATTGATTCATACTTTCCAAGGAAGTGTATTAAAACAAAGCAATTTGCGAATTCTTATCGGTTACCGTCATATACATTTACACCTAAATTTTCCTTACACAGGGTAGTATTTCAGGATTTTTTGTTGTGGAGCCATCTGTTACCATATAAAACATATGTATTTCTAATTTTTTTTCCCCATTCCTTAAAAGAAAAAAAAATATTTTAAAATTAACATATTCTCAGCGTTTATTGTTCTTTAAAAGTTAACTTTTTTCAGTTAAATACTTTGCTTAGGAATGGTGAAGATCGATATTTAAAATCAAACGGAAAAATGAAAAAAGACTAATTATTATAATTACTGATATTCCATTTCCATACTAGATTATAGAAAAAATAATTTAAAAAGGGTAACCTTAAAATATAGTTATTTTATACTAGTAAGAATTTACATAGTAATATTTATTATTAGCAATTTACTGAGCAAATTAACTTGCTAAATTATTAGATTCATTCTTATTTTTTTTAACAGTATACTTTTGCTGAAATATACTATTTTGATAGAATAAAATGTTATAATGTTAAAAAAAATAATAAAATGAATAAGTAAATTATTCAGTCAAAATCAAGTAAAAATGCTATTTATTTATTTTTAAGTAGCATAGTCTATTTCTAAGTGCAAATAAAATTTTAGTTATAGCATATAAAGAAAACATAAAATACAATTAAAATTTATTTTAAATTAAACTATTTTGCCTTATAAATGTATGTGATTTTAAAAATATATTTTTTTACAAATCTTTAAAAAAAAAAAAAAAAAAGAAAGAAAAAGACTCTGACGTATTTTTTTCCCCACATCAATAGCTTATAGATGGCGACACTTTCATATTGTAATTTAAATGGAATATCATCAACGCTCAATAGATTCTATTTTCATGCCATGTACAGTCGGAAACAAAATTATTGAGGAGCCAGAAATGATTCCTATTTAAAAGATATGAGCTTAATACCGTTCTGTTATGTAAATATTTGTCGAGTCATGAGTTTAGTCTTATGCTGTTTGTATAAAAGTAAGTTGATGCTAAAAATTAACGATCAAGTTAAAATATATATATATATATATATATGAAAAATATTGATGTGTGCTTTCCTTCTCGATTCTTTCAATAATTTATAAATTCCGTCTTTCTTTTAATTACTCCTGACATTCTTTTGGTCATATTTAGAGTAAAATTAGAAAAATCTTCAGATTTTATTTTCATTATATGGAGTACACTTAAATTTTTTATATTCAAATTTAATGAAATTTATTCCCCCACACCCTCCAACCAAAAGATATTTAATTAAAGCATGGGGTTTCAAACTGGTTAAAAGGAATGCGAAATATTAAAGCAGGAATGTTTAAAACTTTATGCCGTGAAAACATTTAAGTTGCACATGATCCGTCAAATTTTGACGGGTGTTAACTAGTCTTTGTATATACCAAAAATTAAAACAACGAAATCAAATGTACTGAATTTGCTTAAAGTTCAAAGTATCGTAAACGTTCCTTGAAGTAGCTTACAATATATATATATATATATATATATATATATATATATAACATTAGTATAACGTACTATAAAATTTTTATGCCTAAATATGACTTGTTACGTTAATATCATTGATTTCTTTTAAATCTGTCGATGTTTTAAACTGTATACTAATATAGTTACGTTTTATTAATTTTTTCTTTTTTTTCTTTTTTCTTTTTCTTTTTTTTTTTTTTTTTTTTTTTTTTGTATGCAGAATAAATATGTGTACGAAATGTGTGGTTTTCTACTGAAAAAAAAAAGAGAAGAATATTACCCATAGTACCATAGTAACAACAAAAACGGCAGGCTTTATAATGATCTTTTCTCGAATTAAAATCTTTATTTTATTATTCATTACATCCATTAGAAAAATTATAAAAGGCATACGATATTTTCATTATTACTCTCCTAGTGTATAGCAAAATATGATAAAAATTTTCATCATATTCTTCAAAATATTCTTAAAGTCACGTATCATCATTTTCCAGATTCTTAAATTTCCCCTGTTTTAGAATATATGCATAAAATTTATAATGAATGTTGAAGTACTTCTTTTCTTAAAATATTTTAAAGAATAAATTACCAATCATTAGGGTTTTTAATAATAAATATATCTTATTTAAAAAAATAATAATAAGATTTAAGATTAAAAAAAAAAAAAAAAAAAACTTTAATTAGTTACTTTAAATTAGTTAATTTCATAAAATATACTGAAATACTTTAGAAATGGTTTTGAAATAAGAAATAACAGAAATGTTCTTAATATTTTTAGTCGTAAAAACAAACAAACAATTAAGAAAAAATCCTAAATTTCAAATATGGGCTTTACATAAGATCTTAAAAACATTATTTTATTTATAAAGTATGCCGATTCATTTTTTTTAAACCCAAAATCAACTAACACATTACACAAGCAATTTTATGAAATGTTTTTAACAATTTCATATCTTAATGCTTTTACATTAAAAAAGTTTCATTTTTATAAACAATTTTACTTGAACTTCATCGAAATATTCTTTTCTATCCTAACGTTATGGAAGTAATATCATTTAAAGTATCGGGAAAATGATATTTTTCCCTTCGAATTTCTTTATTTGAAGAACATTAATTAGATTCTAATATCATATCTTCAAACGATGATGAAAGGACGATGGATAAAAGAAAGGAAATTTCTTTAAAGTTTTATTTTTCCATTGAGAAAAATATTTTCTGTTTTAAATATTATAAATGCGAAACGAAATCAAAAAATTTCCACGATTAGTACTTGGATGCAGAAGAAACGCAAATTTTTATAAAACAAATAATGTCAACAATCTAGAGTCCCCTCGCGTATTACATTTTTAATTTGCATTTTAATAGCAGAAATTTTTATTATTTTTTGTACGGGGAAATTTTCGTGGACGTTGTATAATTTTGAAAATCTTACATCCAATAACAAAGACTGCATTCAATTAACAGTGAGATGTTATTGGGAAGAGTGGTGATGAATGGGACGCAGGATGAACGGGACAGTAGCAAAATTTTTATGTTTTGCATGCACCAGTGATATAGGGCAGCACTGAGGTTATTCAGCAAGTGTAGTTTCAGAGTAGTGCTATCTATAGAAGGACAGAAAAAAATTAAAGTGTATTTTTCTGCTGCCAAAGTAACTCTTACAGATTCAATTAGGTAGTAGTTAAGAAATTAACTATTTGCTTAAAGTTGATATAACACTTATAGGATGAAAAGACAATCTTTTACTGTGTTTATGATATTCAAGAAGAATATTGACAATTGTTTATTAAACATATTTCCTGTTTTATATGATCATGTGGTGGTGGGGATGAATGGGACAGTTTGAATGGTGATGAATGGGACGTTCCCCACTATGTGCTAATTTAAAATTGTACACAAGAAAAAAATTAAAGTGTATTTTTCTGCTGCCAAAGAAACCCTTACAGATTCAATTAGGTAGTATCTAAGAATTTAACTATTTGCTTAAAGTTGATACAACTCTTAAAACAAATCGTAAATAGATTTTCTATATTTCTACAACCTGTAGTTCAGTACTTGTAACATGGAATTATAAAAATAGCATGGATTTGATTAAAAAAATTATAATTTTGAATATTCAATGCAACTTACCAATAATTAAAAAAATAAATAAATAAACTAATAATAATTGGATTAAAATCACAATTTCAATCAAGCTAATTAAATAAATCCTGGTGATTATTAATGTAATACACAATAAAATGTTTATTTTTCCCGATCATTCGGAAACAAAAATTTATCTGGATAATTTGCACTCTATTATAATGATTCACATTATAATAGAGTGCAAGACTCACATTATCTTTATAGTGTCTTACTTATTTATTTATTTTTAGATTAAATTTTATTAGATTAAATTACCAAAGCCTATAGCACTAGGAACTGTGCGAACCAAAGGACTTTTGCCTTTTGATGTTAATTTGAGTCAATACATCAGTTTTTGTTAATTTCAGTAAATCCATAGTGTGTAATAAAATCACATAAACCAATTTAACTTTAAAAAATTATTTACTTTCCATTTTGTTTTCTTTTCTTTGTTAACTTCAGTCCTGTCCTATTTATCCCCACAGGTGGGCATGAATGGGACAATGCACATGCATGTAAAAAAAAAAAATTATTATTAATTAAAATGATAACTTTTTATTAAAGTTGGTATGTTTATTTGTAACTGATTACTGAAGTGTGCTTATGAGCCATGTTACAAAATTCTGAATTACGTATGGTTAACGTTATTAATAAAAACATGAAAAATGTCCCATTCATCTCCATTTCCCCCAATATATTGTTCATAGATCATAAACATTTCATGAAACTTTTTTTTCTGTTCAATTTGTCTAAATATAGAATTAAAGTCCTTCCACAGACGTAACGTATTCGAATCTTTTTGCATTTCCCTGTACCCGGTGATTTGTTCGAACTGAATAAAAAATTTAACCAGTATCAAGGTGTAATACAGATTTAGAATACCAAATTTGGGCCTTATGCTAATAGCTTTTTGGGAATTAGGCTTATTATAAACACATTGACAATGATTGAGAGAGGGAGAGAAAATTATCCGATTGAAAACCAAATAATTAAACATGTTTGGATATCTAGTATGTTTTGACACAAAAATCAACCGGAAAACAATTCGATTTTTTACTCAGTAAGCCACAAATCGTGTAATTAAAAAATTTTAAATATTAAAAAATCGATTTCAAATAATAATAATAATAATTCTTTCCCATATATATATATATATATATATATATATATATATATATATATATATGGTTAGAAAAAAAATGACGGAAAAATTAATTTTAGACCTGGTTTAGGTAAGCACAGTAACGTTAAAATGCAACGTATTTATGTAACGTAACTCCTGTAAATAATAAAATATCATTGCTTCTCAGAAATAGATCTGCCATTACGCGCTGCATATCTAATCATGAGATTCATCTACATACTAAAATAAAACTTAATTTAATAATAAGAATAATAAGAAATTCTATAGCATCTTCGCTCATTTCTTTTTTATAATTGAAACCCAGATACCATATAGAAAAATCTATACATGAAATTTTGACAATTTCATATATTTAAAAGTGCGTTGTTAACTTTTAAATAAATTAATTAATATTTAGGGGGCGCAGTACATTTAAAGGCATTAAATATATAAAATCTGCTAAATTTCAAGCATCATCTCTCACAATTTCATCTCTAAAAATAATTGGTTTATGAATATTAAGTTTTCACGTATTATATCTTATTTGTTGATTGCCATAAAATCATTGCATTTTTGGCATATTATTCCTTGCGCGCATCTTATCTACTTTAAAAATATGTTTATACGCACAATTTCTTTTTTATTTTGAAGAAATGTAATGTTTAAAATGACGAACCATGAAGTTAAAATAATATCATGAACTTAATAAAAAAAAGTGCTTTTTTGGGAAATTTCAAATTTCTTGCATTTTATAATTGTGATAATTAATTAGTTTAGGAATGAAAATATAAAAGTGTTTGTAATTTTAATCATAGTAACTTACAATGGATGCGAAAAAAATTTCATGTAATACCCCTCCCCCTAGTTCCAGAAATATCATGCGCGAAAGGCATAATATGCCAAAAATACAATGCTCAAAAAATTCATTATATGAATTAATTATTTTTTAATTAATTATTTTTCTAAATCGCAATCAATAAATAAGATACAATTATATATTACATGAAAATTTCATATTCATAAGCAAATTATTTTGAGAAATACAGCATTTTTAAACCCAGAAATTCTTATTGGTTTCTAATGCCTTTAAATGCCCTCTTAAACAGAAAGTTTTGTAATCACTCATTACGCACGAAAAATTTACGCCTTAGATAAATTATTGTATTTGATGTACAGAGATTTTGTAAAAACTAATTTATTGAGAATTCAAAAAATATTTAATAGCAGACTGATTCTTTTCTTAGTGTATAGTTATGTTTCAAACATTTAATTTTTTTTCTTATCTGTTTGATGTTCAGTGTTGTTCAAAAATTCAGTACAGAAGAATAACATAAATCTCTAAAAAAGCGTTAAGTTAAAACACGTGTCATTTGTCATTTAGATTAAAAACATCTTAATTTTATAATAACGTGTTTTAATGTGTTTTTAATCTAAATAAAAAGAAGAATATTACTTTACAAAACTTTTCGTTTACTTCTTGTTCTATATTCGTAAAATTAACTGCGCACTAATAATATATTGAATACTCGTAAAAAATAGTCATTTATTTTACATGTCTAATATTAGGTTTAACATATTTGCTTCCATTGCTAAAACATGAATGTTAAATCTAATAATATTTTGTTAGACTTATGAGTTGACAGATAAATATCTGGCTTGTATCTTCATTCTTATTTAAATTTCTTCTTTGAAATTTATATATATATTTTTTCAATTTATTAAACATTAAATATATGTGTTTTCCGCTTTTTAACTGAATGTCCTAATATGAAAGTAGCGTTAAATATTTTCTGAATATATATATATATATATATATATATATATATTTGATGTAAATACCATTGAAGACTTTCAATGAGAGATCAATTAATAAGAAAGAGAGTAATTTCAATCTAGTTTTGATAAAGATTACATGTGAATAATAATTGAGTTATTTAATGGCTAATTGAATTTAGACCGTTCCTCTCTGTCTTCCTCTCTCCCCCACTCTCCCATTCCCCCTCTCTCCCCCTTTCACGTGTCAGTCAAAACTATAAAACAATATGTGAAAATGTAAAATAAATCTAGAGGAATTCATAACATACTTACCAAAACCGAACGTTCAACGGTCACTTGATAAGATCCAAAACAGTGTACGGCCACAATCGAAATGAAAATCGCAAAAAATGGAAAACTTTGTAGAAAATAACAGAACCGGCTAAATATGTCAACAACTAGATTCAAAATTGCATATAGCCGAATTAGAATTATCGTAGACTATTGGATTCAAAGAAAACAGCACTAATCAATGAGAAACTGAACGTCCCCATTTGACCCGCCGTCCCCGTTTTAGACAACTCTCCCCTACGTACAGTTTGAAAATGTTAATAATAAATGCGTACTGCGTGATTTTTCATTCTTGTATAATCCAGCCCTTCTAATACAGCTTCCTTCTAAAACTGTGTGAGAGAAACTCCTAAAACTATGAGAAATTGTTTTGTGTGTGTCCGTAAAAGTTATGTATATGAGGTAAGCATGCAATTTTTAGTTATGACTGTTATGAGTACGCTGTAGCAAAATTCTAAAACACATATAAATTTCCTTCTCTTTTAAGATAATTAAATGCACTTGAGATTATGGGCCCCAGTAGGATGTAAAATGAATAAAATTCTTTATCCTTCTCTGTAGAAAAGAAGTATAGGTAATTTCCATATCCTTTCACATTGTTATAATTCTTAAGCAAAGCAATGCACCCCATACCAGTTTTATTATGTTTTAAACAATTTAGCATTTAGACGCTATTGCGTTCAAATAAAAAGAATTTTCTTTATGTCCCTGTAAAAGAACTGAACAGTCCTACACACATTAAAATCTATAGATTTTCTACGAAGGTGATTTATAGCATTCCATTGGATTTACTTACACACGTACCCGCATAAAAATACATATATCATCATTAAAATAAGAAAAAATTAACTCAATACTACTCAAAATTTACTGATATACTAATTTCTCTGAGTGGAAATTTTCGTGATTAAGCTCTAAAATAAATTCTTCTAAAATCACATCACGCACATGTACTTGCAGTAGTTTGCTAAGTACATGTGCCGTAAATATTTTTTATGCTACTTTTACTGTAAATTATTTTATAGAACATATAATACGCTGGAAGGAAAATATATATAAGCTTGAGGTAGAGAACGGTGCTGGTGGAAATAAACAGTACCAGTGTCCTATATTTACCAGGAAAACATTATTTTTCAAAATAAATGTCGTTTATTGATCGTGTAACACACATACTGTATTTCAAGTTTAATGCATTTTTAGCTTTATCTTAAACAACCAAGAAGGTTCAAACACTGTATAATTTACTGTACCTATATTCTACATTTTTTAATTGTGTACAAAAATTTCCTTAAATAATATATTTTCGAAAAAAAAAAAAAAAAATTATTTTATTAAAAATACATATTTATTTTTATGTAAATTTTACCCTATTCATAACATGTTCGCCAATCCTTTATTAGAAGTATACGGCTACTATAATGTAAGTCTAGAAAACAGAGTACATTGCCACGATTCAAATAATAACTTATGATGACAAGTATTAGGGGGACCGGAAAATAATGTCGTTTTGAATAAAAATACTGACATCGGAAATTTATCCTGGATAAAATTTAAGATATTCTTTGGTAACTTATAAGATGGTTATTTGTAAAGTACCATGTAAACACTGTTAAAGAAAAATTTCCGGTTTCATTTTATTAATTCAAAACGACATTATTTTCCGGTCCCCCTAATATAATAGTGCCGGGTCTAATATTTTGGACGAATGTATGCTATTTTTTTTAAACGCCTTTCCGGCTTATCCCGAGCTCAGCTGGGGCAGGCGACCCAACAAGAGTGCAAGAATTTCCGTCTAAAGACGAAGCACTGACACCAGTTTTCTTTACCAATACTTTCTATCGTAATTGTGCAGTAATTTATTGTGATAGAAATTATTGATAAAGAATACTGGTGTGAGTGCCCCTTTTCGAGACGGAAACTCTTGCCACCCTATGAATAAATCGAGCCGGGAAGGGGATAAGTAAATAACTATGGAATGAAGAAAGCAATGTACAGACATTTTATAAAAAATCGAAAAGCTGTTAAATTTTGTGTGACCACACTGTGTAAAAAACGTTGTTTGTATTCGAGCTACCAGTTTACAGCACAAAAACTCATGTGACTGTTCACTACATAAAAAAATTTCAAGTCTAACATTAATTTAAAAACAGCTTAATAAAAATGAAAAATTAATAACGAAGTATCATTTTTAAACTCTTAAATGATGTAGCGTTCAAAATACAGCATAAGATTTCATTGTTTATAGCGTCAGAATAATTGATTTAAAATGTTTACAATGACCCATGTACAACATACGTACTTTAAATAATCCATTTGGATGATCCAATAATGGATTCAATTTCAATGACCCATTGTGCGGAAATTCAATGACGTCATTGAACTCTAATACACTCAGTGTGTTCTATGAAAACACACAAACCAACTGAAGTTGATTCCGGTGCCAATTCGTCGCTTTCACTTAAAATCAATTCGTTCACCTTTATTTGTCGACTGAAATATAACATCCTACAATATTTTTTTACGTTTTTTTTTTTTTTTTTTCCAGATAATTTTGATAAAATTCATTCGCGATATAACTGAGTTATATATTGTGTTCTTTACTGCAGTTGGCGATAAATAATTGTTTTGTGATATAAATGTTTGTGTAAGCAATAAGTTCAAAAAAGTTTTTTTTTTTTTTTTTTTTTTTTTTTTAATTTCAGTTTTTATAATCTTTTTCTAACCTTTTTAACCATTTTTCCAGTTTGTTTTAGTAGATAGTGATTTTTATATAAACTGAACTTTATTCAGAAAAATGATTGTAATTTACAGATTTTTATTCTTATTTACTAAACTGCTTATGCTTTGATCATGAAACGTCTATATAAAAAAGCACCAAGTGCGCACATTTTTATCAGATAATTTATCAGATAAAATTTTATGTTCTCTAAGCATTTTTTCGAGAAACATACAAATTACAACATACATTGAGAAATGGCCCTTTTTAATCACAAATTTAAATATAGTTTTATAGAATAATTTTAATACATATAGATATATATAGAGAGAGTGTGTGAAGGTGGTGTAGCACTTGCGACCGGGACAGATGCGACCGGGGTTAAAATCGTAGCACTTGCGACCGCTTTGGTCTGAGGGTAGTACTTGCGACCGGATCTATCCGAAAGCAGGTGCAACACAGGAGATGTGTTCATGTGTAAGGAGGGGGGGGGGGGGTCACTGATTAAATTCGTTTAAAAAGAGTTAACAAAACTGAATTTAATTTCCGAATAAAAACCCAAACGCGTACAAAAGTCAATAAATTTAAAAAAGAGTTTTTTTTTTTTTTTTTTTTTTTTTTTTTTTATATAATATACAATTATTGTAAGGTAATTCAGGTGCGTAGCTTGAGGTGGAAGGGGGTGCTAGTATGCGCTAGCATTTTAGTTCTTTTGCCTATTTTAATAATCTGGTGTGGAACTCACAGGGCTTTCTCTTATCTTGTAATTCAATTTTATAAAAACAGACTACAAAACAAGGGATCAGACAACAAGTATTAGTTGTATATAAAACTACGTTAAAAAGAATTCAAACCAGGTTAAGAAACAATTTTATTTGACAAATAACTCCTTATAATTGTGTGTGTGTTTGGGGGAGGGGGGTTACCTCCCACTCAAGTCGTGTTTGAATATTGCACCTACATTTATGTAGAATAGAGCAGGCGCACGTGACGTCACTGCGATGAACATTGACAGATGATTCAGCACGTGCTTTAGAATGTGGGCAAAAAGTGGGATAAAGCACCATTGCTTAACGTTACAGGCTTAGCTACATGTACTTCCATTTCTCTGATATTTTCAACAAGTTTTACATTTCTGCAAAGATTTAGCCATTGTTATTGCTTATTATATAAATGAATCAATGTATATGGATGCTTTTAATTGAAAGATCTGTATTAAAATACTTTTAATAAGTATAAAAAAAAATTCTATGGGAGATTATACATAATAATAATAATAATTAAAGAATTATTTAATATAAAAATATAATTAAAAATGATTGCACTTATTAAAAAACAAAATGTTTAGTATTTGTTTAATAGAACTATTTGAGCTTTTAATTGAAAAATCTATTTCTAAATACTTTTAATGTAAACATAGTTTTTTCTTTGGGTGATTATAGAAAAAAATATCTAAGGAATTATGTAATATAAAAATATAATTAAAAATTATTGCATTTATTAAAAATCAAAATGTTTAATAATAAAATTAATTCGTTTAATAGAACTATTTGAGCTTTTAATTGAAAAAAATATTTCTAAATACTATAAATACTATATAATATTGTATTTTTTTTTTCTTTTTTGCCTGTAAATAATTAAGGATTAAAATAAATAAATAAATAAAAATAAAAAATCTAAAAAATTAATTTAACTAATATATATATATATATTAATAATTAAAAAAAAAATAGTTTAGATTGTTTAGTATTATTGTTTCGGCTTGTAATAGTAAAATCTTTATTAAAATACTTTTAATATTAAAATATATTCTTTTCTATGAACGAAAATAATGATAATAATAATAATAATAATAAAAGCTAGTTTAAAAAAATAATTCAATAAAATATTCTAATTAAAAAATAAAAATTTATTTATTAAAAACATATTTTTTTATAATTAAATTAGTTCAAATTACTTTATAATATTTTTTGTATTTTTAATTAAAAGGTCTATTTCAGTAGCCGAACGGTTCTGCTCTCCAAGTTGATAGATTGGTGTTAGTGTTTGGGAATAAGGCCGATTGACTACTCTAGAGTCCTAGGTCTGAAAGGGAGTGCCTTGCGTGGCGGTCTTTCTAAAGGTTCCTAGCCCGTATTTACGCAAGTTTATGGAAAACCATGGAAAATTCCGGACGGCTAGGTCGACGAGCGTTAACTGGGATGGAACCCAGCACCTCACGTCTACCAGCTTTGAGCGCAGATCCGCTCAGCCACTTCTGGGATCTGATTGGCTTCTTTTGTCGTGTTCGATCCAAGGTCCCCCATTTCAACGTAGACGTTTGCAATTTTCCATGGATTTCTCTGAAACTCGCGTATATATAGACCAGGGATCATTAGAAATAACTCTCATAAAAGGCATTTCATCCAGGCGTAGGACCTGTATATCGTCAATAGGCTTTAACGCTTAAATCACAACCACCAAAATATTTTTAATTAAAAAACTTTAAATATATATATATATATATATTATATATAAAAAACAATAAATTAAAAAATCATTTAATAATACATTCAAATTAAAAATAATTTAATTATTAAAAATGTAAAATTTTAATAATTAAATTAATTGAAATTGCTTAATACATAACTGCCAAGTTTTTTAATTTATTCCAGAATGTTCTTAGCCCCATACTTTTTTTCACACTGTAATCTTTGTAGAAAATTTTTTTTCGATATATAATGACGATTAAATATTAAGAAAATCACTCTAAAAATATTACGGTGTGAAAAAGCGGCGGAACTAACAACATTCAGGAATAAATTTAAAAACTTGGCAGCTATGTAATACTATTCTTCAAGTTTTAAAATGAAACATCTAATTCAAAATGCTCTTAAACATAAAAATATTTTTTTTCTATAACTGATTATAGAAATAAGGATCTAATTAAAATTGTTTTATTTAAAAAAAAAAAAAAACTTTCAAAGAAAGAGTAAATTAATTATCTAAGGACTAAATGAATTAAGAAAAATATAAATTTTAATAATTAAATTTGTTGCGATTCCGTAATACAATTGTTTCAGCTTTCATTTCTGTGAATAATTATGAAAAATAACTAGTTAAGGATCTAATTAAATATCTTTAAAACATCTAATATAAGACTAAATTAATTATCTAAAAACTAAATTAATTATCAAAAATATAAATTTTAATAATTAATTTAGCTGCGATTGCTCATTACAACTGTTTTTGCTTTTAATGGAAAAAATTATTTTAAAACACTTTTAGTATTAAAAGATTTTATTTTCTATGAATAATTATTGAAAAAAAAAAAAAAGCTAGTTAAAAATTATTTAATGAAATATTCAATTAAAAAACTAATTTCTTTATTAAAAATGTAATTTTTTATAATTAAGTTAGATGAAATCGCTGAATACATTTATTTGGACTTTTATAATCAATAAGCCCAGCAGTTCTGCTGTCCACGTTGGTAGACAGGAAGTGTCGGGTTCGATCCCAGGTCATGGTTGTCGACCCTCATGTTCTCAGTCGGGGTTAACACCTAAACTACCATCACCAAATTATTTTTAATATAAAAAGTTATTTTAATCAGTAATTATAGTATTATCAGTATTATTCATGATATATTATAATTAAAAACTTATTTAATTATCAAAAATATTTTTTTAAATAGTCAATTTAGATCAGAGTATTTAATATTACTGTTTGAGCTTTTAACAGAAAAACAATTTCAAAATAATTTGTAATATAAAAAGGTATCTTTTGTCAGGATTATAGAACAAAGAATTAATTAAAATTATATTATTTAAATAATATAATAAATTTGTGCCTCAAATTTATTTTTAAATTTATTTTCGTATAAAATATACTGACATTTCACATGGAGAAAAGATATTTTACCTACATTCGCAGAAGTTGCGCAGAAGATCAGAATAGTGTTGCTTGTTCATAAACATGCGCCTGCTCTATTCAAAGCTGTTATTAAATTCAAAAGTTTATTCCAAATTATTTAGGTAACTTTTACTCACACCACTCCTTGAAACGTCAATTACCCGACCCGAACCCGACAAGTGAATTTTGAATAAATCCGAAACCCGACCCGAACCCGACAAGTGAATTTTGAATAAATCCGAAACCCGACCCGAACCAGACAAATAAATTTTAGTCGACCAGAAAACCGCCCTGAACCCGCACTAAAGAATTTTCGGCAACCCGCACCCGACCCAAAACCCGATTGGATTAGATTTGAGAATAGGGCCGATTGATTGCTGTAAGTCCTAGGCCCGAGGGGGAGTGTCCTCCGTAGGGTCTTTCTAAGGGGTCCTAGCCCGTATTTACTCTTGGCCTACCAGCGGCCGAGCATTTCTGCGCTCAAAGCTGGTAGACGCGAGGTGCCGGGTTCGATCCCAGGTAGCATTCGTCGGCCTAGCCGTTCTGAGTTTTCTGCGGTTTCCTTCGAAATTTGCGTATATACGAGCTAAGACCCCTTAGAATGACGCCCCCCCCCCATGGAGGGCACTCCCCGTCAGGCCTAGGACCTATAGCAGTCAATCGACCATATTCCCAAAATTCAAATTAAAATTCCATATTTACGCAAGATTCAGAGAAAACCACGGAAAACTCCGAACAGCTGTGCCGACAAGCGCGACCTGGGATCGAACCTGGTACCTCATGTCTAACAGTTTTGAGAGTAGAACCTCTCGGCCGCAACAAAACCCGAATCTAAATGAAAATTAATAGTTCCTCTAAAAATCATGGGAAATATTTTTAATTTATAAAATAAAGTAAATTTAATTGTCGCACTACCGTGTGTGTATATAGCAAATCATTTTTAAAATATTTAAAAGTGTAATTACTAATACTGAGTTATAACTAAATTAAAAGTTTAAAAATCTGGAAAATGGATTATTAATATTTTTAACTATTTATGTGTGTTGTGAAGTTCAAGTGTACAAGAATGGATTTCAAACTTAGTGTTTGTAGTTTTACTGTTTAATTCTTATCACACACAGAATAATATCAAAATATTACAACATTAAAGGTGCGAACTAAACAGCCACTAAACTCATCATAAATCTACATTCCTATAACTTAAAACATCTGCAAGAGAAACTAGTATGATGTGGCCACCACATGACTTTCTTCTATATAGTTTTACACAAAATTTATTCCATACAAATTATTTATTAAATTATCAAATTATTTTCCATTATAAATGCAGACGATTTTTACCTGCCAGCATTATATCACTAAATGCCGAAAAAAAGTTATTTCTTTTTGCAATTATCAGAAGAAATGCAATTTTTTCGTTAAAAGTAAAAAAAAAAAAAAAAAAAAAAAATTCGATAACTTTGTTTTAAATTATCACAGATCTATAGTTCAACCATTCATTTTAAAGGTATTGATGAGACCTTTCGAAAGATACCCATATTGAAAATTTACTCCCCGCGGGGGGGGGGGGCTCTCACATGCACAATGTTTTTCCTAGTTAACTACTACTATTATCAATAATTCATATTAATTTTACAATCAGAAGTTAAAAATAACTCTCATTATGCACATTTATACGAAATTTTGTCCTATACTGCCATGTTAAAAATTTAGAAAATATGCGATCACAGCGCCACCTGTTGAGCGATTGAAACTCATATCTAATAAGCACCAGTCAGGGTCTGACTAAATACCAATGGCTAAATTTCTTTCATTGGTATTTCATAGATACTTCTCTTCATTTATTTTTATTTATTTATTTATTTATATTTTATTTATTTATTTATTTATTTATTTTGAAGATTAATGAAATTTTTAATTAACTCAAATATATGTACTTTTGTAAAAGTTATAATTTTATTAATAAGAATATCTAATAAATAAATCTGAATATGCTCCAGGTTCGATGATTTTAATAGTTTATAATAATGATTGTAAAAAAGATTGTGCACCATCATTGTATTTATGTAATTATTAATAGAATTTTGGTTATGTTAATATACTATAACATATTTTAAATTATTTTTGCATAATAAAATATTTAATCTTTTTGGCGAGAAAAATTCAACAACAAATAGATTGTTTTGAAATAATGTTCCTTAAATCGAATGTGCATTGCTAAGGGAATTATGATGATCTTTTGCGTGATATATCCATTGACGTAGCGATTGCCATGCCTTTAATTATAGCGGTTGGAAAAGCTACCTTCCGATGAACAGGTGTGCATAGATTTAAGAATTCGGTCGCAAGTGCTACGATTTTAACCCCGGTCGCATCTGTCCCGGTCGCAAGTACGACGTAACCATTAAAAAGGGCCATTTCTCAATGTATGTTGTAATTTGTATGTTTCTCGAAAAAATGCTTAGAGAACATAAAATTTTATCTGATAAATTATCTGATAAAAATGTGCGCACTTGGTGCTTTTTTATATAGACGTTTCATGATCAAAGCATAAGCAGTTTAGTAAATAAGAATAAAAATCTGTAAATTACAATCATTTTTCTGAATAAAGTTCAGTTTATATAAAAATCACTATCTACTAAAACAAACTGGAAAAATGGTTAAAAAGGTTAGAAAAAGATTATAAAAACTGAAATTAAAAAAAAAAAAAAAAAAAAAAAAAAAACTTTTTTGAACTTATTGCTTACACAAACATTTATATCACAAAACAATTATTTATCGCCAACTGCAGTAAAGAACACAATATATAACTCAGTTATATCGCGAATGAATTTTATCAAAATTATCTGGAAAAAAAAAAAAAAAAAAAACGTAAAAAAATATTGTAGGATGTTATATTTCAGTCGACAAATAAAGGTGAACGAATTGATTTTAAGTGAAAGCGACGAATTGGCACCGGAATCAACTTCAGTTGGTTTGTGTGTTTTCATAGAACACACTGAGTGTATTAGAGTTCAATGACGTCATTGAATTTCCGCACAATGGGTCATTGAAATTGAATCCATTATTGGATCATCCAAATGGATTATTTAAAGTACGTATGTTGTACATGGGTCATTGTAAACATTTTAAATCAATTATTCTGACGCTATAAACAATGAAATCTTATGCTGTATTTTGAACGCTACATCATTTAAGAGTTTAAAAATGATACTTCGTTATTAATTTTTCATTTTTATTAAGCTGTTTTTAAATTAATGTTAGACTTGAAATTTTTTTATGTAGTGAACAGTCACATGAGTTTTTGTGCTGTAAACTGGTAGCTCGAATACAAACAACGTTTTTTACACAGTGTGGTCACACAAAATTTAACAGCTTTTCGATTTTTTATAAAATGTCTGTACATTGCTTTCTTCATTCCATAGTTATTTACTTATCCCCTTCCCGGCTCGATTTATTCATAGGGTGGCAAGAGTTTCCGTCTCGAAAAGGGGCACTCACACCAGTATTCTTTATCAATAATTTCTATCACAATAAATTACTGCACAATTACGATAGAAAGTATTGGTAAAGAAAACTGGTGTCAGTGCTTCGTCTTTAGACGGAAATTCTTGCACTCTTGTTGGGTCGCCTGCCCCAGCTGAGCTCGGGATAAGCCGGAAAGGCGTTTAAAAAAAATAGCATACATTCGTCCAAAATATTAGACCCGGCACTATTATATTAGGGGGACCGGAAAATAATGTCGTTTTGAATTAATAAAATGAAACCGGAAATTTTTCTTTAACAGTGTTTACATGGTACTTTACAAATAACCATCTTATAAGTTACCAAAGAATATCTTAAATTTTATCCAGGATAAATTTCCGATGTCAGTATTTTTATTCAAAACGACATTATTTTCCGGTCCCCCTAATACTTGGCATCATAAGTTATTATTTGAATCGTGACAATGTACTCTGTTTTCTAGACTTACATTATAGTAGCCGTATACTTCTAATAAAGGATTGGCGAACATGTTATGAATAGGGTAAAATTTACATAAAAATAAATATGTATTTTTAATAAAATAATTTTTTTTTTTTTTTTCGAAAATATATTATTTAAGGAAATTTTTGTACACAATTAAAAAATGTAGAATATAGGTACAGTAAATTATACAGTGTTTGAACCTTCTTGGTTGTTTAAGATAAAGCTAAAAATGCATTAAACTTGAAATACAGTATGTGTGTTACACGATCAATAAACGACATTTATTTTGAAAAATAATGTTTTCCTGGTAAATATAGGACACTGGTACTGTTTATTTCCACCAGCACCGTTCTCTACCTCAAGCTTATATATATTTTCCTTCCAGCGTATTATATGTTCTATAAAATAATTTACAGTAAAAGTAGCATAAAAAATATTTACGGCACATGTACTTAGCAAACTACTGCAAGTACATGTGCGTGATGTGATTTTAGAAGAATTTATTTTAGAGCTTAATCACGAAAATTTCCACTCAGAGAAATTAGTATATCAGTAAATTTTGAGTAGTATTGAGTTAATTTTTTCTTATTTTAATGATGATATATGTATTTTTATGCGGGTACGTGTGTAAGTAAATCCAATGGAATGCTATAAATCACCTTCGTAGAAAATCTATAGATTTTAATGTGTGTAGGACTGTTCAGTTCTTTTACAGGGACATAAAGAAAATTCTTTTTATTTGAACGCAATAGCGTCTAAATGCTAAATTGTTTAAAACATAATAAAACTGGTATGGGGTGCATTGCTTTGCTTAAGAATTATAACAATGTGAAAGGATATGGAAATTACCTATACTTCTTTTCTACAGAGAAGGATAAAGAATTTTATTCATTTTACATCCTACTGGGGCCCATAATCTCAAGTGCATTTAATTATCTTAAAAGAGAAGGAAATTTATATGTGTTTTAGAATTTTGCTACAGCGTACTCATAACAGTCATAACTAAAAATTGCATGCTTACCTCATATACATAACTTTTACGGACACACACAAAACAATTTCTCATAGTTTTAGGAGTTTCTCTCACACAGTTTTAGAAGGAAGCTGTATTAGAAGGGCTGGATTATACAAGAATGAAAAATCACGCAGTACGCATTTATTATTAACATTTTCAAACTGTACGTAGGGGAGAGTTGTCTAAAACGGGGACGGCGGGTCAAATGGGGACGTTCAGTTTCTCATTGATTAGTGCTGTTTTCTTTGAATCCAATAGTCTACGATAATTCTAATTCGGCTATATGCAATTTTGAATCTAGTTGTTGACATATTTAGCCGGTTCTGTTATTTTCTACAAAGTTTTCCATTTTTTGCGATTTTCATTTCGATTGTGGCCGTACACTGTTTTGGATCTTATCAAGTGACCGTTGAACGTTCGGTTTTGGTAAGTATGTTATGAATTCCTCTAGATTTATTTTACATTTTCACATATTGTTTTATAGTTTTGACTGACACGTATGCGTAGGGACGCCACGTTTTTAGCATATGTCATGGTCGGCTCAAATGGGGACATTGACGGTAGTCCAAAACGGGGTCGTCCCCATTTTGGACGCCATGGAAATAGGATAAATTTGTAATTGTTATTTCGTTTTTAAAGTGTTTTAAAATAGTACAAGTGCTTATTTATGTGTGTAATACGTATGTGGAGAGGACGAATAAGAGACAACAAAATGGCTCATACATCACCCTGGACGCTACGTGACAATTTACTAGGTCAGAAAACATTTCGGAACTGCATTTTCAAAAGCAGCTACTGTGAAAAATGCTATGAATGGATTAAAAAAAAAACAGGCATATATCTCTTTAACAGAGATGGGTTCCCTGAACATTTATTTGCGCCTTCAGAAATAACTGAAAAACATGCTTACAACTCTTTAGAGCCTCAGTTAGCCTCAAGGTGTGAAAACGTCACACCCCAACCTTCCACTTCATCATTTGGAATATCTCCAAATATAGAACCCCGGAAATGTGCAGCTTTAAATACTTCGCCTAATATTGCCTCTACCACAAGGAACTGAACGTTTTAGCAAAAAAAAAAGTGAATGACATGAGGAGGACAGTTAAAAATGTCATACTCACTTCATCACCTTAAAAAGCAGAATTGAAAGCTGTAGAACAGGAGAAAAATGCAAAGCAGAATAAACAGAAAAGAAAATTGGTCAAGAAACCCACCGAACCTAATCCTAGGTATCCAGAAGCTAAAAAAGAGAAGAAAATAAAAAAATTTAAGACCCAATATTATCATCTGATGAGGACACTTGTATTTTTTGTAATGAATTTTACATTGACTCGAAAGACAAAGAGGGGTAGATTCAATGTAGCAGCTGTCGAAGTTGGGTACATGAAGTCTGTTCAGGTGTTGAAAAAAGCGATGTCAATTTCATAGGTGAGGTCTGTGTTTGATTCTTTTTTGTGTCATTCTAGTAACTGTTGAAAAATATAGCAAAATACTTTATCTGCATCTTGATTTTGCATTAACTTCACCATTATTTGTAATCCAAGTTTTTCTAATAAAATGTCGCATTAGGACTTGAATTTACGTTATTTCTTATGAGTACCCCATTTTACCCAACCGGTTGTCCAAAACGGGGACTTTGCACATTTTTCAGAAAAATGTTTTTTCTGCCTATACTAATGATATTTTTAAAACAATAACTTTGCCATCCGATAGTCCAAGACTTGTTCTAATCAGGAAATGCTTTGCCGAATTTCTCTTATTTATAGATTTATTTTTTCGGACAGAGATATGTTAACGTCCCCGTTTTGGACAACTTTCCCCTACTTATTGTGTATCGTATAACTTTCAATATTCTTTGCCTATATTATCACACAGTAGACAAACAGTAGGAGTAGAAAAGCATACAAATGGAGTAATTTAATTTAAAAACACTCTTGGACACTGTTGAAAAGAGTTAAAAAGGCATCATATGCAAAAGAAAATGCACCCATTAGACCTTAATGTATCTGAATATTTTAGTGCAACCCTGTAAATCCGAAGGTTAATCATATACTATTATATACAAAACATTATTTTAGAATATTAACAATACAAGTCAATTTCTTTATGAATTTTACTGTATAAAGTTTTTTAAATGTGATTTTTAAAAATGTCTGTCCTAAAACGCAAAGCATTTGTTTTTCTTTGGGGATGGGGGCTTGTGCACAAATTAGTTGTAAAGGAGCTATTATAATGTCATTTTAAATAGGGAACATTCCATAATGAAATTCGTTAATATATATTAAATTACGCTGGGTGCGGGAGACAGACAGATAAACAAATTAAAATCACATTCAAACTTAAAAATTGTTAGAAAGTGTTAAGAACATTTAATGTAAACGAAAATGCAATTCCATTTTTTTAACATCTCTTAATGTAAATGAATATTTTCATGTAAACCTGTCAGATTATTATTAATCATACTATATTCCATAGAACGCATTCTTTTCTACATATGAATAACATATTTCAATTTCATTAAGCTTTGTGCAAAGTAAAGTTTTAAAAATTTGGTTTGTAGAAATACCTCTCACAGAACGTAATGCATTGGAATACTTTCGATTGTCCCTGTACGCAAACCAATGGTGGTATTTACTCCATTTTATAGTATCAGAAACATCCGATAGTGAACTTGTATATCATATTTCAATTTCACTAAGATTTATGTACAGTAAAATTATTAAAATATAATCTATAGAAGGACACGATGCTTTGAAGCACTTTCAGGTGTACAGAAACCAGTACAGACTCAATTTTCAATAGCGAATATCCGATCGTGAACTTGAATAACATATATCAGTTTCAAGATACTCCATAAATATTTACGGGAGTTAGAGTGCGGACAGACAAACAGACAGACAGATACTCAAATTGAAATCATATTCACACTTAAATATTGTTAGAAAATAATAGAAACGCTTAATGTAAACGAAAGTGCAATTCCAGAAAATTTTATTAATATCTCTTAATGTAACTGCATAATTTTTATGTGGCCATGTAAATGTAATACTTATCATACTATTCTATAGAGAGCAGTCTTTCATGCGCATGAATAACGTATTTCAATTTTATTAAGCTTTATGCAAAGTAATGTTATTAAAATTTGTTTTGTATAAATTCCTCTCATAGAAAGTAATGCTTCGGAATATTTTTGAGTGTCCCTGTACACAAACCAGTGATAGCGCATTTACTCCATTTTACATAGAAAACATTCGATAGTAAACAAGAATAGCACATTTCAATTTCATTAAGATTTGTGTACCGTTAAGTTATTAAAATATGGTTTATAGAAGTACCTCTCATAGAACAATTTGCTTTGGAATACTTTCGGGTGTCCCTATACACAAACCAGAAGTGGTCTTCACTTCTTTAGGGAACATTCGATAGTGAACTTGAACAACATATATCAGTTTCAAGATATTCCATACACATGTACGGGAGTTAGAGCGAGGACAGACAGACAGAGAGATACACAAACTGAAATCACATTCAAACTTAAAAATTGTTAGAAAGTGTTAAAAACGCTTAATGTAAACGAAAGTGCAATTTTCATTAAAAGCTTTTAATGCAACTGAATATTTTTGTGTGTCCCTGTAAATTTAAAGCTGATCATATTACAATTCTACAGAAAGCATTATTTTGTGCATATGAAAAACATATTTCAATTCATTAAGATTTGTGTAAAGTAAAGGTATTAAAATACGGATTATAGAAATACCTCTCATACAGCATAATGTTTTGGAATACTTTCGGGTGTGTCTGTACACAAATCAGTAAAAATGCTAACTCCATTTTCGATAGGGAATGTTCCACCGTGAACTTTAATAACATATATCCGTTTCAAGAAATTCCATAAATTTTCACGGGAGTTAGAGCGCGCACAGACAGACCGACAGATAGAGAAATCGAAGTCATTAGCACTTTTCAACCTTGTTGAAATGTATTAAAAATAGTACGCTTTTCGTCTTTTATACACTGGTGCTCAAAATTAAAACAACAATCTTCTTTTTCGTTTTCTTCTTTGCGCATAACTCTTAATCTAAACATATGAACATAAAATTTGGATGGCATGTTCATTATCCTATCATTAATCGAATTTTATGTATCTGTAGCATAAGTCATAATTTTAATAATTTTTGAACTAATAACTATTTAATATTTCTAAAAAGTAAACTTTGGAAAAATAAAAATAATTAACAACTTTATACAAGAAAACTTAGTGAAAAATGGTCATGAGGATGCATTATAGATACATAAAAATACACATGCATCCATGTATTAGGTTAAAACCAGATTTTACTTCTTGTATTCACTTTTCTATTTCATCTTCTTCTTCCGTGTGAATATATATATATATTTTTAAAAATATACAAACAAACCTGATAATTGGATAAGATGTTCGTTATAAAATTATTTATCGACATTTTTATTATTCTTGTAATGTTCATAGTTTACAAATTAATAGTTATCTCCTTATATTATTAAAATCTGTGCGCATCTGTCTGTCTGTCTGTGAGAAATGCCTTGTAAGCGCTAAAGCTCCGGCGCTAATGGTCGCAGCGCCTCGAAACCGATGTCGACAGACGCAGAATTTCTTCATCTCGACATCGCAATAATTCGCTAAGCGATGCGACCCTAATTAACGGAGATATTAATTAAAATGTCGACCCATGTCTACCGAAAAATGACCCAGAATTCATGATTAAATGCTTAAAAAGCGACATTTTTACGGAAAAAGTGGAAAATAAATTAGAAATATCCGTCGTATTGTTACAAACAAGATACCATTGGAAAGGGCTTTTTTCTCTCAATCCGATGGTTTAAACGGCTTATCGATCGGACAATTAGATTTTTTTAAATTAACTAAACTAAAAAAAATGGTGGCAAAAAAACAAAACAATTTTAATATCGCAGACGGTCGTCTACAGTCTTGAACGGAAAGCGAAACATCTGGTATTTAATGAGGTCACGTGTTTTGGTACTGTGATTAAAAATTGCAATTTTGAAAAGGCTTCAGTTTTTCAATGTCGCCCACAAAACTTCGTATACAGCACTAACATCACAAGACAGCCTTGCAGTTCCAATTTCATCGAATTTCGAAAAAAATTGCATTTTAATTGGAAATTAAATTTTATTCTAATACGCGTATTTTAAATTCTAATTATGATTAATTTATTTTTAATACATCATTCGAAAGATATTTTAAAGTTCTTTTATATTATCGAAAGTTTTCACCACATTTACACGTTTTGAGGTGTCCTGAATCAGTTTTCTTTTGTATCTCAGCTACTAATTAAAATAATTTCATAAGTAATACATCATTAGAAAGCTTTGTTGATTTGCAATCGAACAGTACATTACAGAAATTTCTACCGCCAGATGGCGCTGTAATATTTTAAAATTTCAATATTTCTTTCTAATTATGATTAAATTATTTTAAAAACATCATTCGAAAGATATTTTAAAGTTCTTTTATATTATCGAAAGTTTTTACCAGATTTACACGTTTTGAGGTGTCCTGATCAGGTTTTCTTTTGCATCTCAGCTAATTGAGTTAGACCATTCAAAATTGGTATACGTAGGTTAATTAGGAGGGCCTGAAAGGGTGGGGAAGAAACAGGCGTGCACCGCGCGCGTATCTCCTAACTTGTGCGCGCTAAAAGTTTGATTTGAGAAGGAATATGTGCGCGCAGCGCGCATGGGTTTGCGCTGCCGAAGGCAGTGGGGACCCGGTGTGAGTTGAACAGATGCGCGCAGCGCGTGCATCAGTTAACTTGGTCTGCGCTGCCGAAGGCAGTGGGGACCCGTGCCGACTTTTTACCCAATCAGAATTTTTTTTTTTTTAATTTATTTTCTTAACACTAAAAGTTACAGTTACTGATTCATTAATTTTAGTGATTCATTCGAAAGTACTGACCCGCTAGCGGACGAAGCTCGCTGGTATATATATATATAAATATTGTATGTATTTCAAAACCTTCTTTATAAAGGTAAAAGAAATGTTACCCACATAAAGAAAATAAGAATTTTAATAGAAAGAAAGTTAATATAGAAAGAAAAATAGAGATTTAATTTAACATTTGGAGGCATGAACGTTTTCACCTACCTCTAATGTATCCTAAATATAATTTTTCATTGTGTTTCCTTCTCTAAAATGACTGAAATTTTTCATTTTTGCCTCTGAGAAAAATTGAATAATTATTTTATCTAAAAATTATTACTTAAACTAATGTTGTATACAATTCAATTAATAATAATAACAAATATGGCATCCACATTTTATGTTCCTGTGTTTATTTGTTCAAAAGTTATGTGCAAAAACTCTTTGGGAAATCTTTCTAAGAGATCTAAACATATATATACACAAGTTTAGGAGGACGTAAACAATAAATGTAAGAATAAAATATGTACTAAAAGTAAATAATATCAATATAAAAAAAATAATAATGTATACGACCATCAACATTCACCTATACATTAGTACCAAGAAACTGTTATGAAAGTTAATTACGAAAAATTTAAATTATTATATTCATTCTTTTAACTGAATTCTGAAGCTGAGTGTCTCGATGTTAACTATTAAACTTGCCCTTGACAACCAAAAACTGACCTCAATAAACTGAAGTATTCCTTTTTTTACTAGCAGTATGTTGTCCTTTTTTAAATCTGCGGTAAACTCTACATTTCGTTCCAATCTCAAAATAAATTATTTTGTGAAGAAACTCGTATGATATTTTAAAAGTTTCCCTTTTATCTAATTACGGAAATATTTATTAATGCAAATTTGTTTTAACGCTCGGCATTATCTCGTTGTTACAAAATTGGAGTGGGGTGACTCCATATTTTATTTTTAATTAATTAAACTATAATTACTGTATACAAAATTTTGAAACAAAGAATATTTTAGTAAGCAGATTCCTGTAATGCGAGGTCTCAGTCTTACGTCTAGATTGTTGCAAAATAAAGTATTCCATGAATTGCGTTTTATATTCAGGAAAAAAAAGCGTCTTTCTCCCGTTATTGAATAATACAGAATACAAATATTATATTTTATTCATTTTTCAGGGATATGAATTTTATACGTAGAGCTGTTTAAAAAAAAATATGAAAATTACCCATTTTTAATAGAAATGCTTAAACGAAATTTTCTTTTTAGAGTACAGAAATATTTTGCTATTTCAAAAATATTTCGCTATAAAAAGTCTTATTTTTATAAATGTATTTCCTTTCTTATCGCAATTACAGCTTACAATTACAAAATTATTCATATATGGTGCTACAAAGTTAATATGCCTTTATACTGCTTCATTTTCTTATTCTCATATATGAAAGAAAATTTGATTTGAGGTTGATATTTCAAAACTTAATTTTTCTATAATTACACATTTTGAATATCCCTGTGTACAAAGATAAAGTTTCAATGTTTGTTCTGTGTGAATGTGTTTTTGTTCGTGCATATCTGTCTGTTATCACCATAATTCTGTAACAAATATGAGCAGAAAGCCAAAATTTGTTATGTTACAATTGAATTATATGATAATATGGCTTATGTAGAAGTTATGAATGGAAGTTATGAATGGTCGAGGACATACAAAAATTTCAAATGCGTTGCAGGAATTCCTTTTCGGTATATTTTTAACACCAAGCATAATGATATTAACATACATTTTTTATGTACAAAAAAAAATTATTCTTTTTGAATCTGGAATAAAAATATTCATTATTTGTTTAAAATATCACACAAAAGATATATTACAATATGTTAGAGGATATCTTTGCAAAATACTCATCGTGCATTTCTAGCTGAATTACAATATTTTATAATTAGCTAAATTTAAGTTTTTTTTTTTTTTTTTTTTTTTTTTTTTTTCGTACTTATTTCAAAAACACCATACAAAATTATAAACATATCGTTGCGTAATTTTCAAAAAGTGTTTCCGGTGGATATTTTCGGAATAAATTGAAATAAATTTTGTAACTTAATAAAAAAAAAAAAAAAAAAAAAAAAAAAAAATGATTTAAGAATTTAATTATATTACTCGAATGGAGGGGGGTTCAGGAGGCAATAACTACCGTCACATAATCAAATAAGACTATGTCTAAAACTATTTTCAAATTTTTCTTAATAACTCGGAAATTTTAAATTACACACTCTTATATAGTAATATAGGTTAACACACTCTTATATAGTAATATAGGTTATGAGAAAGTAGTATATCTGCCATTTATATTTTTTATTCTTTCTTTCTTTATTATTCGAAGCAAAATTTTATTCTAAAGATTTTTATCTGCAATTAAAACGATAGTCAATTACATTTTGAACAAAATATCGTTTTTAAATGTCAGTAAAATGCAAGTTATACAGAAAGAAGTTAATTATATATACATAGCTGCCAACTTGTACAACTTCTTTCGCTACCGAAAATTTTTATTAGAAATTTTTAATACTTGTTTTGAGCAGTTTTCTGCGATGAAATGTTTTAGAAAGAAATAGGAGTGTTAATAAACAGTGTAAGATCCATTGTTGTTGGTGAATGATAGTGTAAGTAACACGTTCATCGTCCAGCGTGATTCGGCTGAGTTTTTCTCCGGGCCCAAATCCGACCGCCGGAGCGCCAGAACGTAAAAAGTGTAATAAGCAAGAAATGACGGGTATGCAAATTGAAAAACGTTTTTGATCGAACCTTCGATTCATTACAAAGTATTTAGTTCCGAAATAGGGAGAGCGATAAGCTTTTAGCTAGAGAACAGCCTGAGATCTCGTTGATGATAAACCTGATCCTTCATTTAGTCGAGCAGTGTACTTTTTTTTGAAATGCACCTCAGTGACGTTTTCATCCTTTAAAATGCTCATTGGACGGCGTAAAAGTATAAATGAAGGTGAGGAGAGTAGTGATGACGAAATAGTGAGTTTTAGAAGAAAAATGATAAATAGAATTTCATTGTATAATGTCATCCTAAACATAAATTAATAAAAAGTATAGAATAATGTGCATACTTTTAGAGTATTTTTTATGTTATATATCCTATATTTATATTTCAGTGCTTATTCCATTAAATTCGTTTTAAAAATCCAACTGAAAATCCTATTAACTTGAAAAGGACGAGAGTCACCCATATTTGGGTGACGGGCCTCCACGGAAGCATACCCGTCACTCAGATATGGGCGACGCGGCGACGAACGTGTAAATTTTGAATTGAGAGTCATAATGATGGCATCATGACTTTCAACCGATGTTCTCAACACACGAGATCCCAGATTCTGCAGAAAATGTTATCGTTTTTTTAGACAAAGGATTTCGGAAGCATGATTCATCTTCTTTCTGTAAATGCCTCACCTTTGATAATACATTATCTCCGTTTTCCTAGTGTAGTTTTGAAAAAGGGTGCATGCACTATGCCCGATTCTGAAGCAAGCAAAACTTTAAATCACAGTTTAGCTGAAAATTTAGGTGAAGAACGTAGTAGAAAAGAGCTGTCTGACGAAGAAAAACATAACAGATAACTAAAGCAAGTTGAAAAAGTTAAAGCAAGTCTCGCAATTTAGTGCTGCCCTGTATATCTGAAGGTTAATCATATCATATTCTATATAAAACATTATTTTAGCCCATTTAGCAATAAATTTCACTTTCCTTATGATTTTTGTAGAAGAAAGTTATATTTAAATGTGATTTATAAAAGTGTCTGATCTAAAACAGAATGCACTGGCCTTCTTTTTGAGGTATCCCTGGACACACTTCAATTGTGCAAGACCTACTATTTCCATTTTAAATAGAACATTCCATAGTGAATTTGAATAACATATATATATATATATATATATATATATATATATATATATATATATATATATATATATATATATATATATATATATATTAAATATTTAAGGATGCTGGAGGGAGACAGACAGACAGATGGACAGTTGGCCAGACAGATAGACAAAATGAAATCATATTCACACTTAAAAATTTTTAGAAAGTGTTGAAAACGCTTAATATAAACGAAACGCATTTCCAGCAAATTTCCAATAACAGCTGTTAGTGTAACTAAGTATTTTTGTGCGGCTCACTAAATTTTGATGCAAAGCATTTTATATTCTATAGAAAACTTTTTTTTTGTATATATGAACGACATATTTCAATTTCATTAAGATTTCTGTAAAAAAAAGTTATTAATATTTGGTTTATAGAAATACTTCTCACAGAAAACAATGCTTTTGAATATTTTTGGATGTCCCTGAATGCAAACCATTTGTGAAATTTACTCTATTTTCAGTAGAAAACATCCGATAGTGCACATGAATAACATATTTTAATTTAAGATTTGTGCAAAATAAAGGTATTAAAATATGGTTTATATAAATACCTCTCATAGAACACAATCCTTTGAAATACTTTCGGGTGTGCCCGTAAAAAAAACCTGCAGAGTTATTCACTACATTTTCAATAGGATACATCCTACAGTAAATTTGAATAGCATATAAAAGTTTCAAGAAATTCCATGAATGTTTATGAGAGTTAAAGATCGGTCAGGCAGGCGGGTAGACTGGCAGACAGACAAACCGATTTCATTAACACACATCAACCTTGTTGCAAAGTGTTAAAAATGACATAATGCCAATGTTATAATTATTTGTACTATTTTAGCAACACAGAATCTTCAGTAAATAAAATCTTATTTTATTCTAAATAAACTTTTTAAAGTGGTGATAAAAAGTGGTGACAATTCGGTAATTTTTAGTATATATTTAAAAGCTTCTTGGTTGATCTCAAAATAATTGATTTTTCTACAGTCAGCATAAAACATACTATAAGTATACTAAATTCGATTCAAATTTGTTATGGCGGGTGTCACGACCTGATTCTTTTAACATGGAATATATTTAACTTAATATCATTTGAAAAAAAAAAAAAAAAAAAAAAAACTTAACTCATCATGAAAAGTAATTAAAATATATATATTTGTGTATAAGTTTTATTTGTTATATAAAAATTTATATACTGAAATGTTTTCGTGCATATATATTGTAATTAAAAGCAACATGAAAATCATTTTTTGTTAAATATTATAGAATAAAGAACTATTTTTAAGGGTACGTATGCCATTCAGATAACCCAGGTAGAATATAACGTTGTTATAGTGTTGCAAATAAGTCTGAATAGTGAAAAATTAGTTATAACAACGTTATGTGCTATTCAGATAACCTAACTGTCAAAATTCATGTTTCTGGTCTTAAATATTACGGTATTTGAAATTCTAGAATTTTTTTAAGGTCAATGTAAAATCCAAATATTTCATAATAATTTAAACGGAAATTTACACATAAGATTTTTTTTTCGAATTTTTACGCTGATGTAATGAAAATTTATACTTAGAAATATGTTTTTTTCCAATAGCATGAATTTTAATTTAAAACATTGTTCCTTTTACAAGTATCTTCTGTACTATGTTTGAAATTTATTGATAGACTTGAAAAATATATAATAAATATAATTTAAAAATAGAAACTCATTAATCCATTTTAAATCCTTCTGTTTCGGTTTGTAAAAGAGACACTTAATCCTACAGTTTGATTGACTATGAGCAGTTAGTAAATTTAACAAAAAAGCACCACAAAACTGGCGTTGTAAAAAAATATTACTTACAAACTTTAAATAAACACCATAAAATGTATTAAACTCGCAATAATTGTTTCGGGTCGAAAAAACACACGACCCTTCATCAGGCGAATAAAGTAAGCACGAGTGCTGCAGTCAAAGCGACAACGCACAAAATCTACAAACGCACAAATCAAAACGCACAAATTTGGATTTTGTGCGTTGCCGCTTTGACTGCAGCACTCGTGCTTACTTTATTCGCCTGATGAAGGGTCGTGTGTTTTTTCGACCCGAAACAATTGCTGCGAGTTTAATGCATTTTATGGTGTTTATTCTAAGTTTTTAAGTAATAGTTAGTAAATTTACTGACCTGGTATTTACCATCATCAAAATACCGAACAGAAACTTTAGAATTTATATCACGAAACAGATGGGAAAATTCCCTATACTAATTTTCTTTTAATGTATTTAACTTCATTGATAGGAACAAAGGATTGACTAAAGAGTGCTTTACAGTATTGAAAGAGAGCCAATCCTTCAATACCTGGAGAAAAAAAGAGGTCTAAAAGATCTTAAAATCGATATAGCTGAATCTAAAGATAAATCTTGAAACTAAATCACGAGATTTTTTTTTTCCATCCTTCATCAAAAAATTGTATTGTAGAACTTGCATGAACAAGGCATGTTTTAATTTAAAACATGCTTTTGACTTCAAAACTTTTAATGTGCACAAATCTTTTGCATATCGGTCGTGAATCAGTTGGATTCTTAAAGGATCTGCATTGATAAAGCCAGGCTCGATCGCCTAGAGACAGTTTGCACATTTAAAATCATCTATGAAAACGGTAAAAATGAATCGGGACTAAAAAAAATCGATGAACGTATAAGAACACTACAGCGACATAAAATTTGAGAGAAACAAAATAACCATAGTCTTAATCAAAGAAAAAAAAAATAAAAAATAATTTCATAATCCAATTAAACTTGCGAATTACGAAAACCTACTTTAGGCACTGAGTTGTGAAACCGTGTAGTTATTATCAATATAGCAGTCTCCAAATAGTATGCTCCCTTTTTTGTTGACACCAGATGGCGTGAAATGCTACATAGTAGAAAATAATCCAAACCAAAAAAATAAAAATAAATAAATAAATAAATCACTTGGTACTCAAAAACGAAAGCGTTCGTAGACAAATTTAAAATGTAACTTTGTGAATTTTTTTTAGAAAAAAAAAATGTTCAATGACAGAAATTAAATAATTTCATTAATTTTATATTTTGGACTTAAAATTATTAACTACGGTGATCTGGAGGTAAACACGGGAAACTTTGATTAAACTGAATAATTGTTCCTAACAAAATATAGTATGGCAAGAAGCAAAATTAGAAATTTATTAAATATTTTTAATTTTTTAATAATGGGTCTTTACACTAGATATGCTCATTTCCCTATGGATAATAATTTTTTTTATGTTTTCTCTAAACTTTTACTTAAAAAATAAGTAAATAAATAAATAAATGCTTTTTGTCTGAAAGTTAATTTGGAACAAGATCAAAAATGGCTACAAAAGATTCTCGTAAAATAACAGTTTCTAAAAGTGCATTAATCGCTGTCAGTCTGTCGAAATAACAACTGGAAAATTGCTTCTGAAAATAAAAATCACCTCATACAATGACCTTCTCTACCTAATCGATAGAGTTCGATACTGAGAAATTTTCTTTCTAAAACTAATCGGTATCGTTTCTCCTTGACGACATAAAATTCGATTAGACAAGAGTTTGTTCTTGATACTTTTTCCCTGCGAGAGTCACGAGAAATTTCGGGGTAAATTTCTCAAGGGATTCACTAAAGGGTTTTAGTTTTATGCGCTTGGGGATCTTGAAATTCATTTAATTTCAAGCACTAAACTTTTTTTCGTATATATATACAATGCCATCAGGGGAGCATACGGTTGTGTACGTGTAGAAAAAAATCTAAATTACTATATATTAACGATGTAACATCTTCTGGAACATTTAATGTGTGTTTAGTGTTTAATGAGATATAATCAATATTTTTTGATTTGCTAAAAAAATCTGTACATAAAAATAATTTATTTATGGTTTCATTAAAAAATAAATATGAAATTAAATTAAAGTATGATATATGAAGGAATATGAAATTTTTACTATTTTCAAAATTTGCATAAGTACGGTAGGTGCTGCAGTGATTTTCATGCTCCAGTAATTGACATCTATCCCGGATTAATTAATAAATAAAAAAAATAATAAAATCATATATTTTACATATAAAAATTTTGACATTTTATGTCAAACACTGGAGCATAGGGTGCTATTAACTGGTAAACTGAATAACTAGCAGTGCCAAACACTGGAACATAGGGGTCCAATTACGCATAAAATGAAAAACTGGCAGTGTCAGTTACTAGAACATTGAGTGGTGTCAAATAAAAATTCATTAAATAATAATAATAATAATAATTGTTATCAAATATATATTTTTTAACATATATGTGGTTCTGGATGTCTTTCATACCCTATGTACTAACTTAAGATTTCTAAAAATATTTTCTGATGACTAGAACATTCAAAACATCAGAGATTGCTCCAAAAGTGTCAATCACTGGTGCACTTACCCTACAATATTTCTTTTCTTTCTTTTTTTTTAACGCAATTTTATTGTTTTTAATCAGAAAGATTGTTTGTTAAAATTTGTAAAATTATATTAATCAGCTTTTAATTTTATTGAATAGTATTCTTTTATACTATTACCTGAAAACTAAGCTTTTAAATTCGAAGTAGGTAATAATAATAATAGCATAAAGAGATTTTTAAAGAAAAGTACTGTCATTCTCAACGTGAAGTTAGAACAAAAACTTCGACTGCTAATAATAAAACGATAACAGTAATTACAATTCCTTACTAAGAATCCTGGTTGTTTCAGCGGTTTTTTCCCCGCATAAATATTTATGTTTCCCCTAATCAATTTTCCCCTTATTTTTATTTTTTTGCTAAGTTATAAGATCCATTTCTTGATGATTACGCTGTATTATAAATAAAATATTAATTAAGTTTTGATGTATATCTTATAATGTTTTGGAGCATACATAACAAAATTCTTTTATAAGAGTCTTCATTTGATAAATTAAATTTTAAACGAAAATCATATTATCAATTTAATTTTTGTTTAGTATATATATAGTAGATGACAGTATATTGATGTTATTTTTCATGACAAGATTAAATTTCTCAGAATTTCAAAATAATTATTATTAAAAATTATTTCTTTGATATAATTTTAGTTGTTTTAATATAAAAACAGAGCTATCATAAAAGAAAAATGTGTGTTTTTTTAACTACTTATCTATGACTTAAAAGTTTTGAACTCGTGTAACTTTAAAAAAAAGATATATTTTTAGCTTTTAATCCATTTAAAATAGCTTTTAAGTATAGTGTAAAAGTTTTGTATAAATAGATGAATAAAAATAATTTTGCTGTATAAGCATATTAGTTTTCTTCCCATAATTATATTTTTTCTGATATAATGTGGAATTCTGTGATAAGTTGTTATGTTTGATGAGGTGCCATTTTATTATTTAAATATTAGTTTGCAAAACTTTTCTTTTTCTTGATTTTTTTTTTTTTTTTTTTTAAGGTGAGTTTTTTTAAGGTAAGGTTTTAGTACTAAGGTGAATGTGGAAGAAGCCATATATGTGTTTTGAAAATCAGTCAAAATTTTGAAAATAACAAAACGCAATTCTCCGTCTTGTCCTTACAGTTATTATGCCAATGATTTACCGTAAATATTTCGTCGACAGCCCGAAAACAATACATTCAATACTTCAATGCAGTTAAAAATAGCATCTTTCTTATTATTTTATTAAATTGTCAATGAATCCATTTTCTTTGAGAATAACTTTACACTAATGTTCGATTTATAATCCGCAGGCAAGATATTTCGTTTAACAACAGAAATTTTAAATGAAAAATGAAATATTTTTGTACCCGTTACAAATATGGTTTTTTTTCATTAATCAAAAAATCTGATGAACAGTTATATTTCAACCTTTGGATTACACGCCAAAATTTACTGCCATAATATGAATTTTGAACTTTGTGATATGCACCTTACGCACGAGGCTGTACAGGTTAATGCCGCAAAAGAGGTAAGACTTGACCAGAAGCGATTTCCAAACAAAGTGCTGTCCGAACGGAGAATATTTTAACGTTTACACAGTTAACTCTTGGAGATGGGCTCATTCCTCGTTCAAGGATACAAGTCGAACACGGAGCCTGAGAACGGTAAATTGATTAGATACAATCCTTGAGGGAATGGTTGGATTGGGTTGGGTTGTTGGACTTACTACACCAGGGTCCTTGGCCTATCGATGGATTGCCCTCCGCGGGGACCTTTCTGAGATGACGTAGACCGCATTTACGCGAGGTTGGGAAAAATCGACGGAAAACTCCGAACAGCTGGAATAACGAGGGCGACTTGGGATTGACCTGGGCACTTCCCGTCTACCAGCTTTCCCTCGGAGGGGGGGGGGGGGCAAGTAGAGGCATCCTGACTAAAGCGTGCGAGCAATAGATTGGGACCAAGGTATCAGCCACATGATAGTATGATGTGTGTTGCGGGAAGAAATATTTCATTATCATCTCCAGCGGGTTCGAGTCTTCAGTCCCAGCTAAAAAAATCTTCAGAAAAGCTTAAAAAGAAAAAAAAAAAAACTGCACAAAACTGCAGATAATCGGATTTTTTTAGAACACTAAGAAGTTTAAGGGGAGGGGGGGGGTTACTTGCTTCCAAACTTCCGATTTTTTTTGCTTTTAAACTGCAATTATTCTGCAAATTCCTTCAGATTATTTGCAGATTTTTCTGCAAGTTTTTTTTTTTTTTTTTTTTTTTTCTTTAGCTGGGATGAAGATGAAGCGGAATTTCCGTAATGTGTAAAATTTACACATGTATTCCTGCAACAGTGCATACTGCAACCACAGTTTGCAGCGTTAAGGAAATTCCAGGAAAATTTCAATGCTTGCTTGATTAATTCTGTGTCACCATTGTGTAGCATACATTACCGCTGGTAGTAGCTCATTTGAGCATTTGTTGCAAAGTTTTCAGTGATAAAGATTCTTTGTATTTTTTTATTCGTCTTTATTGCACTCTTCCTGTACAAACGAGTAGAGATGGGGGAAAACAGCTACTTTTCAGTAATAGGTTACATCATTTCACACGCCCTTTAGTAACAGGGTCTAATAACCTATTATTTTTGTGATTTATTGCTTAGTTTATAGATGGCCAATGAATGTTCTGATAATTTCAAGCTATACGATATATGCATGTATTGGGCGCGCTGAATATAATTTATGATTTTTACCTCAGTACTTTCAAACAGTAATATTTACTTTATCTAACAGCAGAATTTCAGTGATTTAAAAAGACAATTTTCTTTCTTTTTTTTTTTTCTTTTTTTTTTTATAAAATAGTGGTATTCAAAGTTTAAAAATCGTAGTCAGACATTCATTCCGGATAAGTAAACACGAGATCCTGATAAACCCAAAATACTTCTTTTAAAACGCGAAAACAGAATTCATAATATCGGAACAAACAGCTCCTATTTTCTGTAACAAAGAACGCGCATTATTTAAACCGTATTATTCACTATTTTAAAAAGCAGCTATTAAAAAGGGAAATTGAAAACATCTCAAATACCAACTGCCGTACTGTTTGATATGATTTTCGGAAAATTTTTAATATTCTAAACTGGTAAGAGAATAATATTTGGCAAATGCACAGTGGGATGACAGCTTCGAATGTCTTTTCTTAATTTAGAAACTGTTCTTTTAAAGACAAAATTTTGTCTATAAAAATAGCATAATGCTATTTTACCTGGTGACATATGACCTAAAATAACTAGTTTTAGTTTTTTTACTCATATTAAATCAACAAAAATAGTCTTAATAATAATAATAATAACAAAGATAATAAATAATATAAAATAAAATAAACAAAATATAAATGAGCAATGTGGAACTATCAAACTATACTTATCAAATTAAACTTGAACTTGACATAAAATTGAAATAAATAAAATGTTCGCTAACGTCACGTGCGATTACATACTTTCAATCTCATTTCAGCTGAAACACCTGCTATCAGCAATTTCAAATAGATACATAAATTCCTTCCTCGCTGCGACACTCCCTATCGTATGAAAGAGTGAAAGAGACAATAGCAAACGATCCATAGCAAGCGCAATTATTAACCAAACATCCCCAAACGTAAAGTTTCGAATAATCACCTCTTCTAAGCTAGTACTTAAGTCCTGGTTGTTTAAGTCAATATCACGATTATTATGAATCATCCCCGTTAAAATTCAAAGAATATTAGTGTAATCTAAACTAATATTCAATAATAGCCACTTTACAAAGATATATATTGAAGAAAATATCAGAAAGTTGTAGAATAAATGTATCAGAATATATTATTTGAATATATTACTTGGCTAATTTAAAATCTTCGAAACTCTTAGGTATTTTGAACGATTACTTAATTACTTTACTGGTTCATTTATTTCCTATTCTTTCAGAATAGTTTGGCATGCGGCCAATGTATCATTTGAAAATATTATTTGAGTAATATAAAATCTTCGAAACCATTAAGCACTGTAATTGTTTGAATTCATTTCTTGTTAAAAGAATAGTTTTGCATATTGTCAAAGATGTGACTGTTCCCGTGCAAAGAGATAAGAGAGTTAGAAACGTTATTTATTTAATAGGGAATTGTTAGTAATATATTACTGTGATGGCTACATCGCATTAATATTATTATGCATCTTATTGTGTGACATAATGCCCATCTCTACCAACGAGGCACCCTCTCGCATATTTATTTCTGTTTGCCTTCCTATCCCAAACTGATATTGTGAAATTTGTTTGCTTCGACAAGTTCTATCACTACTTACCCATTATGACCAGCTTTCCAGGAATATGAAAAAAATTGGTCGCCTGCAAAAATTTCTGGTAGCCAGTAAAAAACATCACTTCCTGCTTTTTTTTTTTAAGTGAAAACTTCTTTAGGCGCGTTGAGCACTTTTTGGGTGAACAAAAATCATGGAACTCGCGTCATCGTCACCGAACGCTTTCCATGAGCAATTGAAGTGAAAACTTCTTTGGACGCGTTGAGCACATTTTGGGTGAACAAAAATCATGGAACACGCGTCATCGTCACTGAACGCTTTCCATGAGCTATTTGTATACTGTGTATATATGTACATAGATATACCTCCGTGCGTTATTAGTATACATTATATATATACAAAGAGTATATCTCTCTACATATATATCCATGTATGTAGCGCACGGCGCGGCATGCCTCATATGCATATATATATGTATAAAATATATACTAATACGAGTAGTATAGTGGCTACTGGCATCTGTCTCTTTCTAGTTCTATACTCTATGTATGTATGTACTTTTTCCACAGTATATACATGGTTCACAAAGTACAAGCACGTATTATTATACAGACTGTTATATTCTTCTTTTTGCTTTCAATATAAATTTTCAAATAAATAAAAAAAAAAGAAAATTATTTTAATCATATTGCAATATTAACACTTCTTTACAAGCCAAAAATAATTCAAAAATATTAATCTAATAGCTCGACGATACAATTCACAAGTTACTTAGTTTTCACTTCTATCGGCAGTCCCCAATGACTGCCCTGTTTTTTTTTTTTAATTAATTTGAACTAGTATCGCCCACTGGTCGAAACTCGACCACATTTTTGCAAAGCAAAGCAAAGTTATTGCCTTGTCCTAAAGGAATTAAATTGCAACACAGCTGCAACAATTGTTTATCGATATACACTCTAACTGAACCAGCAGCATTTTACTTTATATTTCTCTAAGTTTGGTACGCTGTAGATGTTGAGCCTTTCCTGAAATGAGAGAAAAATCACAACGTGGAAATATTTGGGTGATGCAGCACAAAAGCTAATCGGTACCATGTCAAACCAAGGTTCAACCAGATATCAAATTAGGTTGAATTAATGCCAATGGTTTGTGAAGTACAGTGTTTGAACTCAGAAAGACAGATTTTGAAAAAATGGTCAAATTGAGTTCGGGAAATCTCAAAATGTGTAACTTCATCGAAAACCGAAAATCTATATTTTTTCTGAATCCCATACTTTCTTCTTATATGGGCAGAGGAAAGAAGAATAAATCCCTTTTTTAAAAAATAAGCAGTCAATTTCAGTTAATTGAAACGCAAAGAAAGCTCAAAACGTGTAAATTCAGCGAAAACCGGAAATCGAATTTTTTTCCGTATCTTCAACTCTCTTTTTAAACATGCAGAAGCTAGTAATAAATCCACTTTCTTAAGCTAAATTTAACACTTTCGCAACCGCTGGCGTAGATTCACGTCATTTGAAAATCTCTAACTCCACCAGTGGGCGTTTCCTTTGCAATTTGTATGCTATTTATTTCCTTAATATAAAACCAATATTCACATATTTACAATGAAATATACTATGGATACAAGTACTTTGATTAGAAAGAATATATTTATAATGTATATCCTTTTCTAATATAAATATGAATACAGATTTTTTTTTTTTTTCTGAAATATTATAACATGGGAGAATAACGCCCACAGGTGGACCTTACTGTCAAAAATTTAAAATCATGCGGTCGCGAAAGTGTTAATATGAGAGGATTCTCAAGCATAAAGAAATATAATAAAAAAATTTCAAAGTATTTTTCCAAAAATAAAATAAATTGGATACAAAGGGCAATAAACATCAATAACATTAATAATAGATAAAAAAAATATAAGAAATGTAATACGTAATTTCAGTGGCAAATCCCTTCCCCCCTAATTTTTCCCCTTGCCGCATATGTTGATGTTTTAGAATTTTTTCACTGTGTAGCCCTCAGAGGACATTTAACAGTTAAAACATACCACCACCCTCCTAAAAATCAAATTATAGTCACAAAATTACCGAAAAGTGATAAAAATAAAGGGCCGTCCCTATAGACGGCGGGTGATAGGGCAAAATGGACGTCATATTCGGATTCAGGAGGTCATTTTACATAAGAATTTGCCAAAATGGTGTTGGTGGGCAATTTTCATGCCGAGCAGTGTCATACATTAGATTTTTTAAAAATTGTTTTCCGAATTTAATCCCCTTAGTTGGGTATAATTATAAATTAGTTACCGTGAACATGTGTTAGATTAAGTTATTTTGCTGACAAATTGACAAAACTTTAATTTTAAATTTCAAAACCCTGTCGTCCTTGGCATTCTTTTGTATTTAGCGATCAAAAACGTAATACGAAAATATGCATACCAGATGTATATTTTCGTAATATCTGTTATATAATACATTGTTTCATTATAATTCATTCATTATATCTCTTAATATACGTTGTTAAAATAACCATGATTTTTGAAAGGAATTAACTATATTCGCCAAATAATTTGACGATCTTTTTTCTTTTTTTTTTTCGCCAAGAACGACAGATATCAAATCAATTCCGCTGCAAGGTGCAACATATTAGTATCTTATATCAGATACTTTATTTAAACCTTTGATAACAAATTTAACTTCAAATTATGATAGAATATTTACCATTTTCCTTTGTATTTAGTATATTAGTTGGATATTTATTGTGTAAATATCACCCTTTGAAATGAAATATTTATGTTTACATTCGAAACTGGAAGTTTGCCATTTTTTTCTACAGGTTTTAAATTTTAAATTAAAATTTTATCAATTTTACAGCAAATAGGACTCAATCTAAAACATGTAGACTACACAACTATATCCAAATATGGGGATTAAAATCGGGAGGTAATTTCCGTTAATTTTTAATAATTTTTTGCAAAAAATCCAATGGACGATTAACATAAGAAATCTTTTTCTTGGCTCCACGAACGGACATTTATGTCATCACTTTACTTGCGTATAGTGATGCTACATTATGCAAATTACTGTATCTATGGTTTTATGTGAGTTTTATGAAGTTGCCAGATTTAACAACTTTCTACTTTTTATTTATTTTTTTATGTAAAAGATTACGTGTATGAAAAGGAAAAATGGAGGAAAATGCATAAAAAATAAAAGTATTTTTAAATGTCTTCTTGACATCCAAAGAAAATAATTTTTGTTTTCTCCCCATCTGGCTTACCATACCTTTCGAATGATACCGCTTTCAACCCTCTACTCCCATAATTAATATGTTAAAAAGGGACCACAAATTTTATGCTTGACTATTAATATATAGAAATTAAAATCCAATGCTTAAAAACCAAATATTTACTAGGCTAGAAAGATACATGAGGAAACACCTGTTTAAATTTAACATCATGAAACTAGTTGTATTATTTTCACTTAATGGATACACCACCAGCATTGATACCTCATTACACTGATATAAAGATTCAGCATTAGGCCGCAATGAACGCGCAGACAGGAGCAATGTAATCCAATTCCTTAAAACGGTGCACTCATTTAGTACCGAGTTGTGAAATGTGCACAGAGAAAGGCAGTTAAGCCCCTAATAGTGTATTGATTCAACCAGTATGTCGAAATTGGGTGAGAAGAGCAGGAATCAAGTTGGACAGTGTTATCCTACATCAAGAGTGGAATCTGAGCCAATTCTGTGATTTTTGTTTCCCCCACAAATCATATATATATAAAGTTTCCTTAACACGTTGAACGCCACTCGAATTCTTGAAGTCCATTAAAATTCTATAATGATTCCTCCTGTAATAAATAAAAATTAAACAAATTTTAATAAATTTTCAATAATTACTTAAAACAATGTAACATGTTTAGTTTTATATCCTATTTTACACCGTCAACCACCGATGGTTGACGCGGCTTTATATCCTATTTGACACTGTCAGCCACAGATGGCTGACAGGGCGCTCAACGTGTTAATTTTTTTATTGGCATTGCTTTTACTTTCAGGGTAAAACTTCCACTGAAATGTTTGAAGTATAACATGTTCTGCACACTCCTAAAGTTTCAAGATGATTCCTTCAGTACTTTTAGAGGTATATGACAAAATGTCTTGAATCTAGAATGGCTGATAGGGTGCTCAACGTGTTATGGTTGAAAACATAGTCGCCAATTAAAATATACTGTAACGACATAACCTCATAAATGTAAATTTTTTTCAAAAACACCTGTCCATATTAATAATTAAAAGATCATTAAAAGCTAGTAAACACTTTAAAACACGTTCACCTATATATTAATAGGCAATCAAGAAATTTGTGGTACACTTTTAACATATTAATTATGGGATTAGAGGGTTGAAAACAGTATCTTTGTGATTAATTATCTTTCTGATCAATTATCTTTGGGATTAATTGTATTTTCTGAAGCCATAAATATTTTAAAATGCGAAAATACAATTACTCCCAAAGTCTCCGCAATCAAAGTCTGGCACTTAATTTGTGAATCTAATCATTAACTAATTTATATATCTTTTCAGTATTCTTTTAATTGACAAGAAACCTACTACTGTTATATACCTACTACAACCTTACCCGACCCAAACAAATTTACGAATTCAAAGGGAAAAGACTTCCTTTAGCTTCAAGTTTCATTCTTCCCTATGTTTGTCAAGTTCTTAGCTACAAAGCCTTAACTACTTGTGACCTTCGAGTATGGAATTCCTCTTGATATGTGTAATCCATACTTGCCAACATACTAATTAATATTTCGTAGTATTGTTGGCCCCGCCTTCTTTTTCACACCAGTATCCTTTTAGAGTATTTTTCTCCTTATTTAATCACAATTGCATTTGGAGAATATTACTCTAAAATTTACTGATGTGAAGAAAGGGTGGAACTAACACGACTACGGAATATTAATTAGGATGTTGGCAAATATGGTAATCTTTCTGGCAAGCTACTAACATCTATAACCGCCACCTGTCCCACAATATATATATATATATATATATATATATATGTTGTCTTCTATCATTTTTCCATTGCTTGACGGAGACCAAGCGACCCTATTTCACGAACCTTGCTTATGACCATTAGTTTTATTACACCCTGTATTTATATATATATATATATAAATGAATGATGAAAAAAAAAAGTTCACGTTTAATTCACCACACTGTAGTTATAATTGGAAATAATTATTTTCGAGAAATTACGCCTATTCTGTTTCATTACACAGAATTTAGTATTATGAGTTTAGTCATTTTAGATTTTATTATAGTATTTTTTTTTTTTTTTTTTTTTTTTTTGAAAGCATGGATTATTATACTAAACTGTGTCGCAAAAACATACATTAGTAAAAAAACTTTTTAAGCATATAAATATCTAAATATATCATTTTTCTGTTGGAGTACAGTTCATGCATTTAACATAACACTTATCCTCAATCCTCAGTATAAAAATTCAAGCGAAGTTCATAGTATTGGAATTATTCCAGAAAAATTTCTGTGTATCCGTTTTAAAAAATATAGTAAAAAAAAAAAAAAAAAAACTGAATATCATATTCAAGTGGATTCCCTTTTATGGATAACTGAATTCATACGAAAACTTAAGATGGAAATTGTGTGTTTGAAAAATTCTCTGAATATATATCGGATATTTATACAAACAATCGTACCACTTAGACTTAAATGGGGAAAATAATAAAAACCATTTTACAAAACTGTTCTTTTATTTGCATTGCCTCACAAACGAAATAATTCTTTTCAAGTAAACCATTCTTTAGAAAATATCCTAATTTATCCATAAGTAAAGAGAAACTTATCTGATATAATTTCGATGATCTTCAGGGCGGAATTTCTCTTATTAAGCCAGACAGGATTTGAAATAAATCTAAATTGATTTCCTGCTGACTTCTATTGTATTTTTCAGAGATTATTTTCTTTCGACAAAGTAAAAAGAATCGTCCCGTGAAGAAATAGAAATAAGTTGTGCGGAACACTTATAAATTCTATTAGGAAAAAAAAAGAGCATTAATAGAACTAAACTGCGTAAAACTACATAAATATAAATGGCGATGAACAAAGTATACGTCAAGTGATTTTCTTTTACATTAATGCTTTGTATTATTCAATAAGCTTAAAAAAATATATATTGTTTGAAAATAGATCGTTTAAAGAAAATGAAATCATGCTACAAAACAATGTATTTTTTCTCTCATTAATGAAATACATAATTTCGGTGACTTAATCATACATCGTGTTATACTAAATAATTGTCTTTTATTTTTCAATTTTATAGCAGAAAAGCAATCATTAAATTTAGTTTTCTATTATAACTTTGTTATCTTTAGGATGTAATCAATAATTTTAATGATAGGATATAATCGAAAATATACATTACGTTTTAGCTGCCTTTATACAATTAATTTATACATTTTTTAATTTATTTATTATTTGTACTATTGTAACGTGCTGTGTTATGGCAAATGTCATGTACATTATATACACCGCTCTAACCTAGGACTACTATTTCAGCTAATGATTTTTGTTACAGAGAGTGAAATCCTGTAGTGGGTGTCTCCAGAATACATACATTCCTTGCATTAGTCTTAATTCGTGATTAAATGATTACATAAATATATAAATAAAGTAATTAATAACCATAACATACTCTCTGTTCACGTGATAGTTAATGATATTTCTTTCAATAATCAATCATTTTTTTTTAATTAATAGTCTTTGTGTTAACAATATAAAAAATTAGAATAGAATTTTTCGAAGGGTATAGATACATGCTTATCGTTTTATGAGAAAAAAAAACCCAGTATGTCTGGTAAAAATAATAATAATAATAATAATAATAATAAATAAAAATAAATAAATAAAATTAATAATAATAATAATGTTGGATAACTATATCTATTTAAGTGCAGACGGAGGGCCGGGGTTCGATTCCAATCTCCAGCATTTTTCACACAGTTGATATAATAAATAAACTTCACACTCCAATCTTTCTAAAATAAACTCCATGGTAAATGAACTAATCATTTAAATTTTCAAATAGAAATTTCATGGTCTATTTGACTTGTGCCACGATTAATACTCTCCCCTGTACCTGCGTTTTCAGACTCGGTGATTTTGCCAAAGGGTAGTATGTGAGAAATGCCGAGCAGGTTAACAACCAGGGTGTCTCAGTGATAGAGCATCCGCACGTTAAGCGGAGGACCCGGTTTCAATTTCCGGTTCCAGCATTTTTCACAATAGTTGATATATCAGAAGAATTTCAAAGCTTAAACGCCCGTTAAAATCAACCTTACACTCCAATCTTATACTAAAAAGAAATTATCTGTTTTAGATACAGCGTGTGAGAAGGAATCATGAACATGCGGGAGAACCCGAAAGAAAACAAGATTTGAAAAAAAAAAATATATATATATATATAATAGTTACTTTTCTTTCTAAAGAATATCGATGTGTTCTGCGGCATATTTCGTTCAAAAATATGCTTTAAAGAGAAAAAAAAATCATCTTTTAGGCAAGATTGAAAATGAATAATAATAAAAAAAAATGAGTACAGAATATATTTGCATTATGCCCCTTTTTTTAATATAACATTATATATATATATACATACACTAGCGGACATCACACGCTACGCTGGTCACTATTTTTAAATGCCAGTAGGATTTTTACTGGATGCGTTTAGACAAAATACTTTAATAATAAAATATAAAATTGATACAGGAAATTCGGTTATAGTTCTCATTGCTTTCGGCAGCACCATTCCCTCTTACATTATCCCGAGTACTTCAATGAAAGAAAATCATGGCTAAAGGAATCCGTTACAGTGATAAATGGGCAAATTAAATTTTGGATACAATCTCAAAGAGATAGGTTGAGAAAAACGGAAAGTAGAAACAAGAAATAAAATTCCGACTTAAAAGACGTCGTTACTGTGATGAAGTGAGAAAAGGAACCGCTTTACATGATTTCAAAGTGATACTTCATGATGGAATGCCACGGGGTGATGAAATATAGGTACAGGTAGAGTTCTCAATTGGGTTGTGGAACCCGATTTTAACCAAACAGGACGACTCATTTTCCTCTCTTGCACGTCGGTTTGACCGATTTATTTTTCGTATGTGTCGAGTTCGAAACTGGTTGACTGAAATTTTTTTACTACGGGTCATGCTCGAGTCGAGTCGGGTTTTTTCAACGAGTCGAGTGGACTTCAGAACATCTTTCTAAAAATGTTTGTTAATAATAAGCAAGAATTTGTTTGATATAATTGCAACTGCATAACTTATTGTATAACTGTGTAATACCTAATTTTGTTAGCATCTTCAATAATTATAGCACTAATATAGATGAATTGGTAATAAATAAATAAATAAATAAATATTCAAAATCCACATTAATTAAGTACTTTTAGAATTATTTTTTTATTTTATAATTTTTAATATTCTATTTAATTATTTATAATTAAATGTTTCAAGTTATTCACTTTTATCTTAAATATAACCCAACGGAAAAAACTGAATAAAAAGTTTATTAGCAATAAAATTAAAATTTGTACTTTTGGTGTATTTATTACATTATGCTATAAATCTCCCCTACTCTGACTTACTTGAAAGAAAATGTTCTATTTAAGTAAAAAAAAAATGTATAATAATCAGCCTTATAAATAATATTTTTCACATTTTTATGTTTTTTAGTATGCTGGGAAAATCGTAAGAGGTATGCATGATTTTTATTTTTCAGATAGTGGCACTCTTCCCAAAAAGGTTGACCACCACTGGAATAAACGAGTTCACTCTAGACTGAAATCGTTAAAAATATGTCATACAATTCAAAGAGAAGTACCTTATTTTGTGAATAAAAAGATTGGTTTACATAAAAAGGCTTTAAGTTTACATACGTTTTAATTTTTAAATTAGTAATAATAAAATTTTTACTGAAAATGAACTTGTACATGCAACTTACCTAGATTACATTACACGTTTTGTAAATATAACCATAAGGAATAACGAAATAAAAGAACGCATGTAATAAACCATATTTTTAAATAAACCATATTTTTATGAAGGAAAATATTCGAAATCATTCAAAATTAAATTTGAGAAGGCATTTAAACAAAATGATTTATATACATATAATGAATGTTCTGTTTATTTTTTATATTAGTTTCTAAGTTGGTGGAAACAAATTTTGTGAAACATCTTTCATCAGATTTAAAAACGTAACGAATACTACCGGAGAAGTGGTTTAATAAATTTTGTAACATATTAATAAAATAGGCTATGTTTATTCAACGATATATAACCACTGGTAATTCACAAAATAATTGTAATTATTGTATTTTAATGCATCTCACGTACGTATCAACTTTGCATGTAGAATTTAATAATAAAATTATTTTCGATACATTTTTTATGCAAATGCTCACAATGGTATCTAAAAAATACCTTGAATTTACAATAAGAAACATACACTCATTAAACGCCAAAATTATTTCATAAACAAACCACTGAAATGCAAAAAAGTTAGATTTATTATTATTTATTAAAGACAAAATCTTCGATAAAACGCATCTCTTTTACAAAACGTAGGAAATTTTTATCTTAAATTATTTAAGTGAATAAATGTGTAAGTTTAATTAAAAATTTCATTTTGATAAGAACAAACTTTCATAAATCTTTATTTAAAAAGACAAAAAATTTTAAATACTATAAATGTATATATATATATATGTATATATATATATATATATATATATATATATATATATATAGTGACCCCGCACCCAGACTTTTTTTTTCAGTTGTAGAATATTTCTTTTGAAATAGTAGAATAGTATCTTATTTTTGCTCAAGTTTCTGTTTACATATGCATTGACAAAAATAAAAAAGAGAAGTTTATTTTCTTCCTTTTCAAATATCTGCTTCATGGCATAAAATTCTTTCTCGCCAGTATTGATTCTCGGATCATATCTTGAAAGTCTCCAGACTATTCCAGTTTCACCAAAGGAAACTTACTACCGCCATCTGTCGAGAAGTATAGAAATCATAACATAGGAATTTCTAGTTTAAACAAAATTATGAAGAACTACTTTCGGATATTTAATGAATTAATATATAATTTCATTTAGTTAATTATAAGAATTGCAATCGAATAAACAGAGGCGGCCTATAAAATTAAATATGTTTATTTTACCAGAGTAATAATGAAATTAAATTTTCATTTCGATAAATGATTGCATGTCTACGTTAAATTATTAATTGATTTTAACTCAATAGGGTAACGAAACATTAACTAAAATTGAAATGTTTCAATATAGGTCTGTTTGTATAGTCCTTGTGATTTTCTCGATACATAGAATCCGTTTGCAAAACTGTTTTAATGCTTTGCTTTCTACTTCCTCTAGTATTAGATAGAAGAAATTATTGGATGTGAAATTTTTCGACTTCTAGTTTTTTTTATGAATTCACGCGTTTCGTGAGCTAAAGACATTTTCACATTTTTCAAATAAATTATGTCAGTGTGATGTAAAATTTTTGTTGCAGCTGTATCTCCTGAACTAATTTCGTATTTTTTTATATGTAGCTGCACCTTGACATAAATTAGTGCCACGAAATTTTAGTGTAAATCGCTCAACAGGTGCAGCTGCTATAATACGATTACTCCTATTTAAAGGAAAGCTATATCTCAGATTATAATGGGTATAATCGATAAAACATCGATACAGGAAAAGGTCGACATTATGCTGATTCAAATTCGGTGCATATCCACCGATAGGTGACGGTGTTAATTTGCTATTTTCTCGTGAATTGGAAGGCTACTGTATAAAATTGCTTAGTATATGAGAGTACAATTATAAAGAACTGTGCTAATTATATTTGGGTGCATATTGACTAATACGTGGCACTGCTTTGTTGCAATATTCCCGAAAATTGGAAGGCTATACCTCAGATTTTATCGTATATAATTACACAAAACTTGATACACGAGAGAAATATTATGAAACGTTTTGGGTAGACATCGGTCGAGAATGGCACACCTGTTATTCACCTTTTGAGATTTTTTACGCGACAGTATCTCAGCATAGAGTGATTAAAATTGCATCCAATTCCATAGGTAAAATCTTTAGAGTTAGAAAATAAAATTACAATTTTGTGCACGTTAAACAGTAAGTAATGCTGTTATATAATAAAGTTTTGTGATTGCCCCAGCATACTAGTTTATACACTCGTGTTTTTATTAAAAGTATTTTTTTTTTTCTAAATTATTGTTTCTTCTTATGAATCTCCAGACGATATTTATGAATTATTTTATAGTAAAATGTGCAGCACAGGGAAATTGTATAACTGGAAACTTGTAGAAGTATGCATGATTAGGTTAGAGCAAAACATGGTAGACTCATTTAGTCAACTGGCAAGAATAATGAAATTAACACTATTGATATTCATATCAAGGACATCCTGCTTCTGAATTGAACACTCTGTCTGAACCACAGCTGAAATAATATAAAATAATATAATAAGAAAAGTATGAAAATAGATTTTATCTATGGTTTGGAACGAATAAAAAAAAAGGGGGGGGGGGTATTTAAAGTACACAAAATGGCATCAAAGCTACAACAATGTATTAAGAAAAAGAAAAAATTAATCATGATTTGAAATGAATAAAGTAAACGAATAATTGAAAAAAAAAATAAATGATTAAATTTTAAATAACCCTATCGTTGCGATTTCATTCATTGCTTTCTGTGTGCAATCTGAGACATGAATATTGGGTCTATAATAATTTATTTTTCGTCAAATAGTTTCCAGTCATGTTTTTTTTAAATAAATTATATATACTAGTATCGCCCAGTGGTCAAAAATCGGCCACTTTTTTGCAAAGCAAGGCAAAGCAAAGTTATTGCCTTGTCCTAAACGGAATTAAATTGCAACACAGCTGCGGCAATTGTTTGTCGATATGCACTCTATCTGAATCAGAAGAGTTATACTTAATGTACTTAAAGTAAGACATCTAAGTTTCGTACACTGTAGATGTCAAACCTTTCCTGAAATGAGAGGAAGTCACAATGTGGAAACTCTCCTTGTTGGGTGATACAGCCCAAAAGCTAATCGGGGCCCATGTCAAACCAAGGTCCAACCAAATATCAAATTCTGTTAAACTAATTCCATTGGTTCATAAAGTACAGTGTTTGAACTCAAAAAGACAGATATTTTGCAAAAATGGACGAATTGAGTTCGGGAAACCTCAAAAAGTGTAACTTCATCGAAAACCGAAAATCTAAAATTTTTCTGAATCCCATACTTTTTTCTTATATATGCAGAGGAAAGAAGAATAAATCCACTTTTTAAAAAATAAGTAGTCAATTTCAGTTAATTGAAATGCAAGGGAATCTCAAAATGTGTAAATTCATTGAAAACCGGACATCAAAAGTTTTTCCAAATCTTATACTTTTTTCTTATGTATGCAAAAGATACATGCACGCGAAGTGTGACGTCACTGACTGTTGTTATTAAAAAATTATTAAAAATTGAGTTCCTAATTTTAATTCCCATATTTGGGTATAGCTACAAATTAGTTATCGTGCACATTTGTTAATTAAATTATTTTGCTGTGAAATTGACAAAATTTTAATTTGAAATCTCTTGAAACAAAATTTGCATAGATTTGATATTTGTTCGTTCTTAGCGTTTTGCATACTTGATGTTCAAAAACGTAAAGCGAAAGCATACATATCCGATGCATATTTTTGTAATATATATATATATATATATATATATATATATATATATATATTGTACGAATTACTGTTTCATATTACTGATCGCTCTCTTAACGTACGTTTTTAAAATAAACATGTTTTTTGAAAGGAATTGAATATGCTCGCCAGGTAATTTAGCGATCTTTTATTATTTTTTTTCCCCGCCAAGAACGATAGATATCAAATCTGTTCCTTTGAAATGAATTTCATTCTTTTAAACTGAAATGTTTATGTTTATAATCGAAAATGGAAGTCTGCCATTATTTTTTTTTTTTTTTTTTTTTTTTTTTTTCTAGAGCATTGAAATTTAAAATTAAAATTTTATGAATCTGACAGAAAAAATCTAACAAACGCAGACAGTAACTTACATAAAACTATACCCAAATATGGGGATTAAAATTGGGAGATAATTTCTTTTAATGTTTAAAATCAATCCAATTAACTATTAACATAGGAAATTTTTGCTTGGCCCCACGGATGGTCAATGACATCATTACATCACTTGCGTAAATTCATTAAAAAAAGTAGTCAATTTCAGTTAATTGAAATGCATTATGTTTTTGCTTAAAAATATGTCTTTAAATTAATTAGATCTTAATAAAATCAGAAAAAATATAGAACTCTCATAAATCAAAACCTTTCTTAACTTGCGTTTATTTTGAACAGTATAAATTTATAAACACCACTCATGCACTCAAATTTCTGCCATTTTAATGGCTGTTTTCTCTGTATGTGATTTAATTTGAGTTTTAAGAAATTGCTAAATTTAACAACTTTCTACTTTTAGGTATTTTTAATGTAAAAGAATACGTGTGTAAAAGGGAAAAATGGGGAGAAATGCACAAAAAATAAAAGTATTTTTTAAATACCTTCTTGACATCGTAAGAAAATAATTTTTGTATTCTACACATCTGGCTAATCATACCTTTCGAATGATACCATTTTCAACCCTCTACTCTCGTGAATAATATTTTAAAAGTGTACCACAAATTTTATGCTTGCCTATCAATGTAGATATTATTATTAAATATATTTATAAAAAAAAATTCTTATTGTCCATATATGTTTTTAAGGCATATCATGAAAAACGGCAGTTTTTCGAGTGACGCAAGCGGAAGAACAAACGGACGGAACGCTGCGAACTCATGTATACGCCTAGTTTGACATCAAAGAGATTTGTAAAAGCCGACACTTAATATCTCAGCAAATATGCCATATTTTGTTCTGAGATTTTCAAAATAGTCTTTTATCGTCGGTCTTAATCTATCCTGAAATTTTTACGTTTCTACATGCAGTATGTTTTGAGATCTGAATCTCAATTTAAAGCCAAAAAGGGAAAATGTGTGGTGTACGCTGCAAGGATGTAATGAAAAAATATCTCTAAAACCGCACGAACGATTTTAATTTAATTAATATATGTTGTTAATGGGATCTTTCTGAATCTAGTAACGTTTTCGTTTTTTTTCAGGAAAACTCTTGTTTTTTGTAAAAGTTGCTTTAAAAATAGAACTATATTACTCCGCCAAAATGCATGCTTTTATTCAGCGAAAATGTCGTAATTCGGTTCTCACTTTCAAGGCACGTTGGTTGGCTGACCAACGTGAATGCAGTCAATGAATTATTTAAACTTTTCTTTTTTTTAACGCAAAAATACTTTATTACATTTTTTATATATTTATTGTATATATACTAAGTCAAATTCACTTAAATATATTTTCTCTTCTGCTATGAAAAAGATATTTTTGAATTTAAAATTTCATATTTAGTCAAAAAAGTATTTAGATAACATTTTAAATAAGGAAGTATTTTGTAATTTTAGACATTCCATTTTATCATAATAATGATGAATTTACAATTTTTTAAAGCAAAAATTTTTAATAATTCATAAACATCGATTTTGTAGTAGCTCAATCATTTGCGATTCCTATTCATGTAACCTTCCGCACAGGGATTAGCAAAAAAAACAGCAAATGCAGTTTTGGCGCCATCTTTTGATTTTAATTTAAATTAAAACATACACTTTTGCAAATATATATATATGTATATATTTCTTTTTAAAAATTAAAAATCTCTTTTCAAAATACAGTTAAAGTTTATTCATATATTCACTTTTCAGACTTTAAAGTGATACATATTTTAAATATTAATATCTTTACTTTGAATCCCATAATAATTTATTTAAAAAATATAATTCTCTCTTTCTTTCTTTTTTTTTTTTTTTTAATTAATTAATTTCTGCATGAAAAATTCCATTTCATAAATATATTTACAACTACAATAAACAAAAAACCCTCCTTTAATTTTAAATAATTATTTCTACATGTTTCTAAGCAATTAAAAGTGATTTTTTTTTTTTTTTTTTTTTTTTTTTTTAAGAAAAATAGTTTAAATATCGTAATGTATATTGTTTTATCATGAAGGTAATAATTTGGCCATCTAGTGGCGCCATCTCGTAACTTATATTGAAACCATATACATTCCTATATTTTATTTATTTTTCTTTAAAAAAAAAAAAAAAAAAAAAAAAAGGGGGGGGGGGCACTTTTAATTGCTTAGAAACATGTAGAAATATTATTTAAAATTAAAGGAGTTTTTTTTTTTTTTTTCTTATCGTTGTTGTAAATATATTTATGAAATGGAATTTTTCATGCAGAAAATAATTTTAAAAAAAGAAAGAAAGAGAGAATTATATTTTTTAAATAAACTATTATTGGTTTCAAAGTAAAGATGTTATTTATTTATTTTGATGTGTTTTTCAATAATTGCTATATTTGACACATTTTCATGAATTTTAATTCTATTTTAATTTTTTTTTTTTAAATATACAGCGTATTTATCCCCTTTTTCATCCCCTAGCCATTATTGCTTTAAATAATAATAATAATAAAAAAAATTAGTTTGATTATGTTAATATTTAAAATGTGTATCATTTTAAAGTCTGAAAAGTAAATATATGAATAAACTCTAACTGTATTTTAAAAAGAGATTTTTAATTTTTAAAAAGAAATATATATATAACTTGTATTTTCCATAAAACTTAAGCTTAACTTGTATTTTACTTAACTTGTATGAACTTCAGCTTAACTTGTATTTTCCATAAATTTTTTCTCCAAATGATTTTATCTTATTTTTAAAATTATAGAAATGTAGAGCTTAATTTATATTTTGTCTATTTTCTTCCACTAAATATTTTTATGAAATAATTTTTACCTGCACTTTTGATGAAAATTTAAAATTGTGAATATTGGAGCAGTATCTATACTTAGTCTCAAAAGGGAAAAGAAAATAAATAAATTTCCATTTTTAACATTAACTTGATTTTTTTTTTTTTTTTTTTTTTTTTTTTTTTTAATTGTTTAATTGGCATTTGTAATTCTTTAAAAAGAAACTTGCAAAATGTAAATTACGTAATTCTAACTTAAATTTGAAATTTCCCACTTATTATTGTAATTATTATTTTAAAGATTTTGAGAATCCCACTCAATATTTTTTTCTAGTGCGAAGCTTCTCCATTTTGTTTCCAAGTGGCAGGCTACTTGAAAATTTGTCAGCATGATAACATTTGAAATACTGAATTAATTCAAACTAAATTTGTAGTCTGGATTTATCTCAGAAATGTATTTGTTATGTTCATTTGCCAACTTAATCTACCCTCTTGTTTCCCTGTGCCAGCCCACTGAAAAATTCAAATTTACATTAGAAAGGTTTTATGAACCGATTTGCTTAAAACTCCATATATACAAGCCTTCATTATTAAATCCACGAAGTCCATTAATAAATTGTAGCTGCCATCTTGAAAAAAAAATGGTGGCAACTTCATAATAAGAAATAAATCAGTTCACCCTTCCTAGGAGCCAGAAGGTTGGTTGGTTGGTTGGTTGGAGGATTAAGGCCGATTGACTCCTTATGTGTCCTAGGCCTATAGGGGGAATGCCCTCCGTGGGGGTCTTTCTAAGGGGTCCTAGCCCGTATTTACGCGAGTTTCGGAGGAAACCACGGAAAACTCCGAACGGCTAGGTCGATGAGCGCGACCTGGGATCGAACCCGGCACCTCCCATCTACCAGCTTTGAGCGCAGAACCGCTCGGCCGCTGGTGGGCAGGAGCCAGAAGGACTTGTTTTTATTTTTTGATCAATAACCCCTAAAAAGTAATGATATCAGTACAAAAAACCCTTAACGGGTTAAAAGTTTGTGACGCCGTTACTTTATGGCTATAAGAATCTGAAATATGAGTCTTAAAAATAATTATATCAAATTTTAAGTGACGCTTTGCAATTAGTTAAAATATACATAGATTTTCTTATTTGATCATTTACTTTCTACTTTTATTTATATTTATAATGCAAGCGTAATATTTTTAGCTTCAAGATCAGACAGATATATAAAACACACTCACCGATGCTTTTTCATTTACATTTCAAATTGAAAATAACAGTTTTAAAAGGAATGATAGAAAAATTCCAGTGGCGCCTCGGTGTTATTTTAAAAGATTTGTTTTTAGATTCCACGAAAACTACTTTTGTTTTGTCTAATAAAGTATATTTACACATTTAAACAGTGCTTTTAATTTTCAAATATACTGTCAAATAATTATACTTTCACTGAGTTTGCATTATAAATTAAAATTATTTATTTCAATAAATTGATTTATCTTTTGCGTCACGCTATCCAAAACTGCAAGTAAAATCTGTGTAAATGTTTTCTTTACGTCACACTACCTCTTTGCGAAAATTTTCACTCAGTTGGATACTATGATATACTATGTTTTGGATAGCGTGATGCAAAAGATAAATCAATTTATTGAAATAAATAATTTTAATTTATAATGCAAACTCAGTGAAAGTATAATTATTTGACAGTATATTTGAAAATTAAAAGCACTGTTTAAATGTGTAAATATACTTTATTAGACAAAACAAAAGTAGTTTTCGTGGAATCTAAAAACAAATCTTTTAAAATAACAACGAGTCGCCACTGGAATTTTTATATCATTCCTTTTAAAACTGTTATTTTGAATTTGAAATGTAAATGAAAAAGCATCGGTGAGTGTATTTTATATATCTGTCTGATCTTGAAGCTAAAAATATTACGCTTGCATTATAAATATAAATAAAAGTAGAAAGTAAATGATCAAATAAGAAAATCTATGTATATTTTAACTAATTGCAAAGCGTCACTTAAAATTTGATATCATTATTTTTAAGACTCATATTTCAGATTCTTATAGCCATAAAGTAGCGGCGTCACAAACTTTTAACCCGTTAAGGGTTTTTTGTACTGATATATATATACAGGAAGAGAGAATGTCCCGAACTCTGCACAGCCAGATTCCTCGTTGGGAGTACATAAAAAAAACCGAAGAACTGTACGATTCATAGTTTACGAGAAAAAATACTATTGGTAAAAAATTAATCGAGTGCCAGCAATAATTCCTATATATAAAGAAATAATAATAATCTAGTATTTTGTGGCCACCACATGACTTTCTTTTATATTTTCTTATACAAATTCACTCAGTAAATATAATTTATTAAAATCATTATTTTAAAAAATTATTTTTCAAGTTAATACATACAATTTCCATATTAGAGAAGTAGTATAACACTAAATATATATATATATATATATATATATAAAAAAATCAAGTTTATTCCCAATATTACATGATTTTTTTTTTCGGAGGGAGGGGGTTAAAAATGAAAAAAATCGATAACTTTGTTTTAAATTATCGCACATCGATGATACGACCATTCGTTTTAAAGGTATTGGCGAGCTCTTTTGAAAGATATCCATTATGAAAATTTACTCCCCTGGAGGGGGGCTTCCTCCCCAGAGGGGGAGGCGATACTCTTACATACACAATTCTTTTTTCTCAGTTCACTACCGCTATTGCAAATAATTCTTTTAAATTTTACAATGATTATTGAAAAATAATCTTTATGCACATTTATACAAAATTTTCCCTATACCACCATGTTAGAAATTTAGAAAAAGCGGGATAACAACGCAACCTGTTAGAAAATTTTTACCAAAAGCTGATAGGCACTAATTTATGTCAAGGTGCAACTACATACCAATTTGTATGAAACTCTGTGAAGTAATTCCTGAGATACAATTGCCAGAAAATTATGTCACACAGACACAGAGACACAGACATTTTCTAAAAATGGTCAAATCGTGTTCTGCAGCTCTCAGAACGAATAAATCCATCAAAACCCTGAGGTCGAAAATTTTTACAAATCCAATACTTTCTTCAATTGAATATAGAAGAAAGTAAAAAGTAAAAAGTACACTTAATACTGATTTGTTAAATAAATACTTGTCGAATCATGCTCTTAGACTGACTAAAAACATGACTCGACAAGGATTTATTTAAGAAAGCCGTATTAAGTGTGCTTCTTTTTACATAGGAATTATTGCTACCGTTCGAATAATTTTGTTGCCGGCTGTACGAAAAACTAAGTATGACGTCACAGCTGGTGCAAGGAAAAAACACTGTATTGGACACATCAATAACAGTATTTGCAAATATTTATAAAGGCAGATGTTCAAAGTATCCTTCGGAACGAAGGATACTTTGATCCAGAAGGATTTCCATATCGAAGATATGGAAATACTGCGTTGATGTGTCCAATACAGTGTCTTATTCTTGCACCGGCTGTGACGTCATACTTTGTTTTTCATATTTTTCTCGTAAACTATGGAGAGTACAGGTCATTTCTTTGGACATTTTTTATGTTCTCCCAACGAGGAATCTGGCTGTCCAGAATTTGGGCGCTATTCATGAGACACCATATATATCTATATATATATACGATGTCAATGCGCAAGAAATTTCCTTTAATATGTAGATAGATAGATAGATAGACAGAGATTTTTTTTAACACTTTGCATTTTCGATACAATTTCATCCAAACAATACGCCTAACAGCTTCCGTGCGGTTCTGCGCTCAAAGCTCGTAGACGTGAGGTGCTGGTTCGATCTCAGGTCGTGCTCTCCGGCCTAGCCGCTCGGAGTTTTCCGTGTTTTTCCCGAAACTCAGCCCATCCCTCAGGCCTAGGGCCCTAGAGCAGTCAATCGACCCTATTCGCAAAACACAAACGTCCAAACAATAGTGATGACATTAGAAATATATTTTCCATTGATTTTTCGAGAAATTAAAAAGAAAGCAAACATCACTCGAGTAACCTTAATGAGTAACATTAATATCTTGTAACTAAATTTAAATTACTTTGCATAACTTGACTTAAAATGCTTTAAAATAATTATTTATTAATAATGAAATAATTTACAATAATCTCTTTTTAGTCTTACGGGGTGAAAAGCGACAGGCCTTTTCGTGGTGCACCCTGGATAACACTAAATCTGTCACAGCGCTGCCGTTTCCTGGCTCCCTGTAGGATTTTCTTTTTTTTTTTGCCTATCTTTTTAGAATTGGAGTAAAAGACTTTCCCCTTTGTTGTCTGTGTGGCTCTGGATCCTAAATGGACAGATTACATATTGACACATATTTTGCGCTTTAAAGTTTTAATTGTATCGTTTAAAAATATTGGGTATTGTTCAAAAATATTGGGTTTGATTGTTAAAGCCTGGTATTTGTAATAAATAAGTCTTACCCTAGCAAATATATTTTGGCATTAGACATTGAAGAGTAATGCGTTTTTTTTCTCTTGTAATTAGTTTTTAATATAATTCAATAATTTGCTTTGATTTATTTAGAGATGGTTAAAATTTGGGGTGACTGCATTTTTTTTTTTTTTTTTTTTTTTTTTTTTTTAGTAACAAAGCATAGTAAATGATGAATGTACTACATACGTTGAATGTGACTTTTTTTTTTCTCACGGCCAAATAAAACAAAATATTTACGCTCTAAAAATAAATAAATAAATAAATAAACATGCAGTTTCTTCCTTCGTGAAAATTTTAAAACCATATATTTTTAATAATATAGGTATTCCTCCCATTTTCTAAACAATTCTCTTATAAATCAATATAATTTTTTTAGTGATACAAATAATAATTAAATCCTTTCTTAAACTGATATTGATAAACTTGACAAATTTACATAGCGGTCGGTCACAAAATTAAGTCAAAACAGTAACAAATGGAGAGTCTTTCTTTAAATCGTTAGTACTTTCAATAGTGATGCTAATTAATATATAAAATTCACATTACGCAGAAAAATTTAACTTGGTAAATAAGAAATAAATTATATGAAAGTTCAAGGTATATGCAAACAATAAATACAATTGTATATGCGGCAATACATCAACACTTATTCAAAATAATATGTAATATGCAAACGTTTATGATTATCTACTTTGATAAATAATCAATCCAGACTCCTGATTTTGAATATATAAAAGTTACACGTATAAATTTTTAATCTAGATTCCACAAAATAACATGCATGTAGATGCATTAAACTAGGAACTATTAATCAAACGTGATAGATAATACCCATTCCCTTTATCTCACCGCTATTATTGAAGTTTTAACGTGTAACAGGGATATTTGATCATTTGCCAAGGAAACGGCTGCCAATAATTCTTTTATGCGTATAAGCTTATAAGTATTAATAGAAATAACGAGAAAATATTAAATTTTACCATGCAAAGAGTTTGAAGGGTATAAAAACAATATGTATTCATATAATTATAGTATTTAAGAAAAAAAAAATGTACATTATACTTAACGCTTATTTTTATTTCACTTGTTTTAGCGTATCATTGCTTAAAGAATATATTTAAAAATAATTAATATGAGTTCGTGTTAAATCATTTTAATCACGTTACATAAATAGATGCATTTATGATTTAAAGATTCCTATATAAGCTATTATTGATAGCTATTTGTGTGGTCTTAAAAAAAAAAAATGTTTTTAAAATGAATTTTTTAGTATCAAATTACGGAATTTCAAAGGTGACCATTCTTTAACAAAATACAAAAAAGTGCTAACAATGAATCCTTAAAAACAAACTTGATGATTTTCTATATACTTAATAGTGAAATAAATATAATTTTTAGATCCACTTATATCGAAAAAAGTATTATTAGTCAGTTTTATTATTACTTCAATTACCCGACTACCGTAGGTAATAGAAATATTGTATTCGGTCCAAAAATTCGATATCGAGTTTTCACCTGATTTACACGTTTTAAGATGATTTAAGAGTCCAAAAATGTAGTTTTTGGCAATTGGTCAGTGTGTGTGTGTAGATATATGTAGGAAGTTTTCTGGTTATCATATTTCCGAAAGATAGAACCACGAAGCTTCAGAATTAAGACAGGTCTGGTGTACAAATGGAATAATTAAAAAAAAAAAAAAATGTCGCTGGAGTCTCTTTTTTTTTTTTTTTTTTTTTGTCAACGACCGCATCTCTTCGCGGAAAGCAGTGCCCTCCGCGTCATGAGATATATCCATGGGTACCGAACCCTCTAAGGTAGACATTTCAGTTAGTTAAAGATATTTATCATCTTGATTAACGAAGTTAAATAAAAACGTCAGGCTAATAATAGAAAATGACGTCATAAGACTTAAGAAACAGCGATTTCTAAAATATTTTTGCAAGATGGTAAATAGAGTACTTCTCTATTTACCATCTTGCAAAAATATTTTAGAAATCGCTGTTCCTTAAGTCTTATGACGTCATTTTCTACAGGAAAATTAAAATGTGGTCTATGGTGTAAAAAAAATAAAACATATGTCAATGTTGCTACTGATAACAAAATAATTTTTCGTTTGCAAATAAATAATAAAAAGTGTTATCTTAGATATTTTCAATGAAAAAATAAATTTAGGATTGTAATTTGTTGTCTGCAAATATCTTTTTTTTTTCTTCTTTTTTTTTTAGAAAATAAATTTTCCTATAAGCAATCTCATATATTGTTCATAATTTTTTTGTCTTAGAAGTGCATTTATCTTTTTAATTTAAAAACGTATTTTAAAATACTTCTGATATATTTTGGCATAAAAAAATATTTTAGATTCAAACTAAATTTTTAAATGGCAGCATCTTCTAATTTCGCACTGATAATTATTTACATTACAGAAATAGACATTTCTGTGATACATTTCCTATTTCTAACTAATATGGCAAGAAAAAAATTTCATCACCTAAAATTCTTTTAAAGAATCGTGTAGATTTTATTCTTGGTTATTTTAAGATGTAGGTTGGTGATAATTAAAAATTGAAGCTGTAGGAGATTTTTCCAAATTAAAATAATAATTATAATAATAAACATTTCCTTATTTTCAGATATTTTCAAATGTGTAAAATTATTATCTATCTGTACACAAAAAATATATACAAAGTGTATATACTGCCCTAAATTAACTAAAAAAATTCAATCGTAAAAAGTATAGGCATTAGAAAAAATAGGTACTAGATTTTTTTTTTCTTTTTTAAACAAGCAATTATACCAAGACATTCACCGCCATAGTGACAAGAATTTTAATTTTGCCAAGAGGGCCATATACTAAAGCTGTAATGAAAAATAGTGTAGGTATTGTAAATTTCTTTCTATTCTGAAAAAATTATATATATTGATTTTTAGCTTAATATTTCATTTTAAAAAATGGTAATAAATATTATGTACTTCAATTTGTCATTGAATATAGGAATTTCTATAACATTTTTCTGCTTTTGTTTTGTGTTACGCACTATTAGTATTCCTATTTAGTGAAAGGCAAAACAGTAAATAGGCGGGCAGAGACCTACAGGAGCTAATAAATGAAGCATGTCGGGGGTTAGTGAGCTGATCGAGCAGGGGTCAGAATCCCGTAGTATATATATATATATATATATATATATATATATATATATATATATATATATATATATATATATATATATATATATATATATACTCTAACAAATACATTTATTTTTATAAAATTGTGATGAAAAAAGCTTTTAAAAATAAATATCTTTCAGACATCGAAATTGTTTAACATACGCTTCTTTTTGTGTGGCAAAAGTTTCCTATTAGCTTCTGCATTTGATCTGAAAGTTTTTCTTTTCTGTACCAGTGTCACATTCCGTACTCGTTTACACACTTATGTCGTTTTAACTGAAAATTGCCAGTACTTAATTTCGACATGAAACAAGTTTCTCTTATTTTCAAAATTTAAAGCGTTTGCTTACTTTCATCCTCTTTCATCAGCGGTTTTAAGGTAAAATTTATTGCAAGTGTTTATTATTATTATTGTTTTCTAATTCGTGTGTTTTAACTTATTACTATAAATAAACTTTTGCACCTTTTTGACAATTAATACTAATAAAACAAAAATATTGGCCAATTTTTGCTAAGATTGCTTTAAAATTAAAGTAGTTCTTCTGTTTTCCTATAAAATTGTAAGTACATGTAATAAAAGTCTAATACACAAAATTTTACACTTGTATAATTTATTGACCTGCATAATTATATATTTGAACTACTAAAGAATAATCCCGGTGGTCTTTTTAAACGACTAAAATTTAAATATAGACACGAACCCTTGTCATATATAATTTAAATTCGCTTATATGGAAATAAGGAGTTGTAGAAAGGAGTTGTTAAACATTTCAAAAGAACATTTCTTTAGTAATAATGGCCTGTTAAAATACATTTTAGTATAATGAAATTTTTAAAAAAGAAGTTCACTTAGCATATCAGATGAAACTAGCCTGCATTTTAATCTTTTTTACATTTACATAAAATATTCTTAGCACTCAGTTCATCCATTTTTAGATGAGAAAGTCGTGGAAAGATGTTATTCCACGGCTATTGTTAATATCCTAAGCCCCTTTTTTGTCGTAAGTATATTTCTCATGAATTTAGAATGATAATTTCTTAAACAGGCATAAAAGAATACATACCGGACTTCTTGTGGAAATATCCTGTTCTTTACTTACGTATTTTATTAGAAAAATCAATAAGCATAATAAACAAGTCACCATGCTATTCCCACCTTAACATTGATGAATTTAGTGAAAATATACAGGGTTTTATAAAGTATTGAAAGCATTAAAATGTGCCAAATGTACATTTTCACACACGTTTACACTTTTAGAAAGTAAAATATTTTTTTATAACAGCCAGAGAAAGGCACGAGCAGAAATTTATCCAGCGGATAGCATCAACACTTATCGATTTTTTTTTTTCATTTTCCAACGAAAGCAGGTTATAAAAGTGTTGTATTTGGTCACAAATTTCAGTATCGAGTCTTTTTATTTCCAAAGTACGGTATTTCCATCTTCTTCAATGTGTATGTGTTTGCATAAGGAATCTTCTACCACACCTTCAAAACGAATAAAGATAGAAAAGCGAAACAAAATTATGACATTATAGCGTAAACATGATTTTATGGCTGAATATCACATAAATGTGCATTTTAGTGTTTCAGGTCTTTATTATTAATTTTAAGCAAATAAATTGTAAAATTTTATTATTATTCTTTAGAAGTACCTTTTTAAAAAAGCATCCAATCATAAAATGTGAGTTTATAGCAATTTCAGTATTTTTTAGAAAATTTTAAACCTTAAAATCGTCATTTTCGTGACTGTCTCCAAGACCAAATGTTTACATACAAAGTATGTTTTTTTACTAAGAAAAATAAAATGATAATTATAATAATTGTTAATTCTTGTAAAAAAAAACTATTTGTTTTCAAAGGAAATTTTTTTTTCTTTTTAATTACGTTAATTTTCATGCATAAGTAATTAAAATGCTTGTATGCAAGTCTTGATGTCATTTTCGTGACACGTGAAAATAACTTCATATATCATCAAGGGATGGTGCCACCATTCACTTTTTTTAAAGTTTAAGATCAGAAATGAACATTGACGATATGGGAGAAAATAAATCTCAAGAAAATTAAAAACAGGTAAGAGTTAACATTATTTTTATTGTTTACATGCTGTGCGTATTTTTATTGCTTGTCATTTTCGAGATGCATAAAAAATAAAAAAATATTATTATAAAATTTAGAACAAAGTTTTATTTTAATATAGAATGACGACCAGAAGAAGAAAATGTGACGATATCGGCTTAGTGAAAACATGTTTTTCTGTAACGAATTATTGACGATCTGTCATTTTCGTGACGGTCATTTTTGTGACGTCACGAAAATGACATTTGTTGCAGATTTATTATTTTGTAAGCCCTGCATTTAAATAATTTTTTATTTTGAGTTAAAAGATTTGTTGGTGTAGGATAAGCTTTATATTTAAATATTTAAAGTACTTTCCGGTATCCAGGTAAATATAAAGAAATTACATAAGACATTAATATTAAGATAGGATTAAAAAAGCAAACTTTTAATTTTTTTATTTTTTATTTTATTTTATTTTATTTATTTTATTTTTATTTTTATTTTTTATTTTTTGCCCCCTTTAAGGTGTCATTGAGAATGTTACTCAAAATGTTTTACTTGTGTCATTTATGGCAAGATGCAGAAAAAATAAGTCTGCATGGCCTGAGAAAGAGAATGTCCATGAAATTCAAGTGCCACATATTCTGTGCAAAATTAGGAATTCTCCTGAACCTGCTTCAAATATATATTTTAAACTTCAGGATGAAGATTTTAATAATGTTCAAAATGCTTTTTCTGAATTTAATTAAGTTAATCATTAAACTTGTAACTACAAGGATTTTAATACAATAAAATTGCTTGATATTCTCATTATTGCTCTTTCTTTTCCCTTCACAATCTTTTCTCTATTGTTCTAATATGTTCCATTTTTAATATTATATGGTCCTATTTCATTGACAAACAATGTTATTTCAGTGAAAAATAGTCATTTTGACAAATATTGTCATTTCAGTGGCAAACAGTCGTTTCAGTGACAAACATTGTCATTTCAGTGACAAACCAGTCATTTCAGTGACATCATTTTTTGACATCTTTAAATGCTATAATTAAAAATTTAATGCAAGTAAACTAATTATTTCCAGTTTATAGTCAAGAGGTATGCAGTCTATGATATTTCCAATTGATATAATTTATGTTTATAAAAAATTAAATTTAAATTTATTTATTTATTTTTTTTTTTTTTTAATTTAAAAATTTTGGGTTTTTTTATTTTATTTTATTTTTTAAAATGGGAAGAACTTTTTAGAAAAGCCTAAGTCTTGTATTTTTTAATGAATCTGAACCACAAAAAAATTTTTTTAAATGGTAATTTTGATTTTATAAGATAATTAAAATTATAAATTTTTATTGAAAAATTTCAATAAAATTTAAAAAAATTATGATCGATCTCTGTCAAACTCAGAATTTATTTAAGATGTACTTACGGACTTATTTTAAAAAATTCAAATTAAAATACAAAGTTTGAAAAAAAAGTTTAAAAAAATCCAAAATGCACACTTATTTGATATTCAGTCTTATCATCTTTTCATAAAAAACGGCATACCAAAAGTGAGACATTGGAAAAAGAAGGTGCAACCGTAAGTCCGTATTTCAAGAACGGTTAAATGATCTTCTTCAACATTGATATATAAGCATCTTTTTAAATGTATTAAAATTAGAAAACTGGCGCTAAATAACTAAACACAGGAAAAATCGTCAACGTCGTCAATGATAAACGGAATAATGGAAGCAGACAGCTGTTTCGGTATCATTTAGCGTACCGTCATCAGTGCATGCATAATAAAATAACAGAGCACAAAGGCATAAAAAAAATAACTCATATATAAGAAAAGGTGGTTAACATTAATAAAATGATGTTTTGGTTTTCAAATGTTTTGGTACTGTTGCTAATCTAAAAAAATCAATCAATAAATAAAATAATAAAAAACATATTGTCTGGTCTTCCCGAGAAACATATAATGACGGTCGGTTTCTCTTTTTGTAAGTTAGTAAGCATATTTATTTTTATAGAGCGTTTCTGAACCAAATGAGGAAAAATTTTAGGGGGAAGATACCGGTAAAATTTACTTTTGAGAAAAATGTCCGTTTCTCTCCTTTTTTTTTTTTTTTTTTTTTCCTTCTTCTTCTTCTTTTTTTTTTTTTTTCTTTTTCAATATAATATACATTACACCTGAGCATTACTTTTTGGAAAGATATTAAATAAGGTAAAAGAGATTATTAATAAGATAAAATTCTTAATGCATCTTTAAATTACCTTTTCGTAGTTCAAGGATATTTACATCCAGATTCAAGCTTAAAAAATCATATTTGATTGATTAAGCGGATTACTAGCTTGAAAATCCCTTAACGTCAAAAGTGAAGGGGCTTAACGGCGCTCACAGTTCTTTAGTTTGTTTTTACTGAAAGAGTAAAAATATCAACTTTTCAAAAAGTTATATATATATATATATATATATATATATATATATATATATGTATATATATATGTATAAAACTATTAAGCAAATCGGTAAAAAGTATATTTTTCATAAAAAAAAAAAAACAATTTTACAACTGTTTGATTCATGCATGCTGCAATAAGCGTAATGCGTGTTTGATACGCATTGATTCAAGTTTCATATAACAAACTTAAAGAAATCTAGATAAGTGTAAACTGGAATAGTTAAAATTAAAAAATACAGAAAGTTTAAAATTTGTAGTGACTTCACGTGTAAACATATAAAAAAAGAAAAATTGTATAAAACCACTTGTAAAACACGTATATAAAATTTCTTTATTAAAATCAAGCAGAAAGCTTTTCGCTATTATTAACATAGCATCTTCAGGTGTTGTTAATTAACATACAGAGTAGACAGCATTATAGACTGAAGGAGTTCAATACAGTTACAGTTAAAGTATAAGTCTGGTAAATATCATGAGTCCTTTAAGATCACTTGGCGTCACACTAGCGTTACAGAGCAAGTTCAGTAGAAAACGTTGACACACGAAAAGGTTTCAGCACACCGGAACTATCTTGTAGTGTAGCCACGTACTTTCAGAATAAAGAAAGTCCAGTTCACTAAAAGTCGCACCAGAGCTACATGGCAAAGGAATACATGTAGAAGCATACACAAATTCACGAGCAGGAAGAATTCTTCCTGCTGAAAACTTTTTGTGTGTCAACGTTTTCTACTGAACATGCTGTGTAACCCTAGTGTGGCGCCAAGTGATCTTAAATGACTCATGCTATTTACCAGACTTATTTTTTAACTGTAACTGTATTGAACTTCTTCAGCATATAATGCTGTCTACTCTGTATGTTAATTAACAACACCTGAAGATGCTATGTTAATAATAGCGAAAAGTTTTGTGTTTGATTTTAATAAAGAAATTTTATATACGTGTTTTAAAATGGTTTTATAACTTTTTTTCTTTTTTTAGTAAACTTGAATAGTTGATCTTGGCTTTTCATTACTTTTACTGTCTCTAATTATCAAGTTTTCTGTGTTGTGTGGCATATTTTAATGCTAAAAATTCACTTAAGAATTTTATTTAACAGTTTCGTCCCGTGCAATTTTTAATTTTCTTATAGTTGATTTCAATTTTATTATTCACGTGTAACTAAATTTGTATCTTTTTATGTCAAAATAAATACGTTAATGTGTATTCGAATCAGCTTGATAATTCTATATTTAATAATTCTAAAGATATGAGGATTTTAGCTAACATATATTTAACTAATAAGAGAAGCTTTGTACTTTTTGTAGCTTAGAAATTAAAATAACTTTTTGTTTAATAACTGATAATTATATGTAAACATCGAAGGTTCAAGGATATCAATACTGGTACTGATATAAATGGTAACTATATTATTTAAATGCAGATGGCGCCGCGAATATAATATTACTAGCCCAATGCGAATCATTACATTACTTCGTTTTATAAAGATGTTTAAATTTATTATTTTTCCCCGAATAAAAAATAGTAACTCTAAGTAACAAGAAATTCTGAATAAAAGAAAAATATATGCCATTTGCGTAAACCATATTTAAGCCACATGATTACTAGAATTAAGGCTTATTTTTTAAAACCAAATCTTAAGACATGCACTTTACACATTTTAGATAAGTGTAGAAATCCGTATAGTACATACATGAGGCACTTGTAAACTTCACAAAATTTAAAATAACGAAATGTCTAGCTCTACAATATAACAAACATTTTTCGAATTTCCATTTCAAGGTAATCATATTTTCAAATACAATATTATGCTGCGTAAAACAAACTTCAAACAGATATCAAATACTTAATTCTACATAAAGATGTATTTTTGTAAAGATTTTATAATCAAGTTTTGAATTATTTACAGGCTTCTTTTTCTATAATAAGGATAAAACGTTTTATTACATAAGTCAAAATCTATTTTATTTCTAAACTCAATTTATGGATTTTCTATGAGTGAGAGTTTGCGTGATTCAAACTGGATGTCAAATGGACATTCGATGTCGTGTTGACAGCCCAGGGCAGATATTTTTACAATATCGGTTTGTTTTCTCAAATTTACCGTTTTCTTTTTTACAAGCCATATTTGTCAATTAAATTTGTATAGTTAACAGGTACATTTTATTTTATAAAAAAAGAAAAATAAATTTTCTATAATTTACTTTGCTGGTGTATTTTTTTATTGAAATGATTGTAAATTAAAAAGTTACAAAGTTAAAATACTCCTGAAAAATTCAATTACTTGGATATCTCGTTTGATATACGTATATATGTATATATATGTGTGTGTGTGTGTGTACACTATCTACCAATATTTGGACAAATAATAACAGGACACTTGGCGTTGGAATATTACCCGAATAAACTACTACGTCAGAAACGCCAAAGAAAAATATTTGAGACGCATACAGCTGTTTCGGTAGCCTTATGCGTACAGTCTTCAGTGCAAAGAGAATACTGAAACTGAAGAAGTGCTCGTATATATAGGAGAGGGTCCCTCTCCTATATAAAGTTATCGATTTTCTTCATTTTTAGCAATTTTTTTTAATGTAATATTGACAATAAAATAGACTTTTTTTGAATATTTAGTTTTATACTAATTCTCTAATATGGAAATCGTCTGCATTATCATGGAAGAAAATTTTTTTAAATAATAATTTTAATAAATTATTTTTACTGAGGTAATTTGTATAGGAAAACATAGAAGAAAGTGATGTGGTGGCTACAACATACTAGTTTTACTTACTTAACGTCTGCATTTGTAGTAAATAAATTATATCTAAGTTTAATAAAGTGATTATGCGCTACTAGATGCGACCACTTACAGCGCTTTCTGGGGAAGAACAGCGGAGTTAGAGTTTCAATCTTGAAAGCGATATGAATAGGAGAAAAAAAAGAATTACAAAATTGTAGAGCCTTATCGATTTAGTACAACAGACACACTGTACATATGAATGATAAAAAGACTTAAAATATTCATTTGTTGATTCGCAATTTCCTACACGGCGACGCTCCGAAACCAACTTAGGAAGGAATTAAAAGGGGGGGGGGGATTTTAGTAGGCACTCTGTGCATGATAACCAAAAAAATTGACGCATAACTATATGACCTCAAATTTAATTATCAGAAAGAATAGTTGTAATTTAAGTCCAGGGAATATAACATCATAAATAATTTAAAGTCATGAAATTTAACAATAGTTTCATTACGATAAATTATCTTTCATATACTTCTTGCTGTCTTAGACGCATATTTGGAATTGTTTATCTTTTATTAAACTATTTTATCCCTATTATTGAGCAAAATAAGTTGTACTTTTATTTATATTACTAGTATATAACCCCGTCAAAAATGACGGAATGTGAACGATAAATCTTGAAAACAATGTTTAGATCACTATGGTTACCACGTAATCATTTATATGTATTTTCAATTTTTGTTTATAAATCAAATGTTCTTCGATATTTTATAATTTTCGTTCTGAAATTAAAAAAATTCTACCCGATCAATAAATATGAATGACAATAAAAAAACTGCTGGCTGACAAAAAATATAGGTCCGACAACACAACAGCAACAACACATCCCAGTGTTCCATTAAGTGCTCTATACGCAAGCGAAGTGTGACGTCACTGACCGTCCGTGGATGCAAGAAAATGATTTCCTATGGTAATCGGCCATTGGATTTTTTGTAAAAAATTGTTAAAGATCGAGGAAAATTATTTCCCGATTTTAATCCTCATATTTGGGTATATATATGCATTAGTTATCATGTGCATTGTGTTAGATTGAGTTATTTTGCTGTCAAATTGACAAAATTTTAATTTTAAATTTCAAAACTCTGTTGTCCTTGGCGTTTTCGTATTAGGCGATCAAAAACGTACCACGAAAATATACATGCCAGATGTATATTTTCGTAATATGTATTGTGCAAAATATTGTTTCATATTATTCATTACTCCATTAATATAAGTTTTTAAAATAACCATGATTTTTCAAAGGAATTAAATTATATTCGCCAGATAATTTGGCGACATATTTTATATATACACTCATGTCCATAAATTAAGGATAATTCAGATTCACACTGAAATCGAACTTTAATGCAAAAATTTCAACTGTAGAAATACTACACACATCATTAAGAATAATATGCAAATTATAGGAAGCCATCAGATGACGCCGATATGATGTTACAATGACGAAAGTGTAAGAAGGGGGTAGATAAGGAATGGAAGCAAAGAAGGAAAATTCTTCACAAGCGTTCTGTATGCCGCTCACTGCCACAACCGAATAGTTATGACACAGAGGATGCATGCAGATAATTTTTTACGTGGTAGAAATTATCGGCCGACTATAATGTGGGCGTACTCAGATAGAAGTACCGGGGGAACTTAGAATCGCACAAAGTGGCTCTAGGCTTTGGCAACGATTCCAAAATGATGGAAATGCCAGTCGACGTTACAGTACTGGTCGGCGACGAGTTACTATTCCGAATGACCACCGGTATTTGGTAGTAACTGCCAAAATAATCAGATAAAGCACAGCATCAAACCTTTCTCGTCAGCTGTCTGCAGCCCCGAGTGCCACAGTTTCAAGACAAACCGTTGATAGACGTTTGGGAGATATTGGACTATATGCTCGCAGGCCTGTTAGATGTGTTCCACTCACGGCAATGCACTGTGCCAGCGGTTAACTTGGAGTAGAGAACATGCAATGTGGACAGCGTCACAGCGAGCTTGTGTGATGTTTTCCGACGAGTCCAGGTTTAACTTGCAGTGTGATTCACGCCAGACTTTCATATGTAGAATGTCAGGTACCTGTTACCACCAAAACAAAGTCATCGAACGACACCGTGTGGGGCAGGAGTGCTCGTTTGTGGGGGGGGGGGGGTCATATTGGGCACCAGAACAGATCTGTATGTTCAAATCGGAAGACTGATAGGCCAAATTTATCGGGACATCATTCGGGAACAACATGTATATTTGTTTAGGGGTGCCATGAGCCCAGAATTTGTGTTTATGGATGACAATGCGCGTCCTTACCATGCAAACGTTGTACACGTATGTCTACAATCTGAAGCTATCACTCGCATGGAATGGCCAGCATTCTCATATGACTAGAATCCTATAGATAATGTGTAGGACATGCTTTTGCGGTGAGTTGTAGTCCGTCATAACCACCTCCTACATGTGTACCGGAACTTCGGAGAGCATTGCTTACTGAGTAGAGTAACCTTCCCCAAGATCAGATCAATAATTTAATACTCAGCATTCCTAGGCGTTGTAAGGACTGTATTTCATCATCTGAGAGACATACAATGTATTAACCATCATACCAACCATGTAATATTAAGTTTTTGTAAGGGAGACCTTTTTTGTAATTGCTTCAGGGAGCAAAAGTCGTAGTTTTTATAAATGGTATCTTACATAAACCACCTTTTTTTGTTCTTGACCTTTTGTTTAATAAATGCACTTTATGAATAAGTCATGTTTGTTTTGCTTCTGAACCTTTATTTGCCTCAGCTAGCATTATCCTTAATTTATGCACATGAGTGTATTTTTTTTTCTGCCAAGGATGACCGATATCAAATCTATTCCGCTGCAACATATTAGTATCTTATATCAGATACTTTATTTAGACATTTGAAAACAAATTTGACTTCAAATTATGATAGAATATTTATCATTTTCCTTTTAATTAGTATATTAGTTGGATATTTATTGTGTTAATATCATCCCTTGAAATGAAATGTTTTTGTTTTCAATGGAATATGGAAGTTTTTTTTTATCTAGAGTTTTGAAATTTAAAATTCAAATTTTATCAATTTTATAACAAAAACAACTTAATCTAACGCATGCACATGATAACCAATACATATCTAAACCTAAATATGGGGATTAAAATCGGGAAATAATTTCCCTCGATTTTTAATAATTTTTTACGAAAAATCCATTGGGCGTTTAACATAGGAAATATTTTTCTTGTTTCCACGAACGGCAAGTGACGTCATCACTTCGCTTGGGTATTTAAAGTCCTCATAATACGAAAAAACGATTCACTTCATTTTACCAAAATACTCTTTTTAAGACTATCGTAGATACTTTTTTCAAATTTTCTAACTAACTATGCAATAACTACAGACACTCCATGCTAACCCAAATTCACCTCTACTCAATACCTCCAACCAGCTATCTCACCCACAACATCGCCAAAATATCCAGGATCCAGCTAGGGACTTTCTCATTCTCAACCGAACATTTTACCTTGACTCGACATTATCACCTTAGACTACTCTAATTTCAATACTCATTTCAACTAGTGACTTTTACTTGCCCAACCAAACATTCTATACCAACTATCATTTTACACTAATTTCAAAACTAAAATCAACTGGCGGCATTTACGTACTAAACTCGACGCCAATCATACCTTACAATGTAAACAAACAATGAAGTTTGATAAAAATATTTAAAGGCTTTAATGCGTTTTTACAAATATTTTAAGATTTTCAAGGCTTTAATATGTTTTAGAAATATTTTAAGCGTTTTTTTAATGAAACAGTCAAAGAGTCGTTCATTCGGAATTAAAAAGTTGTCCATTTGGAATTTGTATTTTCTGAATGGCAACAGTTTTAGTTTTATTTTTATTTGGTATTGCGTTGTTTATAATCATGAAGTTACGTAATTCTATTTATAGGTTCATGTTTATAATATCCAGTGATCCGTTATATTTAATTTAGACATTTAAACATTACAATTGAATAGTTTTTCAAGGTTTTAGAGGAAATAAATAAGAATATGTGCGATACAAAACATGTATGAAAATGATATGTATGTTTCCGTAAGTTGAATTGAACAAACGGAAAAAAAAACGCTGCCAAAAGTTTCTGTTTTGAAGCTGTCTAACCGGAATCGTTCATGATAGATGAGGGTCATTATTATTATTAATAATTCAGAACATACAAAATTTTCGTAATTTATAAAAACAGGAGTGGTAGCCTCCTATTGTTTAAATGTCATTAATTTTAATATTAAACAATCTTTATTTAGCTGCTGAATTTATGCGATTAATTACAGTAACATTTACTATAAGAAATATTATTAAATGTGTAGAAGGCTGCAACCTCTGTAAATATTAATGTAATAAATTTTCAACGAGAAAAATTACATAAGTATTTTATGAGGCTACATAAGTATTTTATGAGGCAACACACAAAAAAAAAAAAAAAAAAAAAAAAAAAAAGTTTAGATTAAATTATTACGCCATTAAAATAATTGAAATATTTTAAAATTAACTTGGTGAACACAAATGCGTGTAAGTGAAAAACATCAAAGTAACAAAATTATAACTCTAAATAAATAAATGAGTAAGTCTCAATTTTTTTTTAATCTTATCGTTTTTCTACTGTTTCATCACTTTAAATATATATCTCTCATTTAAAATCTTTATTTTTTACTCTAAGTTTTGTACATTGCAATTACGTAAAATTATAATCTTAGAAATCTTCAGGTTTCTATTTCAATTACAAGGTTTGAATAAAAAAAAAAAAAGCATAAATGTCAGTGTCATTGTGTAATTCTAATAATATCCGGGAAGAGATTTATTATCCTACTATACAGGTATATTTTATTTATCTATGCATTTTTCTGTAAAACATATATGTATTTAGAAAAATTGAACTACAATGATATTGAATGTAAACATGTCTTGGTTAATTATTTAACCGATCCATTGTTCAGTATCACTGAGCAGTAGAGAGGCGTGTAACGCATGCGTGAATATCGGCGTGGATTGTAAATAATACTCCATGACTGATAAAACGCGAGCTACTTGCTAGTGAGCTCACGGTGGCTACGTGCAACTACGTTGATAGGAAGACTACAAGGACACACGCCATAAGCAGGTTTGAAATTTGTGGACGTACCCGACGATGTTTTGAGCACTTCCTACTTTAATAGTAGTGATAGCATAGGCCTTTAACACGACGGACGACGGCCTTGTAGATCGACCTGCATGTTGGCCAAAACGATAAAGTTCTTGTTTAGAAAAGGTATAAACTATTGTCACGTTGACCCATTGGTCATCCATTGCGCTAGAATTTTACTCGATCTAGAAATTATTTATGTGTGTGCTTTATCAACGAGTCCATGTCTTTCGATAATTTGAAGGAATACAGTAATATCAAGGGATATCATTCAAGGACGATTGACAGGGGTTTAGCAGATAATTGACTGGCATTACAACAACACTGCCTTTTCACCCCATATCCACTATCGTTTTCACGGTTTTTCCTATGAATATATCTACGCCTAAGTTATTTTCCTATGGCATGCTAAACGAACAAATCTGAATGCAACAATGATGCAATATGTATATATGTGTGTGTGTGTGTGTGTGTGTGTGTGTATAAATCATATAAGTTCAGTTAGTGAACGAGACACGAACGTCACAAAATGTCTAAGTTTTAAGTCAAATGGTACAAGAATATTATCACACCTCCCCCCTTTCTCGGTCAGCCTGGAAGATCATAGGATCGTCCGGACTTTTTTACTAATAGTTTGAGTTCATCATTTGTCACATCGTGATAATTAATGAATTCTTGCCCGCCTGCGTGTTGTAGAAAGATTAACCAATTTAACCGTGTTTTAAATCCCATGGGAAATCACACAAATATTATTATAAATAACATAACGCTCCAGAGAAAGTTTTTTTTTTTTTTTTTTTTTTCATTGTATTTAAATACTTAAAAAATATTAAGACTAATAAATACAAATTTTCAAAAAAATATATTGCATTCATTGTGTTGAAAGTTCGTTTCCATTCAATCTTCGTCCAGGTAAAATTTACTTTTTTAACTATCGAAATGTTTGTTGAATTCAATATGAATTCAACAAACATCGTTTTAGATGTATGTTTTCTTAATAAATCGATTCAGCAGTTCTAATGGAAAGGAAATGCACACCAACTCTGTAAAGTGTATTAGAAGTTGCATAGGTTCTTGATAAAGTATTCTAAAAGTATATACTGTGCATTTTGATTAATAAGGTATAGCAATGCATAGAATTCCTCCACTAGAAATAATCTTAAAATTATGTTCATTAAAAAAAAAAAAAAAAAAATCTGCAGAATATCTTATGTTATTTGACCCACTTCTTAAGCCTACATATTTTGCAGAGAATCTTAAGGTTATTTCCTGTAGATTTTCTTCAAAATACATAGGCTTAAAAAGTGGGTCAAATAACTTAAAATATTCTGTATATTTTATTTTAAGTTACTTTAAAGAAGCTTTACTAAAATCTTCAGAAACATCTGCAATTTTTCACATACATGGTAAATAATAACAATGAATAAATAAATAAAAATGAAAGTTTTATTTATTTATTTTTATTATTATTTAACATTCTCTCCATTTATATATAAGTTAAAATATCTTATTCAAAACAGTGCATGGTAATTCAGAATAAAATATAAATTTTAATTGTCATGAAAATTTACCTTTTCTTGATTCCCTCTTTTTTTTTTTTTTTTTTTTTTTTTTTTTTTTTTGATATTTTCTGTTATGAAAAATTTAACAGACGAGAAATTCAGATCTGTTTATACAATAAAAGATAAAACATACATTGCAATGTTAATTAAAAATTTATGAACTAATCAAAACTTTTAAAAAGGATTTAATTAAAAATTATAATTAAAATTTAACTTTATTTTTTTATTTTATTTTTTATTTTGTTTTATTTTATTTTTGTTAGGCTAGAGTTAATAGTTATAATGAATCTTAGAAAATCTTATTTTATTTACACTCATAACAAGAAGAGAAAGAATTTTTCAAGAACAGTAATAGTTAATAGCAAAAATTTAGTTAACTATATTAATGCTTAAACAACTCAAACATTAGTCTTGTAATAAAAATAAATAATGAAATTTTTAATGTAATTAATAAAAAGTATCCCAAACAATTAACATTCATCATTCTAAATCAGTTTTAATGCTACTATCAGTCATGTTCTACAAAATCTAGATTTTTTTTTTTTTTTTTGGTCTGCGTGAGTGTCTGTGTAAAGTTTTGTTAATGTATTTATTTATTTATTTCAATTTTTATGAAAATCACCTTATTATGCGTATTTATACATGTAACTGCACAGAATAAACATGTAATTCACTTTAACTAAGTACATTAGGAAAGTATTTACTATATATTTACAATATATATGCCAGAAATTGCTAATTATCATGAAAAATCCTAATCAAACTCCAATTTATATCTATTTAATACTACTATCTATTATATTCTTCAAAATAGATCAACAAAAATGGTTTTAAACACATAATTTTTTTAATATGAGCTCTTACCAGTTTCAGCATGTGAGCGACATTGTTCCTCGAAATCTGATACCTACTTACTTAAAAAATTCCAAGTAAAGCTCATTATTATGTTTATTTTTACTTCAGAACTCAAAAGGAATGTATTATTCACCTTAAATAAACTTGAAACTTGTTACTGTATATTTATATTTAAAAAAAAAAAAATTGCTAATTGACGAAAAGTTTAAAAAAAAAAAAAATCATAATTAAAATCAAATTTATATCTACTTAATACTATTATCTACCATTTTATTCAAAATGGAGCGACGAAAAAGGCTTTAAACACATCAATTTTTCATATGAGCTCATACCAGATTTAGCGCTTGAGCGACGTCATACCTCGAAATCTGAAACCTAATTTCTTATAATTTTACATTAAAATTACCTTATTATGCTTATTTATACTTCACTGTATAAAAGAAATATGTTATTCACTTTACATAAACACATTTTGAAACCTTTTACTGCACGTTTACAAACAAACGTACCAATAATTGCTGATTTAACTAAACACTAAAAAGGAAAAAATTTTCACATTTATTTCACAAAAAAAAAAAAAAAGAATCAGAATACAATTGATATCTACTTAATACTTTTAATACTTTTATTTTCTTCAAAATGAAGCAACAAAAAAGTTTTCAAACACATCAATTTTTGAATATGAGCTCATACCAGTTTCAGCAACATCATATATCGAAATCTGAAGCTCATAATTATTTAAAAAATTCTATGAAAAACACATTATTGCGCTTATTTATATTTCAGTGCACAACAGAAAAAACGTTATTAACCTTAAATAAGCATATTTTAAGAATTTTTAATGCCAATAAAAAAAAAAAAAAAAAAAATTCAATAATTGCTAATTTGGAGAAACGCTAAAAGAAATTTTTTTTTCACATTTATTTCACAAAAAACAAAAGAACTGTAATTAAAATCCAATTTATATACTATCTATTATTTTCTTTAAAATAGAGCAAGGAAAAGGATTTTCAACACATAAATTTTTGAATGGGAGCTCATATGAGTTTTAGCGTTCAAAGCGACATGGTACCACGAAGTCTACAACCTAATTTTTTAACGTTTCCATGAAAAGCAGATTATTTTGCACATTTTTCTTTAGTCCACGAAAGAAACACGTAATTTACTTAAAAAACACATTATGAACATTTTTTTTTTCTGTATATTTACAGAAAACGATACTAATACTTGCTAATTTTGGGAAAACGCTAAAACAATTCTTAAAAAAAAAAAAATTATGAAAATGTAGAAAATAATAATCAAAATTCAATTTCTACCTTGTTATAAAAACTATCTATTATTTTCTTTAAAATAGACCAACATAAATGATTTAGAACTACACAATTTTTAAGTAGAAGCTGATATTGAACGTTAGGAAGTGTGTTTATTCCAGATGTTTAAACATTTTTTTTTTTTTTTTTTTTTTTAGCATTGATTTTTCTTTTCCTATTATTAATAAAAAATATTTGTATGTACATGATTTTTTAAAATTCTGAATACATATATTAATTCTGAATAAAAATTACTACAGCTTGCATATTTATGAGCATTCATTTTATTTATATAGAAAAAACTAAATTTTATGAAAACAAATCTAATTAACACTTACCTCCAAGGGAAAACTTTAGATTTCATTATACGTCACATGAATGTTAAAAAAACAACATAAAATATTACTTTTTTTTTTTTTTTTTTCTACATTTCGAGAAATTTTTGGAATAACATGAACATTTTCTTTTATGTTATTTAATAAGGTTGAAAAATCCTAGTTCATTATTCACAATACTGGAGAATTTGTAATTTTCTGTTTTTAAAATTTCTACACAAATTTTACACGATGTTTAAAAACAATTACATTACATATTTTGTATACTTATCATGTCAGTTTAAAGAAATGCATAACTCTGTGCTATATAAATAACTATTACTACCGAATAATTCATTTTCATTATTCCAAAGAAAACATTACATCAACAAATGCATAAGCTTAAAAATTACTACTATTTTTTTTTTTTAACACGTTGCTCTTTTTTTAGTTGCTCTTTCATTATTTTTAATGCTTACTACATCCTTTAAAATTTAAAATACTGTATTAAAATAATGTATGAAACACAAAATATTTTTTTTACAAAGTACAATCGAGTCACTGCGCTAATCGCCATCATGGCGCCATCATGGCGCCATCATTAACGCAGGCTGTTGTATGTAAACAAAACATTTTTTTTTTATTTTTATTTATTTATTTATTTATTTTTGAAATTTTATTTTTCCGACTGAGTGAAAATAATGCCTGGACCGGGAGCCGAACCCCGGATCTTTGACTTACAAGGTCAAGGATCTACTAATTGAGCTATCCATGCCGACAACCTGTCAGCATTACTCACTCAGACAACCTTTAGGCAGAAACATCTGGTCTACCATGTAGATAGCTCGACAGAAATAATTTAACATTTTTTATTTTTATATCTTCACAACATTGAGTTGAGTAGTAATTCTTTTAACTTGAAAGGATTTCATTGCAGTAGCTTGAAGCAAAATATAGGGTCGTTGTTTTATATTCGTCGAAATTTTAATTAAAGCGAAGAAATGGATTATCATAATTCGCACAACCGCACTAACCTGTTTATGATTCAAAATGTCCGCAAAAGTTCTGCAAATACTTTGCAGATTTACCTTTAATTTTTTGCTCAACTTAAAATAACGAAAATGTTTGTGTCATGTCTTCAAAAATCTGCAGTTATTTTAATGCTGAAACAAAATGTTCATAATGTTCATAAAACGTGGTAAACATATCTGCAGTTATTTTGGTGATAAATCTAAATCTGGAAAGTTTATTCGGATATTTTAAGTATTTTTGTAGAAAATAATTTTTTTTAAGATTTAGGGGGGTTGTGATATAAATACAGTATTGTATACTATCCTATATTTATTCAATTGTAATATTTACTCAATTTGTAAATTTTATTCAAACTTTATGTTAGTGCATTCTATTCCAGACTTGTACATATTTTATTTCAATGTGTAGAAAAATGAATGTTTCAGAAATGTATATTATATGTATATTAAAATGTAATATTAATATACATAATAAGATGCATATTAATATACATTAATATAATTAAAATGTATATTAATATGTAATATTTTCAAGACAATCAACGCATTCTACGTTTTTGGATTTATATCACCCTATTAATGTTTCATGGCAATAATTTGATAACACTCTGCTTATAATAATGTAGGTAATAATTATTAAAATCTTAGTGTAATAGACTAATTAGGAAAAATAACACAAAAAAATAACTTCTAGTTTCTCAATCGTACATGTTTTACTCTATATCGGTATACTGCAATTTTTATTGCTTTTGCGCATGCACTATAAACCTTTTTCTTATTGCGTTACTTCTTTTTCTTATACATCTTTCCGAGACAGTTTTTTCTTCGTATAAAGGAGTGGTTTATTGTATTATTTTATTAAATTAGAAAGTGTAAATTAATTATAATTAAAAAGTTTTTTTAAAAAAATATATTGCAATTAATTTGGAGTTTTCCATTGAAAAGTAAAAATTTAAAAATGACTGGAACCGAAAAATTTTTCCCTTCACTCCCTCAACACCATTGTTATCTGTGGTGAGAATATGCTTAAAGCAGATAAATGACATTTTGTCAAATGTAATTTACACAAACATTTAAAATTATTATTTAAAACTAATTAATTGCACGGAATGTTGTGTGATAAACTTAAAAATTATTTATTTGTGTCTTTGATAAGTAAGAAAATATAGTTCGAAGTAAAGAAATGGCACATGTGAAAAATTCCTATTGTTCTTTACTGTTGTTAATAAATTAAAAACAATACATACTTAATTTAATGTTGTAAATAAGCGGCAACACAACACGTGCGTTAACGCTTTTTTGGAGCACTCGTGCCTACTTTTTCTTTCGGTCTGAAACTATTATTGCGAATTCCTGCATTTTATGATGCTTATTCAAAGTTTTGCTCTTATTACTTTTAAATGCCAATTCTGTAAGTTTATTGAATGTAAAAGGTAATTTTATCTTAAAAAAAAAAAAAAAAATACTTATAAAATTTTTTAAACTAAAATGGTATCATTTTTACTTCTAAATAAAAATGTCCCTTCCTCTTTTCATGCAAACAATTGGTGTAAAAGTGGATCTATTTATTGTACATTAATTTTACAAAAAAAAAAAAAAAAAAAAAAAAAAAAAAAAACATATGGAAGAACAATTTAAATTTTGCGCCGAATTCAGTAAGTTTTTGAAATCGAATTAATCCGTAATCCTTAAATGGATGTATCAAAAACTGCCAGGTTCATTTCTTTAAAAGTCGATGCATTGCAGTGAATTAGTTTTTCCATCTAACTATACACAATGAAAAATTTATCACTAGGATAATATTCGAAATAAAGAACTTTTTCGAATGACAGGGGAACTGGTGGACTTATCTTAGATGCATATCGGATGCGTTCGTTGAACAATTGAATCGGCCAATTCTGTTTCAAACTGACGGCTACTTAAAGATGTAAAATTCACACGAACTAAGTTTTTGAACTGATTTGCATAAAATTCGTTATAAATAGATAAAGCCTATCAAGCTCTCAGTCAAGTTTATTAACCATTTTCGCCGTCCTCTTATTTGATAGTGGTTATACAATTTGAAAAGATTAAGAAATCAACCCACTCTTCCGACAGAGCCGAAATCATTTGTTTATTTTATTTTATTTTATTTTATATTTTGATATTCCTTAAACTTTACATTTATAAATGCAAAGTGTTTTTAAAAATTGAAATTTTCTCTGTCGTTTTCGTTGAGCAAATTTTAACATTCATTGTTCACCGGTTTCCGACAAATTCTTTCAATCAATGGACGCTCGAATGAGCTTCTTACTTAATTCCCTTAATGTAACGGACACATTTTGCAGTCGTAAACGATCACCCCTATCCCATTAAATAGAATGACATTACAAGGAATACATTAAAGTAAAAATTTTATTAAAGGAAATATTACTGGATAATCTTCAAAATCTAAATGATGTTCGAAATAAAGATGGATATTAATGCGACTGGAGTTTCCATTCCGGCCATATTCCTTAATGATTTATTTCCATCTTGAATACCCTTTTAATGAAGATAAAAGTAATATGCACATTGGGTTTTCTTTCCCTATCATCCACTCGATTGTTATCCTCTAATTATCCTATGTGAGTGAATCAGATTTGTTTCATTATGTTGTTCAACTGAATTCGTAGTAAATAGGTTAAGGTTGAATTGGAGGAAGAAGAAAATAAATAAATATTTCAATATATATATATAAAGTACAGTTTTATATTTTCATTAAAGAATTATTTTTAGGGTTATAAAATCTACCATTTACAATACTTGACTTTTATAGATACTATTTATTTTTTAACTCAAAAATTTCACGTTCCTTTCTTGGCTTTTTCACTTTTAGTTCCCCATCATACTATACGTAGGGATAACTAAGGTAATCGTGAAAATTTCCGACCTTGGTTTATTGACTATTCTACACGTTTTCAGATGTGAGGATTCCGAAAATGACAAAATTTGTAGGGTGTCCATCTGTAGTGTGTCTGTTAGTTTGTTAGTCCATTAGTGTGTTAGCCTGTGTACACGATACCTTAAGAACAAATTGTCGCAGAGACGTCAGATCTGTTTTAAAATATTACTTTTGACACTGGCAAGAACCCCATTTATTTGAACATTCGAATTAAAAAACTTCGTAAGTTATTTGAAATTTACGATTTTCTTAACATGGGAGAATAGGGAAAATTTTCACTTAAACGTGCATTTAATGAAACATTTTTACTCTAAAAATGTCAGAGAAGTTTAAAAATATCAGTTTTGATGCCAGAATGAATACCAGTAACTACAAACATGCTAATTTTAAAATAATGCAAGATATTGGAAATTTACGAATTTCTTAACATAGCAGAATAGGACGAAATTTCACATAAACGTCAAATTTTAGAGATATTTTCATCGTAAAGATGTCAGACTACATTTGAAATATTATTTAGGATACTGACATGAATATCATTGACTATGAATTTCCCAATATAAAAATTTCGAAAGTTATTGGAAATTTACAAATTTCTTAACATGGCAGAATAGGGCAAAATTTCACATGAACGTCTATCTTGAGGGATATTTTCATCGTAAAGATGTCAGACCACTTTTGAAATAGTATTTAGGTTACTGGTATGAATATTATAGACCATGAATTTTTCAATTTAAAAAATTCATAAGTTATTTGGAATTTACGATTTACTTAAAATGGCAGACTAGGGCAAAATTGAGCATAAACGTCCATTTTGAGGATTATAAATGTATCAGACAACTTCAGAATAACATTTATGATAATTGCTCGAACATGACTGACTACAAATATTTTAATAGGAAAATTTCGTAAGTTATTCGTAATTTAAGATTTAATCAACATAGCAAAATTGAAATATTTTCATATAAATATGCATTTTGAGAATTGTTGCATTGCAAATAGTAGCATGAAAACTAAACTATAAAATGACTCGAATAAAATAAATTAATAGATTAGACTAAGTTAATTTGTAGTGAACGGTGGATAGCCTATTAGGCGGGGATTTCATTCTGTCACTGTGTCAAGCGTTTGGTCAAATTCATTTCTCTTAACATGATAAGCATGTTAAGAGAATGTCTTGTACAAGAAATTTATGCGAACATATGGTGAGGAACTGAGCAGAATTCACCTATGCCAACTAGTTTACTGTGTTAAAAGATTCGGTAATCCAACAAAAATATATATTTTACATTAAAGTTTATAAACTAATTTGGTTTCAACTATTTTGAAGAACGATTTTTTTTTTTTTTTTTTTAATTAAAAAGAGAAATTTTTGCTTCATACAGATAGCATCCGACTTGAGTCTGTAATTATTTTACCATGTTTTTATTAACTTCGATTCTTGTTTGTTTGTGTGTTTGTCAGGGGCAAATCTTGCAGTCGATTTTTAACTAACTTCCCGACTAGCTAGATACTTGAAATTTTCAAGACAGCTCACAACACGGCGACAATGCATTTTTCTAATAATTTTAGTCAACTATTTAAGGTCCTGCTGCCTTCGGCAGCGCTTATATGATTCGACAGAAAATTTATTTAATTAATTTCCCGACTTCAAGAATAGTTCAGAACACTGAGAAAATGCATTTTTAAAATATTTTTAACCAACTGTTTCGGGTTCCTGCTGCCTTCGGCAGCGTTACCAGTACAAAGCTTGCAATCGATTTTTCACAAAATTCCCGACTAGCTAGATATTTGAAACTTTCAGGATAGCTCAGAACACGGTGACAATACATTTTTTTTAATACTTTTAGTCAACTGTTTCAGGTCCCTATTGTATTCGGAAGCGTTTATATGATTCAACAGAAAATTTAAAAACATGGTGTATAAAAGTTCTTTTTATATTGTAATATATTAATTAGACCAGCATAATTTTTCGGAATTTCGACGGCCGACAGATATTGTTAAAATTTTAGTCATAAATATAAATTTTTCACCATCATAAGCAGGTTATTTTAAGTTGGATCGGACTCTATATAAGGTAATCAAGTGTTTGGACTTCTATTACCTTTTCGTTACATGATGTACTATGAACGTCGTCAGTAAAGTAATTTTAATATTCAGTTTTGTTTTCTGGATTGATTAAAATGCGCCGGTAGTAACCTGCAAAAACCCAGATATTTTCAGAAAACATAATTGTTAAAATATCAAATTTTTATTTTGTTTTTGTTTTCTGAGAATATATTGTGTAATGAAATTATTGTAATTATGAAAAAATTCAACTATGAGATTTTGATATATCTATATGTTTTAAGGTCTCTTGAATTATTTTTTACTTTTTTGCGAAAATGAATATAAGAATGTGTGCGTTTTTGATGTATCTATACGTTTTGTGGTTTCTTGAATTATTTTTCTAATTCCATTTTAATGTCATTATGTACGTGTGTAATTTTGATGTATCTATACGGTTTGAGGTATCTCTTGAATTCATTTTTTTTACTGTTTTTTGCTGATTTATATATGTATATGAGTGAATACGATAGCATGTAAATGCTCTGTTCAAATGAACTGAGAGTTGGTATTTTTATGGGTCACCACCGCACGAATTGTGCCGACTTCGATAAATCTAGCTATTCTAGTTTTTTTTTTTTAACATGAACACAAATAGCATTTCTGTATCATTATGAACTATGGGATCAAACTATTAAAGTGCGATACCATCTAATCGCTATGTTCGAATGCACAGAAAGTTGTAAGTATCTTAAAGATCACCATCTCCCACGAAATAAATAGATTTTAATAAATTTAGAACTTATAGCTTCTTTTCTCGCTTTTCTTTCTCTCTTTCTCTCTCATTTTCTTCTTTCCTTTTCCAATAAAAGGAGAAAGATGGTGTAAAATTAAACTATTGGAAATTTTTACGCTAAATGTTCTTTTAATATGAATTACGATTTGTGCCATGCAGGTTGGTTATTAGTGATAAATATGATAATGATTTTTAACATGGCTGCCATTTGTATCCTTAAAAGGGATGGGACACTTTTTATCATTATGTCAAATTAAATGTATTTTAGACTTAAAAATTAAAATTAACAATCACAAAAAGTTTATTATAAGTTCTTCAAATATTTTAGGTTGTTGTTATGCATATGATTCCATATATATATTCCATTTTTCTGTGTGATATTTTTCATTTCATCCTGTGCATTGTTTGTAAATGTTTTCATACTAGATCTATATAAGGTTATGTTTGTAATAGGTTATAAAGTATGTGTATAGTATATACATATAGTGTAAACTATGTATATACACATGCATTGTATAAGTTGTTTTATTACATAATGTGCACAAATATACAGTCGGTAACAAAAGTGTCCGTACACTAGCAAAAATTCCTATGTAAATAAAAATACACTTCATACGGTTTTGTTAAATAAATCCTTATCGAATCCTGTTTTAAGACTGGCTAAGAACATGATTCGACAAGGATTTATTTAACAAAACAGTATTAAGTGTGCTTTTTTTACATAGGAATTTTTGCTATTGTTCGGACACTTTTGTTACCGACTGTACACAATAAAATGTTCTTGATGAAATGCATAAATTAAAATATAGTGAATTGACTCATTGAAAACTCTCGCATATCTTATTTATATACGCAAGTAGATAAAAAAGGGGGGCTTACAGGTGTAATAAAAAATTATTTGTTAACAATAGACAATACAAAAGGGAATGAAAAATGTATTCTTGCCTATCACTTTCTCCCGAAATTGTCATATTTATCTAGGCATGTATCAAAACGTTTAACTATTTTTCTAACCCGACTAGGTAGAAATCACGTCCTTGACCAATGAGGCAGTTTTCGACAGCTGCATTCATATCATTGTCTGAAGACAACCTTGTGTTAGGTAAGTGTTTCTTCAATTTCAGAAAAAGGAAATAGACACTGAGGGTCAAATTTAGTCAATATGGGGATACAATCAGACACATCACTAGAACGTTTAGGGTAGTATCATAATGTTATTAGAAATCTGTTATTATGCCATAACCATATGAAATATTGAGGCGCACTTTAATGAACGTTCCTCATGAATGCATTACAAATTTTCTTTCCTATTCTCTAAAAATATAAATAAGTAATTCGAATAAACTCCTGGATTTAGAAAAATATATGTAGCACGACACCTTTTACTTATTACACCTAATTGCTCCGTCTTCTTGCATAAAATCGTAGATAAATTAAATACATGAACTAGCAAGTTATTTGAAATAAATCAGATATATGAATGTATCAATTCCTTGGAAAGACAGACAAATATGATAATTGCTAAAGTGGTTCCCTCTACTCAGTGCATGAAAGATAAAAATAAACGCGTGAAAATTAAAATAGTTCATTTAGGTGTATTGCCTCCTCCATTCCGCGTGTAAGGTAAGTAAAATCTTTTTCGAAAATGCTCATATCGTTAGTTCATACTTTTTTGTCAAGAACAATAAATAAATTTATTCCCTCTAGAAGCAACATAGTTCTTCTAAACCCAGAAGCAAATGGAAGTTTTTACTCATGGATATTTAAGAGAAAATCTTGTAAGCATTTGAAATAAACAACTAATACAATAATGCCGCAAAAAAAAAAAAAAATACTCCCATCAATTCACTTTTTGATATTTGTGGATTACACAAATTTACGTATTACTTAAAAAAAATAATAATAATAAATTTCGCTTTTAGACGTTACTCATATAGGATAGGTGCTCCAGTGATTGGCATGCTCCAGTAATTGACATCTATCCCGAAATAATTAATAAATGAGAAAAATAATAAAATCATATATTTTACATATAAGAATTTTAACATTTTACGTCAAACACTGGAGCATAGGGTGCTAATAACTGGCAAAATGAATAACTATCCGTGTCAAACATTGGAACATAGGGGGGCAATTACTGATAAAATGAAAAACTGGCAGCGTCAATGACTGGAACGCTGAGTGGGTGTCAATTGAGTGGGTGTTCATTAAAAAATAATAATAATAATTATTCTCAAATGTATATATTTTAACATATATATGTGGTTCCGAATGTCTTTCATGCCATATGTATTAACTTAAGATTTCTAAAAATATTTTCTGATGACTAGAACATTAAAAACATCAGAGATTGCTCTAAAAGTGTCAATCACTGGTGCACTTACCCTATAAAGATTTCTTTCTTCCGGTGTTGCCGAAATATACCATGGAAATAATCGAATTCTATGGAAAAAAATTAAGTATGAATCTGTAAATATTCTTAGTTCAATACTGTAGTTTTTCAGAGAAAAACGTAAAGCAAAAAAAAGTAAAAGTAAAAAATAAAAAATATGCCTCTATGAAAAGTGTTAAATCTAACTAACATGAGCAATACAGTTTTATTCTTTCTTATTAAATCCAAAATATTTTACGTTCTCCACCAACTTTCAGTAAATTTATTAAGGATGACATTAGAATTCACAGCTGTTACCCACTAATTTAATGCTAATGTGGATCATGCAAGATAACGGCTTTGATATTTTTTCGAGAAATGGAAGGTCTAAATAGCATTTTACAAAGAGATAACTTGAAATGTTGGCGTATGGACACATCCAATATTTAAAAAAGGATGACCAAGTGCTTAAATTAGCCATGTTATTTTTCGGATGTAATGTCCATCTCTACATATAATTTTCAAAGAAGTTTTAAACATAGAAATTTACTAGCAGGCTACGCCCGCTTTGCTGGTCACTATTTTTAAATGAATCATTATAATTAATGAATTCTCAAAATTGCATTAATTTTTATCATGTGAAAAAAAAAGAAAAAAAAACTCTGATCGGGATAAATGTCACACCGGATCCCCACTGCCTTTGGCAGCGTAGACCCGTGCGCGATGCGCACCCGCGAATGCATATATATGAGCACCCTAATAATTTTACAAATTCGAAAATATCCGCAATCGATTTGTAAGTATCGAAAACCTCTAACGATCTAACTGTATTTTTATTTTTTGCCCCCCCCCCCTCTCCCCTCCCTCCTTCTCACCCTTCCTAATAACTTTACACTTTCGAAAATATCCCCATTCGACTTGCAGGCCCTTAAAACCTGTCTGTACCAATTTTGAACGGCCTAACTGTATTTCTATTTGTTTTTGCCCATAGCCCCCCCTTACCGCCCCACCCCTTCTCGCCCCTCCTAATAATTTTACAAATTCGAAGATATCCGCAATTGATTTGTAAGTATCGAAAACCTCTATAAACCAATTTTGAACGATCTAACTCTATATTTATTTTTCTGCCCCCCCCACCTCTCCCCTCCCCCGTCTCCCCCCTCCTAATAACTTTACACTTTCGAAAATATCCCCATTCGACTTGCAGGCCTTCAAAACCTATCTGTACCAATTTTCGACGGACTAACTGTATTTCTATTTGCTTTTGCCCCTACCCCCCCCCCCCCCCTGCTGCCCAACCTGGGGGCTGAATTTCTAAAATTCCAGAAATTGGTTTTTAGATATTTGCATATGCTATATTTTAGAGCAAAAATTTCACGTATATCTATTTTTTTTTTTTGTTTGAGATATATAGGATTATGCGAAATCATGTTTTACGCATGTGAAATCACGTTTTGCCCCCCACCCCCCTTGGGGACCGAATTTCAAAAATTCCAAAAACCGATTTTTAGACATTTGTACTAGCTATATTTTAAAGCAATTTTACAGATATCTGTTTTTTTTTTTTTTTTGTTTGTTTGAGATATGAAGGATTTTATGAAATCACGTTTTGCCCCCCTCCCCCCCTTGGGGGGCGAATTTTTTAAAATCGCTTGCGGCGTTGAGTTTCTCGGGTCGTAAACATTAACCGTGCCGAATTTTGTTCCGGTCGGTAAAACGGCCTAGGTTTCTATAGCGGACAGACAGACAGACAGACAGACACACACAGACTCTGCTCTTTTATATATATAGATACTTATGTCAATTTCCTTTATGTTTTCATACTAATAATTCAATGTTTTATTTTATGTGGTTCTATACATTCTTCCAATTGTTTTTCTTTCTTTCTTTCTTTCTTTCTTTTTTTTTTTTCACATCTAATTATAACGTTATGCAGTGGCCTGATATATAGCCTGCAGCTGAATGTGTAATTATTTTTATTTCTTAAAGTAAATATCAAGATTTAAGATTATGAATTATTTTTAACACGCGCTTAAATACTTTTAAAATACCTGAAGCAAAAAAGTAACTATTAAAATTGTAAAACTAACTTACTGAAAATTTTCAGTAACAAATCAGTTAACTATGTTTAGTTTAATTTGTTGTATAATATTATGATTTTTTTTTTTTTTTTTTTTTTTTTTTTTTTTTAATTTAGCCATAAAATTCAAAAGTAAATCTGTCCTATTAGTGAAAAAAATTCGTTAGTTCAAAAACATATTTAACTGTCAGTTAAGAAGAAAATTTCCTTTTCGTTAGAGAACTCATAAATGACATCTCCGGCTCATTTTCCTAAATAATTACCTGTCTCATTTAATATACGAAAGTTTTACAAAGTCTTTATCTGGGGGAAATCACTGCTGCCTGTTGTCATCTCATTAGGAGGCACATGATACTTAATTCATTAGTTTCTTTTAACAAGCAGTTTATCCCGACGACGACGTTTTGTTGCGAGGATAGTTTTACTCTTTCGTTTCACTTTACTCATTCTTTCAGGTTAACTTAAACAGATTTGAATTGTTAAGACTCAAATACCACTGTTTTTTTTTTTTTTTTTTTTTTTATTTCTTAAATTTTTCTTACAAATATGCAAATAAATTTATCAATGGAGGTAATTGGAAATTACAATTCTTGTTTCTAAGTAAATAAATATATACTACTTCTATTTAGTGATTTATTTTTATTTGATACAATGATTTTACTACTTTTTATTTAAAACACGTTTTAAAACATATTTTCTTAAAAAAAAAAAAAAAAAAAAAAAAAAACTGACGAGTTTCAGAAAGTATTTAAGAAGTTAAACTGATTTTAATTTAAAAAGGAAGTAAAAGTTATTATTGAAATTTTATTTTTCCGACTGATTGAAAATAATGCCTGGACCGGGACTCGAACCCGGATCTTTGATGATTTTCTTCCACAGTTGATTGTGTTATTTTAATTAAAAAAAAAAAAAAAAAAAGTTATTATATTTTCTGTAATTTTATCTATTTAACTAACATGAAAAAAAAAATATTATATATATATATATATGTATATCGAAAAAGAATTCGAAAAAAGATAGTGATATACATATGTATATATAAAAAATTCCATATAAGGTAAAGTTTATAAAATAAGAAAACTTCCCTAAAATCCAATAATTCATAGTCATACTTCCATATTCCATAATTAATAGCACTATAATAATGTCATTAATAAAAGTATTAATCAAAATTATTTTTATGGTTGTTAAATAATTAAAATAAATTATTAAATGTAGATTAACCTAATATATGAGATATTGCTATTTTTATATAGAAACATTATATAGAACCTTGAACAATATCAGCTTAAAATTCTTACACATTATTTTTGCAAACTTAAAATACTTTTAACAACATGATATATCTTAGTAAGTTTCTGTATGATTTTTTTATACATTATTTGAACATAATAATAAGTAATAACAAAAAGTAAAACTTATTAAGTCTGTTAAATAAATTTGTAATGATATAGAAATATATTTTTACTCGAAAGACGGCAGCAATGTTCCAAATCTAGTGAGCTACAGTTATGTATTTATTCTTCCTGTATATTAAAATTATAGAAAAAGTAAAAAGTTTATTATATTTTTATATGCTTACATTTTATTTTGATATTATTTTCTAATATATCTGTAATTAATATAATTTATTGTAAATCGGCTTATTTTCCTAATAGGGTGAAAGTAAATTGAGTTATATCTTTAAGAGGCTTCTCCACTTATCATCCCCAGAAGCCAGAGCCAATGTTCTTCTATGGAGAATTTCGCCCCATTATAACTTATTAACTAATATATATATATATATTTAAATTCCGTTTTCACATTCAGAAACTTCACAACTATTAAACAATTTATCGCTTTCTAAAAATTATTTCTTTTTTAATTTTTAATATTTTATTTTGAGGTGTAAAAGGCGAATTTTCACAATGTCATTTTTTTCATTTTTGAGCTTAAAAATGAAATCTTAAAAAAAAAAAAAATCAATTTCTAAAAGCGATAATTTTTTTTAATAGTTGTGAATTTTCAAAAAGTGAAAACGGAATTTAATAGAGAGGACTATTAGGAATTTAATAGAGAGGAATTAGAGGGATTTAATAGAGAGGAATTTAATACAGACGATAGGTAGAAAGTCCCCTTAATATATTTTTCTAATCCACTAAACTTGACAGCTGAACTCCTTCAGCATTTTGAATATTTCATTTTTCCATGCAAGATAGATCGTATCCTATAATGTTTGGCTTAATATAACCATGACCGCTATTGCCTGATATATATATATATATATATATATATATCTGTGAATTGTTCGACGATCCTGAAAATGAAATTCTTCAACTTTTTTTTTTTTTTTTTTATATATAAATTTTTATTGTTTATTTTTAGTTAATTTGATATGGGCAGACAATCTTATTTTTTATCTATCTGTAATTTATTTATCGTACTTTCTTTCTTAGGGAATACGGATTTTTATGACTAATATTCAAGTGAGTTAATAAAATTGTTACAGAGTAAAGCTGAATTTAATTTTTTTCAATTATGTCATAAACTTTCTAAGTTACTAAATTTGACTGTATTTGAGGTAATTCTTTCATAAAGCATTTTTCTTAATTCTCTCAAATGTACAGACTTGGGATTCCTTTTCTGTAGAGAATTAAGGTCCCATTCAAAACTGCAGGAAATATTACTCTGATTTGTTTTCTTTTATATCAGTAGTTTTTACGCAGAAGAATTATAAAATACAATGTGTTCTCGTCAATTTTCGAAGAGATGTATTTCTATTGTTTTTTAATACATGATATAATATTCTGAATGCAATCTATCGATATAATGTTTGGTATGATGTATCGATATAATGCGTTGAGGAAAAAAAAATAACTTCTTTAATATATGATGCTCCATTTATTAAATGATATTAAAGTTCGAAAAATTATTTTATTTCGATAAATAAAGATAAAATGTTTAATTAAAATTCTTAATAATCACTGTTAGATTTAAAACACTTTTTTGTGCTGAATTAAAAATAAATAGAAACAATTTCTATTTTAACTTAGCATTTTACGTTTAAATGTATCATAATATTTGTTCCTTAAATTACTCGTATTAATTATTTTTGAAAAAAAAATTAATCATAATTATTCACGCCTTTAACCCCCCAATAAATCAGTACTTATAATTATTATTTGTACAAATGTAATATTTTATTTTATCTAGTATAATATTTTTCATTTAATAGTGTTGAATTATTTAAATTTAAAAACATTTTATTTTAAACAATAAAGTCTTTAAATATAAATGAATTGTTAAAACTTGTTTCTATTTTCATTTATCATTTAAAATTTAATCCAGATGAAAGAGCGCAGATTTTAATTTCTTTTACCCAGATAGGGTAGAGAATGTATTGTTTCGGGTTGAATTTTTCGGAATTGAGTTACTGGTGTTTTGAGTTCTCTGAACACAATAAACGGGTTTTTAGTGGTTGGTCTTTTCTGTTTGTGTAACTGAAAATGTCTCTACTATGAGTATATTTCAAAAATAAATAGAAGCAGGAAGTTTAATCCCGATATGCTAAATCTGCGTCATATGCGGATGCTACACTAAATTCTTCGTTGAGATCGAGTATATAGTTCATGTACAGGGGCATCCAAAAGAATTCACGTATAGTACGTCTATGAGTGAAATTTTTGGTCTGTAGAGATTAACATGCATGGACTGCCCTAAACAAAATGAAATACAGGGTTTCCAGAAAAACTATTATTAACCCTTTCCGGTCGTATGTCTACTCTCAGTCACCAAAGCTTTTTTACCGATCCGATCGTATGTCTCCTCTCAGCCATATTAAAACACATTGTTCTGTAAACATATATCTGATATTCACAAAAGAATTAATAAATATTGTTTATCCTTCATAATCTTGCATGTTATGTATCACTGCTCTTTCAACGGAAATTAATTCCGACCAGTACGGCACCCATGTCCAAATTTAATATGACCGCAAAAGGTTAAAAAAAAAAAAAAAAAAAAAAAAACAGTATTTGCATCATTATTCTAGAGATATGATTTTTTTAACGGAATTTAATTAGTATTAGAAATATTCCGTATCGATACATAACTGCTATACAATAACATATAAATCGCGCAATATATCAATAAAGAATCACTTGATCTATAAAATAGTTCAAATTTCTGAAAAAGTGGGAAATAATAGAAATGCAATTACAAAATTATACAAAAATCGTATTGAAGCACTTAATCATATTCCCATTTCACAAAAAGGCAAATTTTATTTTACCACCTTTGTCCCGTACAATAAAAGCGCAACGCATAAAATTAAAGACGAAGCAGCTAAACACAATACCATTATATAGTACAGTAACAAATAAAATCCTTTTTCGAAGGAATCCGAAATGGAAAAGACCAAATTGACTCAGAAAACTGCACGTATATATAAAATTAATAATAATGAAAGATAATAATAAACTATGTGCCTACATTGGAATTACGAAGAGTAAAATTTAAAACGAATAAAAAAACATAAAAACGATGTTAAATTTAATAAAATAATTACAGTCCTTACAGAAATTAGTCAAATGGAATCCATAAAAATTAACTTCCAGTGACCCCCAAAAACTTGCGAATAATGTTAATAACCACTATGCATTGCGACGCGAAACCGTAGAACTGTTAACTAACTCCTTAACTGCTTCGGGCGTACACATATGCTTTTCCAAAGCATATATACTATTTTGCTGATACAGGTGGAACTATCCACACGGTATACACGGTATTGTAACGGCCACCCTTTATAATTTACATTGACTTCCTTTTATCATATTACAGATTATTAAGCACTTAAAAAAAAAAAAAATTAGTTTTTCGATTACAAAATTCTGACAGCCTCCGAATTTATTAGACTTTTATTTCACATAAATACATGTTGATTATTGACAATCGACAGTTTTGAAGTATGTGATGATTATTACGAGGTAATCATGACACATTTAAAGTGAAATGTATTTACAATATAACTCATAGAAACGATATATTTAATTATACGGCTATAATGGATAAATTTTCCTGTTGACATATTTATTTATGATTAGCCATTCGATGCTTAAATGACTTTCCCGGTTTTAAAAGAAAAATAATTACAAGATAAAAAGAACTTTTTATATAACATGTTTTTAATTTTCTCTTGGATCATATAAACAAAGGCGGCGGGAACCAGGCACAATTGGATAAAAGTATTAAAAAAATTCATCGCTATCATGTTTTGAGCTATTATAAAAGTTTCAAATGGCTATATAGCCGGGAAGTTAGTTAAAAGTTGATTGCAATGTTTGCACTGGTAACGCTGCCGAAGGCAGCAGGGTCCCAAAGCAATTGGTTAAAAATATTTTTTAAATGCATTTTCACCGTATTCTGAGCTATTCTGAAAGTTTCAAATGTCTAGCTATTCGGGAAGTTAGTTAAATAAATTTTCTGTTGAATCATATAAACGCTGCCGAATTCAGTAGGGACCTGAAACAGTTGACTAAAAATATTTAAAAAATACATTTCCACCGTGTTCTGAACTATTCTGAAAGTTTTATATGTCTAGCTAGTCGGGAAGTTAGTGAAAAATCGACTGCAAGCTTTGTAATCGTATCGCTGCCGAAGGCAGCAGAAACCCGAAGCAGGTGGTTAAAAATAATTAAAAAATGCATTTTCACCGTGTTCTGAAATATTCTGAAAGTTTCAAATGTCTAGCTAGTCGGGAAGTTAGTTAAACAAATTTTCTGTTGAATCATATAAACGCTGTCGAAGGCAGTAGGGACCTGAAACAGTTGACTAAAAGTATTAAAAAAAATGTATTGTCACCGTGTTTTAAGCTATCCTGAAAGTTTCAAATGTCTAGCTAGTCGAAAAGTTAGTGAAAAATCGATTGCAAGCTTTGTACTGATAACGCTGCCGAAGACAGCAAGAACCCAAAACAGTTGGCTAAATGTATTAAAAAAATGCATTTTCACCGTGTTCTGAACTATTCTGAAAATTTCAAATGTCTAGCTAGTCGGGAAGTTAGTTAAATAAATTTTCTGTCGAATCATATAAACGCTGCCGAAGGCAGCGGGACCTGTAATAGTTGACTAAAATTATTAGAAAAATGTATTGCCACCGTGTTCTGAGCTGTCCTGAAAGTTTCAAATATCTAGCTAGTCGGTAATTTAGTTAAAAATCGATTGCAAGATTTGTACTGGACAAACAAACAAACAAACAAACGTACAAACATAAAAATAAACAAACAAGAATCGAAGTTAATAAAAACTTGGTAAAATAAAGGGTTGGAACAAACTCTTTGTCTTTGTGTTCTGACAAATTAAGAACTGAAAAAATGAGGTCAGATGAACAATATTAACTTTTTATAACCAATCAAACCAAAAGAGGCGTGTTTTTCTGACCCCCTTCATCCTGAAGATGAAAATGTTGGAGAAAAGAGTTGGAAGTTTTTATGAGGACTTCGGTCTAGTAACAAGTTTTTTTTTTTTTTTTTAAACATTTTTTGTGAGGAGACACCTGTCTCGGAATCCCGAAAATTTGGGATATTCCCTCATCACGAGGTGTGCAACGACAGTGTTGCTGCGGTTTAACTAGAGACAGGTGTCTGTGAATTATGTGAATTTTCTGAATATTTCTTATATATTTTTTTTGCTGTGTATACTCACCTGTAAATATAAATCATCATCATTAAAAGTTACAAGTTAAATAAAATTCATTTCAGTATTTGAATCATAAGTAGTTGAAAATAGATTTTGGTTTTCCACCTAACAGCCGAAAATCGTTACAGTATGCTATGGAATGAAAAAAAAAAAAAAAAAAAAACCTTAAAAGTGATATTGAAAATGTTTTCGAAAGATTTACTCATTTCTGAGTTGAGGAGGAACGGCGGCACTGGGAAGCGAATCTCTTAAGTTTTCCTCAGCAGGTTAAGGGGCTAATGATAGAGTCTGCCGCCAGTACGATTGAATTTTTATAGACGCCAAGTGGCGTGACTTGCTGAAATCGAAAGACAGAAGTGTTTATAACAAAGAATATCAGGATAAAAAACAAACGACCGATGATGCACCGGAGCAAGACGGTGAAAGTTCTCCCACAATAAAATTTGCAATATTTGTGAAAATATCTTTTAATGTGAATATATTTTTTTTCCCTATTCATAAAAAGTCTTCATTAAATGCTTTTAAGTACTGTGAAGCTACGAGCCAATATCGAGCATCCAATCCTATTTAATATTTTGTCGAAAAATAGTTACTACATTGTAGAGGACGCCAGTACTATTTTTCACTCCAAGGAAAGGATCGTATTGCTTTTTAAATGCGGTTACATGATGCTTTACTCTTTGTAACAGAGTGGTTAAACGTCATTCTCTCTCGAAAAGTGAGAAATGTCACATTTCGGAACGTGAAAATCTTTTTTTTTTTCATCTTTATGGGTGTCAAAACAGTAGTCACTTTTCTGGAGTGCAATTATAACTCCAGAATTTTTTGTTACCATGCAATGTACATCGAAGTAATTTTTGGTATTGTAAGCAATTTTTATGTCTATAAACTGTGTAATTAAAAAAGTGATGTACATCGAAGGTTAAACAATGCAATTTATATGTACATCTGGAAAGTGTTAATAATCTATGAGAGCCGCAACATTTTTCGTCCTTGTTTCCTCGGAAAAGAGAATGATAGACGTACATAGATGTCCCTGGAAATCTTAAATAATTCATTGTGTCTGCATTGTAAACTTCTCTGCCTCTACTTTGAAAACCGTTATCGAAAAGAACAGAAACTATTCATCTGTTTGATATCTCAAAATGGACGACATGACTAGAGAAGCGAAACTAGATTTGTAAGTTTTTAAACCATTTACGAACGCTCGGGTCACTCGGTGTAATATCTCTTATATAATAACATCTCAACTGTATTAACGAAAAAAGTATGCACACTGTCTATATCTGTGTGTGAGATGTTTAGTTTTGTTTTAGTCATCTCGTAGATGAGCAGATCTTTTACCGAGCAGATCTGTTTTGATCTCCCATGATGCCTAATCCAGCCCAATATCAAAATTTTGTATTACCTTTTTAACACTTTTCGTCAAAGTTGAAAAGTGTTTATGACTTCGGTTTTACTGTCAATTTGTCCGTCTTTCCGCGTTCTAACTCCCGTAAATACTCGTGGAATTTCTTGGAATTGATATCTGTTACTCAAGTTTATTATGGGACATTCCCTATTTAAAATGGGTTACATACCTCTAATGGTTTTTTGTACGGGACACACGAAAGAATTCCAAAGCAAGTGTTTTATGAAATGTGGATCTATAAAACACATTTTAATAACATTATTTTCTGCAAATCAAAATGAATATTCATTAACATTTATCTTTCATATGCATAAAAGCTGCTTTTTTAGAAAACATAATTATTGTTAAGATTTATACCGAGACACAGGAAAATATTGAGTTACATTAAGGGCTGATATTAAAAATTTCTGGTGATGCAATTCTGATCTATTAATTGCTTTTAATTCTTTCTAACAATATTTAAAAGTGAATATGATTTGAATTAGTTTATAGGTCGATCTTTCTGTTTTTCTGATAGTCCGTAAGTCTGTTTTCCTCGAGCATACGTAAGTGTTTTCAACATTTCATGAAAATGATATCAATTATTCAAGTTTGCTAAGGCATGCTCCCTATTTTAAATGGTCTAAATAGCACAACTGTCTTGCGTACAGAAACACCCTAGAGATGCCAGTGCATTATACTTTATGAGAGGAATTTTTCTAAATTATATTTAAATAACATTTTACGGCACAATGAAATTAAAATTTATTATTCATACATTAAAAAAAATGTTTCAATAGAATTTACTGAGATGTACTAAAATATTCAAACACATTAAGGGCCATAACTAGAAATTGTTTAAAGTGCACTTCCGTTTAACATTTGTGAAGAAAATTTAAGAGTGTATATTAGTTCAATTAGTTTACATGACATATGTGAGCACGTAGACAAAGTATATTGAAAGTTGAATGATTCATCGAACATGTATAATTGGAAAGTGATAATAATTGATGTGAACAGCACGATTTTTCTTTTACTTTACTTTTCAGCAAAAATCAACTTCTCGGCATCCATGAAAATTTCAAAAATAGATATCAATCTTAATCCTTGGTATACAAGATACAGAATTTTATTCTCTTTCTTATAAAAACTCAAAATTTTATTATAAATTTTGTACATTAAAGAATTTTCTTAATTAAAATTATATATATTTTTTTATATTCATTTATTTTCTTTTAATTAAAATGCTTTATTTTGAAACAAAATTAAATCTCAATAAGCTAAAAACCTGTATTTCTTATATGGAACTATTTTTATTGTTTTCTTTTTTTTAAATATTAAACTTATTATTATATTTCTTTTTACCATATAGGATAGCGTAAGTAACTGTTATTTCGAGTCATTTGAGATTTATGTATACTTACACTTATTATTCGTAAAATTCTAACATGTTATGAAAAATATGTATACCATCTTATGACATTCCAATGCGTTACAAAAATATAAAATCTGTCTTTGAAATAACCCCGAGTCACCGAGCAATGAAAGATGCAAGCCCTTTTCTTCAGAAATACATGTCAGGTCAAGGCCATCAAACCTGAATGGACACTGGACAGATACATTTAACTGGTTCACTGCTAAGTTATTTCCTGGAATTCTGCAAGAAGTAAATGTCTGGGAATCCCACGTTACCATAATAATGCATCTTCTCATTCAGTAAGAATGACAAGCGAATTTCTTTGAAAAAATTAAGACAAAAAGACGATACATCCGTCTCACTTTCCAGTCCTAGATATGTGTGACTATTCTTTAATTTTTTAGACGGTCATTCTTTTCATTCCGAAGATGATATCGATGTGTACATAAAAACATGTTTTTCACTGACTCTGAGAAATGGATGGGTTGAAAGCACTTAATCTTTGAAAACTTCGACTAGAAAAGAGAGTGATGTAAAGAATACCATTAATGATTGATAAGTTTATATTTTACTAATCAGCAGTATCCTGAAAACTTTCAGAAAGGCACTTGTATTATTATTATTTCACACTGCTTTCTTATTCTCATTTTTCAAGAAGGACGTGCCAAAAAGAAAGAATTTTTGTCTACTGAGACTTAAAAACAGTTGCTTCTCCCACATTTCAGTGCGCAAATTGTTGAATTCTAAAACAAAAGAGTCTAACAAGGAAGCATTCAAAAGGTGTCGTCTTCAAAAAATATTGAAAAAAAAATATGTGTGATTCTGCTCTTCATAAAACACCAAGAAGTGAAAAAATTATCGACTGAAATGAATTACAGCGACCACAAAAAATTATCAAAATTAAGCATATTTTGTGATTTAGCGCTGTTAGGCGTTAGGTTCGCTAGCACCGAGATTGCCGTGTACGAACAGAACCGTGTTTTGTTTCTCCGCCATGTATTCAGAATCAATCGCCTAACAATGTGAAATCGTAAAAGATGCTTAATTTTGATAATTTTTTTGTGGTCGCTGTAATTCATTTCAGCCGATAATTTTTTCTCATTCTGGTGTTTTAGGAAGAGTAAAATCACACTTTTTTTTTTTTTTTTTTAATATTTTTAAGACACCTTTTGAATGTTTCCTTGTAAGTTTGAATCCCAAGCAAATCAGATATGTCTGCAATATGTATGCAAAATATTCCGCATTGTAATTGTAAATTGATATTATATGTATCATTCAAAACTAAAGTTATTGAAAATAGCTCTAAAAGCTGTCAAAATAATAATAATTATTATTATTATTATTAATCACACATGCTTTATATGAACAGATGTGTGTACAAACCGCAGACGCAGCTTTGTCTCAAATCAGTTCTGTAATTTTTTAATAACATATTTCTTAGTTTTTGATTGTCCCCGTGTGGTCATTCACGTGCGTATATATATATGTACCTCTGTGTGTGTGTGTATAATCCCTAAATATAAATGTAACGTTATCCTTACACTTTCTTCTTTTTATTTTTTTTTTCTGTATGTTTTCTCTACATATAGCAGTACTAGGAATTCTGAATTTACTTCTAGTAACTAATTAGACATTCTGGCACTGATACAGATGCTTTCAAATCACTTAGACTTCGAAAAAATTTTAGCTGCCTAATTATTTTCTTCGAAGTGAATTATAAATGATGGGACTTAAACATAATTCTATAATACAAAGCAACTATTTTATTTAAATTGCAGAAAATAAAATCAGAAACTAAAGTTAAAAGACATTATTCAAAATAAATATTGTGTACAAAATAAATATTTACGGTATCGCAGTACAATCTTGGTGACGAAAATGTGTTTTAAACGTGGCGCAGTTCAATGGATAATAGCTTTAATATATTATATGCAGAGTTTCAGCATAATTAAGATAATGAGAACGATAAATTCGCGTATATACGTATTAATTAATCTTACTGAAATTTGCAATGTTTGGTAGCCTATACTTAATATAGGGTTTCATAAATCATTCGTAATTATATACAGTGAGACAGAACTGGTTACAAATATTGAACAAAGCGAATAAATTTCATAAAAACCGCTTGCATACAGTAAGGAAATTTACAATGATATTTGTAGGTCTATCATGAAAAATTCACTTTATTATTATTTTTTTTTTTCATTTTGTTTTATTATAACACCGATTCAATGTCTGCAAAAAATATATTTTTTATGCATATTATTTATAAAGTTATTGGTGATAAACATTTTATAAAAATTTAAAAAGTCTGAATATCTTAGTTTTCAGTTATACATTTACTAAAAATGTATAAAAAAAAAAACCCCAAAATTATACTGATTCTGAATAAAAGAAAATTTTGTTATCAAGAAATTCTTAATTTATCTTTGTAACTGCAATTAAAATAATTTTTTTTACAGACACTATAACTTCATTGAGTTGAATAAAAATTATACTTAGAGGAATATACCTTAAGTAACCTTTGCAAATTTTTACATAGTTATTAATTAATATATATATATATATATATATATGTATATATGTATTTAATATAACTTAAATAAAAATAATTAATAAAAGTACGAAGTAATATTTGGAGGGGAAAAAAATAGAGGCAACTAGAAATATGTACGCAGCATGTAAAAACTGAAATGAAAAAATAAGCCGTTAAATAAAAAAATATGTATATAAATAAATAAATATATATATATATATATATATATATATATATATATATATATATATATATATATATAAAATCTTAAAAATGTATTTTTATTTATAATCTTTATTACAGACCTTTTCCGTTTTTAAGACAGATTGATTTCCATTTTATTCCAAGATATCTATAACAAGATACATACGAAATAATATATATATATGTTTTTTTCTTTAAGGTAAATTTAATTGGAATCTTGAATTAAAAAAAATTGTAATAATGAATGCTGGGCTTTTGAAAATTTATTTGCTATGCTAACTGTCGTGACAGAATTAATATTTTAAAGCCGTCATTATCACATAAATACTTTTCACTCAGGCACGTGAAAAAAAAAAAAAAAAAAAAGCAAAATTTATTAAATCAAACTAACAAAGAAATAATTGTTTCTATGTATGATAAATTATAAACCAAGCAAACAAAGCCTAAATACGATATTTTGATATCAACACTTTAATATCAAGTATCTACTATTATTCTATAAAGATTAGAATGCATTTCATATTTTCGTATAATAAAACCTCTACGTAAACAAATATACAAAGTTGATAAACACTATTAGTCGTTACGCATAATTTCAAATATTCTGCGTCTATTACAAACAAGAACTAGTATGTTGTGGCCACCACGAGACTTTCTTCTATATTTTCCTATACAAATTCACTCAGTAACAATAAAAAAAAAAAAAAAAAAAAAAAAAAGTGGGACTTGGACAAAATTTTGGGTAAAATGTGAAAATTATTCTAAGTTTGTCAGAACACGAAAACCGTGGGACTTTGACAAAATTAGGGGAAAAAAGCAAAAATTAGTTTAAGTTTGTCAGAACACGGAAACCGTGGGAGTTTGATAAAATTAAGGGGAGAAAAAAAAATTCTAAGTTTTTTGTCGTAAAAAGTAAAAAAAATCGTTAACTTTGTTTTAAATTATCACAGATTTATAGTTCAACCATTCGTTTTAAAGGTACTGACGAGACCTTTCGAAAGATACCCATCTTGAAAATTTTTGCCCTATATCATCCTGTTAAAAATTTAGAAAAAGCGGGATGGCAACGCAACCTGTAAGACGATTTTTACCAAAAGTTGATAAGCACTAATTTATGTCAAGGTGCAACTACATACCCATTTGTATGAAATTCTGTGCAGTAGTTCCAGAGATACAGTTGCCACAAAATTTTGTCACACACACACAGACAGACAGACAGACAGAGAGACATTTTCTAAAAATGGTAAAATCGTGTTCTACAGCTCTCAAAACGTGTAAATCCATCAAAAACCCGAAATCGAAAATTTTTACGAATCCAATACTTTCTTCTATTGAAGATAGAAGAAAGTAAAAATTATAAGTCAATTTCTAAAACGATATCAAACAAAAAAAAAAGATGCATTGAAAGAACTCTAATTGTAATCCAATGTATAATTATGAATGTTATTATAGGGTTTATTTATTTTTATTTCATTTAATATTTCTTATTTTTAACGCACTAGCCAGGTTTCACATATATATATTGATTCTTGACTTAATGTTTCAAATGTTTCAACACAACTGAGTTAAACCGATATTTTTTAAAACTCGCCAATTTATTCAATTGAAAATTTGATATGTCATCATATGTGTGAAATTTAAAAAAAAAAAAAATTACAGGTGCCATTTTTATCCCAGGAATGATCCAATATTACAGAATTACATAAAAAATTCATTTCTTTTTGAAATACAATAAAATGCACGTGTTAAAACATTAAATATATTAAAATACACTTTAACACACGCAAGTATTTAAAAACATTTGCATGTTAAAAGATTAAAATGACACGAAGCTTTTTGCCAGTATAAACACTGGCAGAGAATACGAAGCATTTATATTCAGGTATTACAATAAATGCAGTTGAAGGTGACGGGTTTTAAAATATTAAAAGAATATCAGGAGGAAACAAGCCAGCAAGTCAACAGGTGAGAAGTCCGTATGTCGTCAAATAAAAAATGCATACTTGGAAAGTGTATTTCTATTGACATCTAATTCAGAAAATCAGGAAAACTCAATTGGAAAGCATACAAATGGACTGAAGTCAGTTAGGAAGTAAAGGTGTGAGGCTTCAAGGAGTTTTCTTAAGTTCGCTAATCTGGAGTTGCGAAGAAGTCGAGTTGGGTTAGAAGTCTTAACTCTGTTTAAAAAGGTACTCTACGAAGGATAGCCAGTAGTTAAGAATTTAAAAGGGGGGAAAAATGATGAATTTATCAATTAAAAAGTTTTGAAGAGTTTAGAAATTTCTTGAAAACTAAGTTGCGTACGAATTCAAACTGATTCTCCAATGCAAAGGACATGATAAAATCGTTCTGTTCTGTCAGTTCTATCAGTTCAGTCTAATACTAAGATCGAGAGGTTTTAGTCCAGTGCAGTCCCGTTCTAGATAGCTCTTGGAATTTAGCATATCTGAAGTATGGTATTGAGCAGTACAGTCAAGTCTGACCCTCCGCCCTCAGTTATGTGGATGCAAATTTACGGGTAATATGAAGCTATTTATTGTTTTATATTTACAGGAAGATATGGGTTACTTATTTTAATACCCGTCTACAGTAGAAGTCTCCTTTCATTTAAGAGCTTGAATAGAAGTTTAAAATTTTGTTCCTTTCTAGAATACGCAGCAGAAATGGAGAGATATGACGAGACCGCACAAGGCCTTTCGTCACAAAGGTATCGCCAAACGCAAAAGTTTTCATGGCAAAATTGTAGACGAAATGGCGAGGTGTTCGGTTGATTTGATAAAGATACAATATGTACATTCCAGGAAGTATAAATTCTTTTAAAAATGGTAAGTTTCATTTTAAAGGGCTCCGACATTATAGAGCTGAGTAGGATAACTGGTGGGCAATATAAAGGTTACATATGTAAAAGTTCCCACTTGATTTTTTTTTTTTTTTTTTTTTCAAATTATGTTGATAAATTTTACGAGTCTAATAAACATTCAATTTTAAACAAGCAGGTTAACTGACAAATAAGGTGCACAAAAGACAATCTAAATTTTCAGAAATTCACTTTTCCCATGATGGCAGAGCTCCATCAATGACAAAGAGAATCTGGTCTCGAATATGGTACACAGGAAGTAATGGTTTCGATCCTAAGTCGCGCTTTTTGGGCCTAGCCTTTCGGAGTCTTCTGCGTTTTTTTTCCCCCCTAAAATTTGCGAAAAAGCGGACTAGAACCCCTTAAGGCATTCTACTTAGAAATTGGACTCACATGCCTTAACCACTACACCACGCATGATGAGATTTCGCAAAGAGGAAATTTTAACTATCATAATAATTTCACTAAGGTGACCGAATTCACAAGTTTTGAAAAACTCATTACAATTAAGTATAAATAATCTTATGACAGTAAGATAGTTCAATTACTTTATAAACTCAGAGGTGCATATGTAGTTGAATAGGTAGAAAATTAAAATTTAGGTTAAAGAATAAAAGTCCTGATTTTAAGAAAATAACCAGTTAATGACCCTTTTAGAATTAAAAACATGAGCAACTTAAGATGCAAGCTAAAATAATGCAAGCACTTCAAAAGTAAATAAGCTTAAGCAGCTTATTTACTTTAGAAGTAGTAATTCCGATTTAAGGGAGGAAAAATAAATAACTTTTGTACATGTCCACTCAGGTAGGTATAACGTTAAGACCTGAATAGAGTAAAATAATTAAAATAGAACTAGTTATATTTACTTTAAGGTTATAATTATTTTTAACAGTTTTTAAATTTAAAGCTCGTTTTGTTTTTCCTGTGTAATGAAACGTATCACAGAATCGGATAAAATGTATTACACTTTACACTTGTTTACCTTGTAATGTTTTTCAGAAGCTTTAAAAGCTGTCAAATACAATTGTGTTTATTGTAATACATGATTACTTCATATTATTGTAAGTTTTATCTAATGATGTCTGGGGTCCTAACTCCAATTGATAATTTGATTTCGAATTGTAATCCACTTCCTACTACCCAAACGAACTGTATTTTTTCCATGTATGACTCCTATAACAATACATGATCAAGCAGTAACAGACTTGAAGGAGGCCTAGGGCTCCTGGAACCTAAACCTTTGTTAAAAATTTCATTTTGTATTTTAACCTACTTCCTACAATCCGATTGAGTTGAAAATTTTCATACATGTAAAACTGTAACAGTAGTCATACTCAAGTAGTCATTGACATATGGATGCTCTGCATCTCCAACTCTAGTTCAATTATTATTATCATTATTTTTTAATTTTAACCTACTTTCTACCGCCCGATTAAGTTAAAATTTTGCATACATGCATAATTCCGAGGACAATGCATGATTATTTAGTAACGAATTTAAACTAGGTTTAGGTCTGGGTCTTTAAATCCAGAAAAATAAATTTTTTTAGTTGTAAGTCACTTTTTGCTGGCTAAACTTTTGGCAAACATATATATTTGCAAAATCCACTGAACTGGTAAATTTAGCCCATTTCGAAATAAAAACTTTTTTTTTTAATGTATGTATCATTTAGTTTTACGTTTAACGGTAGAATAATGCCTAGGTTGATCGCGTGCATTGATGTGATAATTTTAACGTTAATAAAGATTTTCTTTTTTATTTAAGTTGATGTCAAAAGAAAACAGGAAATCTTGTTGATAGAAAAAAAAATATTAGAACATTCTCATCAGCAAACTATACTAATACAATTGCACGGGTCGTTAAATAAGCTAGTACAAAATATAGCACGTTAAAATATGTTTCTTTAATAATCTCACTTCTCGAGCGCTCACAGTCGGTACTTCGCAAATATTTGAGTATAAACGTATATGTGTTCATTCTGTGAAGACAATTCGATACATTCACGATTCGAACAAAAATGTGTTTATATCATTTTATAAGTACCGCAATATTCAAATACTTATATTTTACGTATATCATTTATTTAAGGAAGAATTTACGGATATTTTATTTTTTCCATAAACTAAATTGAAGCAATATTTATTGAAATGCTATAGAATATATTGAATCTCTTAATATAATAAAAATAAATAAGTTATTTCTATACCAAGTACTTGTATTGAAAGTTTATTCTAACATTCATTTAAATTTTATTATCTTTATGATTTTGAAAAATTGAAATAAAACAAATAAAAGTAAAAACGTAATTCTTTTTACTTCATTTTATTAAAATCGAAGACTTCTTTTATCAAGAAAATTTTATTTTTCCATCTAGCTTTTGATTCTTTTTGAAGATGACTTTTAGATTTTTGATTTAATTTCTTTCAAAATAATAACATTTCTGAAATTAAATTATTTATTTCTTTTATTCGATTTCCTTAAAGCAGATATCTTTCATGTATTTTCTTTATAGAGGAGTGAAGAGATATGAATTTTCAAATGAAGAAAGATTTTAATATAAACGATATAATTCAATTATTGTACTGAATAAAATGGGTAAAATCATTTTTCATAAATAGTTTTGCTTTTATATTATTTAAAGTGCTTTTATAATATAAAAAAATATATCTATAGCTGTGGTGGCCACTTCTCATTCTTAAGATGATTCCAGTTTCATTTGTTTGGATTTTGAAATGTTTCACATAGCTTTCAGCTCTTATATTAAATATATAAACTCATTCCTTAAACCATACATATATGTATATATATAAAGTAACAAAATGAAGTGGAATAGGGAAAACTAAGAAGTAAAAACTAAATAGATGAATAAATTACCACGATAATTCACAATAGCATTATTTTGAAAAAAAATATGAGTAATTTGACTAGTATAAATTGAATAGAGATATAAAAACAAGAATAATACTTTAATATAATTCCGTTAAAAAGGCATATTATAGTATTAGCCAGAGGAAGCTTATAAAAAATATAATTAAGAGTGTTGTAAACGAACAAACATTAACGAAACTAAACCGTAAGAACAATTTGAAAGCTTAATTATAAGGAACAGAAAAAATGCTCAAAATGTAGAAATATCTCTTCAGGGTTCTCTATCACTGCATTGGCTCACTATCTCTGCTAGCTGTCGGTCAATAAGTGAGGACGTGTAATGAGCGGTCGTTGGATTTTTGTTTTTGTAAAATGAGAGTAAAACTTGAGCAGTGATATTGCATCCAATTTTACCAAAAGCTAAGCGTTACCCGAACGGAAACCATTCAAAATATTTAACAGGCTTTTGTGACGATGTCACCTTACGCATAAAAGAGTGGTACAAACGCTTCAAAGATGGCCGCACAACAGTGAACATGTTAACCGTTTTCCTTGACTTCCGCGGTGTGATACATCATGAGTACGCACCACAAGGCCAAATTATCACAAAGGAGTATTACCAGGAGTTCCTTCGTCACCCTTGTGATGCCGTGCGACGCAAACGATAGGATCTGTGAGCAGCGAAAACTTAGAAGCTTCATCATGATAACGCGTCTGTCCATTCTGCGCATTTGGTTCAGACTTTCATTGCCAACAACATTCATGGGGTTCGTCAGGCTCCCTACTCACCCGACATGGCTCCCTGTGACTTTTGGCTATTCTACAAGCTGAAAATCCACTAAAAGGGTCCCGATTTGAGTCAAGAGAAGACACCATGCGGAATTCGGCGGCACTGTGGCACAAAGAAAGTCATGTTGTGGCCACAACATACTATTTTATTTTGTCGTACGACAACTTGTATTTTCCCATTGCATATATGCATGCATGCATATAAAATGTTAAATTCGAAAATAATGTGATTACCTAACAGTCGAATTTATTTCTCATTACATTAACGCTGGTTTTTACAAGACAATATGATAACCGATATTTACTTGAGTGTGTTTATATAATGAGGGGAATGTCACGCCTGAAATATCTCATTTCTCAGTCTATTTCCCATGCTTGCCAATTTTTACGTTTTTCAACTGCCTGAAAATTTTAATAGAAAACGCTATTTTATTATTCAGCGAAAATTGTTGCAGAAATCTATAAACAAATATTTCTAATAAAACTTTTCCGTCGGGCAAAAAGCGTAAATGTTTGCAGGTACTGGTTCTGTTATGCTCAAATTGCTTAAATTATTAAAGTGAGCAAATTACATAAAATAAATAATAATAATAATTTAAAATTCCAGACCCAAATATAAAGAGTCCTTTTTAATAACTCCTATATGCTTTTAAAAATATCTATAGGCTGATTCGGACCATGTCTCGTTTCGAATTTATTTTTCTGCATTAATATCTGACAATGTAAATAAAATCTGATGTCAATGCCTTCTAAATACTTCTTACATCTAGACATAATGATATCTTTTGCAAGCCTATAACACTAAATACCTTCATTACGATGTTTCGAAAATAAACCTTAAATTAGCATCTTGACTTAAAGCGAAAAAGTAATAAATAAATGAAAACACATTAAACAAATAAGCCATTTCTGTAATGCAATTTTCTTCTCAAACAAAAATAATAATCTTTATAATTGAAAGCGCCAGTATTTAAAGAGCATCGTGCACTTTAAACAGTACTTAAGCTGAAGGAAAATTAATTTATTTTATACTAAAGTCGTTTGAAGCTATAATGCGCAGTCAAAAGGAACAGTTGTTATTAACATGCTTAATTGATTTTTTTTATCTTCTTTTTAGAGAACAGATACTGTTACACATTGTATGAATTAGGGAAAAAGAATTTACTTTGAGATGAAAGTTAATAAAATTAAAACACGATTTAAAATATTTTCTTTTTATGAATATATATATATATATATATAAAGTAAGGATAGAAATCCCTCTGACATGACCTTGTTTTAAAAATTCCATTGTAAGCTCTATAATTAAAATTAAATACATTTAAATGCATATGTAATTGCAATCTAGCGAAGAAAAAACTATATTTTAAATAGATTTTTTTTTTTAATAAATTGAATCAATTACTTTTTGACATATTTTGTTATATCGTTATCAATTTTATTGTTTATCTCTTTATTAAAAATATTTGTGGTTAATGTAAGAATATTAATAAATCTATTTTTCTAACGGTTGTGAATTATACAATTATATCCCAATGCATAAACCTAGAAATGTCGCTGTAAAATGTTGAAAACACCTAAAAACCATACACGTCGCTTTTTCAGAGTGGGGACTTCGGTGTTTCGAACAACTAAACTGCAAATAGCGCGAATTGCAAAGATTTTGTTTGTGGGTGATACCCCAATGCAAAAAAACATCAAAATGTTGCATTAAAGTGTTGCAAAGAGCAAAAAACCACAAAATTAAACAAAATTCGAAAATTGTATTCCGAGGGGCATCAACAGATATCAAAACCGTACTCTACGCAGATTTTTGAAATAAGCATTTGCACTACAAAACGACCGACGCAACTCTAAATTTAACTTTTTTATAACTTTGTCATCCATACAGTATAGGATATTGTGGAGACATCGAAAGGTTTTCTTTTATCAATTGACATCCTTTCTATTAACTATCTGCAAAAAAATAACACATAGACCTTTGGAGGTTCGAACACACGTCCTTCGTGTAATTACCACGAATCTTTAACCAAGGGAACTAATGGGCCACGGAAAATTCTTTTCATTTATGTTTAGATCTCCAGAGTCGATCGTTTAAGAAATTTATGTGTTCTAATTAATTAAAAAAACTAATTAAAAATTCGGAAATCCGTCTTCGAGGAGCGTCAAGTTAAAACGTACATTTATGCAAAATTCTATAGCTCTGCGATCAATCACTTGCCTACAAAGTGATGGGCATACCCTACTCCCCTCCCACGTCTTTTATTGTATGTAGAGATAACGCATGCACTAACACAAGGACCTCTTCTATTTTCAAGACATTTTCTATCACTAATTTTAAATAACTTTTCTCATGAAATATCCGATAAAAAAATTATTAGTGATAAAATTATTCTTCATAAATAACAGTTGAAAATGTCCTGACGAAAAGGTGGACTTTGAGGTCTAATTAACAGAGGTCATTTAAAAAATAGCGGTATTTATACCAATATTTTTATTTCCGCGATATTCCGTTCTTTTACCATCTTTTCTCTAATAAAGGAAAATAACGCTGATCAACAACAAAATTGTAAAGAAGCATATCTGTATAGATTCTGTGCTCCTGAAAACGAAGATGATAATTAAAACTAAAATTAGTTGTAGATTTTTTTTTTTTTAACAAGCATTTATTTATTTATTTATTTTTTCATTTTTGTAGAGAATTGTTATGCAGTAAATGTTGCGGAATGAAAAGATACTTCACATTCCTAAACATTAAAAGAAAATATACAAAAAGTTACAATTGTTGCTTGATTCGATTTTATAAATTTACCAAAAAGTATTTGATTTTCGATTTCATGAAAATTTATATTTATTCTCTTTTTACAGATTTTTTTTTTTTTTTTTTTTACAACTTGTTATTATCTGTTTCTCGTTTATGCGTTGAATTTATTGTCGAAACGTACAAACTCAAAACGTGCAGATTCCAAATGCCTTTGGCTGTTAGCCTGCATGTATGTATGTAGTCGCTATATCGACCGTAAAAATCATCCTATTCACTTGTAATTGGGTACACATATTTATAAGCCTTAAAGAATTATCTGTATAGTTTTTAGTGTGTATTCTATTTTTAGTTCGTGTACAGGGACACACCAATTTTTTTCTTATCTTTACGGTCAAGTGAGAGAATTTGTTTATATTGCAATAGTGGCAGAAAAAATATTCTGTGATTGACTTTCAAACTGGTATACATGCTCAAGCACCACACAAAAATAGTTGTAGAATTTTTTGTGTCTCTATTGTTTATGGATCGTTTACAGAGATACACTAAAGTATTTTTATCGTTACAGCCTATGGGCAGATTTTCGTTTAAGCGCGTCTTATACTGCATTCAAGAAAATGAAATGAACATGCATTATTGAAGAAAAACATCTTTTTTTCGTAAAACATATGTGCTTGGGCATAATAATGAATGTACAGTACCTTATAAAAGTGTTTGAAAAACATCTTATTCATCCAAATTATGTCACCGAACAATTTTTCATGAGCTACATATAGAATAAGTTGTATAGTGTTTACTGGCGTATAGGATGTTCATGGCTCTCTTACAGAGACACACAAAAGAATATCGTGACATTAGATCCTATGGACCTATTTCTATTTTAGCGCATTTTAAAGCGTTTGTGCTGCGTTGAACATTATAGAAATAAAATACATTTTTGAGATTTTTAAAAGCATGTTTTCTCTCGAAAAAGGTATGTAAACACTAATCGATTTATTTAGAGACCACACAAAAGAAATACCATGACATTCTGTAATCCTCCAAATGAAGCCAAATAGGATTTAAATGTTAATGAGTTGCAATAAATTAGTTGTATACTTTTTATTAGTATCTATAATTACTGTGGCTCGTGTACAAAGACATTCAAAAGAATTTTACCATTAAGTCCTATAAACGGTACTTCGTATAAGTGCATTTTAACATAGTCACTCTCCATTAAACGCAATGAAATAAACATATATAATTATAAACTATTTAAAAGCATGTTTTTTTTGCGGAAAATGGTAGACATAGAATCGATAGTTAGTTTACAGAGCCACACAAAATGATTCTGATACGCTGTTTAAGAATTTCGCATCCAATATGGTACAAGTATTCATAAGCTACAAGGAATCAACACAAGGCTATGAGTTACGAGGAACTATATAAACACACATATAGAGAAATATATATAGACAGACAGATAAAACGACGGATTGTGGGGGACGGGAGGCCCCGCAGAAACGTATATGGTTATGTAGCAAGTTAATAATAATAATAACATATAATTATTTTAAATAATATGAAATAAATACAAATGATGTTGAGTAAGGTTGGTTGGTTGGTTTTTTTATGGCGCGAGATCCAGAATAGGATATTCTGCGCCAAACTTTGTCTGGATGGGGGGGGCGGGACCCCATCAATAAATAAAAGCTCAAAAGTACAAATAAAAACACAAAACAAGAAAAATAAAAGGGCAAAAAGTAAAGAAACAGTGTATCTAATAAGAACATATATAAAACGTTATAAACAATGTATATAATAAAAAACAGACGTAAAAAATTAGAAACTGTATATATAATAAAAACAGATGTAAAAAGGTAATAGTGTATATAATAAAATCAAAAGTAAAATATTATAAACAGTGTATAAATTAAAATCAGATATCGAAGTAAAAACTTGCCATTTTTAGAAAGTGGGTCATTGGGTGATGAGGATGAATACCTATCAGGTTTGTCAAATTTAGTGATGATGAATTAAAAATATATCTACATATATGACGAAGGCATGGGCAATCAGTGAGTATAGGGCTAATGGTAAGTGAATCAGTATGACAGTTGGGACAAGTAGGTTCCTCTTGCCCCAGTAATAATAAGACTACTATATAACAGGCTGAATCATTCGCCGCCATTTGTACGTCAAGTCCGTCATTGCTAAACTAAAGATTACTATATAATAGTCTTATATAGTCTCATATAATAATCTTATATGGTAGTTCGTCACTGCCAAACCTAAGACTATTATATAATAGTCTTATATAATCTCATATAATAGTCATATACAATAGTCTTAGTTTTAGCAATGATGGACGGACAAATGGCGGCGAATGATTCAGCATGTTATATAGTAGTCTTAAGTAATAAGTGCTTGTGGGTGAGTTTAGAATGTCGTATTCTGAGACGAGTGACAACTACATCGTACTTCCTTGGTGCAAGTGTTGGCCAGACTGTTATGTATGGTTTGATCTCTTGTAATTTATTATTTTCTGAACATTACCACTCTCTTTGCCAAATGTTTTTAAGAGACTGCTTTAAATTTTCATATGGAACTGGGCAGTTGAGAGTTGCTAAAGCCTCTGTTGAGTAAGGAGTGATACGTTGAGTCTTCTGATCTACAGATCCACTAGTTTTAGCTCTCCTGACAAGTATCGCTACTGTTGTTGAGCAGTAAACCTCTCTAATCGGTGACAATGTAAAATGCTACTGTCTTAAACAACCCATAATCGTTGTTTAGTTGTCAAATCTGAGACCAAGGCAAATCCTGTGTTCACATTTCGTTTGCAACAAACGAGTATTTGCTTAATTAGGTTATTCGTAGAGGTCGTCAGTGCACGTTGTTTCAAGATAATCTACAAAACATCCATAAAATTCTTATTTTTGCTTATTTAGAAATAGAAAGATAATTTCGTATATGTATATAAATTTAAGATAAATAACAATAATAATTTTTTAAAAAATCTAATTTTTAAATACGCAAGGTAAAATGAACCATTTCATATTATGCAAGAGTTATTTTAAATCTCCATAACTCAAGAATGAAAGCATTCTCAAAGGAAATGTTATATCCATGTGTTTATCATCGATTACTGCCTAAACATTTATCGAGCTTAAGGAATAACTGCTCAGAATGAAGCGTTTGCACACACCTGCTATTCCCATTTCCACATGAATGGGTATTTACGCATTCATGGAAATCATTGAGCATTAAGATATCTCATAGAATATCAAATAATAACAATTAACTATACTTTTAAACAAAAACAGTGTGGTTCACAAAATAATTTGTAGAATAATGCAAACAAATTAAAAAGAGATTATTTTATTTTTCCGTTTGAATAATTATTTTCATATTTGTTAAAATTCTGTTTAAATATAACGATTTGATAGGCACCACTTTAATATTGAATTTACTATTTTTAAACAGATTCATATTATGGACTAACGTTTTATACTCATAAAGAAAATAAAATTATATTAAAAATTTATATATATCTTTTTTTTTTTTTTTTTTTTTTTTTTTTTTTAAGTGCATTAAAACATTTACGCTGCAATCTGGTCTGTATATATATAGATAGATAAAGGGCTGCCCCCTTTTTTTTTTTTTTACAATGGAATATGCATTGTAAGATGCATCGTGTAAGAACAAGACGTAAACATCGTATGCCATACACGCCACAAAGATTTAAATAAAGCAAAATCTTTGGAAAGTGAATAATGTGACGTCATTGGTATAACAATATATTCAACAACAGAAATAAAAGGAATAAATACTTAAAAAAAAACTAAAGAACTCGCTTTTATTGAAATGTGAATTAAAAAATTAAAAAAATAATTTATAAATGTAAAGTTTTTATTGGATAGCACTAAGATGTTCCACACACCTGGATGTAACCTAATCCTTGAACTAATCTTCAAATAAGAATAAAATATTAATAAAAAAAATAGATAAATATAACTTACATTAATGGAAAAATAATCGTTACATTCTCATAATTACTCTGTGTATATAAATAGTCCGCGATCAAAAAATTTATGAGAACTGAAGTCGAACACCGCACGCCTTTTTCCCTCATTAAAGTAAGTTATATTTATCTGTATTTTTATCAATATTTTATTCTTATTCGAAGTTTAGTTCAAAAATTATGTTACATAGAGTTTTCAGACATTTACTGCTATCCAATAAAAACTTTACATTTATAAATTATTTTGTACTTTTTATTTCACATTTCAATAAAAGCGTGTTCTTTCTTTTTTTAAAGTATAATTTTATTTTCAAATTTTTGGGCTTAAAGAGAAATTTAACCTATAACCAATAGCACTCATGTTTTTACATTTTATTAAAATATCACTTATTTCTTTTTAGTCTTAAACAAAAATGAACCTGTAAGTAATGACACTTAAGTTTTTTTCATTTTTTTATTTTAATAAACTATGTTTTTTCAACTCTTTTGGTATTAAAGGAAATCTGAACCTATAAGTAATGACAATCAAGGCTTTGCATTTTATTAAAATATCATTTATAATTTTTTCAGTCTTAAACAAAAACGTCCCTGTAAGTAATGACATTTAAGTCTTTTTACTTTCCGAACACTATAGTGAGGAAAGTATTGTAATCATGTCAAAAATCCGAATTTGAGATTTTGATGTTTCTATACGTTTTGATGTCCCCTGAGTCTTTTCACTATTTTTGCGATGATGTATGTATGTGTGTGTGTATGTCTGTGAGTGAACACAGTAGCGTCTAAACGCTTTGTTCGAATAAGCTGAAAGTTGGTACGTAGGTTGTAACTCAACATAGTACGAACCCTATAGATTTTGGTGAATCTAGCACTTATAGTTTTTTTACAGGGACAAAAAGAAAAAATCTGTATCATTATGGCCTATGGGACCAAATTTTTAAAAGTGCGATAGCATCTAAACGCCTTATTCAACTGAGCAAGAAATTTATACACATGTGATAGGTCACAGTTACATCAACGGTATAGATTTTGCTGAATCTAGCGCTTACAGTTTTTTTACAGGGACACAAAGAAAAATTCTTCATCATTATGCCCTATGGAACCAAATTTTTAAAAGTGCGATAGCATCTAAACGGCATATTCAATTGAGCTGAAAATTTATATGAATATTATAAATCACTGTTGCACTAACTATAAGCATTTTGGTGAATCTAGCATTTATAGGTTTTTACAGGGACACAACGAAAAATTCTTTATCATTATGATCTATGGGCTCAAAGTTCAGTAGCGTTAAATAAAACATCGTGTAATATATGGACAAACATACTCAAACACTCTATTATGTTTTTTTCTCTTTTGTTTGTTTAACACCTCCTTTTTCTTTACTTTATCTACAAAACTGTTAATTACTCAATGTTCGGAAAGTCGAGTGGAGTCACTCCAGATTTTTTATTTTAATAAACTATAATTTTACTACTATTTTAGTATTAAAGTAAAACTGAACCTACAAGTTTTGACACTTATGCCTTTAGAATGAATCTAGCTCAAATTGTTTTCATTCATGTCTTCGCAATCAAGCTTAAAATTCTTTCATTCATGTCTTCGCCATCTAGCCATTTAATCTAATGCATCATCATCACACCAATCTTTCCAGCTAGCTTTAAGCAGAGAAATTCTTTTATTTGAAGACCATGCAGTGACTTTCTGCGACTCATCGCCCCTGAAATTTGACCAACTTGGCCAGCAACAATAATATTTCGTTGACACGTGATCCCAAATATATAACAGTATAATCTACCGTGGTGCAGTAGATGCTCAACTCAAAATTAATGTTAACATTTGCTATTCAGCGGTACCATAACTGTATTTAAAAGAAAAATTATCTCTATTGGTTTAATTACATGCACGCCGTCTGTACCAAAATCGACCCTGATTGTATGGAATGTCTGTATTTTACACTTAATCGCGTCGGAAGAGTGGCCAGATAATTTCAGTGATATTACTTTTTCTTACCCACGTATATATGTGGTAGAGAAAATATTGTTTTTGGGTCAAATTTTTGGAATTGAGTTTCTTTTTCATTTACACGTTTTGTGGCCCTCTGAATCCACAAAACATGCTTTTAGCAGTTGGCCTGTTTGAGTGTGTTTGTTATCAGATTATCTCAAAAATAAATAACGAATGTCGAAATTCGGTATTCTAAATATGTATCATATATTGATGCTACACTAAAATTTTCGTTGAGATCAAATGGATTGTGTACAGGGACATACAAGACAAATAAAATACATTACGCTTACGAGGAACATTTCTGGTCAGTACAGTGTACCCTCTATAAGCATGACAAAATGGAATTAACATATTCTTTTACATGCGTAAAACATTTTTTGTGTAGATTGGGGTATGGAAAACATTCATTATTCGTTTACAGGGCTACTCAAAGTATTTGGATATATTGGGGCTATACTTGGAAATTGTTAGAAGCGTATTTTATTTTGAGTAGGTATTTTTAATATAAAACTGAATTTAAGTACACAGTGAGATGCGCATACAGCTTATAGACAATATACAAGGCAAAATATTAAAAGGGGACTTGGCGCTAGGTCCAAGTAAAAACTACAATCTCTAAAACACAAGAGAGAAAAATTTGGGAAACAGACAGTTGTTTCGATAGCATTTAGCTTGCCATCTTCAGTGCACTGAAGTCGCTAAAAGCTACCGAAACAGCTGTCTGTCTCCCAATTTTTTTTCTCTTTGACGTTTCAGACGTTATAAATTTTCTCGGATTTAATATACAAGGTTACCCAAAATTACGCTACACACTCTTTTCTATTGAATATAATTGATGAAAGTGCTAAATTTTACTATTTCGACGAATACTCGTCAGGAAGGAAAATTAATTTCTCATACCCATACTGTGGACAAAATATTTTTCGAAGATCTATTTTCAACTTTTTTTTTTCTTTCTTTCTTTATAATATCATATTTTGAAGTGTCCAGAAAACGAAATTCCAATTTTTGGCGATTGATATGTATGTATATCTGTTATTAAAAAACTTAAAAACAATTAACTGCAGAAATCTTTTTTTTATTATATTGAAATGCAAGGTAAGCGGTGGGAATGACACACCAGATTATTTACATACTTTAAATCTAAAAAAAATAAATAAATAAAAATAAATAAAAAAAGAATTATTATATATCGACGTTATGCTTTACTTACCAAGTATTTGGACATTTTCGAATTTAGACATTTTGTCAAATATCTAGAAAAAATCTTTTGAAATCATCTTGAAACTTTGGTAGTGTGAAGAACACGTTATACCTCATATATTTAAGGAAAAGCTGTATCCCAAAAAAGAAAAAAGGACCAGAAAAAAAATAAATAAAAATCAAAAATGTTTTGGATCACCCTGTAAAAAGTAATACTTGAAATGCATTTTGGCTATAGCATGTGATTAAGAGGAATTTTCTCATCCGTATAAATTTTTAAGAGACTACCACATATATTCATGGAGACATAACGGTATTTTTAAAAAACTACCAAAAAATTTCCACTTTTTTTAAAAATCTATAGCACGTAACGTATTGGACCCAGAGCAAAGACATTTTCAGAAGCATTGGCATACTTCATTAGACTGCAAACAGAATGCAAAAATGCTAAATATCTTACAAAATATGAGCATTTTTACTAAATAATTTTTATCTACGCATGCGCTCGCTCTTAAAAAAAGTTCATTTGCATAACAGAATAGCCAAATGCATTGAGCAACTTATATGAAAACACCGAAACAAATATCATGTAAATTTAGAGAGTTATGAGAGATAGAACGAACAAAATTTCAGTTCTTCACACACACACAAAAAAAAAAAAAAAAAAAAAAAAAAGAGAGAGAGAGAGAGAGAGAGAGAGAGAGAGAAGAAGATGATGATAGGGGTTTTTATCGATATTTCTTTACAATCAGCGAACACTGTATTGCCATTGGGCATTGACTGAATGAAAATAAAAATGTGAGTAAACCCCCTTATAGTTTAGTCTTTGTTTTGAGAGAACTGAAATTCTGTTCATTCTGTCTCTCATAACTCTCTAAGTTTATACGATATTTGTTTGGGATTTTCATATAAGTTGTACAATACAGTTGCTGTTAAATTATGCAAATGAAATCTTCCGTTGCATGCATTAATAGTTACATAGATCGAAAGCATGTAAAATAAAATAAATTAAAATAAAATTGAAATACTGTGGCACTAAAGGGCTCGTGAATTTTAATTGACGTTATTACTGTTTCCGAATGCTTTTTTATTGTTTCCGTGTATCCGAATGGAAAAGGAAAAATAATTATCCAAAAAAGAAGATCATTAAAAAAAAATGTCATCACTTTGAGGTAGACTAAAGAAGCACGTCTCGGAAACATCAAATTAAAAATAATATTAAACGAGAGGCCTATTTCTTTAAGTTTATGTTAAGTCGGAATTTTAATTTATAATTTGTGCGTACCATCATTATTGTTTTAAAAATTGTGATTCTTTTTTCTATTTTTGAGAGTGGAAGGAAGGAGAATAGTGAATATTTATCACATGAGCAGAGTTTGATTTAAAGCCGTAAATATTTTTCCCAATCAAAAAAGAAACGTAATTTTACTTTTGAAAATTTTATTATCTATATAATATTCTCTAACGTGGACCAGTTACGATTAAATTTTGTCGAAACGATACGATAGTGACATAAGATGTTATCCGATTAATCAACAAAGATGATAAATTCAGCTGCTAGATTTTGACTACAAAAATTTAATGTACATTTTCTTAAAGAAAATGAAACATATTAACTATTTATGCTGAAATATACGCTCAAAATCTCATATTTAGAAGTATATTTAAAAGAATTTAAAGCCAGTTAAGCCTCGTATTTCAGCATTGGCTATTCAGCAAGACGCAGCGGTAGTGAAGCCGTCGATTGATTGAAATCAGAATCATCATCATAAGATTTTAGCATCCAGATTGGATTCAGAAAATCTTAAATTTGGCTGCTAGACTTCCGAACAAAAATTTAATCTAATACATTTGAAATGCACGTTTTCCTAAAGAAATTAAAAAAAAAATATTAACTTTTTGTATGAAACATATGCTCAAAATTTCGTATTTAGAAGTACATTTGGAAGAATTTAAATCCGGATGAGTCTCGGATTTCATCATTAGATATGCGACAAGACGGTGGTGGCGCCATCTACTGATGAAAATCGAAATAATCATATCACGATACAATTTTAATATAGCAAATATTTAATATCCTTTTGAGAACTTTTAATTAGCAGAAGAAACAATTATTTTCTAAAGTTGAAATTATAATGCAAATATCAAAGATTTAAATGTTTTTAAATGAAAAAAAAAATGAAAAGAAAAAAACTGAAATTTTCCACTAAGTGTTTATATTTATAGGATTTTTCTAAAAATCTTATTAGGTATGTATGTACAATCACAAAGATGTTCAGCGTCGGAAATGGTTGAATTAAATTAATAGTAAATTTTTATTTTACTGAAATTTTGTGTACCATCTAGTATAGGTAGATTCCTATAAATTTACAAGTTTTAAATAAAGCTGTTTTTGTATATGGCTAAATATGGGACTTCTGAATTTTGCAATATTTATCTTTTTTTATCGATCTTATCATAAGAAAGTTACTCGAGTATGCGGTACTATGTATTTATTCCTTGATATCGTAGGAGGAATGAAACATTTTCCTTCTATTTTCAACTCGCAGCTACAGAGTATATGGCTGTGTAAAGATGTGCTTTCTTTACGGATAACTTAAATGATATTAATCAGACAAGTGATTTTTTAAAGTACTTTTTAAAACTGCATTACTTTGATATCAACAAAATAATGAATAATAACAACTGACTGGTTTGTCGTCGCAAAAAAAAAAAAAAAAAAAAAATCAATTTATAGCCGCATTAGCAACCTAAAGATTATATTTAGGCTGCAGTTCAATAGACATCCATAGCAGCGCTCCTATCTATGTAAAACACCATATCAAAAAATTACTATAGTTTCCAATGGAAGAGGACAGTCTGTACAGCTGTATACCCTAACAACAAACTTATTCGTAGTACATCCTGAAGATATCCCTACGATGTTTTTCCTTCCATAGGATATTCTGAAGATGTGATGTGGAGAAGATGTTCTTTTAGGGATATTTTGTGGTTCATGTACATGAAAACATAAAGAAGGTGTCGATCCGCTGCACCAGTACCCCGTGTGTGGCGGCTGTAGGATTGTATATTGGTCCAGTTGTTTCTTGAAATTGGAGGACTTCATTTTTCAAAGTCGAGAATCACCATTTAAAATCTTAAGACAGCAGTTGAATCTTGCTTCCATGCATCCTAAATTAACAGCGTATCGACACCTATTTAATGTCATTCTGAATTTAGTTAACAGATTGACTTGGGACTGGCAGGCGATCGAGAGTTATAAAGTTCCAGAGGCCGCAGCGGATATCGGTTGAGCTGCAGTAATGTGAAAACATATTGCTGATGTGGAAAATTAAAGTCCAAAGTCATTGATTACAGAACACGAAAAGATCCAGAAGCCAAATTGTAATGCCAGAAATTGATTATACTAGTACAGAATATAAAGGTCATTTAAACAGGATATTAAGAATGGGCTATGAGTGAAAAGCAATATTTTTTTCATCTTTTTTTTAGTTTCTTATTCAGAATAAGAATCTTTATATGTTTAATCTAAAAGACAGTTGAAAATCGAATTATTTTATCTGCATGGCGCATGTTTTGGATGTGTTTGTGTCGATTTACAGTCGGCAGCAAAATTATTCGAGCGCTAGCAATAATTCCAATATAAAAAATGTACACTTAATGCTGCTTTGTTAAATAAATTCCTTGTCGAGTCATTTCCTTAGTCGGTCTAAGAGCACTATATTACAAGGATTTACTTTACAAGACAGTATTAAGTGCACGTTTTTTATGTAGTAATTATTGCTAGCGATCGAATAATTTGCTGCCGGCTGCAGTTCACTTTTATGAGAATTTCATGAAAAAGCAAGAAAAGTTTCAAACGGTTACGCCGACGAGCGCGATCTACGCATGTTTTAAAAAATACTATCAAAATTACAATTATTAGAAGATCTAAATCTAATTCGCCAGTACATTTAATGAAAAATAAACAAATTAATACAGTGAGTAAAAGACTGGTATATTCAGGAATTTAATAAGAATCAGATGAAAAATTTTACACAACATTGTAATTTTTGACTTGACATTTTATACCCATAGCAATCTACGCTGTTTTAAAATGAATAGGTTGCGTATTTAAAACATATAAAAAAAAAAAGTATTTTTCTTTAAATTCATAAAGTAGGTAGAAAACAATTTAAAATCTTATCACGAATGGAAAAAGAGGTTTGGTTAACATTAAATATTATATTCAGTTACAAATTCAATTTTCAAACTAATTACCTGTCTCATTTATCATACAAACTTTCACAAAATACGTAACGGAATCTTACACGACATAGTTTCATTAACAGACGTTGTCAAATTCGCACTCGCAATTTCTACTTTGACATTTAATACATCATTCTTTATCTAGATTTTCAGCAAATTTTTTTCTAGCGGACTGATACAGTTTTATTCTCAAGTCTATTTTAAAGTTTAAATTTAAAAGAACAGATATTAGCTGTTAAATTGAAATATATATATATATATATATATATATATATATATTTCGAAACTAGTTTTTGAATTATTCATAAACACTTCTGAAATATCTGAAGCCTATGTAAACCGTTTTATTTCAAATATTGTAAATTTATTGGGTAAATCTTGCTAACAGCGATATATAGGGTGCGCATAAAATAGCAGAAGTGTTTTAGAGCCTTATGGTTTTTAATCTAAAGGATTAAAAAAAAAACTTCCGTATGTGCACGGTTGTTTATGCAGTTTTGATTTCCAATGAAAAAAAAAAAAAAAAGTTCCAAAAGTCATTATTAGGGCCACATTTGTGGTCAAGGAAAAAAAAAAATGCATAAACGCGTTTCATATACAACTATCATGTAGATCCAAAAAGACCCTTTATCTGCCAATTGCAACATATGGTTGAAATTGGGGTTACTCTGAAATGGATTAAGCGATTTCAGGAAACTTTCGGGTTTAGTGTTCTTTTGGAGAGTGCTAAAATGTTTGCACTTACCCTGATCTTTAGAAAAAATTGCGTTTGCTCTTAACCCTTTATTGGCTAATTGCAACATATGGCTAAAATTTGGATAACTCGGAAATGGGTACATCGATTTTAAAGAAAATTTGACGCTAAGTGATTTTTAGGGTGCTAAAACCTTTGCACTTATCCTGATTTTGAGAAAAAAGTCGCCTTTGCTGTTAACCATTTACCGGTCAATTGCAACATATAGCAGAAGTTGAGTTTACTCGGAAATAGATATAGAGATTTATATGGAAGTTTGAGTTTGAATGTATTTCGGGGTGCTAAAACGATTAGACTTATCTTCAAGAAAATTGGCGTTTGATGTTAACCCTTTATCGATCGATTGCAATATAAGGCAAAAATTTGTTTTACTCGGAAATGAATGTAACGATTTTGATGAAAGTTAGGGAATAAATGTTTCTGGGGTATGTCATCGACCTGACATATCCTCATACAGGAGAATTCACATTCATTGTTAATCCTTTATCCGTCAGTTGAAAAGAATTGGCAGAAATTTGGTTTGCTCGGTAAAGGATATAACAGTTTTGATGAAAAATTTAATTAATTTAACAGGGAGAAGCCCCGCTCATCGCTATTGGAGCGATGTTGAACGATTCAATGTCGAGACAAAAGGGGACTACTCCGAGGTTTATTGAAAGAAAAAATATAGAAAGTTTCGCCAGACTTGTAGCCCAAGACTGGCAAAGGGCGATGAGGTTAAAATAATAATTGAGAGAAAAGTTCTTGGTTTGAATTAATTCTGGTCGATAAAGTTCATTTAGAGTTCATGAGGTAAACAGCTGAAACATATTAAGATAAGTGCTGTGGTGCAATCACCTGTTGCCAGGCGTGCGCTCCTCGTGACAAGGGGCAACAGGTTACTGATGTTGAATCCATTTCTACAGCAGAACATGTACATGATACTCTTGTAGACGTTGCTCTTGAGGAGGTCTAGGTTCCTGTCTGAGATAGTAGGCAGTGTTATTGATAACAACATTAATCAGTGGCATTTGATATGTCCATTAATAGAGAGAAAATCTTATTGAGTTTGTTAATTAGATTGGTCTAGCTGAAACGTTGTCCAGCCAGTTTACTGGTCTGGGGGAAGAATTTCTGATATGGTGGGCAGAAATGAGGACACAGTTCTTATAATGTGTTAAAAAATCAAAATATTTTACGAATGCACGTTGTAACGGAACTACATATATTTCGGTTCATAAATAATTCTAAACAGTTTAAAATGTTATCTGTCTCTCTCTCACTCTGTATATATGTATATATATATATATATAATAAACTTTAATCAGGTTCTTTAAAAAAAATAAAATACATCGATATTTGAAAAATAGAACTTAATGCAGAAAAATAAATAAATCATATAAAGTGGTACATTTTGGGATAACAAAGTGGATTTATTTTTAATTTTCCAATTAAAATAGGCACGATTACTAAAATTTAGAAAACATAAGCATTATCTTAATTAGTATTTTAGTGAGGATTACTTGTTATTTACAAATTTATGGAATAAAATTTTTTAAAGTTTATTTCTTTTCTTTTCATTTTTTTTTTTTTTTTTTTTTTTTTTAATTGTAGTGAAAAAAAAATGAAAGAATAAATTTTCAAAAAAATATGAATTAATATTTTATAAATAAACGCTTGTTTTGAAATTTTTTTAATTATTTTTAGATCCTGGTATCATATGCAAAAATTAATAATGTCCATCTTTCAATTTGTCCCATTAATGGGATTTACGGTTTGTGTATAGCATCAGATTCATAACACATTTAAGTAAATTATTTTAACCCTTTAAATGGCGACGCGATATGTTTCATACCCCTAATTTTAATTGCCATTGCAAAATATTTGCCAAGGATATTTTCTAGATTTATATAAATACTAGAAGGCTTTGCCCGCTTCGCTGGTCATTATATTGAAATGAATCCCCAAAACAGCATATCATTAATAATAATAAAATATCTTTAAAAAAAAAATCATTGAAATCCGTCAAAATCTAATTTTAAGTTCCTGCTACTTTCTGTCGCGGTATTCCCGCTCGTCACAGTCGAGTCTGGAGCCCCAATGCCTTCGGCAGTCCCTTACCTGCTTTTTACTCCCCCTTCCTCGCGGTTACAGTTGAAAGTTTTACAAAATCTCATCAAAGTGCATATTTCGCACACATAATTAACACCCACACACCAAAATTCGCCATTCTTAGGTAATTTGGACGGATTTAAGCTTCAAAATGTGGTTTTTGCCCCGCCCGCCCCAAGAGGAAGGGGGGGGGGGTAAATTTTCAAAATTACTTTATATTGCATGTTGCATACACATACCTAACCGACACATCAAAAAATTGAGATCCTGAAATTATTTAAAGCTGAGCTATGCTTTAAAACTTTTTTTTTTTTTAAGCTCTCCTCCCGTTCTTAAAGGAGGGGAGGAGGAGGGAATTTCGCAAAATCTCTTCATACTATGAGTTAGACACATATAATCGTCCCTTACATAAAAAAATTCCAACCTTAGGTAATTTAGTGCAGCGTTACGTATGAATACATGTTTTTGCCCCCCATTCTCCAAAGGGCGGTAGGGTGGAATTTCATAAAATCCCTTTGTAGTGTGTGTTCAGTTCGATTTCCTTGTGTGTTGAGTACCCTTCTTCTAAAACCTTTTCCCTTCCCTCCCCCCTTAAAAATCCAAAATTCCAAAATCGCAGAAAATATTTTTTTTGTACTGAAGTCTGGTCTTTCCATCTGCAATTTCTTCCCCGTTAAGTAATTTGGAGCCGAGTTAAGCCTTCTGCCCCCCAAGGGGGACAGGGGGGGTATTTCGCAAAGTTCCGTCTTAGTTGGGGGTCAGGCTCCAAAAACCAACCTGGTCACTAAAATTTGTGACCCTCTTTCCCACAGAATCGTCATGGCAGTGTTGAGTCAGTGAATCAGTGAGTTTACTCTTTTATATGTACAGATTTGTTTATATTTTTATGGACTACTTGGCTTAAGGTTGCTGTCACAAAAATAGAGTCCTTGGCATAAAATGTCCTATCTACTTCAGAATTAAAATTAAAAATATACCCAGGATTATCAACTAATAAAGCTCTTTAATACAGATCTGAATTAGCTTTTATTTTCTTACTAGTATATAACCCCGTCAAAAATGACGGAATGTGAACAATAAATCTTGAAAACAATGTTTAGATCATGATGGTTACCACGTGATCATTTAAATGTATTTTCAATTTTTGTTTATAAATCAAATGTGTTTCGATATTTTATAATTTTCGTTCTGAAATTAAAAAAATTCTAACCGATCAATAAATATGAATGACAATAAAAAAACTGCTGGTTGACAAAAAATATAGGCCCGACAACACAACAGCAACAACACATCCCAGTGTTCCATTAAGTGCTCTATACGCAAGCGAAGTGTGACGCCACTTGACCGTCCGTGGATGCAAGAAAATGATTTCCTATGTTATTCGCCCATTGGATTTTCTGTAAAAAAAATATTAAAAATCGAGGAAAATTATTTCCCGATTTTAATCCCCATACTTGGGTATATATATGTATTAGTTATCATGTGCATGTGTTAGATTGAGTTATTTTGCTGTCAAATTGACAAAATTTTAATTTTAAATTTCAAAACTCTGTTGTCCTTGGCGTTTTTGTATTTGGCGATCAAAAACGTACTACGAAAATATACATGCCAGATGTATATTTTCGTAATATGTATTGTGCGAAATATTGTTTCATATTATTCATTACTCTCTTAATATAAGTTTTTAAAATAACCATGATTTTTGAAAGGAATTAAATTATATTCGCCAGATAATTTGGCGATATATATATATATATATATATATATATATATATATATTTTTTTTTTTTTTTTCTGCCAAGGATGACCGATATCAAATCTATTCCGCTGCAACATATTAGTATCTTATATCAGATACTTTATTTAGACATTTGAAAACAAATTTCACTTCAAATTATGATAGAATATTTATCATTTTCCTTTTAATTAGTATATTAGTTGGATATTTATTGTGTAAATATCATCCTTTGGAATGAAATGTTTATGTTTTCAATGGAATATGGAAGTTTGCCATTTTTTTTATCAAGAGTTTTGAAATTTAAAAATCAAATTTTATCAATTTTAGAACAAAAACAACTTAATCTAACGCATGCACATGATAACTAATATATATCTAAACCTAAATATGGGGATTAAAATCGGGAAATAATTTCCCTCGATTTTTAATAATTTTTTAAAATCCATTGGGCGATTAACATAGGAAATATTTTTCTTCTATCTACGAACGGCAAGTGACGTCATTACTTCGCTTGCGTATTTTAAGTCCTCATAATAAGAAAAAACGATTCACTTCATTTTACCAAAATACTCTCTTTTAAGACTATCGTAGATCCTGTTTTCAAATTTTCTAACTATCCAATAACTACAGACACTCCATGCTAACCCAAATTCACCTGTACTCGATACCTCCAACCAGCTATCTCACCTACAACATCGCCAAAATATCCAGGATCCAGCTAGGGACTTTCCCATTCTCAACCGAACATTTTACCTTAACTCGACATTATCACCTTAGACTACTCTACTTTCAATACTCATTTCAACTGGTGACCTTTACTTGCCCAACCAAACATTCTCTCCCAACTATCACTTTACACTAATTTCAAAACTAAAATCAACTGGCGGCATTTACGTACTAAACTCGACGCCAATCATACCTTACAATGTAAACAAACAATGAAGTTTGATAAAAATATTTAAAGGCTTTAATGCGTTTTTACAAATATTTTAAGATTTTTAAGGCTTTAATATGTTTTAGAAATATTTTAAGCGTTTTTTTAATGAAACAGTCAAAGAGTCGTTCATTCGGAATTAAAAGTTGTCCATTTGGAATTTGTATTTTCTGAATGGCAACAGTTTTGGTTTGTTTTTATTTGGTATTGCATTGTTTATAATCATGAAGTTACATAATTCTATTTATAGGTTCATGTTTATAATAGCTAGTGATCCGTTATATTTAATAAGAATATGTGCGATACAAAACATGTATGAAAATGATATGTATGTTTCCTAAGTTGAATTAAACAAACGGAAAAAGAAATGGCTGCCAAAAATTTCTGTTTTGAAGCGGTACTAACCGGATTCGTTCATGACAAATGAGGGTCATTATATATATTAATTATTTAATTTTGATAATAACGTTATGTTGCCATGTGCCTAAGCAAATTTAATATTTATTATTTTTATTATTATTATTCGCGTGAAATATTCTTCGGCAACAATTAAAAATTAAAATAAATTATTTTAAAGTTTTATTATAGAAGAAATATCTATATTATATATTAATTAAAAATTTACATTTTTTTCGGTATAAATAGTAGCCTATGTCTTATTCGAGACTATTATCTATCTCTGTACAAAATTTCATCCAGATCCGTTTAGCGGTTGTGGCGTGATTGAGTAACAAACATCCATCCAAACTTTCGCATTTATAATATTAGTATAGATTAGTTATCATGTGCATGTGTTAGATTGAGTTATTTTGCTGTCAAATTGACAAAATTTTAATTTTGAATTTCAAAACTCTGTCGTTCTTGGCGCTTATTGTATTTGGTGATCAAAAACGTAATGCGAAAATATGCATGCCAGATGTATATTTTCGTAATATGCATTGTACGAAATATTGTTTCATATTATTCATTACTCTCTTAATATAATTGTTAAAATAACCATGATTTTTGAAAGGAATTAAATTATGTTCGCCAAATAATTTGGCGATATTTTTTTTTTTTTCTGCTAAGGATGACCGATATCAAATCTATTCCGCTGCAACATATTAGTATCTTATATCAGATACTTTATTTAGACATTTGAAAACAAATTTCACTTCAAATTATGATAGAATATTTATCATTTTCCTTTTAATTAGTATATTATTTGGATATTTATTGTGTAAATATCATCTTTTGAAATGAAATGCTTGTGTTTTCAATCGAATATGGGAATTTGCCATTTTTTTCCCCCCTAGATTTTTGAAATTAAAAATTCAAATTTTGTCAATTTTACAACAAAAATAACTTAATCTAACGCATGGACATGATAATTAATACATACCTATACCTAAATATGGGGATTAAAATCAGGAAATAATTTTCCGCGATTTTTAATAATTTTTTACAAAAAATCCAATGGACGTTTAACATAGGAAATATTTTTCTTGCATCCACGAACGGCCAGTGACTTCATCACTTCGCTTGCGTATTAGCACTTTATCAATGTGTAAAAGAAATTTTTAATTAAAAATGACGTCAATTTTTGTGAGATGCATAATTTTTTTTTTATAATTTTTTATCGTTCACGTTTAAATAAATGTATTTATTTTCCTGTTGAAAAAAATAAATAAATTCGTTTTTTTCTTTTCTTTTTTTTTTTTTTTTGGCAACAATTAAATTATGGATAAATATAAATGGCTAATTTTTTGCTATTATTAGCTTACAAAATTGCTATTTTATGCATAAAAATCGCAAAAAAAAATTTTTTTTCGGAATAAAAGGTAGCCAACTTTTTAAGTTAGGGTATAAGCTATCTCCATTACAAATTTCATCGAAATCCGTCGAGCAGTTTTGGCGTGAAACTCAGTCAAATAAATTCACGGACATTCACATTTATATATATATATGATATATATATACATAACTTAGTGGAAAAATATTCATTTCATCATCTTCTTCTAATATCGTTCGTAAATTATGGTTTTCTGATTTTAAATGAGTGTCATTAGCTTGTCCCTGAAAGGATTAATGTCTTTGACTGTCTTCAATACAGAGCAACGCTTATAAAAATGTATCAGAAAACATTTTAACATTCTGGTATTTTTAAAGTATTTGAGCAAATTGTAAACTGCATACTTTTCGAAGAATAACAAAAATTTCTCATAGTATTAAAAAATTTTCCAAAAAAATTTTAATACATCTAGAGACGCAACTTTGTACATAAAAATAAAATGTTGCATTCATTGACGTTTGCACTGAAATTTGAAAAGTCGAGGAAAGGGTCTATACTAAAGCCATTCTGTTTAGAATTCCAAGGACATACAGAAATCCTATTACTCTTGTTTTTCTTGATTGAAAAATTTATATATACCGCATTAAAATTTTAGCAATCCTCATACCAAAAACCTTACGTCAATCGCACTTGTTTCATCACGGGTTCTTATTTCGATGCTTTTATTTATTTATTTATTTTTACGTACATTAATATGTACATCATGCATAATAAGTTATTAATTTAAAGTAGCTTTTCTTTTTCTTTCTTTCTTTCTTTCTTTTTTTTTATAATTTGAATTTTTTTATAATTTTTTTTATAATTTGCTGTATTAAAAATGAAATATCAAACTATAGAAAAAATTTAAAAAACCGAAATAATAAATAAACAAGTAGCATAAGTCCGAATAATAAAATAAAGGGCAGTGAACAACTAAATAAAATGAAGTAAAATGTTTATCCTAGAAATCCTAATTACATGAAAATACTTAAAACCAACAATAACTTCTATATTTTTTTCTGAATAAATACTGATCTATTAACAGTATTAAATTATAACCAACATATATCATTTCTGTGAATCACGTCGATATATTTTTCATCATTACACACACACAATATATATATATACACACACACAGTAGAACCTCGATTATACGAACCTACTTCGGATAATCGAGAATTCATCAATAATCATCTGAGGGGTCGTACTCTCCGCCCTTTTTTCAGGACACGCTCAAATATGACAAATTTCCGCCTCTATTCCTACCACTACTTTTTTACGATGATCTCTAGCCAGATTAATCTGGAGACATTTCTATAAAAAGTACCATAATAACTTCTGCATGAAATTACTGGTGGCAAAATAGGAGAAATTTTTTATTCTTAAGTGTGTACTGAAAAGGGGGCGGAGAGAATGACCCCTGTCATGTAGTATCGTCATTGAACTGTTATTATGACTATTTTAACTGTTAAATAAATTAAAATTAAAAATGAAAATAAATTTATTTCGGAAACAAAAACTCACAGTGGTTTAAATGTAAGCTCGATCTGGTGTAAATTGGGCATCCTTTGCCATGCAGCTCTATCCCGAAGATTTCTTAAAAACATGAGTTCAGAGGAATCATAAGTGACACAAAGTGACAAAAATTTTCAAATTCTGCTGCAATGAAAATTTATCTGTTCTTAAGATGGCAAAAGAGGTTTGGTTCTTTGCACTTGCTTGCAATCAGAGGGTACAATAACATTCGATTGTTCTGGGACTCGGCAGAATGACCTTCCACATTTCGAAATGGGGTATGTTTTTGTTTAGAACAGGGACGTTTGAAAGTGGGAAAGAGTACACTCATACCGAGAACAGAGCTTGCGAGAAGGAATTCTATAAAAGGAAATTCCAAAATATTTGTCTGCACTCGTAGTTTGGAAAGGACGGACGGCTTGCATACAAAAGGAATGTGGGGGAAAAAAATTAAAAATGCATGTTTGTTAAGAGAAAAATTTGGATGATAGTAAAAAGTGAAAAAAAAAAAAAGGGAAGAAGAAACAGATTTCGGTTAACGGAGAGTTTTGGTTAATCGAGGTTCGGATAACTGAGGTTCTACTGTATTATTATTATTTTATGTATTCAACAAAAAGTTAAATTTAATAACCACATTAAACATTTTATATTATATTTATCGCTCAAAATAAATTTTTAACCTTTTTTTTCTTCATTTTTTATATATGTCAAGCCTTAAACTGAAATTTTAATTTTTTTTTCTCTATAGTATCATGATTTAAAATTCATATAATAAAATATCATTTCAACAAATAAATTGGCAAAACAATTTATTTACCGATTTGCTTTTCAACGAAATTTCATATGTTACGTAAAATAAATGGCTGTATATTAATATCGTATAAGTCATCAAAATGATATCAATTATATAAAAATGTTATTAACAGTTACAAAATTATAATCGCACTTTATGTTTAGTGATTATATATAAACTAGCAGGCTTTGCCCGCTTCGCTGGCCACTAAATTTAAAGGAAACTCGTTTCTATATAGCTTTATAAAAATAAAATAAAATAAATTACTGAAATTGTTCAAAAGCTCGCTCCAGGTCCCTGCTGCATTCAGCAGCGATTTGGTCATCAACTGCAACTCGGGCGCTTGTCCCTATTACCTGCGATAATAGTTTACCAATGAGCTTCCATTTAGGTGCTTATTATATAACAGTTTCGAAATAGATAGTATTGAAAAAATTGGAGTTTCCCTTTTATATTTGAATCCCAGTTACATGTGAACAACACTATACGTGTTGTTCACATGTAACTCGGACTGGACTCAAACGTAACTGGGTTTAGACAACATAATATTTGCTTTTACGTTATTTCATATCTTTTTTTTTGGTTTATCCAATAAACCATTAAATGACAGCAATTTCACGCCAAATATTACAATACGCTGTGACCGGCTACGTCTGTCGCATGAGACAATTAATTTTTTGTGTTTATATATAATTTATGGGTTGTAAACCTGATAGTACAGCCTTAATATAGTTCTCTTTGGCGGCTTTTGAATTTTTGTCACCATTTTAGACTTAATCCATTGTAACAATAAGACTTAATCCCTTGTAACAATATGCTATGAGCGCTATTTCTGCCGTATTTTAGACAACTAATCTTTTTATGGTAATAAATATTTCCCATTAAACATATTTTTATTTATTTATTTAAATATTAATTTGAATTTTTCAAATATTTCTGTTCGACAGCGTGAGAGTGCAGTAACACATAGAGGTTCATTTGTTTGTATGATAAATTAGCATAGTGATTATTATATAAAAAAATAAATAAATAGGTAAACATTATCGTGTTACACAACTTTATTATGTCGCTCCATTGGCGGCTTTTGAATTTTTGTCGCCATATTAGAGATGGATTTTTTTTATTTTTGTATGAAAAGGGGAAGACTATTTTGCTAATAATTTTATCAGACTCTTTTTTGTTTATACATAAGAATCCTTTATATTCTGCTTATATTTTTAATGCTTTTTAGGTTTAAAATAGTGCTTGTTGAAATAAATTTCCTATCTTTAAAACTGCATTTGTTCTGTAAATTTTGTGTAAAAATAAATCATTTATGTTTTTATATATTTGATGCGCTACTTAGATTAAAATGGCTGACACGAAAATTTAAAAAATCGCCCAGCAGGATCTGTTAATGAAGCTGATAAAATAAAAATATGGTTCATAGAGTTTAAATAATCAATTTAAAATTTTTTTTTAAACCCAAATTATTAATCTATCGTATCACATACATAGATATAGTAATAATATATAGATTGATCATTGGGGACAAAAAAGTGATGCCTTTCCACGGGAAAAGACGGCGATTTTACCAAAATATGGCAGTCTTTCCCCGAGTGAATACACACGGGAATACACACGAATGTTTTAGCAAATAAAATTCATGAATAATTTATTTACTAAAGGTGAATGAAAAGCCCCAGATATAGTTTCAAATTCATTCTTCTTTTTCTTTTCTTTTTTTCCTTCAATACCACTTAATGGCTGATTCCAAAGCCTTTTTTTCGGCATCAAAAATCTTTGCACGATAATATGGGGATGATAGATCTATATATATTATTATATCTATGATCACATAAATCTTTTCGAAAATAGAATAAAACTTAATTTGAAAAAAAAATAATAATAGCTTTTGTTTATTAACCAAAATAATTGATGAAATTTGAAATGCAAGTTGGTCTTGTGGGGGTACAGGCTGTATATTATATTTTTGTGTTCGTGAGCGAAAATTTAAAAGAATTTGAAAACTGCAATTTTTAATCCCACTTAAAAACCATGTGACTTAATGTGAAGCAGATTTTTCATTTTTTTTTCTCCTAACGGTTTCCATACAATCTTCTGCTGTTGCCACTTAAAATTCATACTTTAGTTAATTTTAAAAAATCTAATTGTCCGATTGATAAGCTGTTTAATGCATCGGATTTAAAAAAAATTTTCCCTTTCATTTGCTATCTTATTTGTAACGATGCGACTGATATTTCTAATTTATTTTCTAATCTTTCTGATTCATTTTCCTCATTTTAAATAAGTGTACTTTTTTTTTTTTTTTTTTTTTTTAATTATTATTATTATTTTGTCGAAAAAAAATGGCAACAATTAAATTATGGATAAAATTTTAAAATTTAAATGTCTTATTTATCAGAAATTAGAAGGTTTTTATTTTCACATTTTAATTAATTAAGAAAAAACTAATCATCCGATTGATAAGCTGTTTAATGCATCGGATTTACAAAAATTTTCCCTTTCATTTGGTGTCTTATTTGTAACGATGCGAGTGATATTTCTAATTTATTTTCTAATCTTTCTGATTTATTTTCCTCATTTTAAATAAATGTACGTTTTTTTTTTTTTTAATTATTATTATTATTTTGTCGAAAAAAAAAATTGGCAACAATTAAATTATGGATAAAATGTAAAAATTTAAATGGCTTTTTTTTTATCAGAAATTAGAAGGTTATAATTTTCACATTTTAATTAATTAAGGAAAACCTAATCAAAAATTCGAAAATCTGACTTCGATGTGCACAATGACCCTTCGGGATGCACCTTTGTGTTAAATCTCGTGACTGTCCGAGCTACCGTTTTCGAGATCAGTGAAATATACATACAAATATTGCTCACTTAATAGTATAAGATGTGTTTCGATATTTTATAATTTTCGTTCTGAAATTAAAAAAATTCTACCCGATCAATAAATATGAATGACAATAAAAAAACTGCTGGTTGACAAAAAATATAGGCCCGACAACACAACAGCAACAACACATCCCAGTGTTCCATTAAGTGCTCTATACGCAAGCGAAGTGTGACGCCACTGACCGTCCGTGGATGCAAGGAGATGACTTCCTATGTTATTCGCCTATTGGATTTTTTGTAAAAAATTATTAAAAATCGAGGAAAATTATTTCCCGATTTTAATCCCCATATTTGGGTATATATATGTATTAGTTATCATGTGCATGTGTTAGATTGAGTTATTTTGCTGTCAAATTGACAAAATTTTAATTTTAAATTTCAAAACTCTGTTGTCCTTGGCGTTTTTGTATTTGGCGATCAAAAACGTACTACGAAAATATACATGCCAGATGTATATTTTCGTAATATGTATTGTGCGAAATATTGTTTCATATTATTCATTACTCTCTTAATATAAGTTTTTAAAATAACCATGATTTTTGAAAGGAATTAAATTATATTCGCCAGATAATTTGGCGATATATATATGTATTTTTTTTTTCTGCCAAGGATGACCGATATCAAACCTATTCCGCTGCAACATATTAGTATCTTATATCAGATACTTTATTTAGACATTTGAAAACAAATTTCACTTCAAATTACGATAGAATATTTATCATTTTCCTTTTAATTAGTATATTAGTTGGATATTTATTGTGTAAATATCATCCTTTGAAATGAAATGTTTATGTTTTCAATGGAATATGGAAGTTTTTTTTTTTATCTAGAGTTTTGAATATTAAAATTCAGATTTTATCAATTTTAGAACAAAAACAACTTAATCTGACGCATGCACATGATAACTAATACATATCTAAACCTAAATATGGATATTAAAATCGGGAAATAATTTCCCTCGATTTTTAATATTTTTTTACGAAAAATCCATTGGGCGTTTAACATAGGAAATATTTTTCTTGTATCCACGAACGGCAAGTGACGTCATCACTTCGCTTGCGTATTTAAAGTCCTCATAATAAGAAAAAACGATTCACTTGTTCCTGTTTTCAAATTTTCTAACTAACTATCCAATAACTACAGACACTCCATGCTAACCCAAATTCACCTCTACTCGATACCTCCAACCAGCTATCTCACCCACAACATCGCCAAAATAGCCAGGATCCTAAGTTGAATTAAACAAACGGAAAAAAAATGGCTGCCAAAAGTTTCTGTTTTGAAGCGGTACTAACCGGATTCGTTCATGACAGATGAAGGTTATTATATATATTAATAATTTATTTTAAATTAACTGCGTTTTGTAAAATATAGTTTGCAAATACTTGTTTTATTTAATGTCAGTCGCGTCGAAAACATAACATGTTACTGATTATCATAATTATTTGCGTGTGTCATAATTAAAAATATTTTTATGTTACAAGAATTACAAATTTTGAATTAATCACATCTTATAATCAGCTATTCATTTCGTAAGGAATAAATACATAATTTTGAAGGGTTCATTCCAGGAGATAGATAAAAAGATTTATAAATTATTAATGAAATTTCCTCTTATACTAAAACTGTAATTTCATGTATTATGAATAAATAAAAATTTCGCTTTCGGGAAGTTCTTTATTTCGAGTTACAAGTAAATTTTTATAAGACAGTTATACAAATTTTAATAGAATTTTTCGATTAAAATCACTCCTTTTCATCGAAGTATAATTCTCTCACATATTAAAACTTTCTTGAAAAGTTGTATCTTGTATATTCGAAATATTTTTTTAACTTTTACTGAAAGAAAACAATTGTATAAATAATTGTGAAAACACGGAATAAAAATGTTCATAATTTTTAACAACAAAAATGAACACACTGATAAGCAGACTAAATACACACACACATATACACACACACACACACACATATATATATATATATATATATACTAGCTGACCCGACAAACGTTGTTTTGTCATATAAATTATTTCTAGAAAATATTTTGTTAGAAAAAAATAACTTATTGTAAGTGTGTAAGGATGTGGTGTATAAGTGGAAGATGTATGATGCGCTGTGAACGGTGAAAGAATATAAAAATAACAAAACACCAATCATTTATTTTTTTTAATTTATTAAAATTGATTCTTTAAAATTATATACATATCGCTACTTATAACAATATTACTAAAAACAATATCAATCCCTTAATGCAACAGAGTGTACAATATTTTTTGTTATCCCATCTTTCGCCAATACAAACAAACTGGATGGTTTGCCCACTCGAGAGCACGCCACGTATAATTGTCCGTGAGAAAAACATGATGTGCTCAAATCTAAGCCACAGACAAACATCGTTTGGCCCTGAGACTTATTGATAGTCATTGCAAATGCCAATCTAATTGGAAATTGAGGGCGTTTAAATTGAATTGGCACATCTGTGGGTATAATAGGGATTCGCGGTAGTAATATATTTTCACCTCGGAATTTGCCATTTAAAATGATGGCTTCGATAACATTTTTCATTAATTTTTTTTATGACTAATCGCGTACCGTTGCACAACCGTGGTGGGTTCAAATTACGAAGCAAAATAACCGGAGATCCAACCTTCAGTTGTAAATTATACGGTGGCATGCCTGGTAAATCCAATGAGTTTAAAAACTCTGTTGGATAATTTACAGCTTCGTTGGCATCGCAAACTGTATCATTAGATTTGTATGACACAAAGTCTCCTGGTAACAAATGTTGTATCTTGAGATTCAATTCGTTGACGTCCTCATTTTTTGCTGCTAAAATTGCTCTTTCTGCCAGCTACTCATGATTTGTGTATCGTCTGTGTACATCGGGAAATATCTGGTCAATAAGAGCATCTTGAGAATCAATGATTGCGCAGAAATCGGTCGGTAATTTTATGCATCCAGTTTCATCTGTTGTAACTTTTCCATCGCCGATATTTAACAATTGTTTTGAGAATGTTTCAGCGGATGGATCTTGAAGCTTTTGAACGCACAAATTTACTTTCAGTTGTACTTTTTCAACATTACGCCACAATGACGAAGATTTTAAGCACACGTTGATCTCATCAACGTATGTTGAACGCGGAATAACGGGAAGTGCTTGTCTGAAATCACCTGAAAAGAGTAACAGAGTGCCGCCAAATAGTTTGTCTTTGTTTTTTATATCTTTCAATGTCCTGTTCGACGCCTCAATCGAATGTCTGTGTGCCATAGTGCATTCATCCCAGATAAGAATTTTACACTATTTCAGCACTGTGGCCATGGACGATTGTTTTTTTATGATGCACACTGCGTCTGGGTTATTTTGAATATTTAGTGGCAGTTTAAATAATGAATGAGCTGTTCTGCCTCCATCCAATAAAGTTGCCGCAATGCCAGATGATGCAGCAACCAATGCGATGCCATTATTTGATCGTATTTCGGCGAGAATTAGCGAAATAAGGAATGTTTTGCCAGTTCCACCTGGTGCACCCCCCCAAAAAAAGGAATCCACCTTGTCCTGCCAAAACTGCGAGCATGATGCGGTCATAAATGGTTCTTTGTTCTTCATTCATTAGTAGGACATTGCGAGCAACAATCGCTGCCATTTCTACAGTATTGTATTGTAGTTCACGATTCAATTCAGTGCTCATTAAATCAGATGCATTTAGATTTGTTGAATGCATACCGAAATGACTGAGTGGTAAGTTGGCAATGATAATGCAAAGATCTTCAATAGCAATCAATGCTTCATTGTACATAGCGTCACTGAATACTATCGTTAGATCGTTGCACCGTGAACGATGTTGATGCAATATATCATCAGTCATTGAATCTTTGTGATTATCCCATAATGTTTCTGCTCGTGCCGGAAAACATGTAGTCAACATTATAGCGAATAGTAGACGAATTTGTTTTGCTGTACAGTTCAGTCCTACTTCAGCAAGCATACACTCCCACTGGTTGTCGTCTTCCAGCAAGCCGAGTGCAAGGCATGCATCTTTATACGTTGGATACTGTTGTCCATTCACTTTACGTAAATTTTGAAATGACAAAGGGTCGATGACATTAACCAATAACAGTCGAAGATAAAAGCACTCAGTCTGCCTTGTATTGACTGTAAATACTCGTCCCAAGGTGTTTGATTTGAATAAACCGGGACATGCATCAATCGGCGTGCCTTGCTTGCGGGGCATCCATTTTTTTGTTGGAGCCCATGTGAAATAGCGTGGTACTTCTGAATAGAATAATGTCCGTGCAAAAGCACCAAAAGCATCCGCACGATAACACAATTCAAAAAATTCGGTGAGTGTAATTTTTGGTGAATTTATAGCACGATCAATCGCTATCTCGCTCGTGAAATATACGCGCTGGCCATTTTCAAGATGGACGGCTAAATGAAGAACTGCTGGATCCCGTTCATGAATTAGGAAACCAAAGATACGCCAAACAGCTTCATTGGAGCTGACGTACCGGCCAATTTGGTAAAGTGTTATTTCATCGTTGTTATTCACCGGAGGAGCGTTCACATTGGTATTTTCAACTCGAAATACAGCCATATCACTGCCTTTATTCACATACTTGCAAATGTACTTGATGCTCTTCACTGAAATGCAGAACTGAACATTAATATGAGCATTGAATGTTTTGCTCAGCAGAGGCGAATATTGGACCACCCAACGGTTACCAATGTCAATATCTATGTTGTTGACATAGATGACCGCCATAGATGATAAGATTGTCCGCCATTATCGGGATTTCTTCGACGATATATTGGATATCCGTCAACATTTGTGATCGTGAAATTTTTCGGAAAACTTTTAGTACATTTTCCATCTGCACAAATAATAATGGCGTAAAAATTCATTTTTCATTTTAACATAAAATAACTCCGTCGGATATTGACGATTTTTTTAAAAGAATATACCATTTTAACTAATTTTAACATTTTAACAATATTAACGTTGAAAAAATATTTTAAACACTTACGGTTAAAAATTCATTTTTCATTTCAACATTAAATAAATTCTGACATCGTTTTTACGATTCTAAAATATTAACTTTGAAAAAATATTTTAAACACTTCGTAAGATACGGTTACGATTCTAAAAATATTAATTTTGAAAAAATATTTTAAACACTTCGTAAGATACGGTTAAAAATTCATTTTTCATTTCAACATTAAATAAATTCTGACATCGTGTTTACGACAACTCACGCCATCTAGGTGGAAAAGTTGTTGAAAGAGTTGGTTAAAAATTAATTAAGAAAGAACTAATTAAGTTACAACTTTCACTTGTAAATCTAAACCATTCTCGAATCCACCTGAAGACACACAAAAAATTTCATTAAACTCAGTCCAGCCGTTTAGGAGGAGTTCAGTGACATACACACGCACAAAAGAAATATATACATAAAGATATATATATATATATATATATATATATATATATTTATTTATTTATTTATTTATTTACGACAATGTTGTAGATGATTTAGTTAAATGTAGTCTAAATTGCTTTAAACACATGTTCTAAAATTTCATAATTAAAAAAAAATAAATAAATAAATAAAAAAATGAAGTTTTGACTGAGCACAATTTCACGAAAGAGTACATATTAATTGCCGAAACGTCAGTGGAGGCACTCTGTTGAAACTCAAAACGGTTTTGGGCTGTATCTGTGTCTCTGTCGCGCGATAGCGGCCGCAAAAATAGCGCTATTGACTTGAAATTTGGTACACATGTTCACGCGCCCCACGAAATCAGCTGTATAGTTTTTGGTATGTATTCCATTTGTAGTTCGTATACAGGGACACGCCAAAGTTTTTCTTATCATTACGGCCTATGGGAGGAATTTGTATGTATCACGATAGTGGCCACAAAAATCACGTTATTGACTGGCAATTTGGTACACGTGTTCATGTGCCCCACGAAATCAGCTGTATAGTTTTGGGTGTGTATTCCATTTGTAATTCGTGTACAGGGACACGCCAAAGATTTTTCTTATCATTACGGCCTATGGTAGAATCTGTATGTACCGCGATAGCCACCGCAAAAATCAAGCTATTGAATTCCAATTTTTGCCGAAACGTCAGTGGAGGCCCTCTGTTGAGATTCAAAAGGATTTTGGATTCCGTCTGTCCGTCTGTCTGTCTGTCTGTCGTGCATTAGCGGCCGCAAAAATCACGCTATTGACTTGAAATTTGTTACACATGTTCATGATCCCCACGAAATTAGCTGTATAGTTTTGGGTGTGCATTTCATTTGTAGTTCATGTACAGGGACACGCCAAAGTTTTTTTTATCATTACGGCCTATGGGAAGAATTTGTATGTACCGCGATAGCGGCCCCAAAAATCACGCTATTGACTTGCAATTCGGTACACATATTCATGAGCCCAACGGAGTTAGTTGTATAGTGTTATGTGTGTATTCCCTTTGTCGTCCGTGTACAGGGGCACACTAAAGTGTTTCTTATCCTTACGGCCTATGGGAAGAATTTGTATGTACCTCAATAGCGGCCGCAAAAATCCTCCGATTGACTTGCAAATTGCGTACACGTTCCAGCTTTGCATATAAGTAGCAATATAATTTTTATTGCTATATTGTTTATAAACTGTGTACAGAGACACGCCAAAATTCTTAACATTGCGGCATATGGGGTGAATTTCGTTTAAACGCATTTTAATATCATTACTTTGCAATGACTAAAATGAAACTAGCGTACGTGAGTAAGATGCTTAAACTTATGTTGTTTGAAGAAAATATGTGCTCTTAAGCTTTCTAATTAATATAGAGGACCTTACAAAGTGTTCTTACAATGTCACATAGTCATCCAAACGATGTTAAATTTGGAACAATTATTAATTTTAAATGCAAAATAAGATGAAAAATTTTTACTGGTGTATACAGTGTTTATGGTTTGTTTACAGAGACACAGGAAAGAATTTTGTAATATTAGAGCCTATGGACAAATTTTTATTTAAGCGCGCACAATTAATGCGTTTATGCTGAATTGAACTTAATAAAATTAACATACATTATAAAGATGTTTGAAATCATGTTTACTCTTAAAAAAGTTTGTGTATAAACTAAATAATTTATGGGACCACACAAAATAATTCTTAGTATGTACTGTAATCATCCAAATGATGTCAAATTACTTTGAAAAAATAATGAGCTATAATTAATTAGGTTTATTCTTATTATTGGCGTTTATAATGACTGTGGCTATTTTTCCAGGACACATAAAAGAATTTCGTACAGTTACGGTCTATAGTCGGTATTTTTAAAAAGTTAATTTTAACATGGTTACACCCCATCAAATATAATGAAATTTTATTAAAATTTTAAAAGCAGGTTTTTCCTGTTGAAAATTGTGGGCATAGAATTGGAAATTAGTTTAAAGGTTAAGCAAAATATTTCTGATATGCTATTTAATTTTTTTTGTACGAAATTTGGTAGTTATGAAATTTGGTACTTATGAATTTCAGGGAAATAATACAAGACTGTCGTTTATCAAGAATGTATATTGTTTCGAACATGGGGGTTCGTAAGTTGTCCGAAAATGAAAGGCGAAACTTGCAAAAGTTCAGTGATTTATTCACAGAAAGTTCGAGAAAAATGCAGGTCTATAAACCAAGTACCAGCTTCAATTCAACCAGTAAAGACAGCTTAAACAACAGCCGTTAACAGCAAAACAACAGTACAAACTGTTTAGCAATAGCACATAAAGCAAGTCTCACCCAAAGAAGCTCAAAGCAAACAAGCATTTAACGAAACTGACACAGATCTGAGACTGACCGCTTTGGCGAAAATAATGCTCCTTTTATACTTTTCTATCGAACACAGACTGTTCTGGAAAATTTTCGTATCACGTCAGTCAATGAGATTAGAGCTTCCATATTTGGTATATCCCTAATAAGGATTTTCTCGCCAAGGTCGCCAAAAAAATCGCCAAGGAGGGAAACAGTCGCCAAATTTGGCGCTAAATCCATTTCTTCCCTTAATGGAGCATTTTAATGCGTTTTCAAGGGAAAATTAGGCTTTTTTTTATCACTAAAACTTTTTTAACGCTATGCACAAAATTAGCATTTTATCAACTTACTAAACCTCTTTGAAAGAAATTATGGAAGAATAAATACAATTATTTACAAATCCGTAACACTTTATATGATATACAAATAGGTATACAAAGAGAGATACAGCAGGGGGTTGAGGGGGGCGGCAGCCCCCCTCAGTAATGTATCTGATTATGGTAACAAGTCGATCGAATCAACATATACTATTATATAATAAGAAATAAATAAAAATGACCTATTGAATAATGTCTGATGCAAATAGGACGTTGAGGCTCCTAATCTGCAGATCCACTAGTATATAATTAATAATTCCGATTTCAAATAAGCTGATTGACAACATGTTTATACTACACCATAGGGTTTTTTTTTTTTTTTTTTTTGTGTGCAGTAATAATAGCAACAACAATAATAATGTATAGTTTTAAAAAATATATTTTTTTTTTCCATTTATTTCATTATTTATACTTACAATTAATTTTTGCTTGTCCTTAAAATATATTTTTTAGAGTGGGAGGGAAAGGTATATAGGGCAATTGCTAAAATTACATTGCTGAATATATCATATTATACAAAAGTAAGATACATTTTTTTATAAATCTAAACATTGTAAAAGTATCTAGTATTGATTCACACAAAAAAAAAAGAAGTTTACATAAAAAGATGTGTGATTTCTTAATAAATATAAACAATGTATATAATTACAAAATAATACCTAAACCGTTGTGCCTTTTAAACTATTTAAAGTACAGCAGAAATATTTTACTTTTGAATTATTGTTTATAATTATGGAAGAAATTAGAAAAGAAAGTTTATTTATCACTTAAATATTTCAACAGTGCTTAGCACGTGCGCGCGTAAATACATATACAGACACATTTATTTATTTATATATTTATTCATAATTATCGAAAATAAAAAAATAAATAAATAAACTACTCGTTCTATAATATTTTTTTTTAAGTAACGACTATACATTCATAACACATTAAAAAGCAAAATATATATTACACTTTACTACAGCGCTATATCAACATTTTTTTAAACTAATTCTTTAAAGAAGAAACTAATTGTTCCTTTAAAAGATTTTTTTTCCCCTTTAACACAGTTTAATGATCTGAATGAAAGTGGCGATGCTATCACGACATAATCTCTCGAGACAATTGTTAAATCATTAGCGAGAACTGTCAAGTCAGTGTTAACACAAAATATTTCCGCTTTAACGAAGTATTATGTAGTTGTCAAGTTCCTTTAAAACTTTTTACTCCTCTGTTAACCTCTTATCTAGCTTTGTTATTTAACTTCAAACATTTAATTTATTATTCTGCAGATTTAAAAGTTGCCCGAATAAAAGAATAATACAAGTCAGTTGTCATTTAAATAACAAGTAAAATTTATGGGCGTGCTGAATGCATTGAATAAATAAATGCGAAATTCTTTATTTGGGTGTTTAACATTGACGAGTGTCTTTGTAACGTTTTTTCAGTGAATGAATTTTATAAACTTAAATAAATAAAAATGATATTATTAGAACTTAACTACAATTAATAAGTAATGATTTACAAATATAGATTTGCTGACGATAAATGACTTAAAATTAGTTTTAGCGAAATATAACTTAAAATTATTTACTTCAGGAAAAGATATTTAATTTTTTATCACATTGTTAAAACTCACGATACAGATGTATTATGTAAAAAAATTACCAAAATAATAATAACTAGCAAACCCAAGTGAAATTTTCGCACTTTATTTCTTTTCTTATTTACCTTTAAAATTTGAAAGTCATAAATGTTATACAAATTTCCCCACCTAATTAAAATTTTAATTTACCAAAAGCCAAATCATTATTAGAACCAAATTAGTATTGTGCAATAGTGAAACCAGAATCATTCAAAGAAAGATTTCAAAATAAAAGTCATTACTAAATAAATTTTTTGACTATACTTTTTATGATTGCGTTTTTTAGATGACACTTGCAAACATTTTAAAAAAGCAACTTTTAAAAATGCATTCTTCTATAATATAATCTCATCAGACAAATTTCGTCATTTTTTCTTATTATATCATTGAATTGAGTCCACGTGCTTAAATATTGTCCATTTATAAATATTATTTTTAATCTTCGCGAATTTTATTGATTATATAATTATCGTATCTTTCGACAAAATATAATTGGAACTGGTCCACGTTAGAGAAATATTATATAGATTAATTTAATTTAATTTTTAAAAAAGGGGGAGGAAAATGTTAATTAATCATATCATTTAATACGTCAGACTAAATAGCAAGATTTTTTAATTCACAAATAATATTAATATATAAAAAATATAATTTGACGTAAAACAGGTATCCAGAGAATATACACATTTCTTTTCAGAGAATATACACATTTACTTATTTTAAGGAAGTATATTATTAATCTTTGTAAACATAAATAAATAAAAAATAATATATGAATTTCTGAAAAGTGAGAACTTTGTTAACAAATATCATTCCAATTCACAAAAATGGCATATTCTTAACCACTTGACTAAGTGCTAATCACAAACGCATCCTTGTGCGGAGATCTCACGCGTCGCGCTAATCAGTTATGCTAATTTAGATTTTTTTTTTTTTTTTTTTTTTTTTTTTTTTGTAACTTTTACAAATAAAAAGTTATTCTATTTGGCAACATATATGTGTTGAATTCACTGAAAGTGTTAAAAATATTGCTAATCATTTTATAAAATATCACAGAAATAAGATTTTCTTATTTTTCAGCATATGGTTATGCGTGTTAAGGCCGATAGACGATAGACTGCGGCAGTAACACGAGTATTCGCGTGAATAGTAATTCACGGAAAACTAAGAATGGCTAGTCCGACACGGGAATGAAACCGGGACCACACGTCTTCAATGCCTATGAGTATTCTAGGAGGATATCTAATACTTCTATTAACCACACTAATATATGCACATACATTAATATACGTATATACATATGTGTGTGCGTGGTAACAAAGTCATAAATGTAAGAAATCAAATAATGAAATGCCACTGAAATTCTCAAAAAACAAAATGAATTAATAAATAACTGAAATAAATAACCTGCAACAATTTTAAAAAGGATATGAAAAATTTTACATGTATACACACAATTTGATAATTTTGATAAAAGAAAAAAATTCTCATTTAAAGTTAACTTATCTACTCATTTCAAATCTTGTTTAAATAAAACTATTTTTAAAAATAAATTAAATAAATTCTTTTATACATAAGAGAATATTATTGCTCAGATAGATATAAGAATAAAAACATAAAATCTATATATCTACAAGCTAAACTAGTAGTTACCTCAAATTTCTAGAAAAAAATTATTTTCAATTCTTTTTTAATGCCATCTTATTCATATTGTTGAGTATTCATTTTGTATTCATTGTATATTCATATTGTATTGAGTATTCATATTGTATTGTATTGTATATTTATATTGTATTGAGTATTCATATTGTTGAGTATCATATTCTTATTCATATTATGGAGTATATATATATATATATTGATTAAATGTAACTTGCATTCTTCGTGATTTAAATTGGTAGTTGTTTTACTATATGCACTTTCCAACAAAGATTAAGAGTGATTATGAATTCAATTAGTCTGTCTGTCCGCCTTTCTGTGCTTTTGTTTGTCCGTTGTGCGATAACGTAGGTAAATAAAATTGAAGGTAAAATAATGCAACGAATAATTACATTTGAGAAATGTTAATAAACAATGCAAATCTCATGACTTTTCGTTCTTGTCTTTTTAGCCTGAATTTATGCAGTTCCATAATAATATTGAAACAATAATATATAAATAAATAATGCAAACTACAACTACAACTGATAAGTTTATGAAGTATTTTTAAATTGTAATACTAATAAAATTGGTTATTTTTTTTTTCTGAAAGCGGATCTTGTTATTAATGTATATAGTACACCAACGTTAATATACTTTTAAATTCTTTATTAAAAATATATTTGGTTTATTAATTGAATAAATAAAATAAAATTTACAGACCCATGAACATCAGTGTCAGTGCTTCAAAATATCTGTATATGGTACCTCAAAAAAGGAAACAACTGAAACTTTGCATGTTTCTATGGACAGCTCAGAATGTTCCCACATAAGTGTTAAAAGTCCCTACTGTATACTACTGAGGTCATCCTAAGGATAGTACTGTCATCCTCAGGATATCCTGAGGAGGCTCAGGGAAGAAAGGTTATCTCCAAAAAGTCGCTAATACCCCATACCAACATGCTGAAGAAAATTGTTAAAACTGCCAACGCTAGTGATTTTTCCCTACTTGTAGGGAACACTGGCTTTCTTGCATCGAAAGTGTAAAAAAACATAAAAATAAATTTTGAGGTAAAAAAAAAAAATAAATAAAATAATAAAATAAATAAATGAGTTTTGATTTTTCTTCCGGAAAACGAACCCTCTCGAGTAGAAGGCAAGATTCCCCCCCCCCCCTCCCTCAGCCACACACCGCACATTTATGATCGAACAGAGAAATGAGGCTACGTCATCTCCCATATTATAGGTGTGGATGCAAGTGGGCCAAAATAACGGGTGATTTTTTATGACTCAAACTTGAGCTTCAAATTGCATGAGAAAAGTTATGAAATTTAACGAGGCGATTGGACTTCTGGGATTTGTCAATAATTTTCGAACTAAGATGGCGAACATTTCTTCGAATCAACAAAAGTGAATTTATGAAACTGTCGTATAAATTTAGCCACAGTGCAATTTCAACTTTATTTTGGAATTCTATAAATTCTATTTGGAATTCTATCTAATCCTACCAAATCCAGATGATTACTGATTTGTACGACCTCATGTGTGAATCAATGTATAAAAATTCTTTTAACTTTAAATATTAATCAAGAAATAATAACAAACACATGAATTTTTTTAAATAAATTTTTATTGTTTGACCTCAAGTGTTCATGTCAAAAATTGTTGAAAAATCTTTTCGGATTTTATGCAACACGCAAATGTCACTTGTATTTTTATTCTTATTACTCAAATGTTTTAAATACGCAGTGATTTTTAAAATAATGATGTCGGAATTGTTTTCATAAATATTTATCTTAGATATATCCTTTAAATTGTAAAATTGTGCAAAAAGAAAAACAAAATAGATGATTAACAGGGATTAACAAGGAGGAGGTGCCGCTCACCACTCATTTTATAAAACCATTAAAAACTTTAGAAACCTAAATTGTAAAAAAAAAAAAAAAAAAAAAAAAAAAATCACAAAAAAAGGAAGATGATGATGATCTTAAAAAAAAATTCGCAATGTGTAATTTTATCCCATACCATATAAATTAATATACAAAATTTCAAAATTCTATCAAAAATAACACCCCATATTTTCTAATGGGTAAACACATGAATTACGTTACAGAGGTTTTGCTGAAATTACGTTTGACCCAACTGGTTTGAACACACATAAATAAACAAACTACATTTAAATTATAATTTTATAACAACTTATTCCACACATTTGTTTAAACTATATATTAGAATTTTTAGGATGCACAGCGAAAATTTCTACATTGCGTTATTAGATTATGGAGTAAAAACTTTCCGAAAACACTGCATACATAGAATTAACTGGATAATAAAAAAAAAAAATAAAAATAAAAAAAATCTCAAAATTAGAGATAACGTTTTATTAGTTCAATTAGAAATTAAAATAGCAAATATATCTGTCATAAATGATATATCCTAGTTAGAAAATCTGTAAAAAACTATTTTAAAAATGCAGGTAATCTGAAGGTATTTCGAACAGGAATCTAATAAAAAACTTGCAGATTAGAATACAAAATCTGTAAAAAAAAAAAAAAAAATAGATGAAAGTGTTTTATTACCTGAAAATTTTAATTGTTCCAAATACCTTCACACAATATCTGAAGTTTTTTTTTTTTTTAATAAAGGTGAGATAATTGAGCAATTGAGTAATACAGTTAAAAAACAAATCTTTATTAATATGTAAAATGCCATTTTTTCTTTTTGCATCATTAAAATTGTACAATTGTATTATATTACTAAAAAAAGAAAAAAAAACTTCTACTTAGTTTAGTTATTTTATTTAGTAAAGTGAATTATTTATAGTTATGTTAATTAAACTGATAAAGGAAAAACTAGCATTAAATAATACATTTAAATGTGTTAAAGTTATCGTTAAAATTTATCACTAAAATACTAAAGTTATGTACTATTTTATATTTCCATTTTTTAGTTAAACATGTACTTAAATCATTCTGTTTATAACGTTCATTTACAAGTTTCACGAATATAGTACAGACATTCACTAAAACTTCTTTGAAAAGTTTTCTCTAAAAATAAACACTAAAAATTAATTATTCATGAAACTGATTTTTTAAAAAGAAAATGCAGAACAGAAAAGAATGTTAGGTAGGACACTTTTCTTCAATAAAAATGCATTTTTTAAGACGCCATATTGTTTAACACATGCTTAAATCACTTTCTTTACGACAGTTAACTCAAAAACTACTTAAAAATTAAGATGTTGAATTTATTGCTTCTGGTTAAGTTTTGTCATTTTTATGGCTTATGATAAAAGCAAAAATCTGGTAAACGAGGTGTTTCTGTGGCATGAAAAGGGTCATTAAGCAAATCTTAAGTGAAATGGCACGTGACATGATTGTCAGTAACATGAAATTTCTTCCTAAATTAAAGTGTCACAGAAGAGACATAAGTTATTCGTGAAATTTAAAACAAATCAGCGTATGTTTCATTTAGAAATATATTTCATTAAATTGAAAAAAATATATAATAATAATTTGTTATATAACCCTCCTCAAACATACTAATAACCTTTATAAAATATATTAATAACGTTTATCAAACATTTAACAAAAATATATGTATCAAGGATTAATCATCGTTATTGATTTTTGTAAGGAAAAAAAAAAAAAAAAAAAAAAGAAAAGAAAGAAAGAAAGAATGGATGAATGAATGATAAATTAACTGCTTTGTTACACTCATCGAAAAAATATAACAGATTACTTTAACGTGATGGAGATGATAGTAACAAGATAAAGAAAATTATCGTTATAGTATTGGAACAGCTTCTATTTAAATAACTGTTTTAATTTTACTTTAATTTTAAAGTTAAATTACACGCAGTTATGTGTTTAAAAAAACACATATAAACTTTATTAAAAAGAAAGGTGTCAGTTCATTAGTAAATAATTTTAGCTTCTAGATTAGCAAAATGTTTATTTTATTGAAACTTGTATCGCCCAGTACTTTAAACTCGACAAATTATTTAAGTAATAATTTAAATAATAACTATAGAAATTTAAAATTTCCTTGTAAACAATGTTCTTCGACTATATCATAAAAATAAATAAATAAAATAAATAGTGAGTTTGTTGCATATCTTTATATATATATTTCTTTTGTGCGTGTGTATGTCACTGAACTCCTCCTAAACGGCTGGACCGAGTTTAATGAAATTTTTTGTGTGTCTTCAGATGGATTCGAGAATGGTTTAGATTTACAAATGAAAGTTGTAACTTAATTAGTTCTTTCTTAATTAATTTTTAACCAACTGTTTCAACAACTTTTCCACCTAGATGGCGTGAGTTGTCCATAAACACGATGTCAGAATTTATTTAATGTTGAAATGAAAAATGAGTTTTTAACCGTATCTTACGAAGTGTTTAAAATATTTTTTCAAAGTTAATATTTTTAGAATCGTAACCGCATCTTACGAAGTGTTTCAAATATTTTTTCAAAGTTAAAATTTTTAGAATCGTAAACACGATGTCAGAATTTATTTAATGTTGAAATGAAAAATGAATTTTTAACCGTAAGTGTTTAAAATATTTTTTCAAAGTTAATATTTTTAGTCTGAGGATTAAAATGGAATATTCTTTTAAAAAATTCGTCAATATCCGACGGAGTTATTTTATGTTAAAATGAAAAATGAATTTTTAGGCCATTATTATTTGTGCAGATGGAAAATGTACTAAAAGTTTTCCGAAAAATTTCACGATCACAAATGTTGACGGATATCCAATATATCGTCGAAGAAATTCCGATAATGGCGGACAATCATTTTTTAAAAATGTCAACGAGTAAAGGCAGTGATATGGCTGTATTTCGAGTTGAAAATACCAATGTGAATGCTCCTCCGGTGAATAACAACGATGAAATAACACTTTACCAAATTGGCCGGTACGTCAGCTCCAATGAAGCTGTTTGGCGTATCTTTGGTTTCCCAATTCATGAACGGGATCCAGCAGTTCTTCATTTAGCCGTCCATCTTGAAAATGGCCAGCGCGTATATTTCACGAGCGAGTCCTAATTGAAATATTACATCAAGATGTAATTAGTGTTTGAAGAGTTTTGAAGTGTGCATAAAAAAACTATACATTTTGCAAATTTAGTGCGGAATTGGACTATTATTTTATATAATTTTCTATCAAATTTACACGCGCGTTGATTAACAACCACCCTAACCTACAAATTTATTTGTGTAGCTAATTTATTATATTTTATTTATTTATTTTTTGAATGGAACACCTTTAATATCGGAACCCTTTGGCAAAATTTGAAAATTGGCACCGAAGTAGCTCGGACGCTTCTCGCCAAGATCTTTAGTTCCACAATTGAAATAGCCATTTCAATTCATCGCAAAAATGGCTTAAAATATTTAAAGTCACCAAAGGGGTCCCATACTTTTGTGCGTGTGCATGTCACTGATATTTTATTTATTTATTTTTTGTATGGAAAATTTGGCACCGAGGTATCTCGGACGCTTCTCGCCAAGATCTTTAGTTCCACAATTGCGATAGCCATTTCAATTCATCGCAAAAATGGCTTAAAATATTTAAAGTCACCAATGGGCTGGCTCCCATACTTTTGTGCGTGTGTATGTCACTGATATTTTATTTATTTATTTTTTGTATGGAACACCTTTAGTATCGGATCCCTTTGGCAAAATTTGAAATTTGGCACCGAAGTAGCTCGGACGCTTCTCGCCAAGAACTTTAGTTCCACAATTGAGATAGCCATTTCAATTCATCGCAAAAATGGCTTAAAATATTTGAAGTCACCAAAGGGGTCCCAATTTGTGGCTTAGATTTAGAAAATCCGTGCTTTTCTCACGGCCAATTATATGTTGCGTGTTGCATTGTTGGAAAACCTTCGAATTTGTTTGTGTATATTCCTCAAGGATTAACCAAAAATATTGTACATCCAATGACATTACGATAAATTAAGTTTTTGTAGATTAAAAAAATATACCTGTTATAAAATAAATTGAGTTTCAACTTTTTCACCTTTAATTAAAACGAATTTAAGTTTTTATTTAATACGAACTCTACTTTTCACTTCGCTCATACTATACACATACTCACATGCATCGATTGATTGAATTGTGATAAATGTACATGTAATGATGTTAGATATTGTAATAACTTTTTGATAAAAATTTTCATCAAATCGGTCCAGATTGTTACAGCTTATTCAAAAGAGACGGAATTTTCATGTGAAATTCGTTGCTATCAGAGATTCTCTCATAAATTGAAATATTTACCGTATAAAATAAAATTTTGTGCTGTTCGACATTCAGCGGAGGTATTAAATAACAAGTACCAAGTAGAAAGTACCAAGTAGCAAGAAGCAAGTAGCGAAAGTTTCGGTAAATATGTCTTTTATGTTATAATAGGAATTCACAGTCACCGTTCACAGCGCTCCATACCTGTTTATCTTATATACCACATCTTTAGACACGTACAATAAGTTACTTATTTTTTTCTAGCAAAATATTCTCTAGAAATAATTTATATGACAAAACAACGTTTGTCGGGTCAGCTAGTATATATATATATATATATACTGCTGTTCATTAAAATTGCAACACCAAGAAGAAATGCGAATATAAGAATGATATTTATTGGGCACATGCATTATACTAGGACGAACAATTTATTAAATTTTAGGAAGTTCTGGGTAATATATCCTGAGAAAACAGTGCATAACGCAACGACCTCTATGAGCAATAACTACACTTATCTGCCTAGGCATTGAATCGAACAGCGATTGGATGCCATATTCGGATAGAGTACTTCATGAAACTTCAACAGGATGCCACAGCTCATAGACCGTAGTTACTGGTAAGTGGAGGCGGGCCACTCGCTTTTCAACGATTAAACAGATATTTTCATTGGTGCGAGATCAGGAGAACGCGCTGGCTGGAGCAACGGCTGAACATATTCTGTATCAAAAAAGGTCCGGACAATACAGACAACTTGCGGCCGTGCATTATCTTGCTGAAAGATAGCTCCAGAGATGCCTTGAAGGAAGGGAACGACTTCGGGCTGTAGCACTTCAGGGACGTATCTGTTGCTATTGAGATCACCCTCAATTCGTAGCAAATTGAGGGGGATCCTGTATAAAGGTGTCTTTGCACGCTGTCCACTCTGCAGCAGACGCCGACGAATTAGTACACCTGTAGCAGTAGACAAACGTGCTGCCAACTGCCTGGAGGAAGCTGTACGGTTGTTCACCGCCATGCGGAGCAGGTGTTTATCGTCGAGTGCTGACGTCACATTCCGTCGTCCACTGTAATTTTTCGAGTTGTCCGGTGCTCGTCGGTCCACTGCTTCCAAACTCGCATCACCGTGGAACTGTTCCGCAGCTCACGAGCTCCTATTGCGTGATCGGAATATCCCCCTTCTCGAAGGCCGATAATCCTCCCCCGTTCAAACTCCGTAAGTTGTTGGAATTTCTCCTCCTCCCATCGTGGAGGCATACTTAGGTCTCACTAAACGTTCGCCATTAACAAACAATCATTAACAATTTTCAACGTCCCGCTACAGCCCTCTATTTATACGCTTTCAGCATCAGTTCAGAGGGCGCTGCGCACGCCACGCATGCGCGGTGGCTGTGAAACTTTACTATTTTGCATACATCCTATAATTGACATTTGCTACAAATTTCATTTAATTCGGATGATTTCTTCATGGTGTTGCACTTTTTTACAAAGAGCAATGTATATATATATTTATACAAACATAGGAGCTGAGATATAGCCTTTCCTTTAAAATTAATAGCCGCGTTCGATATGTACTCAAAATGAATCAGCATGCTTTTACAAATCATCCATTTCGCATAGGAAGTTTGGTAAGTAGCTGAGATATTGCCTTCTCTTACAATACCTCACAACAGCGTCACATATGTGCCTATTTTTAATCAAGATGAAGCAGCATTGTTTTACATAATATCGATCTCTTGTATCAAGTTGATCTCATTATACACTACAGTACTTTAATTACAGCCTTCACTTAAATGGGTCAAATAATAGCACAGCAGAGCCATCTATTAGGTGAAATATTCCAAATCTAATCGTCACCCATTTAGGTCAAGACCTAACCAAACATCAATCTTACTAAAATTCCGACTATTGGTTCGTGAGATACAAAATTTTGCTAATGCATCATACGCATACACAGGCAGTATTTTTCTAAAAATGATGAATTATGTTTAGAACATCTCAAAACGTGTAAATTCGTCAAAAACTGTAAATTAAAAATTTTTCGGTATCTTACACTTTCTTTTTCTAATAATAATAATAATAAATCATGTATATAGATAATAATAAAAGAAATAAAAAAGATAATAATAAATCATATATATATTAAATAAGAAGTTAGTTTCAGTTAATTAAAACGCATTATGTTTTATTTAAAAACATGTATTCAAATTAGAGATGACGTAAATCCCACACACACACAAAAAAAAAAAAAAAAAAGATAAGAAAGAAAAGATAAGAAATTAGATCGTAAATCAATTACAAAAAATAGAGCTTTCACAAATCAAATCTCTTTTTTATTTGAGTATGTATTCAATATTATAAAATTTCGATCTATCATTCATTCACTCAAATAAGCATTTCTATCTAATGGCTGTTGCCTCTTAGAATGAAAAATCCATAATCGGTAGTATAGAGATGCTAAATCTATACAGATTACTGTGTCTGTATTTTTGTTTCAATTTCACGAAATTGCCAAATTTAACAATTTTCTTCTATAGGAATTTTTAATACAAAGATTACGTGTATGAAAGGAACACGTGCATAAATATGAAGATATTTGTTAATACCTTCTTTATATGATAAAATGTTTTTCCACCTTAAACTTACATTAACCACACCATTATAAAAACATCTTTTTCGATCCTCTACTCCTATAATTGATATATTAAAAAAGTACGACATATTTCACGTTTGCGTATTAATATATAGATTATATATATATTGATATATATAAATATATAGATATTTCATAAAATTGCAAGAAAAATTGATATTGTTTATTAACTTTATCGCATAAATCTGCATCTTTGCTTATTACTTTCTTCTATATTCAATAAAAGAAAGTAATGGATTCGTAAAAATTTTCATCCTCGGGTTTTCGATGGATTTACGCGTTTTGAGATCTGTAGAACACGATTTGACCATTTTTAGAAAATGTCTGTCTGTGACAAATTTGTGTGGCAACTGTATCTCAGGAAGTACTGCACAGAATTTCATGCAAATTGCTATGTAGTTACATCTTGACATAAATGAGTGCCTATCAACTTTCGGTAAAAATTGTCTTACAGGTTACGTTGCCATCCCGCTTTTTGTATAAATGTGCATAAAGAGAGTTATTTTTTAATAATCATTATGAAATTTAAAAGAATTATTTGCATAGGGATAGTCAACTGGGAAAAAAATTTGTGTATGTAGGAGCCTCGCGACCCCTGGTGGGGAAGTCCCCCCTCGAGAGGAGTGAATTTTGATTATGGGTATCTTTCAAAATAGCTCGCAAATAACTTTAAAACGAATGGTTGAACCATCAATCTGCGATATTTAAAAATAAAATTATCAATTTTTTTCATTTTTAACAAAGATTTTTTTTTTTTTTTTAATGTAATATTGAGAATAAAATTGACTTTTTTTTTATATATATATATTTAGTGTCATACTACTTCTCTAATATGGAAATCGTCTGCATTATCATGGAAGATAGTTTTTTTTAAATAAAATATTTTATAAATTATTTTTACTGAGTAAATTTGTTTAGGAAAATATACAAGAAAGTCATGTGGTGGCCACAACATACTAGTTTTTGAAAAGGTACAATTTTATCCAATAACGTAAAAAAATCTATAATAAATAGCAAAATTACCAGAACTATAAAGGGCACCATTATATCAAAACTTTAATACAGAATAATAAATTTCACTTTCAGTTAATATTTCATTACTACAAAGTTATTAATAATTTAATATAATAGGTTTTAAATAAACCTAACTAAATTAAAAATACAAAATTAGGTTATGAAAAAGTGTTTAATAAAAAACAATAATCTCTTTAATTAAAAAAAAAAATTAGTTTAGTCTTAGAAAACATAACACACAACTACTGTGTAAACCATTACTTTTATTACAAATTTAAAATGAAATGGAAATTATAATAATACTATTTTTCTTTCAGTTAGTTTAAAGTATATTATTTACAAAGGAACAATCATTTAAACAATAAAATAAACGATTAATCTAATCGTCTTTCTCAAAAACGGGAAATGGTCTTAAATAAAATTAAATGAGTTTTAACTTACTTTGAAGCGCCATTCAAAATAATGGCTCCTCTTCAAATAGTATTCTGTTCATTTTATGGATTTTCTTAATTACTTACTTTATAAAACATATCTGCTTGTTTAATATATTGACGCCTATCTATTATCGCATCAGTAACTAAAATAATTATATTTTTAAAGCCCAGTTTATTTGATTTGTGACTAATTATTTTATTGTTAAATATTTATGCCTTTTTATCTAAGTAAATATTAACAATAAAGAAAGTTAAAGAGGATATTTACTAAGTTACCCATTAGTATGTCTACAAATAAAAAAGAATGTAATGAAAATTAAATCTTTAATTATAAGCTAAAATGTAATACACTGTAGAATAACATTCTGTGAATTTACGGAAATTTTTATCCAGTTTCCGTAAATTTTCAGTAATTTTTGGTAAAAGTAAATACTTATTTTTTTTTTTTAATCTTTACTTTGTATTTGGTATCTATTTTTATTGTTTAATTTATCAATACACATTAAATATGAATGTCTCTACTTCAGAAAAGCGTTCTACGTCACAAATATAACCTCGCCATTCATTAATTTAAATTAATACGCATAAAAAAAAAAAATAGATTTTTTAATATCCCCTTTATATTTTTCTGTAATTTTGCATAAAAATTAAGCTAATAATGACCAGTAGTTTTCTGTTGATATTTTTTGCAGTGATACTTCATGCTCCCATTGAAGAACACAGTTTCAAATAAATACAATCTTTCACTTGAAACTTATAATCAATAACACTAGTCGACAAAAAAAAAAAAAAAATGGGGGGAGGGGGTTAATTAAGGAGGGGGACAGAAATTAAATTAGCTATTTCCAACTAATTCTGTAGTGCAGAATTAAAAAATACTAGTGAAAAATCAACACGTTTACTTGTTATGAGTATTTAATCTGTACTGGAAGCGATGTACAAAAGCCTTTAGAAGACATGCATTATTACTATCAATATTATTAATTTAGCATGGAATAATGTTAATATGGAGATAATACACATATTGTAGACTATGTAGAACATAAAAATATGTAAAATACACTAAAAGATTGAATTGTTATTATTTGTTATTTTAAAACGAAAATACAAAAAATAGGCTTTTTTACGTCTTGTGTTAAATGTCTACCTAGTGATATGAATAGATCGCAAATACAACAAAACTTATCGGGTACGGTTTTACAAGTTCTACGCTGAAAACTTGCCATTTTGAACATGAAACTTTAACTATAAAACAGCACAATCATACTTAACACAGAATATCTGTTAAGTAGAATACCAGGAAAAAAAAACACATAAAGTACGAATACAGGGTTGCCAAACAGTGGTTGCCAGCAGAGAGGATGGCCAGGAGGCAGGGTTAATAGCACGAAAGGTTACCATGTGTGATACAGTCGGCAGCAAAAGTATCTGAGCACTAGCAATAATCCCAGTGTAAAAAAAAAGTACACTTAATACTGCTTTGTTAAAAATAAATCTTTGTCGAGTCATGGTCTTAGTCAGTCTAAGAACATGATTCGACAAGGATTTATTTACCAAAATAGTATTAAATGTACTCTTTTGACATCGGATTTATTGGCTAGTGCTCGGATACTTTTGCTGTCGACTGTATTGTAAAAATCTATAAAATATAGTGAAATTTGCCATTTACTGATACTTTACAAAAAAAATGGAACAAACATGGTCGCCGGGACTCTGAGTTGCCAGGACTCTGGGTTGCCAGCAGGAAGGGTTACCACATGTGATACTGTGAAAATGATACAAAATCGTAAAAACTGCCATTTTCTGATACTCTAACAGAAAAATGTGACATGGTGGGACATTTTTACCTGCAGATATTTAAATAAAAATTGGAATTAATAATAAAAATAATAATGTAGACCAGTGTAATTGGATTAATGATGAACGCTTTGAAACTTTATTGAAAAACTTACAAACTAAAAGCTAACGTACTAAAAGTATAACGGATGCATATTTAATTATAACAAAAACATAGGCCTTCTTTACACTGCTTTTATTTGTTTACCACAATAACCACTTGTATTAAAAAAAAAAAAAAAAATCTTTTTTCCTATTATGGCATTAAAAAAGAAAAATAAATGCCTTTCTTTTTAACTAAATAATACAAAGTGCATAATCCGACTAACCTCGCGGCTACTTTTAACGCAGCGAATGATTTCAAATTCTTTCAGAGGTTGAAGTTGAGCGAGTTTTACGTAGGCCTTGTGCTACAGTATGGCCAATGGGTGACAGTCTGGGACTAAACCCTAAGGAGGATCCAAACAAAAGTATTACGTATTTTAGTGCGTATATTTGGCGAAAAGGTGATTAAGGTGATTTTCGGCCGAGTTCTGAGTAATAGGTTAGAAGTTAAGAACGAAGAAAGCGCTCGCATTTTTTCTATGTAAAATATATTTTTTATGTACTATATATAGAGGTGTGCCGGAAACAATGCGGAATGGGAGAATAGAAAACAAATTTTTAATTTCTCAAAATTGATGTAAAACATCAATTTTTTTTTTTTTTTTTTTTCTTAATTTAAAAAAAAAAAAGTGTATAAGAAAATCTCTAGGAAGTTTGGAAGATGATAAAAATACTGACATATTAATAATAATAATAATAATGAAAGGGAAAAACGGAGCATTCTCAAATTTCTACTTTTCGGTCTTAAAAATAGCTTTTTGTTTTATTATATAGGTAAATCAATAAAATACTGGAAATAACATGGTAGAGCATACTACTATAGTCCTTATTCAATATAATGGCAATTGAAATATAAAAGTGATTTATATATATATATATATATATATATATATATTGTCCATTTCGAAACAAACGTACAGTAAAATTTCGAATTGAAGTCCAAGGGCTTTAATTGACAAGGGTCCCTTGGACTTGAATTTGAAAGTTTACTATTGTCTGAGGCAATAGGGTTATTCAGAAAGGCACTGTCGAAGGCAGCTGGAACCCGAAGCAAGTTTTTAGTGATTTCAATGGATTTTTTAAGTTTTTGTTTATAAAGTAAAAATTGCTATTTTATTTTATTTTATTTTATTTTATTTTATTTTACTACTATTGCTATTTATTTAAAAGATAGTGATCAGCGAAGCGGGGAAAGCCTGCTAGTCTTAAATAAGCAAGAAACTATTTTTTTACGTTTTGTAATTTGAACTGTCTATTATATTTTAACGTTCCATCTTCAGACGAAAGTTGTGTTTTACGTCACTTTTCACATTTTATTTTTAGAAATGTAGTTACTATTCGCTTTATTGTTTGTCAGTATTCTGTGCTTTATTGACAAGTTACAAAAAATATATAAATTAGCATTTCTTAGGTAAACTTTCTTGACAAATAAACATGTAACATATTTTTTAAATATTTCAAAGCTGTATGAATGAATAAATTCTAAACAAATAAGTATATTTGTATAATAATAACGTTTTACGTAGACTTTTTTTCTCTCTGCCATAGGTTCAGGTTATCGGACAATATTTTTTTGAAGCATTTACTATAAATATTAGGGTAAGTTATGTTACTATTTACAACTGTCAAAAATAAGTATTTCTTAAATCTCATGATATCACTTACGTACGCTAATTCTTCAATGTAGACATTATTCATTCATTATTGCATTTATCATTTGAAAAATAAAATTTGTAAATAAGGAGAAACTCCTTTCAATAGTACAATATTTTCAGGAAAATTAATTTGTATTCAATGAGCTCCAGAACTCCAATATATTTTTGCTTTCCCTATTCCAAATCTTCTTTTATTATTTCAAAATCGCCCATTATTCATACGTAATGAAATTTTCGTAGCAGTAAGTAATAAAAAGTGAATAAAGATAGATCACATAGATTTTGGAATGTGTCCAAATGAGAATATCTCCATGCAATTGATTTTTATCATTGTTTCTTTATGTGTTTTGTTGAAGACAGAAATTGTTCAGAAATGTTATAATTATTTGAGTATCGTGCAAAAAACGGAATATAATAAAATCTGATTTATAAAAGTTTCAACGTTCAATTCAAACAACTGTTACTCAGATAGTATGTAGCATATTTATCATTAAATAATTTATTAGGAAATTTTCTACACATAATAAAACAAGATTGTCCGTCACTTTGTAGACAAACGGCTGACCGCAGAACTACAGAAATTTGCATGAAGGCCCGTATTGACCTCTCCTCATTCCCCTTTAAACCTGATTTCCGAAATTTTGACTAGATAATTTTTAATCAATTAAAATCTATAAGTTTCTGAAGTGATCGACTCTAGAGATGGAAACGTAAAAAATTAAAAGTTTTTCCATGGCTTATTAGCTCAGTTGGTTAAAGTGTCAAATTAATAACATGGGTTCGATCCGTCAAAAACCAATGTGTTATTTTTTGTAGATAATTAATAGAAAAGTGTCCAATTCATATGAGAAAGTCTTTCAGTGCCTTAACATTATTAAGAGAAAGTTACAAAGTTAAAGTTAGAGGTGTGTTGGTTGCTTTTTTACGCAAGTAGCTGATCGCAGAGCTACGAAATTTTGCATTGAGATCCGTTTTGATGTCTCCTGTTGCTTTTTGAAGCCCGATCTACGAAATTTTTATTCGATTTTTTAAAATTTAACAAGTAAACATTTACAGCTCATTAGGTTCCTGGTGGCACCATCTGTTGTCAGAGATCGAAGATGATAATCTGTCCGAGTAATGTTTGTTCGAAAATTGTAATTCTTGAATAATAGCAGTACTACTTATCGCCCGGTTGGCACCTAAATTGAAATGTTCCAGTTAAGGAGCAATTGCAAGCAACATGGACCTGGAACTGGTGTAGTGCTGATGAGAAAAACAATGCCAAAGAAAGTGGTGACCCGAAATAAGGCCTTAAGCGATTTTTTTTTAAAGTTTTTTAGGTTTTTAGGTTTTTTTAGTCTTTTAAATTGATTTAAAAGATAGTGATTAATCTTTTTTGAAAATGTTTTTAAATGTAGTGACTATAACGAAGCTGGCAATGCTAGCTACTACATAATGTACTTACTATAAGAATTATTTTAACGTATGTACAAAAAAAAAAAAAAAAAACCTTTTTTTATTGAACACATTTTATTGCATTGAAAAATAATTATATTCATATTAATTTTAAATGTATTACTTTACATTTTTTCAATAAATCCTCAATAGATCTTTTATTTCATGTATTGATAAGAATAATTATGATCATCACGAATTACATTACTGGAAGTTTACGTTTATTATTATTTTTATTTATATCATTCATAAAACTTCCGCGTTAAACTTCTGCCATTGTAAAACGTATAACTAAAATAGCGTTAAAATTTCTTGCAAATATATTGAGTAATTTCTGTCCTATATTCTAATATATATATAAATTAGGAGCACCTGAAAGTGTTTTTTTTTTTTTTTTTTTTTTTTTTTTTTTTTTTTAACAATAAATTGAAACAGGTGAATTTTTAACAAATTTTTATTTTTAATCGATGTAATCACTCTCGTTATCAACATCGTTTTGCCATCTAGCATGCACGTTTTCAATGGCGGATCGATAAAGATCAATTAGTATTTACCAAAATATATGGAGATCACATTTTGGGCATCATCCTAAACGAAAATTCGATGGTGCTCGATCGAGCGAGTATGGTGGGTAAAGCAATACCTCCCACCAAATTCATTTTTTTTTTTCAGGGTTTATTTTGCGCAGTGCGGTCTCGCATTATCAAGTTGTAGAATAACGCCTTTTCTGTTAACAACCGCCGGATACTTTTCAATTAAAAATTGATTTATTCGATCCGATTGTTCACATTAAAGGTCTACATTCATAGTTTGTCTAGGTTTCAGTACTTCAAAGTGAACAAGCCTGCGAACACTCCACCAAACACCAAAAGTCATTTTTTTGTGGTGTAAACCACTGCCTTTTGCTTTCGGATTATCATAAAGGACCCACTTTTCATCTTCAGCGATCATTAAATGATTCTGTATTGGGCTGCAAGCAAAAAGCTGCCTGTGGTCTATGGATTAGCTTTCCTTTCTTCGGACAGATTGTGCGGTATCCAAACTACTGTTCTGCTTACTTTAGAAATTTGCTGCAAATATCCTTGGGTGGTCCATCAACGTTGGTTAAGAGTGTTTGACAGTTCTTCGATGGCCTGAGATGGATTTGCTTTCACTTCCGCGCTAAAAATGTCATTGTCTAAAGTTGTTTTTCCGGTTCAATATGAGTCGGTAAGATAAAAATGAACGGATTTGAGCTTAGAAAACCACCGTTGACACTTATTAAAGGTTAATGTATATGGATAAACATTGCAAATGTTTTTGGTAGGTTTGTTGTGTTATAACTCTTTCGAAACTCAAAAAGTCTACAAATTCCGAATATTCTGTTATTTTGCTGTCCATTTTACTATAAATTGAAAAAAAAATGTTAAACTTTAATTTTTACGAGTAAACAGGTCCTTTTAACCTTGTAATGTCTTTGGCACAAATTTAAAAACACATTCCCCCTAAATGTATTATATATATATTACTTGTAAAATTTAAAGTTCTTGAAATAAATGTTAAAAAAATGTTTTACATTTTTACAATGCATGAAACTAACTTGCCATAATTTCATTCGGAAATAAATTTTGATTTCGCAAGAAAAAAATAGCTTTCTAAAACGTTGATGAGTAAATTTGTACTTACTCCTTAGAGAATGTACCTAATATCTCTGAAAATTCGAATTAAATTTGAATAATAATTTTAAGAATATTTAATATGAACTAATACAAAATATTTTGTAATGTGTATAAAATATCTTCACTTCATCTTGCTCTCGAGCAAACTATAGATTGATCAACTTAAACTGATACCGAAAGTAAAGAAACCCACATGTTATTTGGCGACATGGATAAAGTCACTGTTATTGTTGGCGCAAGTCAAAGCCGCTCATTCCTCCCCCCTTCTTTTGTTAGAATTTTCCCACCTCTTCTTTCGTTACCTTAACGAATTCCCTTACTTTAATGGGTATTTCATGGTTGTTTGTTTTTAAAGCTGCATTCAAATACTAGCAACAGAAGTAGAGCGGCAAAGTAATAAATTATCCATTGTCGAAAAGTGACCCTTGAACTTTTGGACATGTTTACAATGAAAGACATTACTTTCGATTGCTTGTTTAAGAATTTTACAAAAGAGATCGAAGTTTCCCATGCCAATTATCGCAGTAGGAGGTTTGTCAGAGGAGAAAACAGCTCTTCAGCTTCGTGACAACTCAAATCACACATCAAAGGAATTATAATAGAGCCCGTCCTTGTCGCCCTACAATCGAACACAGCTTAAGGTACTGTTTCTCATAAACGCCAAAACACAAAAACAAGAGATAGCGGGCAGTTTTATTGTTTAGAGGGGGGATGGCTAAGGAATTTTAACACTTTTTTTTTTTCTGAATAACAAAGTGGCCATTTCCGCAGGAAAGACACAAAAATGGAATACCTTGGTGACCTGCTAGGATTTTATAAATGTATAGGATGTTACAAAATTAAAGTAATTTTCTTGTCAAACTATTGGTAACATTCATTAGGGCCGACTGTTTATAAGTACAGTGCCGGAAAAAAAAAAAAAAACTTGAGCGAAAAAAGAAAAATAAAATTACATGTCAATTGCCATTCCCGTCACAAAAATGTGACGATGTGATGACACGTGGTGTTAGTCGATCATAGACGACGTTTCCCTATCATATCAATACTCAGTTAGCCTCGTGGACTGTTAAGAATAAGGCCGTGTGCTTTTTGTTCCCACCGGTCAATATTTCGTTCATTTATTAAAAGTTTGAGAACCTACATTGCTATTCCCACTCCACACAACGGGGTAAGCTTAAAATGGAAGAGCAATGCCCTGCTTTGACTCTGCTAGAGAAGGGAATCTCCGTGATTGATGTAGCCTGAGATCTGGTAGATCATTCTGGATGTAGCCAGTTGCAGCCATCTGGCAAATATAGTCAGAGATCCGTGACTAAACGGCTGCAGTTGGCAATAAAATGTAAAGATGAGATGACAAAATAGTGACCGACTAACGCTAAGTGTCATCATTAGGGTTCGACACATTTTTATGGTGGGAACGGCAACTGACATGTTAAGTTTTTTTGCCACTCAAGTGTAAACATTTTTTTTCCCGACACTCTATGTTTCATAATACTTTTTATGCATATATACACTTTTCAAACTCTTAAAAAGAAAAAAAAAAAGATATTTTTTAAAACAGGAAAATTTTTTAAGCCTTCTGAATTCATCCAACAGCATACTAGACATCGGCTAAATGTCTTACAATTTTAAAATGTAGATGAAATATAAATTTCGACAATACAGTAAGGGCATCGATAAGTAAGTAGAAAAAAAAATCAATTAACATTTATTTACAGTCAAGGAATTGGCCGAATAAAAATAAAAATTTCAGTAAATATCTTCATATTGCAGTTTTTTAGAGAAAATAGAATTCAGTTCAATCTGTCGACGTAAGCTTTTTTGATTTTTTACGATATTATCTTAGGGTTTCTATAAAAGTCGTTCAATACATTTGACTAATGATTCTTTAAATGAAATTATTTTGTTAACGCTTGAGCGTGAGCAGTTCAACATTTAACTCTGATGATTCAAATTACACATATTAAAATGATTCTTTGTTTAGAAATGTAGGTACGTTTATTGTTAACATTAGCTTATTTATTAATAACTTAGGCTCCAATGTCTAGAAATTTCTAGTTTTGAATTAAATTTACACGACAAATAAATTAATATTTTTTTATATTTAAAAAATAGAAATAAATGACTAATATAAGAAAAACCGAAGCATATTGCTAATATATATATATGTATGTATGTATTAAAAAGGTTTTAGATTCGCAATTGTATCTCTGCCATAAGTTCGCTCCACAAAGGATCTTTCATATAAAAAATTGAAATTAGGAATAAGAAGAAACTCTGAAAAAGTTTCTTTCAAAAGAACCTTTTCCAGAAAAATTAATTCGTATTCAATGAACTCCAAAATTCCACTCTATTTTATGCTTTCGTACTTCCTGCCCTTCTTTTATTATTTCAAAATCGCTCATTATTCATACATAATGAAATTTCCGTAGCAATAAATAATAAAAAGAGTGCATCAAGATATATTACTACGATTCTGGAATGTATCCAAATGAGAATATCTTCTTGCACTTGATTTTACCGGTACTATATCTTTATGTATTTTGTTGATCACATATTATTCACTAATGTTATATAAGTATCGTACAGAAAATCAAATAGGATAAAAAGGGCATTACAACATTTTTACTTTCCGAACACTATAGTGAGGAAAGTATTGCAATCATGTCAAAAATCCGAATTCGAGATTTTGATGTTTCTATACGTTTTGAGGTCCCCTGAGTCCATTTTCACCATTTTTACGATGATGTATGTGTGTGTGTGTGTATGTGTGTATGTCTGTGAGTGAACACGCTAGCGTCTAAACGCTTAGTTCGATTAACCTGAAAGTTGGTACGCATATTGTAAGTCACCATAGTACGAACCCTATAGATTTTGGTGAATCTAGCACTTATAGTTTTTTTACAGGGACACAAAGAAAAATTCTTTATCATTATGGCCTATGGGACCAAAATCTTAAAAGTGCGATAGCATCTAAACGCCTTATTCAATTGAGCAAAAATTTTATACACATATTATAGATCACAAATACTCAATCTGTATAGATTTTGGAGAATCTAGCACTAACAGTTTTTTTACAGGAACACAAAGAAAAATTCATTATCATTATGCCTATGGGGCCAAATTTTTAAAGATGTGATAGTGTCTAAACGCCTTATTAATCCGAGCAAAAAAATTGTACACATGTTATAGATCACAGTTGAACTAACTGTATAGATTTTGGTGAATCTAGCACTTACAGTTTTTTTACAGGAACACAAAGAAAAATTCTTTATCATTATGGCCTATGGGACTAAATTTTTAAAAGTACGATAGCATCTAAACGCCTTATTGAATTCAGCTGAAAATTTATATGAGTATTATAAATCACTGTTGCACTAACTATAAGCATTTTGGTGAATCTAACATTTATAGGTTTTTACAGGGACACAACGAAAATTTCTATGGGCTCAAAGTTCAGTAGCGTTAAATAAAACAACGTGTAATAGATGGAGAAAAATACTCAAACACTCTATTATGGTTTTCTCTCTTTTGTTTGTTTAACAACTACTCTTTCTTTACTTTATCTACAAAACTGTTAATTACTCAATGTTCGGAAAGTCGAGTGGAGTCACTCCAGATTTTTTAAAATGTATGGAAGAGTTATATATGCAGTTCGAATATTTATGACTTCGATAATATGTATTAAATTTATTTGTAAAATTATTTATTGTTGGGAAATATATATTTTGCGAATAAAACGAAATTATTTTAATATATATATACACATTATAAGTAAAAACTTATACATATATTAGTAGATTATATTTCATAGGGGAACAAAACATATTAATAATTTGTAATATAATATTTCACTCTTAATAAAATCAGCAATAGATTTAGCCTTTAACGTCTTGAAAAAAATTATTATGATCATCACCAAAAAAAATAGTGGGATTTTGTCTATATTATTTTTAATGTTATTATCATTTATGAAGTGTCAATCAAACAGCTAGAAATTTTCTCTTTAACAGTTTCTTTTATATTTTTTAAGATAGATATTTTACTTATAACACTTAAAGGTTTTGTTGAAAAATTAATTTATACTTTTAAGGTGTATGAAAAAACTTATACTAATTTCATTCGAGAGAAAATTTTAAATTTGCATGAAAAACGAAGCTATATTAAATATTTTTTTAAGTATCTAAAGATTTTTAGAATTTTCTAATAATAGTTTTCCTATTTCATCTATACAAAATATTTCATAGTAAGTATAAAAAAAAATCTCGTTAACAATTTTGCTTTTGGACAGGTTTTATTCAAGTTTAATCTAATGCTAAGATACTGTATATATATATATATATATATATATATATATATATATATATATATATATATATTACAAATTTAATATACTTCAGGACAAATTATAGTTAATTTACTTGAGAACCAACAATTTATACGAATGTTTTATATTCCTCTTCTTATTTTTTTTAATATACTCTATAACAAAAAAAGTGACGCACCAAGAAGGAGTAATGCAAACTGGACACAAATTGACATACATACAGGTTTTTATGGAGAATCAAGCACCAATTCATCATTATCGTCGATGCTACGTGCAACTGGTAGTCCAGTCACTACAAATACTCTTAATAGACGGCTCAGTGGAGTTGAGCTCAGTCCCCGAATCTCTCTTCCACTGAGGACGTTTGGAGCATAATAAAAAGGGCCCTACAACCAGTTCGGGATTTTACCAATCTAACGCAACAATTGGACAGAATTTGGCACGATAACTTCACAGGAGCACATCTGTGAACTCTATCAATTAATACCAAGCCGAATAATTGCGTACATAAGGGCCGGAAGTGGACAAAGGCGTTACTGACTTGTTTATTTTGTGAGGCCCTTTCTCTTGATCGAATCATTGAAATTTTCTGAAACTGTTATCAATTGTTTTTCTCCACATGCACATCACATCTACCAATTTTTGTCCCATTCGGACCACTCATTCCACCCCATCTACCAATTTTTGTCCCCACTTCTTCTTGGTGCGTCGTTTTCTTTCTTTCTTTTTTTTTTTTTTTTTTTTTTTTTTTTGTTATAGAGTGTATATGTGTATATATATGTGTGTGTGTGTGTGTGTATATTTTAAATCGCTACAGAAATGATATTTTCCTGAGAATTAAATTTCTTTAGAATTAATTTTAATTGTAAAATTTAATTTAAAACAAAATTGTGAACATGTTATTGAACAATTATTATCTTTATGCTTTAATTCTGTTTTTGTAGAACTTATGACAAACTAAGTAAAATTTTTCTCACCTTTAATAAACTAATTACGATTAATTTATTAAACGAATAACTAATTTAATTAATATATATATATACATATATGTATAGCGCATTTTAATACAGAATGCGCATTTTAAAAAGGAGATTTCTTTAAAGTAAAAAAAAAAAAAAAAAAAGAAGCTTATATCAATAGCTTTTAACTTTACAACATTTTTTTTTTCTTTTATACTGCCCTAAATGTGGTTCTTAGTACTTTGCAGGCCTTTAAATAAGGAGTTTCATCACGTATTTGTATCTGAAAATTAATATTTACGTAATCAAACATAATTATTAAAATGATGATTAATAGTAAAATGTTTACTATAATTTATTGGATTAACGAATATTCAGTAATATTAATTCGTTATCTACTTTATAATAGAACATATTATATAAAGCTGTTATATTACTCATTTATTCCCAATTACTAGAAAATATTTTTAAATACATTCGTTACTTTATGCGCAGTTGCATTAAAATTAACACGTTGTAGATCTTTATGTACAAAAAATAAAAAGGTGAATCCTAAATATATGTATATAAGGAAAAATAAATTTTATTGCTAACGCGTGTCTCAATATTTGTCAAGATCTGTGTTCAACATGAATTTTGAAATTAGTTATATTTAAATATATTTGTGTAATTTTCTCTGCTTATTATTTTGCCTGATAAGTTTTCAAGAATTTATTTCCGTATTTATTGATCGTATAAATGTTATGGTATAAATATAATTCATTTGTTTATAATCACTCGAAATTTACGTTAGACCTATCAATATGTATCCAATATAATGCAAACACACTACCTTTTCATAAATCACCGAATATTTTTCACGTCAGACGTTTTGTCAAATATCACAAAAAAATATCAAAAGCAAATGTCAAATATCTAAAGCAAAAAGGGTACGATTCAAAGATTAAAGAAAAAACGGTTTGAAATCCCCCCTCCCCCCTTCCAATAAACAATAATGCTTTAAATCCGTTCTTGTAGTAGCAAGCGAACCTGTTAACATCTGTGTTCATTTCTACGACACTATTACATGTTTATGTATGTATCTATGAAGATAAATAGATTTCTTTTTAAAAAAATTGCTTCTGTTTTTTTATTTAAAATAGGGTATTAAATCTAAAGCAGAACAATTTTTTAGAAAACATTATATATTACTAGAGACGTGAGCGGGGAAAAAAACCGGGTTTAAACCAGGGAATAAACCTGGGTTTTGGGGAAGGGAGTCTTGAAAGTTTCCAAAACAAGAGAATTTTGAAAGCTTTCAAAAGTTGTGAATTTAGGATTTTTTTTTCTTTCTTTTTTCTTTTGAGATTAGAGATGTTCTAGAGCATTCCAAAATGTTATTTCACATTTAGATGGTTTTCGTGATTTTTCAGTTTTTAAATAGTGCTTTTGACGTCTGTAAATTAAAAAAATTACTACCTTCAAATTTCATTCATTTACAGACTTATTTTCTGTTATGGCCGTATATATACATCTAAATTCTGACTGCATACACACGGAATTCAATATCACACTTTTTTTTTTTTTAATCGCAATCGGAATCCACCATGTTTCAGTTGAATACCTTTAACATTTTATTTCAAAAATAAAACAAAAATGCTTCAAAATAATCTGCATTCACTAATACAAATTACACTGGAAAATATTATTTCAATTAAAATTTCAATAATATTAATATGCAAAAAATAAAGAAATACATAACAGCCAAATTATAGTTATTAGCTATTGAATATTTTATGCATTGATTTAATGCATTAAAAAGTTATTGCTGGAATTTTTAATAACTGAAAAACTCATGTTCGATTTTGTTCCCCGTACTCTTTAACTGATTATAACTAAATTTCATCAACTAATGTGAAATTTTGTTCGAGGAATTATAATAAAATTTCATAAATTTTAAAGTATTCCTACCATAATTTAATTTCATTGTATTATTTTTTATAACATATTGTATTATGATAATCACAAAAAAAAGAAAAAAAAAAAAGTTTTAAAGTTTTTTAAATAGGCAGACAAAACTCCATCCTTTATTATTGTCAATAACTTAAATGTTTATTTTTTTACAATTTTCTGTAAAATAGTCACATAATTTTCGATATCACTTTTATTTAATCTTATGGAATAAAAATGACACTGAAATAAGTTGTTTTTGCACTTAAAAGAAGTGAAATTAAATCTAAATATTAAATATTAATTTCTTCCCGTGAAAGTTCCCAAAATTCCCAGGTTTATTCCCCTGAAGCAAAATTCCCGGGTTTTTTACATCTGTACATATTACATCAGACACAGCATAGTGCCATTATAATACAAAAATACAAAATATCTAATGAAATAGGAAACACTTACTAAAGAATTCTGAACTGTGCATGCGCTAGTCTTATTAATATTTCATTTGCAAAATTTATTAGCGAAATGTATGGAGCTATTTACAGGAATAAACTTTAGCAAATATCGTTAAAATTCGAAAAGTTATCCTCACGTCGGTAGAATAAACCGAATTTTAATTATTTTCTCTAAAAATATAAATGAACAAATTAAAAGAAAGAAAATGATACAGAATTCCGTCAATATTTACTTAAAATCAACGAATACTATATTTCCATCCACTGAATAAAAATAAAATTTTCAGTTAAATCCCTTAAAATTTTGATTTTTTTTTATTGAGAGAAAATAAAAGGGAGTTTAATATAATCATAATTTAATATAATCATAGTTTAATATAATTATAGATAATATAATCATAGTTTAATATATGACGTATAAACATGCTTCAGGAAATTTTGTACACGACCAAAATGTTTAAGACAATTCGTCAAGAAATTTTCCAAATATTTTAAGAAAACGTCTGAAATCGAAAATCTACAGTCATCTATGGAAATATAGTGTATTTTAGATTAAATCATTTTTACTCTTTTATTAAAATAATTTATGTAACTTAAACTTATTAATTCGTGTATGTAACTTCAGTAATTATATGAAATTTTATAAAAATTGAATACGTGCGGAATAAAAAAAAATTAAAATTAAATAATTTCCTATAGTAACCAATCTCTTATAAATAAATAAAGATAATTTGATGAAGTCTTGTGCTCACATGCTATAGCCAAAACACGTTTCAACACATTAATTTTAAAAGTTAATCCTAACATTTTATTCTTTCCTTAACTTTTTGTTGGTATCCTTTTTACTTTCGATGCAAACTTTTATAACATGCTCTTCATATGCCCAAAGTTCCAGGCTAATTCGTGTACATTTTGTTTTTCAGGTATTTTAAAATAATGTCTGAAATCGAAAGATGTATATGAGAAAAAAAAAATCTACCAGTCCATTAAAAAAAATTTTCATTTGTCTATTTTAAGTTAATCATATTTTTTTTTAGGGGGGGGGGGGAGGTTTTTTTGCGTGTGTGTGTGTCTGTGTCCTGGTGCTCAAATTATTGATAGCAGAGCTGCAAAACTTGACAGATGAGTAGCTGTAAACATACAGAATTCTTGAGAGCTTTTTTCGAATTAGAATTTATTTAATTATTATTATTATTATAATATATATATATATATATATATTTCATTTCATGAATTGACTTTTCTGTTCAATTTTCTAAAATTTATTCTATCATTTCAATCACCTGCGTACCTTAGCAAAGGCTATTACACTATAATTTTTTTTTTATTTATTTAATTCTTTCAATTTGAAGCCGATTTTTTTTTAATTATTATACTTATTTTATATATTTCACAACAGCTATTTTAAGCCCAGTAGCGCATCAAAAATATAAATCTATATATATATAAAAGAGCAGTAAATTATAAAATATTACATAAAAAATGCGATGTGGACACCATATTGACTTCCTTATACATCCATTGGAACACACATATTGTTACGCATGTGGTAACTGATTCGTAAATAAACAGGTAGGTTCCGACCATTAAAAAACTGAAAAATTGCTAGCCCAACCAAAAAAGTCATGATAATAGAATTATATATGCCCTCAAAAAAATATACTAGTTTTTTCAGGAATGGCTTAGAATCTCTCATTGGCAAATTCATGACTTTGAGTTCAATGAAAATCATTCAAGTGTAGATGGTCTAATTTTGTTCTCTTTGCCGAAAATCAGAGGTGAAAAACGATAAGATACATTTTACCAAAAATATTAATTCAGTTAAAATTTAGAAAGGAATTACTAATTCTAACCATCCTGAAATTTGATCATTAATCTTGCCAAGTTTTTTACGTCTAACGCTGATATTGGTCTTGATATCGATTTTGGCGGCCGAATTTGGCAAAAGTTTATAGTTTAGGATTGCCAAAGTTTGGAAGCTGTAACTTCAATAAGAACCAAATTCTGGAATTTTCCGGAAAGTTTCATTGGTTTATAGAGCTGAACTAAATTCTTTGAAAAGACTTTAAATGACAAACAAGACTAAAACAAAATAAAGTACATTCGTCGACTGGAACCTTCTTATATATTAATAATAACTTTCTACACTTAAAAATGTCGGCATCTTTCATAACAATATCATTACAGGCTCTATTTACGGGCTGAATATTCATTAAATAAAATGCATTCGTCGACTAGAACCTGTTCATGTTTTAACAAATTACTTCTACAAGCAAAAATTTCGATAACTTTCATAATGGTATTATTACGGGCTCTATCATTAGCTTATTTTGAAATCTCTGTTATGGTAGGGTATATATAATGGCCAAAACCTGTGTATATTTATTCATTATGAATATAATTTTCGTAAATATCTCGAAAACAGAAAGTCACAGAAAGACCAAAAAGAGATATGCACAACTATATTAGAAGAAACCTATATACTAATTTGCAAAGTTCTACGTCCAACCGTTTTTGAGTGATGTGAGTTACATACACACATACATACACATACAGATGTCACGAAAAATCGTGTAAAGTCAGTAATATCTCTAGAAAGAGAGCTTGTATTAAGACGCAACTTGCAGGTGTGCAACTAGACATCATGACAGTCACACATATAAATTTGCAACATTCTACAATGATTCTTTTTTGAGCTATGCGAGATACAAAATCCATTTTGCAATTGGGATTACTATACTTCCTTATACTTTGTATAAGGAAGTAAAAAAAAAAAAAGAAGCAGAAATAGTAGTAACATAAATTATCTACATTTGTCTGAATAGATCATTTTATAGAAAAAAATGCACTTTTAAAATGGAAAATTTCTTTCTACAATCACTTTTTTAAACCTAGCCGTACATTTAAAATATAAGCAGAATATGAAGAATTCTTATAAAATAAGCGAAAATGTGCAACCGATAAACTTATTAGAAAAATAATTAATATTATGAAATTAATATTTTAAATATAAATAAATAAATTTAAAATGTTATGACGTTAGTTTTAACAGATAATTTTGCTAATACAGGTTTTATTTTCCATCCCCCCCCCCCCCACACACATGCAGAGTTTCTTTTTGTGTTTAAAAAAGTAAATGAAATAAAAATGTGCAAGCTAATTTTATTGGTAACAGGTTGAAATTACAACGGAAAGAAAAATGTCGAGAAAATTAATGAAGTTAAGTTCGTTAATACATTTCAATTGATAATTTTCTTCTTTATTAAAAATTTGAAAATCCGGCTTCGAGGTGCACACGGAGACGTTACAAACTATCAGAGCGAAAATGTCATGTCTGTAAGGGCGGTAGATTTTTCTGTAGACAGATGACAGAAAAAAAAAAAAGAAAAAAAGAACCATTTCGGTTTTATTAATAAGATGATAATGTTTAAAACGTCAATATTTAGAATATCCATGAATATATTTTTTAAATAAATCATAACATTAGAAAAAAGAAATACTCTTATGGCTACAATAAAATCAATTTTACCATGAAAGTTTAATTTTTTACGAAACTTTATATTAATTTTATTGCTTACGCGTAAATATTTCTTTTCGTGTCCAAAAAAAAAAAAAAAAAAAAAAAAAAAAAAAAAAAATTGAACGCGTAAAAATTTGTTTTCTACTATATTTTTAATACTGTCACGTACTTAGATAAATGTTTGGGGAGAAACATTAAAGCGATATAAAACACAGAGAACTTTAAGCTCAGCTGGAGACTAGTTTTCAACTCAATTGAATTTTCAAACGGTTTATATATTATTCATAAATTTTCTAGAACAAAATATTCAAAAATTCGAAAAGTTTAGAAATTACATAACATTAACCGAATAATTTACATGAGCATAATGGACATAAATTATAATGGGCATAATGGACATGAATTAGAAATAAACAATTTAGATTTAACAAAAATCATTTTAAAATAAATTTCCCTTGACGGGGATCGAACTCACAATCTTTGAATTCGTAGCTCGATACTTTTTCTTCGAACCACGACATTCACAAGTGAAACAATTTTAGTTAAAATATTTCATTTTTTTCCCATGACTTTTATGTGGATTTTAATTAAAATATTGAAAATTCGAATTAAAAAAATATTTTATCAAAATTAATTATAACCTATAACATTCTATGATAGTGTTGCTTTTGATTAGTGGAAAAAAAAAAAAATATATATATATATATCGTTTTAGTTTTTCCAGAGACTACCCTCCACATAAAAACTAACTTTTCTTCTTTATATATTAGTATAGGTCTTCTTTATATATTAGTATAGACAATAGGCAATAGATACCCGGACCCGAAACATCACTGAGGAAGACGCTGTCGAAGGAAGCGAGGATTTGAAGGGAGGTTATATCCCCTTAACGCGCGATGTCCTCGCTGCGAGGACGCAAAATTTAAGATCCAGCTACAAAAATTCATCCCGGAAATTTTTTAGCAAAAATTCACGTTTATAACATATCAGAAAAGGCCGGTTTTTTTAAACCTTAAAATTTAAAATTTCTTTTAGTTTAATTTAATTCATGAATTCCGGTGGCAGTATAATTTAAATATTTCAAATTGTCTTGAGCCGCAAAGGGTTAAGCAATTTCAATGCATCTTCTTTTCAGGTTTTACTTATAAAGTGGTATCAAAAATAGTTTTTTTTTTTTTTTTAATATAGTGACAAGAGAAGCTGACAAAGCTAGTTTTTAATAATCGCTTGAAAAATTATAAATATAGATCCTACATACAAGTATGTTGTAATAGACTTGTACTAACTTTCCTTAACTAACTTATCTTAAAAGCTATATTTATTCATGTTTACAACCTTTCAGGCAAAATTATTTTTTTAAATGATATGTTTATGTAATAAAATAAATAAAACTAAACGTACATATATCTGAGAATATTTAAAATTGTTTAGATAATTTGTCTTGATTTAGTACTTACTTTAATAAAATTAATTTAAATTTTAATTCAGTGTATATATATTTATGTATTTTTTTTTTAATTCTTGACTAAAATAAAATAAATACATGCTTATCTGCATTTCCAAAAGAATTAATGTAATTATTCAAAGCTTTTTTTCTTTTTTTAAATAAATTATATTTATTTAAATTAAATATAGCCTGTTTACTGATTTCATTAATTTAAAAAGAATAAACTTTGCACATAAAACAAATTAATCTTATTTATAATGTTAGACAACAAATTTCCTTTTTGTCTTTAAGAGAAAGATAAAAAAGAAAATTTTATTATTTAAATATTCTTAAATTTGTAGCTAAATAATTTTTTTTTTCTTTAATTATCAAAGCGTAGGTTGTCGAGCGCATTTCATAAAAATTGACAAAGCGTTAATTCATTTATTTAACATCATGATTAGAGAAATAATTGCATTGAAGGATTAAAATGAAATAAAAAATATTCCATTTGATTAAATTTTACTATTAAAATTTTACATAATAAACATATGCTAAAAATCTTTTATTTTTTTTTTAATTCACTTATTAGATATTGATGAAGAAAGCATTGATTTGCGGTTAAATTTTCGAAATTGGGTTTCATCCAATTTAAAATATTGAAAGGTTAGCTGAATTTGAAAACTAGGTTTATAACGGATAATCTATGTATTTTTGAATTATTTATCGTAATCGGACTTTGTGAACAGGGAATACCAAGGGAATTTAAATGCATTACAGCTGTGAGAGGAATTTTTTGTAGTTACAGTTTGACAACTTTAGTCTGCACTAAAATTTTTTTAATTAACTGATATTTTGACAAGCATGAGAATATGTTTCGCATAGGATATGCTATGCAAATCATTTATTTGAATGATCCCATGAAAGAATTAAGATATATTAGAGCTTCGATATATATCGTCTATTATCGATAGATGTATCGATATATATCGATAGATATAGGTCGATCTTTGGATATATATCGTCTCCTACGAGTCTTAATGACTATCGGTGACACAATTTCTGCACTTCGTTCTTGCATGAGCGTTATTTTAACCCTTTATCCAGCGCATTATGAAACAGACAAAAACCGTATCTGAAAAATATATTTCTAATTACTTAAGAATATTTTTTAAAGGTATATGCAATGAAAATGAAGCCTATCACCTGATCCTAGTCATTAAGGAGGATTTTTGTGAGACGTTACTTTCGTGAACTCCTGATACACAGAGGTCGAAGACCTTAAAAAAGTGTAAAGTTATACTTGCTTTTTATGTTACTTTATGTTACTTTTTATGTTTTATAAAATTGGGGGGAAAATCTTGAAATAATATGCGAGTTAATTAAAGCAAAACAGCCAAGCAAAAACAGCGACAGTACTCTATAAAATATTTTCTGAAACAAAAACTTAAGATTGCATTGTGCTTCCGTAACTTTTTTTTTCCAATTTATAGCAGAATTTCATGTTTACGCAGTGTTTAATTATGTTGTGATGCGAGTTTTCGCATGTCTGTGAAATCTCGCGAATATATCAGGTACCCTACACCGTAGCTTTTAAATACACTTTGTATGTCAAATAGTAATTTTCAGACAGGTAACATTAAACTTTACATTAACTATATTGAGATATTGTATTGACTATTTTCAACTTTTGCAAAATAATCCTTTACGTATACATATAAATATAGCAATAATAAATTTCAATAAAGCATATATATTATTCAGTAATTATAAATGTAAGTTTTCTTATAGCTATTTTGCTTATTTTTGTCTTTTAAAAATTATTTTTTCTAAAAACCACGACTAAACTAGATATACGCGTATAAACAGCGCAAAAAATTTTGAATGTTAATTTCTTAAAATGATTGAATATGCTTTTATTTAATTTTAAAAGGAGTGACAGTCAAGAGATTTTCATTGCTTATTTACCTGCCATTTGAAATATATACAGTTTGGCTATTCATTACGGATAATCAATTTTCAGCAACATTCTTAGACTTAATCTCAAACAGCTATTTTCATAAATACCATTTTGAAAAATAGCTTTCTATTATCCTATTCAGCGTGATAAAACTGGGATGATGGCAAAGTATATTTATGATTGATAGTGACTCAAGTTTTTTCTTAGCTGTCTACCTTAAATATGGAATATATTTCAGATTCACGTAACTTCTGAGTATATTGTATTTTTATTATTATTAATTCACATTCTCTATTGAGATAATAATAAAGCCCAAGCAAAATAATTCCCTTTGATTTATTTTAAATGAGAAAGATGTATATTTAATAAATGTACTTAAAAAAATAAACACCCCGACATGTAATCTATTTCAAATATAAATAAAACCGGCAAACTTATACATATTTTGCTTCTGCAATGTTTTATGATACTGTATCTAAACTATTTCCAAAAGTTTTTAACTCGTATTGTACCTTAGAATACTACGTGTATCACTATAAATTAAAAAGTTTGAGAATATTTTGACAACTGAATATATAATTAAATATAATTTCTTTTTTTTTAGTTAAAAATAAAAGTACAAGCTTATAAACATTCGTTAGAAAAATTAGTAAAATTAACAATTGTGTCTCAACAAAACAAATATAATGTTTTCTTATATACCGAATTCAACGTGATTTATGATTAACGAGGATAACGAATACGCATGGTGTTGTATAAATATATTATAAGGACAATGCCTATAATACATATAGACGAATACCTGTTTTGACTTAAATTCGGAAGGTATTAATCTTCGGCAAACTCATATCCGTACCTTAAGAATTATTTGAAGATAGATAAAAGTTTCCTGTCTTGGATAATGTATCATGGATGTCATCTCGCTAACTTCTATGATTTATGTCTTATGTGTACTTTTTTGCCATTTGCCACAATGCATAAACAAAAATAAATATTTTTGGAACTTTTATTTTTTGTCTGTTCGCAGTAACAATTTTTAAATTATATATATATATATATATTGGTATAATTAATGTCATGGTTTATTTTTCTATGTTAGATTTGCCATCATTGTAAAACTGAAGTATGCAGGGCTTTTTGACTTACAAACTCTAAATAGTAAAATAGGGTTTCGTTGACATCGCATATAATTCATTGAATAATCGATAATTTAGATAATAGATAGCTATAAAATAAATTTAAAATCTCTCAGTGTGACAGTTTTCAAATGATAATACGGAAAAGTCAAATTATATAGAAATAAATTGAAATTTATATATACATAATATATATATATATATATATATATATATATATTTTAATTACTTATTAATAAAAGTGTATTTGTATAAAAAAAAGGCGCCAAAGGCAGCACTAAAAATTATACAAAAATATATAATTTAGAAAATATGGTGAAACTTGAAGACAAGTGGGCGTGTATAACAAGAAAAAACGTTAAAAAAAGTAACGAATTATAGTAACGATGAACAATTGCAAAAAACAACACTACATGCGAAAAACACCCTTCCGCTTCCTCTTCAGTGGGTGGGAGCAGCAGAACAGACAATAAATTAAATTAAAAGAGGCCTAACAGGTTTCGGAAACATGGCGAAACTAGCATACTCCCAACAAAATCAAGAATAAATTGCTGGCAAATTATATATAACAATCTTCATGTAAAATTAGATATAAAAAAAAAAGATATAAAAAAAATTAGTGCTTCATAAAAGTAACATAACTAAATTAATATAATAATCCAAAAACTATAAAGTCGATATTTGTGATAAAAATAATTTAATAAAAGGACATGCTAGATCGTCATGTTCCCACCCAGACCTGAAAGGCAAAAAGATATTGTAATGAACTGAACTTACTGCAATGTAGAAATAGGTCTTTAGAGCAAAAGCAGATGATTCACATGTAGTGGCTCAATACTGGCGCTGTCTTGTCCGATGTTCCAAAATCATAGTCCAAACTCTCCGAGTCGCTCAGCACCAAGTAGCTGCAGTCCGACATAAGGCGTTCCACAAGTTGGACTTTGGCCATGAGTCTTCATTAGCAAGCACTACTAGACACCAAGAACCATAAGTGAAGAAACCTTACCGCAGCTATCACCCCAATCGCAAACATTTATTAAAATTATTGGTGTAAAACTTTATAAAATTTAATGGATAGTTATTATTGTAAAAAAGATTAGCAATGAATTTAAAAACTTGTTTATTGTAATTTGAATATTTATTGCATATCTTATAGAATCTATTTAGTTGACCAATTAAAATATTAATATAGACTTTTTTATGCAAATTACTATACCAGTGAGGCATGCTGTAACTATTAAATGAAAAATCTTTCTTTTTGTCATATAGATCCAGATTTAATGTATTATGTTGAACATCCAAAAAAATATCTAAGAAATTAACACAGTCATCTTTATTATTAGTTTTATTTAAATTTAAACAGGAAGGATATATGTCTTTAAAAATATCTGTAAAATTAAAATTTAAGACTAGAATATCATCTATATATCGATAAATTTTCAATTTTTTGTTGTAATTGATAACATAAGTATATTCATAAAAGAATAAAAATAAATTAGCGGCTGTACTGGAGTAATTGGTGCCCATTCCGATACCATGTACTTGTTTATAAATTTTATTATGAAATGATAAGAAATTATTGTTAAAACAAAAATGGCAAAGACTTAAAAATAAATCTCTATCAATTCTTAATTCATTTACAATATCAAAAAAGTCGAATAATTTAATTAAAGTGCTATACAATAAATCAATAGTGATATTGCAAAACAAATTTTCGAAATCAAATGTTTGTACAGAAGTAGGCGTGTCCATATTATTTAACTTTTCAATAATTTCATAACTATTGTCAATACACCAAAAATAACTAGAATTTTTATATTTATTTTTTAGAAAGTCATAAATAAGTTTTAAATAAAATTGAAGTTTAATATTGAAACATTTATTAACGCTGCCAACAGTACAACAAATATAACGGAATTTTATTGGATTTTTATGGAATTTAGGTGTTAAAAACAAAAAAGGTAATTTTTTATGATTTGGTAAAGTAAAATGTTTATTGAAAAGGCTTTTACATTTCTTGATATAAGCAGAACTTTTATTATATATGGAATTGCTGTCCAGGTTATATTTTTCATAATATTTTAAATTATTAAATTCTGAAAATATTTTTTCAGCATAAAATTTTTTACAAATGATGGCGTAATTATTGGCAGCCTTATCAATAGGTACAAAAATAAAATTTGTTTGCATATTTTTAATAAAACTTAAATCATCTTTACTTAGTTTTTGATATACATAATTACTTTGATTTAGATTTAATTGAATAAATTCCCTAAAATATTTAATTAGATGGTATTTCCATTCTACAAAAGCTTCAAACGGTACATTAAATTTATAAGCTATTTTCAGTATAAAATCATTAGTATCTTTACAAAAAGCATCAAGAGCTTTTTTAGGATTTATATAATAGTTAGGTCTAAATTTTGTACCAAGACTCAAAAACTGCCTTACATTCTCATTTTCAACAATATTCAAGTCACCAGTTATTATATGTCCATGATCTTTATTGATAAAATTTTTGAAATTTACGTTATGTCAACAACACTTAATTTCATCATCAATATCCTCAAAAGCAAACTTCCTGTAATTAAAAACTCTACAACTAAAAGGTTGTGTATATTTATAGGTAATTCTGATAGGATAATTCTTTAATGGAAAATAAATTGCTATATCTTTAATTATTGTATTTATATTTAGATTATTAAAAGATTTTTGTTGAAAAAGAAGAATGAAGTACAGTACATCGTTATAAAGTTTGCATGATTTCAATTTAAAATTCAATAAATCATTAATTAAATCTTTTAATTGTTTATTTTTAAAATTATATTTCAAAGCAAAAGTTTTAATTTTTTTAAGTTTACTAATTTTTAATTCAAAAATATGATTTTTAACAGTTTTAACGTTATAATTTTTTAAGAAATCGTTTTCAATATTTTTTAACCAAATACAAGCATCCAGAAAGTTATTGTTTTTACTGTTAATAAGAGAACCTCTTTTACCTCTCTGCATTTTGATAAGATTATTAATTTCAAACAAAAAACCATAAATATTGTCAATTTGATTAACATTAAGATTGTTTAATTTAGCATTAAGGCCATAAGGATATAAAGTTCGGTGTTTAAATATAAAATCATTTTCAACTGAGTCTTTCTTTTTCATCATCAACATGAGCTAAAATTTCTATTAAGACATTATCAAAAGAGTGATAATGTCTCTCTTTTGATAATGTCTTAATAGAAATTTTGATAAGATTATTAATTTCAAACAAAAAACCATAAATATTGTCAATTTGATAAAAGAGAGACATTATCACTCTTTTGATAATGTCTTAATAGAAATTTTAGCTCATGTTGATGATGAAAAAGAAAGACTCTCAGTTGAAAATGATTTTATATTTAAACACCGAACTTTATATCCTTATGGCCTTAATACTAAATTAAACAATCTTAATGTTAATCAAATTGACAATATTTATGGTTTTTTGTTTGAAATTAATAATCTTATCAAAATGCAGAGAGGTAAAAGAGGTTCTCGTATTAACAGTAAAAACAATAACTTTCTGGATGCTTGTATTTGGTTAAAAAATATTGAAAACGATTTCTTAAAAAATTATAACGTTAAAACTGTTAAAAATCATATTTTTGAATTAAAAATTAGTAAACTTAAAAAAATTAAAACTTTTGCTTTGAAATATAATTTTAAAAATAAACAATTAAAAGATTTAATTAATGATTTATTGAATTTTAAATTGAAATCATGCAAACTTTATAACGATGTACTGTACTTCATTCTTCTTTTTCAACAAAAATCTTTTAATAATCTAAATATAAATACAATAATTAAAGATATAGCAATTTATTTTCCATTAAAGAATTATCCTATCAGAATTACCTATAAATATACACAACCTTTTAGTTGTAGAGTTTTTAATTACAGGAAGTTTGCTTTTGAGGATATTGATGATGAAATTAAGTGTTGTTGACATAACGTAAATTTCAAAAATTTTATCAATAAAGATCATGGACATATAATAACTGGTGACTTGAATATTGTTGAAAATGAGAATGTAAGGCAGTTTTTGAGTCTTGGTACAAAATTTAGACCTAACTATTATATAAATCCTAAAAAAGCTCTTGATGCTTTTTGTAAAGATACTAATGATTTTATACTGAAAATAGCTTATAAATTTAATGTACCGTTTGAAGCTTTTGTAGAATGGAAATACCATCTAATTAAATATTTTAGGGAATTTATTCAATTAAATCTAAATCAAAGTAATTATGTATATCAAAAACTAAGTAAAGATGATTTAAGTTTTATTAAAAATATGCAAACAAATTTTATTTTTGTACCTATTGATAAGGCTGCCAATAATTACGCCATCATTTGTAAAAAATTTTATGCTGAAAAAATATTTTCAGAATTTAATAATTTAAAATATTATGAAAAATATAACCTGGACAGCAATTCCATATATAATAAAAGTTCTGCTTATATCAAGAAATGTAAAAGCCTTTTCAATAAACATTTTACTTTACCAAATCATAAAAAATTACCTTTTTTGTTTTTAACACCTAAATTCCATAAAAATCCAATAAAATTCCGTTATATTTGTTGTACTGTTGGCAGCGTTAATAAATGTTTCAATATTAAACTTCAATTTTATTTAAAACTTATTTATGACTTTCTAAAAAATAAATATAAAAATTCTAGTTATTTTTGGTGTATTGACAATAGTTATGAAATTATTGAAAAGTTAAATAATATGGACACGCCTACTTCTGTACAAACATTTGATTTCGAAAATTTGTTTTGCAATATCACTATTGATTTATTGTATAGCACTTTAATTAAATTATTCGACTTTTTTGATATTGTAAATGAATTAAGAATTGATAGAGATTTATTTTTAAGTCTTTGCCATTTTTGTTTTAACAATAATTTCTTATCATTTCATAATAAAATTTATAAACAAGTACATGGTATCGGAATGGGCACCAATTACTCCAGTACAGCCGCTAATTTATTTTTATTCTTTTATGAATATACTTATGTTATCAATTACAACAAAAAATTGAAAATTTATCGATATATAGATGATATTCTAGTCTTAAATTTTAATTTTACAGATATTTTTAAAGACATATATCCTTCCTGTTTAAATTTAAATAAAACTAATAATAAAGATGACTGTGTTAATTTCTTAGATATTTTTTTGGATGTTCAACATAATACATTAAATCTGGATCTATATGACAAAAAGAAAGATTTTTCATTTAATAGTTACAGCATGCCTCACTGGTATAGTAATTTGCATAAAAAAGTCTATATTAATATTTTAATTGGTCAACTAAATAGATTCTATAAGATATGCAATAAATATTCAAATTACAATAAACAAGTTTTTAAATTCATTGCTAATCTTTTTTACAATAATAACTATCCATTAAATTTTATAAAGTTTTACACCAATAATTTTAATAAATGTTTGCGATTGGGGTGATAGCTGCGGTAAGGTTTCTTCACTTATGGTTCTTGGTGTCTAGTAGTGCTTGCTAATGAAGACTCATGGCCAAAGTCCAACTTGTGGAACGCCTTATGTCGGACTGCAGCTACTTGGTGCTGAGCGACTCGGAGAGTTTGGACTATGATTTTGGAACATCGGACAAGACAGCGCCAGTATTGAGCCACTACATGTGAATCATCTGCTTTTGCTCTAAAGACCTATTTCTACATTGCAGTAAGTTCAGTTCATTACAATATCTTTTTGCCTTTCAGGTCTGGGTGGGAACATGACGATCTAGCATGTCCTTTTATTAAATTATTTTTATCACAAATATCGACTTTATAGTTTTTGGATTATTATATTAATTTAGTTATGTTACTTTTATGAAGCACTAATTTTTTTTATATCTTTTTTTTTTATATCTAATTTTACATGAAGATTGTTATATATAATTTGCCAGCAATTTATTCTTGATTTTGTTGGGAGTATGCTAGTTTCGCCATGTTTCCGAAACCTGTTAGGCCTCTTTTAATTTAATTTATTGTCTGTTCTGCTGCTCCCACCCACTGAAGAGGAAGCGGAAGGGTGTTTTTCGCATGTAGTGTTGTTTTTTGCAATTGTTCATCGTTACTATAATTCGTTACTTTTTTTAACGTTTTTTCTTGTTATACACGCCCACTTGTCTTCAAGTTTCACCATATTTTCTAAATTATATATATATATATGACGGGTGACAGAGTAATGGGGAAACTATCGTTATTCGTTTGAACAACGTGACGAATATCTAGCGAAACACTAAATGGATTTTCTTGGAACTTCATGAGTGTAAACAACATGTTATACGTATATTTCAGCAAAGATTTTGTCTGCCGAGAAGACCAATAGCAAATTTTTAAAAATCATGTTTCGGAGGGCAGTGTATAAAATCTGCTGTCAATTTTTTGAAACTGTGATTGTGAGGTTTTCGTCTAATGACACTGGTCAACATCTCAAATTTTGATATGATAATTTTTGCTGACCTTTATGCTTTTTGTTATCATGTACAGAATGTTATCAATACCTATCTACGGACAAATTTTTCGCGTCAATCTTCCACCAATATAATTATATGGTATCTTTTATAGTGTGTTTACATGATTAATTATAATCAGTCATGGAAACATATAAGAAATTACTGAAAATAAAAAAAAAAAGAAATTCGGTAGATACCCTGTATTGACAAAAATCTATACATTTTAGAGAAAAACTTACTTCATTTTCAGTTTTAACGCACCAAAGAAGAAATGTATGTCCTAAAACTATCAGATCAAATGTTTCCAACATTATTTTTATAGCCTTGTGTTATCTGTATTCATTTGTATGTCAATAACAAAATTATGAATTAACTTTAATTTAGATTTTTTTTTTTTTTTTTTAATTATAATTCAACGAAAATACTTAGTTTGGACCCATCAACCCTCAGGTTAACTGGGTTAATCTATAAACTAAAATCATCTCTTTCTATGCTAACTTAATAATTTAATTTTTATCACCCACATATTTGCTTTTATTCAGAGTATTGATACAGAATTTTTGACAAATTAGCTATCATAATGATAAACAAAAATATATAAAAACTCTTAGAAAAATATTATAAGAGTTATTTCGCAAGTAATTAGTTTATAATCTAATAAAATTAAAATGTTCAACAAGTTGATAAACCTATAAAGTAATTTGATTTAATGAGAGTTTGAGGAATACTTTAATGGATACATAGTTCATTATTTATTATATTGAAACAATTTTTCAATAAATATAAAATTAATTTATATATTTTAAAAGAAAAACCACAAATCTAACCTAGATAAATCTAAACTATTTTACATCAAAACCAATAAATTTATTGCTTTTTTCGAAATATTTGCATGAAACATAAATCAGAATTAGCAACATTTTAATTTATTCCGGAACATATTTATCCCCACATTCATTGAGCACTTTTTCTCTAATATACGATAAAATAAGAAAATATACTTAAAAAAAAAAAAAAAAAAAAAAAAAAAGTATATGTAAAAAAGATGGGGCTAAAAATCCTCTGGAATAAATTAAAATGTTGGTAGCTCTGCGTAATTCTCGCTTTCCATAATTGAGTTAGAAAGAAACACTTGTTTTCTTTTTCGAAACATATTTTTACATTTTTGATAAACTATATTTTAAATTGAAATATTAAAAAAAAAAGTAAAAAATAAATAATTTAATTTTTTATTTGTTTCTAATTAATTATGCATTACTGGAATATTCCTTTGAACTTTTTTGTTTTCATTTTCTTAATAGGATAACCTAATTTTTTTTATTTAATCTTTTAGATATATATATTTAAAAATTAGAAGAATTATTTTCTTATGTTAAAGTGGTATTCAGTTTTGAAGCTTCATTTTTATTTTAATCATTTTTTTTTTTTTTTTTTTTTTTTTAGTTTTAATCAATTTTGATGCATTTTTTGAAACTATGCTATGCTATAACTATTTCTGTCAGACAGCGATTTTGCATTATAGCGGTTTATTATAATTACACCTTAAAGAAAGAAAAAAAAATGAAAGGAAAAGAAATTGAAAAATTTGCATCCTCGAAATGCTCTAGATGAAATATATATATAGTGACAATAATTTTATTCCAAATACATCTCATTTAAAGTTTCTTATGTTGGTATTTTCATCTATCTTTCATTTGCTGAGTGTTGTAAAGGAAATATATTATTTAAATCATATATATATATAGTATTAGAATAATTAAAACCTTTAAAAATAGAACACGATTTTTAAAATATTAAGCAAAAATTCATTCTGTATGAAATAAAAGTTAGTTTATATTTTTCAGTACGACAAGACTGTTTCTTTCAGAAAGCCATTTTGCTTTACCGCCATTTAGGGTATTACACCTTGAATTTTCTAGATGGCCGAAAATATCCAATTTTGCCATTTAATTTCTTAAACTATCGTAAAATATTATGTCAAATCTGTAAAATTTTTATTTTTTCAAAACCTACAGATAAGAAAGAAATTCATTTTTGGTTGTATACAAAACCAACTGCTGATTTCAGAATCCGAAAACAACACCATACATAAATTGGATGGCTTCTGAATATTTGTTAGCAGTATCTTCAACATAAGTATTGATCGTGGCTTCTGAATGTATGTTGGCTATTTTTTCTGGATGATGATACTAATGATAGCTTCTCAATATTTGCTGGCTGGGTTTGGGTTATTCTAGATATAACTAAGAAATATTCAAAATTTGCCACCGAAGTAACTCGGTCGGTTGTTTCTCGCCAAGATGTTTGCTTACGCAATTGCGATACCCATTATAATGACAACACAAATATAACAAACCTCTAAGGGGCTCTTACGCTAAAACTATACCAAAGTAATTTTCAGAAATGAAGATAATAACGGATGTTAGGGAGTGAAATACAGTGACTGCATGCCTTTATAGGGAAGAATAGATTAAAATAAGTTCTGTTGTACTAATTAAAATTATGTTTACAAAGAATTTTATTTACAATTTTGAACAATAGTAAGGATTTTTTTTTTTATAAATATATCCTTCTATTTGAAATCTGACTTGCATTACACGATTCATAAGTACTAAATAACAAAAGTACTAATGAAAGAATATAAAAGTTGATGATACACAGAAGTACCTGTAATATAATTAGGCGAAGTTACGTTTTAGTTTTATCTATTTTTGCCACAAGTATCTTACAAGAGGGAATATAAAATACATTTAAAAATCAAAGTTAAAGTTAGAAATTAAGAAATATATATAAATACACAATTGCTTTTACGAAGAGTAGAAAAAGAGGTACAAGACTGGTTAAATATTAGGACTCACTTTTCATTTATATAATTTTTCTTCTGGTGATAGTTGGATTAAATTCTAGAGTCAAATCGTTCAAGCCGTTTTTTGAAAGGCCCAAATATATCTATGACACGTCAAAGTGGCGTAACTCAAATCCTATTGGTTATTTAGTTATAAGAGATTTATGGTTTATATATATATATATATACATGTATATAACATTTATATAGAAAAAGATCTTTAAGTTAAAAATTCTGTACAAAATGCTAAAAAACTTGTTTGTTTAAAATTACTTTTTTTTCCTCTGGAACATTTGGTTTACCTCTCTTATAAAATTAATTAGTTTGAGTTACGACTGTTTGTCATGAGAACGATATTAAGTCTCATTAGAAAGCTGCTTCTGTAAAAAACTGATTAGTAGTATATTAGATTAAAGTCGAAGGTTTATTAATATATCAATCATGGATTACAATTTGTTTATATTCATTGAATTGTACACGTGAGCTCGCAAATAATAATCTCTGACAATCTAGAAACACCCGTGTTAAACAATTTGCTACACCATCTATGAAATTGACTGATATTTGCTTTAACGAACATTTATGTCAAGAACAAGAGTTGTTAGCGCTCCCTATTTTTAGCATCACTATTTTAGAACACATAATACTCTATTATTTAATTACAGATGTTTAGACTTTAAATTAAAAAAAAAAATGTTCATTTCTAAAGAATTTCGTTAAAAAATCAGGAAAATTAACAGATATCCGAGAAATATTTTTTAAACTTTAATTTAAGTAAATGGAAATTATAACTGCAGTGTGCGCGATTTGATAACATTGAAAACATTCTTTGCCTTATTAACATTTTATAAAAAAAATATATATACATTTTAATTCTAAACAAAAGATGAAGTTTACAAATTTCTGTGTAGATATACCTCAAAATGAAATAAAATGACACGTACGTAAAAAATATGATGAAATAATCTTAACTGAAAAGCCAACTCACTGGATTGTTTTTTTAGTGTTTATTTATAAAGTGATTTAAAATGCAGTAATTAAGGTTTTTTGAAATATCTTTTAAATATAATGAAAGGAAAGCTAGCAAAGCCTGCTACTATATGTATTATATATGTATATATATATATATTGTTACGAATTTGAAAATAATAATAGTTATTTTTATATAATTTCATTCACAGACACTTAGCCAAGTTATGTCAATTTTCTCCATTTTAGCTTGTTTTGGAGTTAAAATAGCTCATTTTTCTTTAAAAACGCGTTAAAAAGCTTTAGCAGAGCATATAATGACCTTACACTAAATATGTCGACTTTATCGCTCCTTGGCGACCTTTTTGGCGACCTTGACAATAAAATCCTTATTATCGATACACCGAATATCTAAGCTCTAACTCTATTTTACAGAAGTTATTGAAAAATTCTCATATTATACGAGGGTATAAAAGATATTTGCATCACAGCCTGAAAAATTCAGTTTCTCGCCTAGAGGCTTACAATAATAATCTCTGACAATCTAGAAACACCCGTGTTAAACAATTTGCTACACCATCTATGAAATTGACTGATATTTGCTTTAACGAACATTTATGTCAAGAACAAGAGTTGTTAGCGCTCCCTATTTTTAGCATCACTATTTTAGAACACATAATACTCTATTATTTAATTACAGATGTTTAGACTTTAAATTAAAAAAAAAAATGTTCATTTCTAAAGAATTTCGTTAAAAAATCAGGAAAATTAACAGATATCCGAGAAATATTTTTTAAACTTTAATTTAAGTAAATGGAAATTATAACTGCAGTGTGCGCGATTTGATAACATTGAAAACATTCTTTGCCTTATTAACATTTTATAAAAAAAATATATATACATTTTAATTCTAAACAAAAGATGAAGTTTACAAATTTCTGTGTAGATATACCTCAAAATGAAATAAAATGACACGTACGTAAAAAATATGATGAAATAATCTTAACTGAAAAGCCAACTCACTGGATTGTTTTTTTAGTGTTTATTTATAAAGTGATTTAAAATGCAGTAATTAAGGTTTTTTGAAATATCTTTTAAATATAATGAAAGGAAAGCTAGCAAAGCCTGCTACTATATGTATTATATATGTATATATATATATATTGTTACGAATTTGAAAATAATAATAGTTATTTTTATATAATTTCATTCACAGACACTTAGCCAAGTTATGTCAATTTTCTCCATTTTAGCTTGTTTTGGAGTTAAAATAGCTCATTTTTCTTTAAAAACGCGTTAAAAAGCTTTAGCAGAGCATATAATGACCTTACACTAAATATGTCGACTTTATCGCTCCTTGGCGACCTTTTTGGCGACCTTGACAATAAAATCCTTATTATCGATACACCGAATATCTAAGCTCTAACTCTATTTTACAGAAGTTATTGAAAAATTCTCATATTATACGAGGGTATAAAAGATATTTGCATCACAGCCTGAAAAATTCAGTTTCTCGCCTAGAGGCTTACAATAATAATCTCTGACAATCTAGAAACACCCGTGTTAAACAATTTGCTACACCATCTATGAAATTGACTGATATTTGCTTTAACGAACATTTATGTCAAGAACAAGAGTTGTTAGCGCTCCCTATTTTTAGCATCACTATTTTAGAACACATAATACTCTATTATTTAATTACAGATGTTTAGACTTTAAATTAAAAAAAAAAATGTTCATTTCTAAAGAATTTCGTTAAAAAATCAGGAAAATTAACAGATATCCGAGAAATATTTTTTAAACTTTAATTTAAGTAAATGGAAATTATAACTGCAGTGTGCGCGATTTGATAACATTGAAAACATTCTTTGCCTTATTAACATTTTATAAAAAAAATATATATACATTTTAATTCTAAACAAAAGATGAAGTTTACAAATTTCTGTGTAGATATACCTCAAAATGAAATAAAATGACACGTACGTAAAAAATATGATGAAATAATCTTAACTGAAAAGCCAACTCACTGGATTGTTTTTTTAGTGTTTATTTATAAAGTGATTTAAAATGCAGTAATTAAGGTTTTTTGAAATATCTTTTAAATATAATGAAAGGAAAGCTAGCAAAGCCTGCTACTATATGTATTATATATGTATATATATATATATTGTTACGAATTTGAAAATAATAATAGTTATTTTTATATAATTTCATTCACAGACACTTAGCCAAGTTATGTCAATTTTCTCCATTTTAGCTTGTTTTGGAGTTAAAATAGCTCATTTTTCTTTAAAAACGCGTTAAAAAGCTTTAGCAGAGCATATAATGACCTTACACTAAATATGTCGACTTTATCGCTCCTTGGCGACCTTTTTGGCGACCTTGACAATAAAATCCTTATTATCGATACACCGAATATCTAAGCTCTAACTCTATTTTACAGAAGTTATTGAAAAATTCTCATATTATACGAGGGTATAAAAGATATTTGCATCACAGCCTGAAAAATTCAGTTTCTCGCCTAGAGGCTTACAATAATAATCTCTGACAATCTAGAAACACCCGTGTTAAACAATTTGCTACACCATCTATGAAATTGACTGATATTTGCTTTAACGAACATTTATGTCAAGAACAAGAGTTGTTAGCGCTCCCTATTTTTAGCATCACTATTTTAGAACACATAATACTCTATTATTTAATTACAGATGTTTAGACTTTAAATTAAAAAAAAAAATGTTCATTTCTAAAGAATTTCGTTAAAAAATCAGGAAAATTAACAGATATCCGAGAAATATTTTTTAAACTTTAATTTAAGTAAATGGAAATTATAACTGCAGTGTGCGCGATTTGATAACATTGAAAACATTCTTTGCCTTATTAACATTTTATAAAAAAAATATATATACATTTTAATTCTAAACAAAAGATGAAGTTTACAAATTTCTGTGTAGATATACCTCAAAATGAAATAAAATGACACGTACGTAAAAAATATGATGAAATAATCTTAACTGAAAAGCCAACTCACTGGATTGTTTTTTTAGTGTTTATTTATAAAGTGATTTAAAATGCAGTAATTAAGGTTTTTTGAAATATCTTTTAAATATAATGAAAGGAAAGCTAGCAAAGCCTGCTACTATATGTATTATATATGTATATATATATATATTGTTACGAATTTGAAAATAATAATAGTTATTTTTATATAATTTCATTCACAGACACTTAGCCAAGTTATGTCAATTTTCTCCATTTTAGCTTGTTTTGGAGTTAAAATAGCTCATTTTTCTTTAAAAACGCGTTAAAAAGCTTTAGCAGAGCATATAATGACCTTACACTAAATATGTCGACTTTATCGCTCCTTGGCGACCTTTTTGGCGACCTTGACAATAAAATCCTTATTATCGATACACCGAATATCTAAGCTCTAACTCTATTTTACAGAAGTTATTGAAAAATTCTCATATTATACGAGGGTATAAAAGATATTTGCATCACAGCCTGAAAAATTCAGTTTCTCGCCTAGAGGCTTACTGTACACTCCCTGACTGGGTCTCTTGCTACTGTTTGATTGCAGCGTATGGTTGTGATTTATCACATGTTGTCAGCTGTTATTTAAACTGTGTTTACTGATGAAACTTCAGTTGAAGAATGAATATAGTAATAAAGGATATATTATATATTACTATATTACCAAGTATCAATACTTGGTTTACACAGAACTGTAACCTAAAACTGTAATGAAAATACACTGCTTAAAAGAATTATGGGAGCAAGCCAAAAGTTGAAGAAACCGTTCCGCGATAGTCAAGCAAGTGCATAAAATGAAGAAAATACGTAATAAAATACAATACAGAAAAAAAATTTGTATGGGAACTTTAATTCTTTGGAATGTTAGAAAGTATATGTAATGATGCATTAGGGCAACAATTTGGTTACATGTAGATGACAAAAACGTAATGTTTGGAAAGGATACAGGACGTTTAATATATCGTATGGTTCCTCCCCCCCCCCCCCCCCCCCCGAACTACTAAAACTACCGCACACCTGTTTGGCATGGATGCGATGGAATCTTGTTTCACTCTTGAAGAATTACGATCTCCAAGCCTTCGACAATAAAAGGAGGCATTGGTCTTGCAACAACACGTCGTCCGTGTATGTCTGAAATAGACTCGATCGTATTTAGATCAGGAGAGCATGCTGGCCACTCCATACCAAGTATTGCTTGAGTTGAAAGAAAATTCTCCATAAAACGAGCTGCATAAAATTCAGCATTACCATGTATTTAAAAAAAAGGAATCGCCAATCGCTGCAGTCTAAGATACGACATAAGGTCTCACAGTCCCGTCTGCATACCTTTGTGCCGTCAAATTGCCATTGTGAATGATATGCAGGTCCGTATATCCGTCTATATTGATTACAGCCCATACCATCAAACCACCTTGCCTGTAATGTGATCTTTCCTGAACGAATGTAGGATTATTACGAGTGCCCCTTTCTCGCCATACCCAGACACTCATACTATCATGCTCTAAACTGAATCGGGAATCGTCAGTAAACAGCACTTGACTCCAATCACTTTGCATACAATCACGATGTCCAGTATCCCATCTTCTTCAATCCGCATATTGTCTTGTTGTCAACAGAATACACACCTTTAGCCTACGTGCATAGAGATTACCCTGATAAAGTCTTCGGATTGTTTGGCTTGAAATCCTTCGTCATGTTGCCAAAAAAAACTGAGTAGCATTTGCTGTTCTGTTTCGACGAGCTGTTAACAGGATGTACCGGTTTTTATTTGCTGTAGTAACACGTAGACGACCATCGCACGATAGTCTAACGTTTTCAGTTTCTTGGAGTCGATTCCCCACTCTGGAAATGACACTTATTTCCACTCAAACAGTGCCCGCTACACTCCTTTTATTTTGGCCAGTTTCAAGACTCCCGATAATACACCAAGCCATGGATTAAGGTAAATCACCTTATCGTGAGATTTAAAGTCACCTTTTCTCGAAGTTTGGTTTTATGGTGTAGTTTTATGTTGTAATAAAAAAAAAATCTGGAAATCCCAAAATATCTTAAAAAAGACATTTCAGGAACACAACGATTACAAAAGTGTTGTGAATTTAAACAATCTGTCAGATGATGTATCACAGTGTGCTTCCCAGGGGCCCCACGTGCCTAAAATGTCCCTTTTTTCAAATAGAAACCATACTTTCTCTTACTACGATGCTGTAAATATAAAGCATAATTTTTATTTGAAAAAATAGAGTTTGTTATAAGTAGAGTCCTAAGTCCCGTGGGGGCCCACATGTGTTACTTCATCCAATAGATCACTGTGGTAATTATTATATTTAGTAAAATTGTTTTTCTATTGATATATTTTAGGATTTCTAATGTTTTTCTTACAACAAAAGATTCCTCTACTCTGATAGATTTTTAAAAACAATATGTGAATTAAACCAGATTTTTTGCGCTCAACACGATTCTGTGAAGAAAAAGTATGGTTTCTATTTGAAAAAATTGCGTTTCTCTGGAGTGGTCACCTACGGACCCCAAAGCCCCACCTATGACACCTCGTCTGACAGATCATTTAAATGCACAACATATTTGTAATCATTGTGCTCAGCGAAATTTTTTCGCTGATTTCGAATATTTCTCAATAGATATTTTTGGATTCCCAATATTTTTCTTGCAACATAAGATTCGGAGTTCCCTACACTTATATGATTTCATGCAGATTTTTTTTTTCGCTTAACACGATTCTGCGAAGAAAAGGTACAGTTCCCATTTGAAAAAAAAAAATGAGTTTTTGTCACGTGGGAGCCCCCAGGGACCCACATACGATACCTCATGTGATTGAGCATTTAAATCCACGAAAGTTTTTGAATCATTGTGTTCAGCGAATTTACCTTCCTTTAGAGATATTTTGGTGTATCCAGACTTATGAATCACCTTGTGTATATATATATATATATATATATATTATTATATATATATTATATATATATATATATATATATATATATATACATAGGGTGTCCCATAAGTCTGTAGACATTTTAAAATTCATAACTGTTGAATGGATAGAGTTGAACGCGGTTTGTCAAAAAAGCATTCTCATGAAAGTTTTTTTTTTGGGGGGGAGGGGGGGGGGTAAAGAAAAACATGTGCAGTTAAATTTTTTACCGACGATTGTTATTCAAATAGTTAAATTTTTCGCACGGATGTGAAAGAAGAAAAAACTACTAATGAAAGTCCTATAAATTGCACAATTTTGCGATTAGACCAATTTATTTCTTATTTTGCCTCCTACTTGTGCATAAATTAAGTTTTAATTGCGATGCTGAATGGGTGGACAAAGCGTTATGGGTGAAGGTGTTTTCCCTTAGGTAAGAACCGCCGACTGAATTTGCAACTAGCAGTGCTATAACTCGTTTGGAAACTGTAATGTGTGGTAAAGACGGACACCGTAGAATAGGATTTATATGCCTGCATGCGAATATGTACAGTTTTTCATAAAAGTGTGCAATCTGGTCACACACAGCGCCCTCTTTCGACAAACAGCTTAATTATTTTTTATTCCCCCCCCCCCCCCGAAAAAAAAATTCCCCTTTTTTTTGCAAACTGAGTTCAATTCCATCAATTCATTCAATAGTTAGGGATTTTTAAAATGTCTACAGACTTATGAGACACACTGTGTGTATGTATATATATATATATATATATGTATAAGTTATGTAACAAAAGTGTCTCATACACTTGTATTAGGCAAGAAAATCAGTTATATTGCAGTGAAAAAATGTATTACACTATTTAAAAAAATGTAAAATCACGGTATTTGACCGTTTAATTTTAGGGGCTACCTAAACGGTCATAATCCGTAAATTAATGTTTTGGAAGCATAATTTAAGAAATAACCGTATAATTTTACGGGAAATGACCGTTTTGATAGATAAATGATCGTAGCCCGTAAATTGATGTTTCGAAAGTATAATTTTTAGAATTTTTACGAGAAAAAGCTTTTAATCTACGCAAATAGCTTATCTTTTCCCAAACCATTTTCTTATGAGAAAATCTCTTCAAATGCTATTATTTCAGTGACATCAAGAGAAAGTTCCATTTTCTTCCCTTTTCAAACTGAAACTATAATTGTTATTTAAACTAATTGAATGTGTTTAATTATGCACACATGACTCATAGAAACAACCATTAGTTTTAATAAGCTATTATTTTCTTAATTTTTCTTAATTTAAAAATTCCATCTAACTGAATCTGAGTTACTGATATTGATGAAATTGATTTTCTTTGTCTATTAACACGAAAACATTAAAAAAAAAAGCTAAAATGGTTTCTTGATTTGAAGCCAGATTTCTAAAACACAAACTACAACCTAATAACTGTTTTATCCACTGAACGCAATTTTTTTATTTATTTTTTTTAAGCATACAGCATTCTAATTGCTCTTAACCCTTTAGTTAAGACTTAGAAAACGGAAAATTTTAATGTTCTTTCCACAATGCATTTTTTACAATACGCTAAAATAAAGTTTATTTCAATATGAAATGAATATGTAATTAACCATTTGAAGGTAAGTCTTATGATTATTAACTATGATCTTCATTGTTAAAAACAAAGCTTTATCTGAATATGACCATCAGATACGTACATTACATCATATATAGCAGGTTTTGCTCTCAAAATACTTCAGTCCTTTCTTCATTCAATAGATTTGGATTTTGGGAATAAGGCCGATTGACTGCTATAGGTCCTAGGCCACAGGGGGAGTGCCTTACGTGGGAGTCTTTCTAAAGGGTACTAGCCCGTATTTACTCAAGTTTCGAATCAAACCACGGAAAACTCCGAACGGCTGGGACGACGAGCGCAACCTGGGATCGAACCCGGCACCTTGTGTCTACCAGCTTTGAGCGCAGAACCGCTCGGCCGCTGGTGGGCTCCTAGTTATTTCTTCTTTGCACCCATAAAGATCGAAAAACATGAAAAAAATCGTATTAATTGGAGATACAAATTCTCTGTATTTATGTAAAATATTTATTATTATTATTCAAAGTTTATTCTGCGTCTCTGTTAATTTTCAGAGATCTCACATAGTTTTCAAAAGTTTCATTTTGTTTTTGAAAAAGGGTGAGAAATTCTCACCCATTATACTTCTAATAAGAACCTTGAAATAAGACTACCTCTTTAGTACTAGGGTTTACGAATAAAAAAGGCCCACCAGCGGCCGAGCGGTTCTGCGCACAAAGCTGGTAGACGTGAGGTGCCGGGCTCGATCACAAGACGTGCTTGTCGTCCTAGCCGTTCGGAGTTTTCCGTGGTTTCCTCCGAAACTTGTGTACATTCGGGCTAGGACCCCTCAGAAAGACCCCTCGGAGGGCACCCCACCTCAGGCCTAGGACCTACAGCAGTCAATCGGCCTTATTCCCAAATCCAATCCAGGCCGTTTACAAATAAAAATGATTTCGAAAAATAGTTAGATTTTGTTTCACAAAATTCAGTATCTTAGTCTTTATAGGAAAAAAAAAAGCTTTTGTTTTTTCAATATGAGAATTGACTGACTTCTTAATTTTGTCAAAAATAGCAAATTTAGATTTAAAAATAGTCTTAAAATAAAATAATTTTTATGCATAGTTTGAACGTTAACAATTTAATCACTGTAAAAAAATTCTGTGAAAATAAAGCACATTTTTTACCATAAATACAGCATAGGTTGCTGTAAATTTGTATAGCTAGTTCTGTAAAAATAATTGAAGATTTGTTACTTCACATTTGTGCTGTAAATTATTGCTCTGTAAAAAAAAAAAAAAAAAAAAAAAAAAAAAAAAAAATCCAGAAGTCTTTTGGTGCGTATGACAAGATTTATCAACTAGTCAGTTCTGATGTTGACTTAATCTGTTTTTGTAAAGAAAAGTCTCTGTGATCCCAACGGCGCGGTTGGCAAAGCGCTGGCCTCAGACACAGGTGATTGTGAGTTCGAATTCCGGGCTACCCGAGAGGGTTTGCTTCGCACAAAAATTAACAAATTAGCTTTTGCGTGTAAAAAAATAAATAAGTTTTTTAGCGTTGTGGATTTCTCCCTGCACGCATGTGTAATAATTGCAAGAAACTTTTTTAAAGCATTTGAGAAACTCAAACTTTAACTTTTAATTTTACGGTCAATGCTACTTTTTTTGCAGGTTGGTTGTATGTTTCATCACAACGTAAAATTACTGGCGATACATCATTCATCGTCTAAATGTATTTTTACGGGCTTTGACTGGAATCTTTGCTGCCGGGCTTTGCCGTAAGTTTAATGCAGCATTTTTTTCAGTGTAATTCCACTAACTGGGATAAAGAAGCCTTTAGAAGTTCTATTCATCCATTATTATAAGCAAAAAATGTAACAGAAAGCGTTAAACTGGTCATAAAGTTTTTCAATTAATGCGTAGAAAAGGATATTTTCTAGACGAAGATAAGAAAAAAATATCCACATGTTACTGAGGAAACTTGGCTGAAAATAAATACAAAAAAGGCAAAGAAATATTAAATAATCAAAAAATTGAAAAGAGTGGTGAAGTATACTCAACATATGTTCCTAAAAATTTCTGCCAAAGTGATGGTTTCTGCGGTATTTGTGCAGAAAGCGTATCAAGCTTGAAAATGTTTCTTAAAGGCATACCGTTAAGGCTCGATATTACAGATAATCAACTTCACCTATTTCTTTAGATGCTCTGGAACACAGAGTCCTGTTCCCAAGAGAATATTCTTTGAAGATGCCACTACGTGCTACACTGCAATGAAATCCATGGAGTTAATCGATGCAAATGGAATTGTTGTTATTGAGGGGTTAAAATGGCCAAGTAATTCACCCGATTTGAACCCAATTGGAAACTTGTGACCTATCCTCATGAATTCTGTTATCGAAGAATAAAATCCAAAAGCAATTAGAGAACTGACGGCAAGATTTAAAAACACTTGGAACAATTACCTTGTCGTAGGTCTTAAAACATTCGTCCAACATTTGAAGGGCAGATTTGACAGCATATTAGAAGCTAAGGAGGGACTTCTCAATCATTAGATGAGATTATATAAACGCATACATGTGTATCAAATATTTTAACTTTATCCATTTTAAAAAATTTTTAAATAAATGAAGATATTTTGGAATACTTTGTAAACCGTTCCTTAATTCACATCCTCCGTTCTAAGAAAAATACGTCTTTTAAAAGTAGACTTTTGCCAATTTTTTTTACTGAAACCACCGTGGCCGTTCGGTTTTATCTTGTTTTAAATATGAAAGAATGTTCAAATTTATAATTCTTATAATTCCTTTCCTTAGGCAGTTACCTTCTATCTGTTCCCTAAATATTCCTTTTATAGCGCTATAGAATTTAATATTGCACGCAATTTTATTGCGTATTTAGATTTTGGATTGGTAAATGATCTCTCTCAAAATGTATGCTGTATTTAGCCCTTAGATGCCTAATTATTTTTAAATCAATTTAAAAATGTCTTGCACCTTTCTTCTTTTAAATAAATCACGGGAGAAATACTTTAAAATGTCATACATTATTTTAACTATGGTTTACAGCTTAAAAGCAATTTGTTGCTAATCGGCAATCATCAGGCATTTGAGCTTCAATATTATTTTAATCTTTACAAGCGAAAGTTGAGTATGTTGTCGAAAGGCAATACTCAGCATTTAAAGGTTAAGATAACGCATACATGTGCATCAAATATTTTAACTTTAACCATTTTAAATATTTTTTAAATAAATGAAATTGTGGAAAATAACATGTTAAAAAAAAGAAACAAAATGTAGTTTACCTGTATCTTTCTCTCTATAATTTTTCATCTGACTTTTCACGATCCAAACTAAAAGTAAAACTAAAATAATCTTACAGGACGGAAATCAATAGAAAAAACCACGCTGTACGTAAAACCAACAGAAATATATAGCCATAGGGGATTAAAACCACTCTACATTCCATAACATTTTTGTCTCGAGTTTTTCTCAACGTTTCTGAGAAATTTTATTTGAAATTTGATTTTGGGCGGATTTAACCTTATTTGAATAAGGTAAGGAATTTTGTTTGATAAACATTTTCATCATCTTAATTTTATTTTATTTAAAAAGTGGAATTGTATGAAGTATCCAGTAACATTATTTCATTTGAAAAGAAGAATAAAACATCCTGTTTCTAAGATAACACACACACAATAATATCGAAAATATACAAGGTACATTACATACATATATATATATATATATATATATATATATATATATATATATATATATATATATATATGATTTATGTGACGTGTTTTATAATGGGCTAGGCAATTAAAAATAATGATAAATATTTTTATTGTTAATCTTTAAAAAGTAATTTTCAAACATTTTCATACGCGTAAATGTAGTATTCATTGAATTATAACTTTAAACTTTTGAGCATTTATCGATAAAAATTATGGGATAATTCTTAAATTACAAAATTTTAAATTAAATACAAAGTTTAAAAAAAATATTTCCAGTATATTTTCAGTTAGAGTTCTCAGACCAATTTGGCCAGCAGGGTATCAAACTTATCCCATTGCATCCAGAAATAAAACTATGAGTCCAGACATTCACACATGTATGTTATTAAATCTTCCAATATATATTTATATATGTTTGGCTAAAAGTGTATTATTACATTAAATGTGCATGAAATATGATACACTGATATTTTTTTTTATGAAAACAAAACATTGCTTTTATAACATTAATGCATTAGAAGTAACTTTGAATATTAGGTTTAGATAAACACATTGAAAAAGCTATATTGCGTCATAAAATGGATCTATTTACTCAAGCTTCTGAATGAAACTTTTGAAACTCATTTTTCGCGATGTCATACGATGGGAAAATGTTACAGATTGCTAGTAAACTGGAATATCAATTCAAGAAATTCCATAAATATTTGCGGGAGTTAGAGTGGGGCAGACGACAAACCGAAATCATTAACACTTTTCAACCATGCGTTAAAAAGGGAAAAAAAAATTGCATAAACTTACCATTCTATATCAACTGTAGAACTCTCCGCATTTAAGGGATAAAACCTGTCGCATTTAGAATAATTAGACCGTTAAATGCGAAAAAAATATTTTAACCCCTCTTATTAAAAATGTGTAGTATTTTCTTCATTTTGCTTCTCCTATGTGTAAAGGGTATTCAAGAACAGGACGTAACAGTGGTTACTTGACCGTGAAAGATAAAAGGATAAAATTACAGTTGCTATTTGAAGATATTTCATCGCAATTAGGGAAAGACGGGGGAAAGCCATAACGATCAGTGTGTATAGCAAGAGAAAATTCTACAAGAGGAAACCTTTAAAATTGAATGTATTGTTTCGCGAACTATTCTTGAAACGTGTATGCTCCATTATGATGTATAAGTATGCGATTTGTGCATTTATATTTTCAGTAGAAGTGCATTGTCGTATTTATGGGTTATCGCATTTAGGCACAATGACCTTAATAGATATACTTAAGGCCCTTACAATTTTTAAATTAAATATGTTATTTCTAATGTGATTTTTGTGTAACAACTAGAATAAAGCCTTTTATTAAATAAACTAGTTAGTTGTAGGACGACTAGGTCACCCACTGAAAAACGATCATTTCATTTATTTCTCACTTCAAATAATTCATTTGCTAGCCAGCCCGTGTGAAATTTTCGCACTTTATTTATCTCTTCGAAAATTTAAAATTATTATTATTTATAGACGTCATTTTTCTTAAGCATGAGCAAATTTAATATATATATATATATTTTTTTTTTTTTTTCCCACGTGGGAGCATATTATATTTTATGTTGAAAATAAAAATTCGCAATAATTAAAAAATTAAATGTCTATTTAAAGCTATGTATATTTTTATATTTTAATTATTTAAAGAAAAATCTAATAAAAAAATCGTTACAAATAAGGTACCCAATGAAAGAGGTGATGTTCCTGAATCCGTCGGATTAAATAACTTATCGAACGGACAATTATATTTTTTAAAACTAACTAAAGTATGAAAATTAGGTGACAACTTGCGGTTATACACAGACAGAGTTCAAGGAAATTTCTTAGTCTTTTTAAGCGTGACAGAATCAGTCAGTCAGTGATGAACGTAACTATATAGGATGTAATAGTTCATGGTCTTCGAAACAAAATCTGTTTTAATTTTGATAAATTTAATAGAAAAATTAAACATATAGGGTGCTATGTTTTTGTTACGTGTGTAATTCCTTACCAGGCTTTACTTACAAGTCTGTATAGACTACTTTTCACTCCTGAGCATTATTACATATCTACATTTAATAAATTTTTTTTTTTTTTTTGGATTAAAAAAAACCCGTTGAGAATTTTCTGAATTTGTATTAATATTTGCTACAATTACAATAATATAATTTCTGAAGTATACATATATTTTGCAAATATAAATTTAAAACTTGAAAGTTATCATGTATAATATTGGATACCGTCAGAAAAATAAAAGCTAAGATTTTTATTACACTTTAGTAAGTTTTACGAACACATGAATCTGTTAAATAGCGTAGAGTGGTCATATACATACATAGGACGGACATATAATGTACATAGTAAGTAAAAAGTAAAGTAAATATAAAGATTGATTTTTTTTTTTTTTTTTTTTTTTTCATTTTAATTTTATGTGATTTTAGATTTATAACTTTTACAAACTATATCGTAAGGCAATCGAATAAGCACAAATTACAATCTCACCGTTCTGATAATAATTATATTTTCACAATTTATAAAAAAAAATTAATAATAATAATTTCGGAAAAGAAAAAGGGCAAAATACAATTAACATTTTCTAAACAAAGTATACAAAATCATTCATTCTTATTCGGTACAGAATAATTTTATGAAACAGTTTAAAAAGTACTTACATCATTTTTTGTCTACACTAAACTAGACGGGTATATAAATATCGCATATATTTCTCATAAATTTATTTTTTCTTTAATGGTTAAACAAACAAACAAACAAACAGTAACAAATAAATAAATAAATAAAAAAGAATAGGAAACAAAATAAAATAACAATTCTATTTAAAGATGTATTCAAATCTTTCCGTCAAATAATTTTGCTTCAGAATTAATAATGCAAAGAAAGCAATCATTTATTTCCGCCGATCCTTATTAAATCACTCTTGACAATTTAGATAATGGTCGAGTTAAATGAAGATGTAATGATAGAAAACATAGGTATTTATGCATGAGACATGATGGAAGTATAAAAGGGCTTCCGTTTGGGAGTTCTGCATTTCTTTAAATAATTAATTGCAGAATCGATAGCTTTGTCATTAATCAAAAAATTATAGTTTTGGTGGGCAACACATAAGTAGATATGATATAACTTCAGATACGTTATAAAATCATTTGTTTTGAATTTTGGTGTAAGTACTTTGAGTTACAAGGAATTAGCACAAGGCTATGAGTTATAATGAAATGTTTATACACATAGACATATATATATATATATATATATATATATATATATATATATATATATCACATTAATAATTATTTTAAATAAAGTGGAATGAATTAAAATTATCTGTTGAATAATGAGTAATGTCGTTTGGAAGTTTGGATTTCTCACCTGCAGATTCACTAGTTTAAACAACCGTTCATTAGCTAAACTTCGGAAAATAGAGTGGAACCATTTCCAGATTTTCTCTATAGTTGAGGGTAAGAATCGGTTTGTTTGATACATTTAGGTTTTTTAAAAAAAAATTTGTTTTCTAGAAAAAAAAAAATTTGTCGGTTGTTAAGAATCAAAGATTATTTGAATATATTTAAAATAATTTTAATTGTTTTATATCTTAAAGATAAATCATAAAAATTATTACTTAATTGTTCATTTAAAACTAATACAAATTTTATGGTCAAAAGGATCAAAGAAATATCTTTAGCGTATTTCTTATTGAGATTTTATCTTTCATCCTACCTAGGAAATTTTTTGGTTGGTCAGAATGATAAGATATAAAATATCACCCCATGAATCAATTTTTGGTAGTCGATAAGGGAGTTCATAAAACAGAAAAATTTTCTTCGACATAAAAAAAAAAACAAAAAAAAACAAAAAAAAAAAAAACATGATGGATTAAATTTGACTAAATGTTATTGAAACCGTGTAAAGAATCGGCTGGCGGCACTAACGAACGAAAGCTTACGTGACAAGATTTTCCCGGTAAGCGAACGACGTGGTAGTGTTTGCCACTGGCAGAATTGCTTACAGCAAATTATCATATTGAGGATGCTGCAAGCTGAATTAAGTTGGAATTATTATTATTATTATTTTTGAAATGTGATAAAACGTAATAAATCATTGATAAAACAAATTTTTGTACATTTTACAAAAGAAGTAATATTTATCTCAGCAATATATATACATATTTAATATTCAATTCTTCTTTTGATATTTAAAATTGAATTTATACATTTTCATATCAATTTTCCGTATTTATTTTATAAATATGGGAAAACAAACAGACGTACATATTCTTAGAAATATAAACGAATATTTTTCTTTCTGCATTCATTAACTTATGTCATTCAGTGAAAATTTAAACGAAACAAATTCTTTCTGGCAAAAGGTAAATTAAAATTTCTCTGAAAGAAAGTTAATTTCATATGATGAAAGTTAATTTCATAACCTCAATGATGCTCCATTTCATTTGAATTTCTCTTTTATTTTCGAAAGTCAGTCTCCTATTATCAGAAGAAGCTTTATTCGTCAGAAATGTAATTTTTGAAACTCTACATAATGAAATATAAAAATGTAGTTAATGCGAACTTTCAAACTAATTCAAAAGAGAATACATTGAAACGTTATGACGTTGATCATTTTATGTCTTTTATTTATAATATCTAATTTCCCACAAAATAACATTTTTTTTTCTTTTTTACTATTGATGAAAAGAATATTTTACAAATTCTTGATTTACAGATAAAATTTCAAAACAACACAACGCTTCTTTATATTCTTAATATTTACTCTTATTTTTTTAAGAACGGGCCATGGGAGATTTTTAAAGTTTTTTTATTTTGTTGTGTAGGAAGATAGATTTCATACAACAAAAACAGTTTAAAAATAAAATAAAAAGATCAAAATAATTTCTAAATACATTTCTCCTATATACTTTTTCTTTTAAAACTTAATTATCCTTCAAAAGTCATCTGTGCTATTACATTTCTTTTACGGATAAATTCATTTCGGTTTCATATTTTTTGAAGACAGAAAAATATCAAGCGGCACTAGAGCTTTTGGCTAGACGGTGCCAAGAGGGCTCAATAATTTTACTAGTGCATTGTAGCAAGCGGTTAAGAAAATTTTTCGGTAAAATAGAGTCTACCTTTATTTTAGAAAGTAATACGTACCCTTATATATTAAACTAGCAGGCTTTGCCCGCTTCGCTGGTCATTATATTTAAATGAATTCTATAAATACCATGTCATAATAATAATAAAAAATCTAAGTTAAAGTTCTCGCTACCTTCAGTAGTGGTTTTCCCACATACTACACTTCGAGTCTGGAGTAACAATGCCTTCAGGAGCGCCTTGCCTGTATTTTCTCCCCCTCCCTCTCGGGTAATGTGGAAAGATTTGCAAAATCACATCATATTCCGTACATTTAATCAAAACCCACACACCAAAATTCGCCATTCGAAGGTAATTTGGAGCAGATTTAAGCTTGAAAACGTGTTTTTGCCCCGCCCACCCCCGAGAGGGGGTGGAGGAATTTCACAAAATCCCTTTATAGTTCATGTTGCATACACGTACATAAACCACACATTAAAAAATCGAATTCCTGAGATATTTAAATTTAATTTGAAACAGCGTTATGTTTTAAAACGTGTTTTTTAGCCCTCCCCCCCGTGTTTTTTTTAGCCCCGTTCTTAAAGGAAAGAAAGGGGAGGAAATTTTGCAAAATCTCGTTACATTATGAATTAGATACGTATAACTGACCCACACATCAAAAAGGTCCTTCCTAAGATAATATACTGTAGAGATACGCATGAATACATATTTTTTTCTCCCCTCGCCCTCTAAGGGGCGGTAGGGTGTAATTTCACAAAATCACTTTGTAGTGTGTGTTGAATACGCATAAGCAGTCCACTCATCAAAAATTGCCATTCTAGGATAATTTTCAACAGAGTTACGTTTGAAAACATTATTTTTACCTCTAACCCTCAAAAGGGGGAATGGGGTAACACGGAATTTCAAATACTACCTTTGTAGTTTGTGTGTGTTGCATACGCATACCGAATCAACATATCAAAAAATCGCTTTATTGAGATTACGTAGAGCAGAATTACTCTTTAAAATGTGTTTTTGCCCCCCCTTTTACCCACCCCCGTCCTTAAAGGGAGGAAAGAGGAAATTTCACAAAATTCCTTTATAGTGCGCATTGTGAACGCATAACCAGACTACGCATAAACAACCGCCTAAGATAGTTCAGAGCAGAGTTGCATACGGAAAAATGATTTTCTCCTCCACCCGAAGGAGGATATGGTGCAATTTTACAAAATCCCTTTATAGTGTGTGAGCACGCATAACCAATCTACATATCAAAAAATCGCTATCCTGAGATAATTTGGAGCCCAGTCACTCTTAAAAGCGTGTTTTTGCCCCCCGCCCCCCGGAGGGAGAAATTTCGTAAAATCCCTTTATAGTGCGTGTTGGGAACGCATAAACATCCCACACATAAAATTTAATCTTACTGAGATAATTTGAAGCAAAGTTATAATTGGAAACGTGTTTATTCTTCCCCCACCCCCAAGGGGGAAAAGGGGGAGACTTTCGCAAAATCCCGTTACAATGGGTGTTGGACTCACGTAAATAAGACACACACTAAAATTTGTGACCTTAGCTCCCATAGATTTCCACGGACGAATTTAGCGCTAAAAGAGAGTGTCGAATTTACCCCATCGTAACTCCCCCTAAAATCGAAAATGAGAAAAAATCCAAAATAGTAGTTTGGAGATATCTTCAGAAAGACGCTTGGTGTTTTTTTTTTTTTTTTTTTTTTTTTAATCTTTGATTAACTACTGATAGAATGTTACTCGAAAATTCGTATTTTGCTAAATTTGCCACCGAAAATCATTTTTACCCCCCCCCCCCGTTAAAAATCCCAAATTCCAAAATCGCAGAAAACTATTTTTTTGTATCCAAGTCTAGTCTCCCCATCTGCAATTTCTTCACCATGAAGTAATTTGGAGCCGATTTATGCTTATAAATTTTGCTTTTGCCTTCTGCGCCTCCGAAAATAATTTATCCCCCCACCTTAAAAATCCAAAAATTTAAAATCATAGAAAATTACTTTTTTTGTATTGAAGTCTAGTCTCCCCATCTGCAATTTCTTCACCGTGAAGTAATTTGGAGCCGAGTTATGCTTATGAAAGTTAAATGATTAACAGCGAACACTATTTTTCCTGAAAGTGGGGATCCTAAAAAAACTTAATACCAAACATTCATCAAAATCGTTATGTCGACTTCCGAGTGAAAACAATTTGTGCCATATATTTAAACTGGCGGTTAACAACATATGTTAATTTTCTTTAAGATGAGCAGAGGTATATTTATGCTAGATTGCGCCCTTGGCCAATTTGAATGATTATATATATATATATGTGTGTGTGTGTGTGTGTGTGTGTGCGTACTATACAGCTCTGGCCATGAGTATTGAGCACCCAGGCTGAGTTTTTTTAAGAATATTAAGTTAAAATAAATCGAAACAACTCGTATAGGTTTATAATGTTTATTATTCACAAAAATCAATATTTAATGGTGCACCTGTGAAGGAGTTTCACACATCTTGTTAATTTTTAAATTTAATTTTTAAAATAAAATCTGAATAAGAAATTTATACATTTTACATAAGAAATTAATTTTATTTCAAATTAGTTATAGGTTTAATGAAATAATTTGCATTTTGTATCATTAAAAAGGATTAATTTTAATATAGATTAATTATGGAATTCTATTTGAAAATCCATGTTTCATAAATCAAAATTTCATTCCTTTTGGAATTACAAATATAACCCATAAATTAAAACGTCATTTAGTTTAAAATGTAAATGTAGCCCTCTGTTAATAATTATTCTTTAAAATAAATTATAAGCTTAAAATTTAATACGTTAAATAAAGCTAATAAAAAGTTGTTCTCATTTTTAATAAAAATGGTTTTCGGATTGCAGAATATTTTCTGATGCAAGAATTATTTAAAGTTGCGCAATGCATATGCAATTAATTCATTTCCTGTCTTTGTAGCCAGCCGGTCTGTTGGCAAAACGAATTCGCCAAACACGGGGTTAATAGTATTTAAAACTGTCTCTCAAAATTTAAAATTTCCTATTAGTTTCAGAACGTAAACAAAGGATTGTGCTTGGAAATTCTTTGTCGAAAGCTTCTACCATTATTTGCTGTGAGAAATGTGTGCTCTCCTTATCATTCTGCTCTCGTCTCGGTTGTAGTAAAACGTAATTATGGGACCCTCTCTCTAAGTCCGTTTTGATGTTAACACATACCCAAATTCTAAACTTATTATTTAACTAAAAACGAAGACATTTTGTTGGAAGATAATTATATCATATCTTGAACCTTTTTCATCACGATAATAAAGAAATTTCTGCCACACCATCCTTTGTCCCAGAAGAAATTCTTTTTGGTCGGGAATCCTCAATCTTTTTACAGTCATCGGGGCTTATAGTGTTCCAATCTAGGCGCAAGCGATCCTTTAACTCTTCGTTTCAAGTAATTGTGTGACGCGTGACTTTCACTTGAACCCCATAAGTGTTCCAAAGGTCCAGTGCTTGGTCAGGCCAGTCCAGGCGTTCAATATCATTGTCCCGAAACCGACAGCTTTGTGACAGGCTGCGTTATCCTGTTGGAATTTAACGCCGTACATATCTGTATCGCAAAAAAGTGATTTTAAAGAGTTTTGCAGATTCTAGGATGTTTATGTATTTTACAGAGTTCATACGGCCTTCACACACGAACACTTGTCCTTCTCCAGAATCATTCATGCAGGTTTTACACTTACCAGGTTTTACACGGTACCACACACTTCGTTTTAAATTCCTCGCTTACCCGGCGACAGACATAAGTCACACTCTGTGTACCAAAAGTCTGAAATATAAATAAATGTTGTAATTCTCTCATTAATATTATTTGTTGTTGTTGTTAATAAATTTTATTTTCTAAACAAATTTTTAAAAGTTGATAGAACATTAATTGACTAACGTATCTCAATGTTTGATTTGTCTGATCACACGATATTTGACCAATCTTGTTCAAGGAAGTTTTGGTATTTTAGAACCTACTCATACCGTTTTTGTCGAAGAGCCAGGGCTTCTTCCTGGCTTTACAGCCTTTTAAAAGAGCTGATTAAAGTCGTCTACAAGTTTTCCGTGCAGATTTTGTTTTATAAAAACCTTCTAACAACTCAGCAGCACAATGTCCGATGAAGTTTCTTTCCTATTTTTTAACGACTTTCTAAATAATTTTCAATCCTCATGGTCTCTCGTAATCCGTTTATGCCAGTTCTAGGCCAATTAACATGCTATCTGTTCATGGCGGATCACTCAGTAACATATTGGACAGATCAGTAAGAACATTTAACAGTTTTCAAAATCTGTGCCTGCGATTTCTCTTGCTCGTGCAAAAGTTGTATCTGCCCACGTTTTCTAAAGTTAGTTCGTATCTTTTAGGCATATTGAAACAATATCACAAATCCGAACACCAAAAGCTCACTAGATCACAGGATGTGTCCACAACGAGTGAAAGTAGAGACTTGAAAAATAAATAGAAAAATATTTGACAATGATAAATTTTAATACATCATTTATTATATTGGTAGCTTTCACGTGGGTCATTGTTTTTTACTTTTTTTAGATGCCAATAAAATACTTCTTAAACAACAGGGTTTTACTGCTATGGTTATCGCACAAGTGCAAAACTTTTAGGATGCTCAATATTTTGGCCTGGGCTGTACATAAATATATAAAGAACGGTCTGATCTGAGCAAAGTTGGATCAGTCACTGACTCATTCATTTCGTACAAAGGATTTCACGCATTATATAGATATACAAAATATTCATAAAGAGCTTCAGAATTAATGCTCATAAGATTGTAGGACTTTGGATAGAAAGCAGAATTTTTATACAATGCAATTTATGGACTCAAGCTTTTTAAAGTTTACTTTAGTAATGTTATTATTATTATTATTATTATTATTATTATTTTAAGAGTGATATTGATATTGCGCGTTTAACATTTACCGTTATTTTACAGAGGCGCGCTAAAGAATTTGATGAAAAATACTCGAACACATTATTATGATACCCTTTTTGTTTATTTACTAACTTCTCTCATTTAAAATTCCCTAATCAACCGTTAACCACTAAGTATTTGGAAAGACTTGTGAAGTCAATCCAGATTTTTATTTTTTGATTCCAGTTCACAATTAAATCTTTTTTTTTTTTTTTTTTTTCAGTCTAAAAAAAATTTCTGCACCCAGGGCTCTCGGATTTAAGCATAAATATGGCACTTAAAAAAAAAAAAAAAAAAAAAAAAAAAAACACAGTATGAAAACAGCATAATCTCATCCCATAAATATATACAGTTGCATTGCTATCTAGTCTACGTGATCCACCATACAAATATATTTAACAAGCACTGAAAAATCAGTAACCTTTCAAAGGGGCCTACAATGTATTCTTATAATCAATGAAAAACCTAGTCGAATTTCATTTTCAGCCGCCCTTTAAACTTAAGCTCCCTTTCAAATGTTACTCATTCTCCAAATTTCGTCACTGTCATTAAGATTTTAATCACCTGAAAACTTTGGGGCCCTTAAAAGCTAGAGTCCAAATTCCCGGACCTCACAAACCTAAACCCGATTCTGTCACTGAGGGTAAGACTAACTGATTTTGTGTCCCAAAAATTGCTTAACCACAAACTTTCTTTAAAATCTTTATATCCATTTCCGAGTAACCCAATTTCTTCCATATGTTGCAATCGACGTATGAGGCTTAACAGGGAAAGCGAATTTTTTTGAAAATGTCGATAATCTCAACAGATTTTTCACGCGAAAAACCTTTAACCCTGAACTTTTAGCAAAATCGTTAGACGAGACTGGGGAGGGTTGACCCACTTTTTACAAAAACCTTTTTAGAGAAAAAAATTTTACTACCAGAAGAAAAATTTGGACACCATTTCATACCTGATATACTCTTTTATCAAAACATACATAATTTTTTTCATACTTTGCAACAGGAAAGAGAAATAATGAATGTTATTGAAACAGAATTTTTGAGTCAAGGTTCCCCACATATGGGAGGTTTGACCCACACAATGGGAGGGTTGACCCACCAATATTCACATATTATAATATTTATGAACAAAGTTGAGCTAGTCCTAAAATTTAAGAAAATTTGGCAATGAAATTAATGTGATAACAATAAAAGTTATAGTTGATGAAGTAGCAATATTTCTAAAGCGTAAATTGAAAAAATTATATAAAAAAACACGTTCACACTACTAAAACAACTCTTAAATTAAAAATAGTCATTGCCATTAAGCTTTGTTGAAAAAAGCTAGTAACGTTAAATAATAACGAATATTTAGCAGCACTTATACTCAGAAAAGTCAATGTCAAAATAAATTCGTAATGCAACTCTTGCAGTTTCTCCAGTTGATATTGGATTTGTTAACTTTATCATATCATCCATTGAAACAACAGATATATCTTCCGCTTCTGGATAAATAAAGTAATTTGTTTCAGCAGTGCGGCGTAAAAATGTAGCAAGAAATTATCTCTCTCCACTTTGGTTATTCTTCCTACTAAATGAGATGCATTGGGCCTACCAGTTTTAGTACTCACAAATTTTACCAGCACAAAATCTCCTTCTGACGTTGACTTTGATATCACAAACTCATCTTCACTGCTGTCTAACACATGAGGGATTTCTTCATCCTCATCACTCGAGGTTTCAACCACATTAAAAATATTCAGCTTAGAAAATCTTTTTGTTTTAGTAGCTTTAACAGAAGGTCGTTTCTTCGATGCTCTCAATACATGCTAATTTTCTATTTGTTCTTTAAGTAGGGTATCTATCAATATTTGAGACTTTGCTTGTTTTCTTTTATAGTTGTTTTCGTGGTCCAACTTTCGGGAAAGGTCGAATCTGTTCAGGGGTCAAAGATGCAAATTTTTCAATTTCTGGCTGACAGGTGATCCTAGTAGAAGAAGTGACTTGTGAACTACTACTATGAGCAATATAATCTTCAGGAATGAGAGATAAATTACTTTTAGGTTGACAGGTACAGGAAGTAGTAATTTGTGAAGAGCTTGGCAAATTCTGTTTGCATGCAAGGTTGTGAATATCATGCTGAACAATTTGTGTTGTCTGAGAATCGGTTGGTTCATGTCGGTTTGTCATACTGCAGGCCATAAAATCTGCCTCTGAAAAAATCCCTGAATCAAAAGAGAATATTCCCGGAACAGCAAATTATTTTTTTAATGTTTATGGGGGTAAAAGCTCGTGGATAAAATTTTCCGATGAGTTCAGGAATATCATAAAATCTAATTAGTTTTCCTGGATTACTTACCATAAAGTTATCACACGCTTCATTGTAGAAACCCTTAAAGGGTCCAAACACACATCGATCGAGTGGTTGCAATTTGTAACTTGTATGCGGTGGCAATGTTTAGAGTACATTTCCATTATCTTTGCAGAACTGCAAATCTTTGAGAGATACATGACTTTCATGATTATCAAGTATGAAAAGAACTTTTTTCTGTATACTACATTTTGTACTCTTTGCAAAATGTGTTAAAAACACTTCAAAGTTTTCGGATGTCATCCATCCACTAGAATGCCCAACAGCTTATGTTCCAACACGTGCACCTTTGGTCATAATATCTTTCACTCGTTGGCAAGGGAAAACCAAAAATGGTGGGATTAATATTCGAATAGCATTAATTGTGCAGCAAATAGTTACCAGAGTCCCCTTTCTCCTGAAGTTACTTTGCTACTTGTTCTTCTCCTTTACGAGCAATAAGTTTTTCGGGTTGTGAACTGTTGTTACACCAGATTCATCAACATTATAAATGTTGTCTGGAGTAAAATTTTCCTTTGTTAGAACAGCCTTTAAGTTATAAAAAAATTCTCTTACAGTAGTAGGATTTAATCCTGTTGCAGAATATAGGTACAGTACTAAACATATTATTCAACAAGAATTTCAAATATCATTGTTATGGGATTATTTTTTGGTAAAAACTACATACTAAAAACAAAAGTAAGTTTTCTTATTTTCTTTTTATGTTTTAAAAAACATTGTATGGAATGATGTTTGGTGAAAGAAAGGTACAGGATAAAAACAAAAATCATTTTTTTAATTTTTTATGCAATTAAATAATAGATGAATTAATATTTTCAGCCCACAATAACAAAGAAATATATAAGGGAGGCTTGACCCATGGATACACCTCCCTTATATCATGTGGGTCAAGCCTCCCTCAATAGCTATTTGCAATTTCACAAAAAAAAAAAAAATCAATGAATTAAACAGTTATTTAACAAAACTAATTATAGCACTTGAGGTATATACTTTAATCATATAAATCTGAATTCTGGAATTTGATTAAGAATATTTGCACAGTGCCTTACAAATTTAATCAAAATTACTCACTTTTTGATGAGGAAAACACAAATTAATAACTTTCAAAAAAAACATGGCTGTTACCTTGCATCAGTAGGATGTGCTGCCATGTGTTGGAAGTTTTTGAAAACTAAAAATAGTAAAGAAAGGTGGGTCAAGCCTCCCATAGGGTCAACCCTTCCCAGTCTCCCCTATATCCATTTTAGAGTTTTAAAAAAAATTGCCATATTTTGAAACCGACTGAAAGTTATTAACGAACGCTAATTTTCTTAAATATGAGGATACGTCGAATCAATTTTTCACCCTAAAAACCTTCAACAATAAACTGTCCTCAAAAACTTTATATCTGTTTCCAAATAAACCCAATTTCTGTCACATATTGCAGTCGGCGGATAAAGAATTAACAGCGAGCACAAATTTCCTTGAAGATGACGATAAGCCCAATTGATTTTTTGTCCCAAAAATGCCTTATCTCCAAATTTTCATCAAAGCGTAAGAGCCGTTTTTGAGATACCGAAGACATATATGTACATATATATACAACAAGTAACGTGATTAACTCATTCAGTACCAGAACGACCGAGTTCGTTCGGTCTCACTGTAAAATACATTCGTAGTAAAGATGCAGTGTTTTGTTTTCAGGCGATTATCTTTATTATTTGTTTGTCCAGGCCTGAGCGCGGGTTACCACTGAAAGCTAACTATCACAGAGGTAAGGAAATTTCAAATTGAATTATCATGTGGAATTTCCAACCATAATTTCTTATCAAAATCATTCAAACAGTTTTCTTGAAGACAAGACTTCTGCTATATATTGTTCTAGGGCAGTGATGGATACCTTTTCTGAAGAATAAGATAAGTGAGACCATTTTTCATCTAAAAAATAACCTCTAAACATTGTTTTAGTCGTTCTGCCGATTTCCAAGGAAACAAATTATGTCGTATTTCTCCCGGTTGGTGTGCGGGTTATGAGTGATCTCTAATTATAATAAAGAGCAGAGTTATTTCAGGTCGAAATTTCATCTCAAAAACACACCAACTCTAAATATTTATAAAAGTCATTCGAGTACTTAAATAAATAAATAAATAAATAAACAGACATTCTGCTATTTTTCTGGGGTAAGCGCAGGTTACTGGTAAACACAAAATGTTCTAAAGAGAACGTCGGACGTTTGCGCGTAGAAATCAATTGTAAAACTCAAAAAAAATTTCAAAATCATTCGAATAGTTTTTATGAAAACAATGACTCTGCCACAATTTGCGTTGTGCAAAATGAAGGTTCTGAAAAATCCAACTTTCTGCCATATTTTACAATAGACGGAAAAGAGTTAACAATGAACTCAGATTAACAAACAAGTCAGATGGATTTGTCATATCAAAACACAATTAAACCTAAGATTTATCAAAATCGTTAGAGTCATCCAAGTTTCAGTCCTATTTTTAAACGAGAGAGGGTCAACGGCAGAAGATAATTTTCCAAAAGATGAAAATAAATCATTTGAGTTTGTTGTCTCAAAGCAGCCTTATTTTTAAGTTTTCATCAAAATCATTTGAAGTATTCTGATGATTTGATTTCGTGTAAAGTTTTCTCAATTGCTTAGTAAATTTTTTCTAAGTAGAATTTAAACCTTTTCTCCACGAGAAATACCTAAAATAACACCTAATGTCGGGGGGGGGGGGGCATAATTATTGGTAATTGCACCAGTCACGAGAAATGGCACTTTTTTTTTCAGTTTCTATTGCATTATAATATTAATATAACACATAAAACTGAATAAGTTTTTTAATCTAAATGTATTTAACGTTTATTCATGAACTGAATAGCACATATCAATCTTTGAAACTAGTAGTGAACATTTTACAAGCAATCGTTCAACGTTTTAATTGTAAAAAACAGTACACAGATACCACCTTTTGAAATAGATAAATTCGCGTTTACAAGCACACTATGTTATGCAATGAAAAACTATTGCATTATTTATCTTTGTAATGATTCAAAATTATGCATATTTATCAAAGATTTTAAAATGTTACTTATATTTAATAACATTTAATACGTTTGCGCAATTTCATTTATGCACAATAAAATTTCATATTTTTCACCTCTCTCCATTGTTGTTTAATACGAAATTAGTTTATGAAAATGACAAAACTCACGAGTATTTATAGAAACTTTTGAAAATGGTGTGCTATGTTTTCGTAAATGCAATGCATTGTACCTGACTTAAGCCAGCCTGTTTAAAATCTACACATAAAATGTTCTATAAATGTTATGTTCGTCAATGCAATTAATTCTTCTTACAGCATTTAACCCAGAATAAAGTATGACTTTTTTACTTTCAAATTTCATTATTTTATTTAGCTAAGCATTACAATTTCATAAATATGCACAATTATGGATGCAGTAGGTATGCCAGAATTGAAAATTTAAACATCGCTTTTAGTAATAAGTAACATTCATACACTCTGAATAAATAGCTCCAGTATAAAACCTACTAGAGCAAGAGCCCACGACGGCCAGACCTTCGTTATTTAATAAAAGCTGAAAATTCTTCTGTGCGTGTCCCCTATACAGGTAAGAACGACCAGGGACTATAGAGTTTGGGTAGTGGTTACTTGGGCAGGTAACAGGTAGTAAAGGTGTATAAAATAGTACCTTAAATTCGTTAAAGTATAAAGCTCAATTTTTTTATATTTTATTAGGGATAACTTTAGAAATCTCGTCATCCATTGCCAGACACTTATGACAGTTGCTACCCCCTGCCAGACACCCCTAAATTTTAATAAATTATAATTATACTTTCGTTACAGTATAAAAGCTAAATTTTATATATGTTACTTGGGAACCTATAAAAAAATGTTACCTCAATAGCCGGACAGTTTTAATGGTTTTTACACCTTGCCAGACACATCGAAAGTCCGCTGTAGGTGCGAGCGCGAGCACTTAGTCGATTGCGATCTTCAAAGATATCCAATAAAAAAATTATTTTATTACGTTCATAGTCAGGTTATATAAAGTAAAAAATGTAATTTTATTATTATAATATACAAAAAAAAGCATTATTACATGTAAAAAAAATATTTATTCGTTGTCGTCGATATTTTCATTTTCTTCGTCACTACTCGCCCAGTCGATGTCATGATCGTCTTCAATATCGCCTTTTTCGTCAGTTTCTGAAAAAAAAAATAAACAAGATTATACAATTATGAATAATTAAAAAATTATGTACAATAATTTGTCATAATAATTACATACCTGATTGAGTTTTAAGCGAATCACTAACATAACTTGGTAGTTGATCTCCTGAAAACCATTTGAATTGGTATTTGTCATTTTTCAATACCCAGCCGTTATTGTCTGGTTGATATGTAGTTGGAATTTTCAGATGAGCATTATTCCAAATGGTACATATATAATTTGCTCGCAGAAATTGTTGCAATAGCTCGCTTTTGCAAGGTGGTAGATTGCTAGCGTCAAAATTTCACAACTTTTTCCGGTCAAAAGCTTCGTTTACATCGGAGACTGTATACGAGTCGATGAATAATTGCAGTCTAGCGTCATCAACACCAATAACATTAGGGACATTGTAAACATTGCATATAAATCTCTGAATAATATCGAAGATGTTTCGTTGAAAATCTAAATTTTCAATTAATTCGCTGTTGCCGAAGTTCTTAAAAGCTTCCTGGCACTCGGGATTTTTTTTTAATTTCTTGTATGGTATTGATTTTCCTTTTCTGAAAAATGCAGGGTTAAAATCACAACCTGTGATGGCATGAAATCCAGGTAAACTCTGACAAATTAACTGTCCCAACTCTGCATGTATTTTAGTTAGGTCCACATATCTTAAGTTATTGCCAGTACCCGTAAGCATCCGAACAACGGAATCACTTTTAAGATGATGCATGTTACCAAGCATTATAGCCGCAATATCAGTATCAGCACTTCTTATTACTATTTCTGCTGGATAGTTGATGTTACATGCATGGTATACTATTTTCGTATCTGCTTCCTCGTGTGATGGGCATGACAACTCTTCATCAACCCTTGAGATAACTTTGTTGGAATTATCAACAGTGAAAGAATGACATTTTCTGAATCTGATGTTTATCGTTTTTTTATTACAAATAGTAAAAAATTTAATATCTTTAGAAATTTTTTCAACATTTTTTCTTCGAGATGATGTGCAGTAAAAACAGAATTCACTTCAACAGAATTTTCTTCAAATATTCTTTCCAATACATCGGTGTATATTTCATGCAAATATACTAATAAATAACAGCGCCCTTTTTTAATTACGTCTTCCTCGATGATGCCACTTATTTCATTAAAAGCTAATTGTTGATATTCCCGATGAAAATGCCAATCACTTTTACTGGATGGTTCTTTAGAAGATGATATTTCATTATTGAAACTAATTCTACATTCTGTATGATATGATATTTTTGGACCAGAAAAATTTTTAATTTATTCAATAATTCTGCATACTTCTCTTGACCTTCGATGTTGGGTAGTACGCTAGATTTAAACTGGTTGGTATCAGCTTTATGAAGTGAAAGCATTCGTGAACGTTTTTTTTTATGTTTCCTGTCACAAAACACACAAACAATTAGGTAGTCGATATTATTAGCTTCCTTCTCGGTTAGAATATTTCCATCCTGAGTTAAATCATTATCTTCACTAAGATCTGGTTCAAAAACTTCAATATTTTCTTGAGAAGTTGTAGATTGAAGTCCTATTGATTCAGAAGTTAAACTTGATTGCATTGTTACTGAAGATTCTGTAGAGGATGACTGTAAATGAGATGGTTCTGTGGTCAACTTAGGTATCAACGACGAGGTTGTTGAGGTATTGTCTGTAGAAACACTGGCTGATTTTTGTTTTTCACTGTTTTTTGTCCAATTTTCAGGTTCAGAAGTTAAGTATTTTTTCATAAGTCCTGTAAATGCTTTATAACATCCCCGGTGATAACCATTTTCTGTATACTCATCAGGCAGAATAATGTCTTTATATTTAAGGTTATGTTTTTTTCTGATTTTCAAAACAGTTTGACATTTTTTTAAAGTTTCCTCCGAGAACAATATTATCTTACCATCACTTTTATTACACACAAAACAAATTAATGTGTCTCCCATGATAACACTTTTTACTAAAATTACACTTTTATTTCACAAAAAAACGACACAAATATCAATGGTAAAACGTAGTTGTAGCTACACATAATTCTTCAATACATCACTAAAAGACAGATGATGCGCAGTGAAAGATCGCAGTCGACTAAGCGCCCTATCTCACTCGCACCCGCTAGAACAGTCGTTACCTCGCGCTCGCACCTACAGCGGACTTTCGATGTGTCTGGCAAGGTGTAAAAACCATTAAAACTGTCCGGCTATTGAGGTAACATTTTTTTATAGGTTCCCAAGTAACATATATAAAATTTAGCTTTTATACTGTAACGAAAGTATAATTATAATTTATTAAAATTTAGGGGTGTCTGGCAGGGGGTAGCAACTGTCATAAGTGTCCGGCAATGGATGACGAGATTTCTAAAGTTATCCCTAATAAAATATAAAAAAAATGAGCTTTATACTTTAACGAATTTAAGGTACTATTTTATACACCTTTACTACCTGTTACCTGCCCAAGTAACCACTACCCAAACTCTATAGTCCCTGGTCGTTCTTACCTGTATAGGGGACACGCACAGAAGAATTTTCAGCTTTTATTAAATAACGAAGGTCTGGCCGTCGTGGGCTCTTAGGCTATACGAAGCTTAGATTGACATTACATTCAATATAATGCGTATAATTTTCATGGTCAAAGTAATACCCCTCTCTCTTTGTTCTCATCAATTGATTTGAAAACAACTTTTCATAAAAAAAACACTCAAAACACTGTTAGGACATTTGGTTCGAATTATGATTTACTTCATACTGCATATTAACTATCCATCGAAATAGAAGATATGGAAATATCTGCTTTAAACCAGAAAATAACTACACACACAGGCATACACATATATTTATTATAATATAAATTACTAATAAAAATATAAATTGTGTGTATTCATGTCAATGTCAAGGTTTACAGGAAAATAATAAAAACCTGAAATTTTGCAATTTACTTTTAAATTGTGACTTTTTAGCTTTAAATTTAATCTTTAAAAAGGTTTATTTATTTATTTTTAATGAAAAGAAACAATAACATATTAGTTATATAATTACAGTGTTCAGTAAATTTTAATGACACAGTAATATATATAATTGTTAAATGGTAGCAGTGATTAATCCATGTTTATTTAAAAATCTGCTGTTTCTATATTAATTCATTACGTGATTTATTGCGAAATAATCCTTTATTTCACATCAATAGTTTTAATGTTAGAAAAAAAAAATAATAATGAAAAGAAAAATAATAATGTATCGTCAGACAAATAATAACAGTCTCGTTAGAAATATCTCAAAAGAATTTTCCGGTCGTCAATAATATGTCAAAGATGTCATCATGATAAATTTATACAATCCCTATTGTCTTACATATTTCGTTTCATCATTTGTCAGCATATAAAAGCAGAAATTTAGCAATTATTTGTAACGTTTTTGTTTTCATGAAAAATGTGAACTGGTTGAGAAAAATATTTTCATGTAAAATTTAACATAATTGCTTGGTGAAAGCAATTGGCTAAATCATGTTTATAAAAAAAAAACAGCTATTTAATTTTACATTTATTCTAGAATAAAGTGTATTGTAAATAAAACGACTAAATTAAAATATAAAATGTGAAAACAAACCCATCTCTATATATTAAGTTAGAACCACGATATGTATATACACTGATGGAAAAAAAAATCCCAACACCAAGAAAAAATTATTGTACAGTAATGAAATTTCAGCAATACTAGGTAACATATTTAATTGATTAAAGTTTCAAGATCACAGGTAGAGCCATTGGCGAGAAGAGCCATTTCAAATGTGAAATGTTGGTACATTAGTAACCGGTGTAACCGCCAGAATTTTGAATGCAAGCATGCAAATGTGCATGCATTGTGTCGTACAGGTGTCGGATATCAGTTTGTGGGATGGAGTTCCATGCCTGTTGCACTTGGGCGGTCAATGCAGGGACGGTTAATGCTGGTTGTGGATGACGCTGGAGTTGTCGTCCAATGATGTCCCATACGTGCTCGATTGGAGAAAGATCTGGTGATCTAGCAGGCCAAGGCAATATGTCGACACTCTGTAGAGCATGTTGGGTTACAACAGCGGTATGAGGGAGGGCGTTATCCTATTGGAAAACACCCCCTTGAATGCTGTTCATGAATGGCAGCACAGCAGGTTATATCACTAGACTGACGTACAAATTTGCAGTCAGGGTGCGTGGGATAACCACGAGAGTGCTCCTGCTGTCATACGAAATTGCTCCCCAAACCATAACTCCAGGAGTAGGCCCTGTGTGTCTAGGCCGCAGACAGATCGCTAGCAGGCGTTCACCTGGCCTCCTTCTAACCAACACACGGCTATCACTGCGACCAAGGCAGAACCGGCTTTCATCAGAAAACACAACAGATCTCCACTCCGTCCTCCAATGATCTCTAGCTTGACACCACTCACGTCGCAAACGGCAGTGGTTTGGAGTCAGTGGAATGCACGCTACAGGGCGTCTGGCTCGGAGCTGTTCTTGAAGTAACCGATTTGTAACAGTTTGTTGTGTGACTGTGGTGCCAACTGCAGCTCGAATTTCAGCTGCAGACGCAGTACGATTAGCCACAGCCATACGCCGAACACGGTGGTCTTCCCTCTCAGTAGTGCCACGTGGCCGCCCGAAACCCGGTCTTCTTGAGGCAGTACCTTCCCTTGACCACTGCTGCCAACACTCATGCACAGTGGATACATTCCTGCCAATTCTTTCTGCAATATCGCGGAAAGAAAACCCACCTTCTCGTAGCCCTACTACACGACCTCGTTCAAACTCAGTGAGCTGTTGATAATGGCTTCTTCGTCTACTTAGAGGCATCCTTGACTAACATTAACCCCCTACGTCAAATCTCAACTGAAAATAACGATCACGAATCTTACAGCGCTTATTTAAAGCAAATCTCGAGCGCCACACTTATGCGCGTAGCGCGTCATCTTTCAGATGTATAAACACGCCTACCAAATTTCGTTTATCCAGCACAGCTCCTTCCTGGTGTTGGGATTTTTTTTTCCATCAGTGTATATATATATATATATATATATATATATTTAATTATAACCCCATAAATGATTTCTTTAATAAACAGTTATAAACAGAAATACTATAAAGAAACATATTCCACTTATGTATGCTGTCAATAAATATAAAAACAGTAATAAAACATACTTTCAGCATATCACACCATTTAAAATATCTTTATATCAAAACATCTCTACATTCCGACGTTTCGGTTAATATTCAATTTTTAACCATCTTCAGGGAAATGATATTCATAAACTATAAACATAAATCAAATTCAGCCATTTTTGGATACTACTAATACAATTCATAAGAAATTAATACGTGATAGCATAAATTATATAAAAAACACGACACATCTTAAAAATGAGTTAAAAACATCTAAATAAATCACAATCATGTACAAGAAAAATAAAACTCTTCAATAAAATGGAGTCAAAGTATCACACTGCAGGGTTGCCAGAATAAACAATAGCAGGGTTACCTTATATTAAGTTCAAGAAACAAAGCCAAATTGAGGAGGGGTTAATGGATAATGTATCATTACAAATTTCGGATTTCCTTTTTATAATTTCAAAAGATTCATAAAGTAGAGCTTGGTTTCTATTGTTAGTACTATAAATTATTCGGGCATTTTCAAAATCAGGTTCGATGGGATTAGTTTTATACGTACGTGAAAAAGTTCTGCAGGATCTGTTATATTTTAAATCTGCTGTATGTTCCCTCATTATATCACTGAAAGGTGTATGGGTCATTCCTATATAATAGTTAGTTTTATTATCAATTTTATATCAGATTTCATAAACACCTGATAAACACCAGCTATCGTTTATTCTGGCAACCCTGCAGTGTGATACTTTGACTCCGTTTTATTAAAGAGTTTTATTTTTCTTATACATGACTGATTTATTTAGATGTTTTTAACTCATTTTTAAGATGTATATAGAGTGTGAATGCATCCGTTTATGAAGAACTGGTATATAACTCCATCAAAAATGACGGCATGTGAACGATGAATATTGAAAACGATGTTTAGATCATGAAGATCGCCAAGTGATCATTTAAAGGTATTTCCATCTGTTGTTTATAGATGACAGCATCAAATGTGTTTCGGAATTTTATAATTTTTGTTCTGAGATTTAAAAAATTGTACTCGATCAATAAATATGACTAACAATACAAAAAAATTGCTGGTTGGCAAAAAATATAGACCTTGTTTTTCTTTTTAAATTAAAGTTCGTAAAAAAAAGCGTAAACTTCTATCAAAATATCTACATTTTCGGGTTATACTTAATCATGGAAATTGTACATCGAAAAATATTTTTCTGACTAAAAGAAAACAACATGAATCATTTCCATAGTAAAAAGATCGGAAAATGATTCAAAAACACTGAAAACCGGTTGCGAACAGAAACAATAACAATATTTGAATCATTGATATGAATCATATTCATTTGAATAATGATTCATATAAATAATGATGAAGACTCATGATATTCATTGAAGATAAACCATTAAAGTTACTAACACTAGTTTAATTCATAGAAAATACTTCCATATGTATTATGTATTCCTAATCAGATATTTTTGTAAGTATGTCGTAAGCTTACTTCATTATAAATATTGTGAAGTCTGGATTGCTATGTCAACTTGATTCATGATCTCAATTAGAGTGAAAGGTAAATTAGGAGATTCAGATAAAGGGAGACATAAATCTTCATTTTAATTTAAACGTAAGGAAGTGCTTGAGGATACAAAAAAACTCACTAAATAGACTGGAATAAGTAATTTAGACTATCATAAAAAATATCTCATTATTGTTGCTTGCAATAGTATTAGACGAAAGTCAAGGACCTTTCCAGTGAGAATAGGCTAGTGCTTTTCGTTCAATGACGATCCCCGTGAGGATAAATCACCAACTTATATTACTGACAATACATCAGAAACAACACATCCCAGCGTTTCATTAAGTGCTCTATTTAAAGTATTCATAATAAGAAAAAAACGATTCACTTTATTTTACCAGAATACTTTTCTTAAGTCTATCCATATTCATTTTCTTCACACCTTTCGCAATCTAAGTAGATCCTGTTTTCAGATTATCCAACTAACTATCCAGTAACTACAGACACTCCAAAATTCCCTTCTACTCGATACCTCCAATAGATACCTCACCCACAACAAAGCCAAAATAGTCTGGACTTTCCTATAAGAGACTTTCACATTCTCAACCGAACATCTTACCTTGACTCGACATCACTTTAGACTACTTTCAATACTAATTTCAACCGGCGACCTTTACTCTCCCAACCAAACTTTCTACTCCAACTCGACGCTTTCACTTTACACTAACTATAATACTAAAACCAACTGGTGACCTTTACTTACTCAACTAGTCGTCACTCATACCTTTCAATGTAAACAAACAATTAAGCTTGATAAAAATATTTAAAGGCTTTTATATGTTTTTACAAATATTTTACTAGATTTAAGGCTTTAATATGTTTTACAAGTATTTTGAGAGTATTTTAACCCCTTAACCTACAATGACGGGCATAGCCCGCGTACGATGGTCGAGCCAGAAGTGAATATTACGGGCATAGCCCGCGTACGGTGATCGGGCCAGAAGTGAATATTACGGGCATAGCCCACGCACGGTGATCGGGCCAGAAGTGAATATTACGGGCATAGCCCGCGTACGATGGTCGGGCCAGAAGTGAATATTACGTGGAATATTTGATACGCAATTACAGTCTGATGCAATAATTGTTTATTACAAAATATTTATTTATACAAAAATCCAAAATTAGTAATCTGTAATGGTATGATATAGTTCAAAACATTCTGGTACATGTAACGGAACTTTACACTTTTTACACTCCCATGTTGTTTCCTTACGTTTTTTATTTTTGTGACAAACTGTACAACGTTTTGACGGTCTTGATTTAGAGGGTGTTGGATCAATGTGCTTTGGAAAATGAGCCCAGTCCTTCGCGTACAGTCTGTCTGGCGCATCTCCGACAGATGATACGCCTCGTTCTCTATAAATCGGTTTTGGCATATTCTTTAATAGAGATTCGGCTATATTGATCCTATAGTCGACATAGCATTGTTTCTTTCCATCATTCAGGTATTTCCATAAAATGTAGGAGTTAAAAAGACCAATATCAAACAGATAAAACATTTTTTTTTGTATCCTTTCATGTATTTCCGCATTACTGGAAAACATGCCAATATTTGATCTTGGAGATCAATTCCGTTCATTCCGTGGTTGTACTCTGCAATACAACTCGGTTTTAGGGTGTGGTTGGATCCTTGTGAAATAATTTCGACTGCTTCATGTTTTGTCAACATCATATATACATCTCGCTTATCTTTCCATTTTATAGCGAGTATTCGGTTGCAGCTTCTTATTATGTATTCCCCCCTTTTTAATTTTACACTGCACAAATCTTTTGGCATATTCTTCCTATTCGAACGTACTGTGCCAATTACATTTGTTTTATATTTATGTGATAACGTCATAAATAATTTTGGGGAAGAATACCAATTGTCCATGTATAAAGTGTGACCCCTGTGCAGCACTGACTCAGCAAGCTCTTTGACAACACATTCCGAAGCGTTGTCATCACAGTTTATTTTATCGTTGCCGGTATAAATTTTAATTGATAACAATAGCCTGACTCAAACTCACATAATTTATAAATTTTGCCGCCAAACCTTGCCCTTTTGGATGGATTGAATTGCTTATACGATAGACGCCCCCTGAATTTCCTAAGCGATTCATCAATAGAAATGTCTTTTTTCATTATATACACTTCTTTAAATTTTTGGTTCAAAAAATTAATAACAGGTTTAATCTTGCTCATTTTATCGGTATTGGCAACCAGATTATTGTTCGAGAAATGCAAAAACCTTGTAATTTGTAGATATCTCTTCAAAGGCATTGATTTTCTAAATATGGGCGTTTCGATAACAGCCCTCTTCGACCAATTCATTTGGATTCTTGGCTTTTTTACCTGTGACATTATAATGGTCAAGGCGAAATATCTTTTCATTTCGGTAGAGTCTACAGAAAACCAAGCGTCGTCGATTTTTCGTGTTCTATGTGGATATTCTCGTATTTGATCTGCATACTGGTTAGTTTCGGTCACAATATTGTTCCAAAATATGTCATCAAATATTAGATTAAATATATCAAATTCTCCTCCACTTCCTCCTAATTGACATAAGGCTCCCTCTATACGGCCAGGAGTCATCGTATAGTCCCAGATTTTTGGACTATTTCTTATTTCCTTCCAAGGCCAGGACTCTGGTAGTTGATCGTCATCGGATGTATCATCAATAACTAATCGCCTACACTTTCTCCGAACTCGACATATATCATCACTACTGTCACTTTCGTTAGCAAAATTATCAGCACAATTCTCACTGCTTTCATCACGGAATCTCTTTCTTGAGAACATCTTCTGGGGTTGCTTTTCTAGAATTTACGAACGTAAATTTCGACGTGTGAATGTGACCAAGAACAACTTGACACTGATCACGATCCGAAGAGATAACAGAAATACATCACGAGCCTTGTTTGTGCTATCTGCAAACCGCGATCGTCCTACCACTGGCGATGCCCGTCAATTTTACGATTGGCCCAATCAGCATGTTACACAAGTCGTGCGAATTACTCGAACGCTGCGCGAGCTTGTATACGATTTCGGCCCAACATCTTCGAATCTAAATCGTAGGTTAAGGGGTTAAAGAAACGCTCAAAGAGTTATTCATTCGGAATTAAAGTGTCGTCCATTTGGAATTTGTATTTTCTGAATGGTAACAGTTTTGGTTTGTTTTTATCTGTTATGGCATTGTTTATAACAGCCGGTGATCCATTGTATTTAATTTAGAGCTTTAAACATTAAAATTGCATAGTTTTTGAAGGTTTTAGAGAAAATAAATAGGAATAGAGGTGAAACAAAACAAATTATCTGTATATTTCCCTAAGTTCTACAAACGGCAGGGAGTACTTAGGCCTAAATACGACCGCGATATAAGGTTGCTTTTCCGTTGCCTAGAGCAACGGCTTTTTTCGAAGATGAGTACGAACCGGAATCGTCACCTCATTTGCAAATTACATAAATCGATTCTTAAATTTGTTTAGACATCTGAAGTTCACATGATGCTTGGCGAGTAGATTCAGCAGGAGAGCATTGTAACGATTGCCGAACGGGATCAACAGTTGCTTTACTCACACCACCCCGGCCACTTAGGAGAAGAGTTCTGCTTGTTTTCGATATTTTACTATATTTTTTAAAAATGCAAATTTTGATTTTTAGAGCTTAATATAAAAGCTTAATACATATACTCTATCCTTTTTTCCTCCAGCTAACAACTGAATTGAAAACAAATTAAATTCTTATTCAAGATATATATATATACATAGACATACATAAACCGTAATATATATATATATACTAGCAGACCCGGCCACGCGTTGCTGTAACTAAGTTATACGTTGAATTATACGGCTGTAAACTATTTAGTACAGTCAAATTATTATTTACGAACAAAGACGAAAACGTTGTAGCCGATGTAAAAACCCACAGGGTTGAGATTTGAAACTTAGGTCAAAATTTGGAAGCGATTGATAAAAATTTTCGTAGTGTTGATATTAAGCACAAATTAATTTTATTGTAGGGTCCTATAAATTTTAATGGAGAAGGGATATATATTATTTCTAATGCTACTTTGGATAAAATTGCTAAAATGACTAATATATAAATTAAATTCTATTAAAATTCTATTAAAAAGAAAGTATAAAAGAAACAGACGATTTTAAAATCAATTTTTATGGAGGAGTGAAATATAATATATGCTATAATGGATAATTTTACTATAAAATGACCTCATCATTTTAAATATTTTAAAGAGGGCAACAGCTGTAGTTATAAAAAGGAAAACAATAAGGCTAAACCAGAAAAATAAGTAAATTTGATAAATATTTTAAAACTTTAAAATTGGAAATCTTATGAAATATTGGACATTTAAAGTAAATAGATGTATCATTTTAAATAGAAAAAGATTTTGGAAAAGTTTAGTGTATTTTAACGAAGTGATGAGAGGTTTTTGAGTATATTAAAATTTTAATAGTAAATTCAAGTTAATAAAGATGGGAAACATTGAGGATTAAGATAAGAATAATTATAAGATAAAAAAAAAAAAAAAAAAACTTTTTATATACCATGCTTTTAAATTTTAATATACTAATAATGTACTAATTAAAAGGAAAATGATAAATATTCTATCATAGTTTGAAGTCAAATTTGTTTTCAAATGTCTAAATAAAATATCTGATGTAAGATACTAATATTTTGCAGCGGAATAGATTTCATTTCCGTCATCCTTGGCGAAAAAAAAAGAATATCGCCAAATTATCTGGCGAAAATATTTAATTCCTTTCAAAAATCATGGTTATTTTAACAACTTATATTAAAAGAGTAATGAATAATATGAAACAATATTTCGTACAATACATATTACATGTCATACATACGTACAATGAATAATACATATTACATTTCGTACAATGCATACATCTGGCATGTATATTTTCGTGTTACGCTTTTGATCGCCAATTAATAATAATAAAAATAAAAAAAGCCAAGGGCGACAGAGTTTTGAAATTTAAAATTAAAATTTTGTCAATTTGACAGCAAAATAATTCAATCTAACACCCGCGATAACTAATACATATCTATACCCAAATATAAGGATTAAAATCGGGAAATAAATTTCCTCGATTTTTAATAATTTCTTACAAAAAATCCAGTGGGCAATTAACATAGGAAATCTTTTTCTTGGCTGCACAGACGGTCAGTGAGTCACACTTCGCTTGCGTATAGAACTCATAGATATAGTATAGCATATATAGAATAGAGTGATCATTGGGGAGAAAAAAGTTATTCATTTGGGAAAAGACGACGTTTTTACCAAAATATGGCCGTCTTTCCCCGAGTGAATACACACGGGAATACATACTAATATTTTAGCAAATAAAATTTATGAATAATTTATTTGCTAAAGGGGAATGGGAGACTCCAGATACAGTTTCAAATTCATATTTCTTTCTTTCTTTTTTTTTTTTTTTTTTTCAATACCACTTAATGGATGTTTCCAAAGCTTTTATTTATTATTATTTTTTTTTTTTTTCGGCATCAAAAATCTTTGTACGATAACATGGGGAGATCTATATATATTACTATATCTATGATAGAACTACATTAGCACTTTATCAATGTGTATAAAATCTTTAAATTGATTATGACGTCAATTTTCGTGAGATGCATAATTTAACTTTTTATAATTTTTTAACGTTCACGTTTGATTAAATGTATTTATTTTTATGTCGAAAGAAAATGAACTCGTATTTTTTTTTTTTTTTTTTTTTTTTTTTTTTTGCAACAATTAAATTAATGGAACTCACAGATATTTTGGAGCAACTTTAATAAAGGTCTATAATTAACAAATAATTGCAATAAAACAATATTGTGACAATAAATTGAGATAAAAACTATCCTATCTCTCAAGTTGGACCAAACTGCACACAGTGTGCAAAATTTCATTAAAATCGGTTCCTTAGTTTAGGAGTTTACCCCGGACAAACATCGTGACACGTAATTTATATATATATATATATATATATATATATATATATATATATATATATATATATATATATATATATATATTTAAGAAATTTCAGCAACTGCCATCATTTGATAAATGAATATTCAAATAATAAAAAAAAGAAAACATCATATCTTATTTATTTTTTATATTTTTATAGATGTCTTCTGATAATAAAATATATTTTGCGTTGCATATGTTTAAATTTACCTAACGTTAAATCTCATACATATTTTTAAAATTATTCTCGAAAAAGCATTAATATATATATTTCATGGATGCTACCTGATTAAATTCCTTAAGTTACAATATAAAAGTTTTTCAATATGCAAGATTTTATTTTTAAGTTATCCTATTACCATATTATAAATTGGTATATACATATTTGTTACACTATGTGCATATTTTATTTTCACCACACACATTTTTATATTCGTATGCAACATTTATTTGCAAATATTTCTTAACATCTTGAGAATGAAAATGTTGTTTATTTCTTACAATTTAAAATTCATTATTCCGTAATTTTAATATTTCGTTGAAAATGTTTATATTTTAATAAACTATACAGTCATAAATTGAATAAGATATTTCTGCGGAAGACGTGCATTTTATATCATTTCGATGCTTTAAAATTTGATTATATATATTTAAAAATATATATATATACTAATAAATATACTAATATATATACTAATATATATAAAAAAATATATATATTTGATTATTTAAAAAGAATTTTTCTATTAAATATTAAAGAAAAAAAAATATTTGCAATTTAAAACTATATGTTTTCAAATACTAAAAATAAATAAATAAATAAAAAATATTTAAGCAAATATGAAAAGAATATTTCTCAATATTCATATTATTTATATTCTTAATCTTATTTATGTTGCCTTCAATATTAAATATTCCATTTACATTTCAGTTGATCAAACACTTCAGCTCCTTTCAACTGAATAGCTGTGTATTTACTACAGCAAAATAAATTTCTAAAATTTAATTCTTTTTTAAAGATGTACACTGCATTTTTTTTTTTTTTTTTTTTTAACGACTTCAAAAAAGGAATTTTTTCAATTCAAACCGTATGTTTTTTTTTTTTTTTTCTTTGGTTGTTGTTGTTTGTTTGTTTTTAGCTTATAATTTCTGAACGGATACTGATACTCCGATTTTGATACTTTTTGTTTTGTTGTAAAGATCTTACTAAGAAGTAGGTCCCATTGTAATATCTTTACGATTAAAAAATAAATAAATAAAATAATAACAAAAGCGCCACCTTATGGAAAACAGCGGATTTAACGCTCCTATCTTGAAAACGGTTCAAGATAGGGGAAAAAAGTGAATTACGAAGTTGTAGAGAATCATCGATTTAGTACGAAAAGACAGTTTTGAGAACTTCATGCTAAATAATTACAAGATAAAAAGAACTTTTATACACCATGTTTTTAAATTTTCTGTTGAATCCTATAAACGCTACTGAAGGCAGCGAGAACCCGGAGAAATTGGATAAAAATTCCTTGCTATCGTGTTTTAAGCTATTATAAAAGTTTCAAATGGGAAGCCGGGCTCTAGTCGGGAAGTTAGTTAAAAGTTGATTGCAAGCTTTCTACTGGTAACGCTGCCGAAGGCAGCAGGGTCCCGAAGCAATTGGTTAAAAATATTTTTGAAAAGCATTTTCCCCGTATTCTGAACTATTCTGAAAGTTTCAAATGTCTAGCTACTCGGGAAGTTAGTTAAATAAATTTTCTGTTGAATCATATAAACGCTTCCGAATACAATAGGCACCTGAAACAATTGACTAAAAGTATTTTAAAAATGTATTGTCACCGTGTTCTGAGCTATTCTGAAAGTTTCAAATATCTAGCTAGTCGGGAACTTCGTGAAAAATCGATTGCAAGCTTTGTACTGGTAACGCTGCCGAAGGCAGCAGGAACCCGAAGCAGTTGGTTAAAAATATTTTAAAAATGCATTTTCGCAGTGCTCTGAACTATTCTGAATGTTTGAAATGTCTAGCTAGGCGGGAAGTGAGTTAAATAAATTTTCTGTCGAATCATATAAACTCTGCCGAATGCAGTGGGGACCTGAAACAGTTGACTAAAAGTATTAAAAAGATGTGTTGTCACCGTGTTATGAGCTAGCCTGAAAGTTTCAAATGTCTAGCTAGTCGGAAAGTTAGTGTAAAATCGATTGCAAGCTTTGTACTGATAACGCTGCCGAAGGCAGCAGGAACCCAAAACAGTTGGCTAAAGATATTACAAAAATGTATTTTCCCCGCGTTCTGAACTATTCTGAAAGTTTCAAATGTCTAGCTAGTCGGGAAGTTAGTTAAATAAATTTTCTGTCGAATCATATAATCGCTGCCGAAGGCAGCGGGACCTGAAATAGTTGACTAAAATTATTAGAAAAATGTATTGTCACCGTGTTGTGAGCTGTCCTAAAAATTTCAAATATCTAGCTAGTCAGGAAGTTAGTTAAAAATCGATTGCAAGATTTGTCCCTGACAAACATACAAACAAGAATCGAAGTTAATAAAAACATGGTAAAATGGAACACTTGAAACGTGCATTTGTTTGTTCGCGATTTCCTACACTGTGCACACTCTAACTGTGTTGCACACTTTGCAGCGTAGCGGTTGACACGTACACTATGTAGTTCAAAGTTCAGTTACTGTATGCGGTCACATCGATAACCAGAAGTCGGTTTTTAATCTATTTCATAAAGGAGGGTGTTCTTAATTCGAACTATATGTTTTTATTGTTGTTGTTTGTCAGCTTATAACTTCGTAAGAGGTGCTCCGATTTTAATACTTTTGTTGTTATTGTTGTTGCAAAGATATTGTCTTGAAATAGGTTCTTTTTTGATTTTATTAAGATCTAAACAAATTACAGGGTTCTCACAAAAGTCCGTTATCACTCTTAATTGCTGAACGGTTGCAGTTACACTTGCAAAAGTCGTATGTAAATATAATAAAATGATTATGCGCCACAAGATGCGATTGTTTATAGCACCCACCTGGTGGAAAGTAGCAGAGTTAGCGGTTCTATCTGTAAAAAAGCACACGTAGGAGGGGGGAATTACAAAATTGCACAGCATTATTGATATATTACAGAAAGACACCTTGTAAACATGTTATATAAACAATATGTTTAAACTTACATCTGTTTGTTCGCAGCTATCTGTACTGTGACGTTCTGAAGCGATCTTAGATATCAAAATGACCTTATTTCGATGTTTAATCTTATATCCGTCAACTGCAATGCACATTTGGATCCTTTTTTGGAATATTAATACTTTTGCGCGCATTCCAGCGTAGTGAGTAACACGTTCGTTCTGTAAAATTCGATTAGAATTTAATATTTCATTATTTTAAAAAAGTTATGAGAGATAGTATGAACAGAATTTCAGTTCTTTATTCAATCTTTGCACATCTTTATTCAATCAATGACCAATAGTAATACACTTTTCACTGATTGTAAATAGATATTGATTTTTTTTTCTGTTAAAGGAACTGAAATTATGTTCATTCTATAACCCATAACTTTAAATTTACATGATATTTGTTCGGGGTTTGTATATAAGTACTTCCATGCTTTAGGCCATTGCATTATGCAAGTGAATTTTTTTTTTTGTAGAAGCTTGCAAAAGCGTAGTTAAAAATGCTCATATTTCATAAGATATTGAACATTTTTGCATTCTAATTGCAGTATGCTGTGTCTAATGCAATACCCCGAGTTTCCTAAAAATGGTTATGAAGTGGGTCTAATACACTACGTGATATACAAATTCATTTCTATTCTGGAAAGAAAAAATATAATCTAGTGTGTCACTCACACGACTTTCTCTTACTCTGAAATGTAATACTATAAATGCAGGTTGGAGATTAAGAGGTAAGATAACGAGTACTGTTATGTAAACCTATGTTAAACAATTCAACTTAGGCTTCGAAAGAGTTTTATATGATAATTCGTTCTGTGTAAGGGGCGGCTACCGCCTCCCTCAACCCCCGTTTCACTAATGCACCTACATTTATATAGAATTTAATTCGGTTATTAAAAAATAATTCTGTTTTTAAAAAATAATTTCTTGAAATTATTATTTTAAAATATTATCTTTTATGATAATGCAGACGATTTCCATATTAGAGAAGTAGTTTAACACTAAATATCCAAAACAAAGTTGAATTTATTCTCAATATTACATTAAAAAAAATTGTTAAAAATGAAAAAAATTGATAATTTTAAATTATCGCAGATCGATGGTTCAACCATTCGTTTCAAATGGCATTGACGAGCTCTTTTGAAAGATACCCATCATGAAAATTTACTCCCCTCGAGGGGGGACTTCCCCCCCCCCAGGGGGAGGGGGGGAGGCGAGGCTCCTACATACACAATTTTTTTCCCAGTTGACTATCTCTATTACAAAAAATATATATTCGTTTCATTTGGTTTAGTGCAGTCTATAGATGTTAAACTCTACTTACCGGCAATTTCCCCCATAGACGTAATGTATTTGAATATTTTTGAGTGTCCCTGTACACGAACCATTTACTTCATCTCAACGAAAAGCTTATTGTAGCATCCCTATACGATACACATTTAGAATACCGAGTTTGGAATTTCTGCTACTATTTGTTCTTGAGATATGCTGAAAACAGACAGACAGACACACAGACCATTCGTTAAAAACATGATTTATAACAACATGTAAATATAACAAAAACACACGTTCGAAAATTTGACCCTAAAACAATACTTTCTCGACCCTATGGGTAAGAGAAGGTAAAAATGGTTTTTAGCATAATATTTCATTTACAAAAAAAAAAGTATTATATGTTATGTATTTCAATTTGACATTGAACATGGGGATTTCTAGAACATTTCATTTCTTTTTCTTGTGTTATGCACTATTAATATTCAGTGAAAGGCAAAAAAAAAACAAATAGGCAAACAGAGCTCCGTAGGGGTTAATAAGTGAAGCAGACTTGAATGTGCAGGTGAGTGAGAGGCGAAGCCTCTCCCCAACTCGCGGAGCTTGGTGAGCAGAGCGAGCAGAGGGCGGAGACCCCTAGTATTTAAAAATATACAGAGAGATGTTAAAAATTTTAAAGATATGAACTTCATGTATAGATGCAGAGCTGCAAATTATTTTAGCTCTAAATTTAAATTTAGGGTTTCTCTCCCAGCAAGGCTTAAAGAAATGCCTGGTTTGTTAGTTTGTTGTTTTTGGACGTAACTAAAATAATTTTTATAAGAATTTATGACTGTGTTTACTGTTAAATCAATGTAGAATTAATACCCATTCGCAAGAAACATTTTGTATGTATGGTTTATGGCATCAGGTGTTGCCTTCCGACAGCATCCACAAGTCTGTGCCAGGTCTTCCGGTCATGGGTCCACTCTTCTTCCAGACCCCTACCCCTCATCGCTTTTTTTACATTATCCATCAGTGTCTTTCTTGGTCTTCCTTGTTTTCTTTTCTGATTTGGTATATAGTTAAAAGCGACTTTAGGTAATCTTTCATCGTTCATTCTTTTAATATGGCCAAACCAGATTAATTGCTTTTTTTGAACCTCATCTAATATGGTTTTCTTTATTTTCATCATTTCCCTGATTCTCTCATTTCTCACTCTCTCCATTCTTGATATCCTGCATGATCTTCTCAGGGCATCCAAGAAACATTTTAAATGTAAAAAAAAATAATGCATATGCATAATACGCACGCACACACACACATATATATATATATATATATATATGGTCTCAAACCGAAAACGCTAATTATATCGATAGACTAGAATGTTATTTTAAAATCATACTGTTTGAGAAACTTAGCGATGAGAAAATATAACTAAGGCAAAAAATATTTAAAAATTATAGATGTACTACAGTAGTAGATAATGGAAAAAGCAGACTTAGGCCACTGGGTGTGAGGAAGCTGCCATTTTAGAGTGGCTTTTTTGATAGTAAAAATATTATATACTGTATCAATACCAATGACTTTAAAATATTTCCTTTCAGAGCTTAGTAAAACAGAATCTGAGTAAATATGTACGACATAAACGACTATATGTCGATAAAACACCGCAAAGATTCTCAATAAGCATTAAAACTTCAGAAGGCTTTTTCAGTACAAAATACAAGGATATTCAGAAAATAAAAGGAACTTTTATTTTCAATTTCCTAATAAAATTAAATAAGAATGTGTATGTAATTCATAAAACAATGACGTGGTCAATAATAGGAAGAGGTGTGTTGACAATCGATAAGGTTCATCCATGTATCTGTTACGTGGATAGAACTTTATGGAATACTAATGGAAAGTTTTCAGTGTAAAATTTCGTTATTTTTTTTTATTTTTTATTATTTTTTTTTTTTTTAAGTGTGTTAATTATATTAGATATTGTGTGTTAAAGGGGATTTTACATGTTATAGAAGGCCACAAAAGAGCCTTATTTTTCGTGTTACCGTTGTTTTGAGAAATGAATCTTTAAGATGCTTTCTAATGCTCTTTCCTATACAACTAAAATCCATCTATAATTTTATAGTTTTATCCTGTTTAGAAAACATATAGTGCCATTACATAGAGATGACACGAAACTATGAGAAAAATTAATAAGTTATTTATAAGTAAAAATAAACTTAAAGAACGTTTTTATTTCAAAATGTATTAAAACATATTTAGTGAATGTAAAACATATACACGAATGATAAGCTTAATCGATAGATAAGGAATGAGTTAAAATCAAAAACAAACTTAGTGTAACCTTGTGTTGGAAGCCCAGACTTTAGCCTTCTGCCTTAGTCAGTTACGAATTGAACATGTATTCGTACTGACTTCGAAATTGTGCATTACATAGATACATGCACATAGTGTGCATTTGAGATACCAAATTTTACCTTTTGTAAAGTTTCATAACAATCGGGACGATGGGAAGTGGGTTAAAATTCGAAAAAAAAAAAAAAAAAAAAATTGATTGGAGTTGTGGGCCTATGCCTTCTGATCCCCCACGCCTTGTAGGGTACTAATTGAGCCTGTATTATTACAGGAGTAAAATATACATGGACGTGAAATTTCAGCCCAATCGGGTGATAGGAAGTGGAAGAAAATTCACTTCTTAGGTTTGACCAACACATAAACAACTTTTCAAATTAAATAAAAACAAAACGTAGAGTTGCTGTTGTAACAGAGGTTCAATAAATATATAGTTAAATGATGTAAACTAGTAAAATACAGTTGAAACGTGTTTAAAAATCAAGAGAAACAGCGTGATTTTACATTTCATTTCATTATAGGAATAATATGCAGTTTTTATTACTAGGTTCTATAGTCTTAAGAGAAAGTAAAAATTTTCGACTGCCAGTGGAGTACACGTTTTGAGATGTTATGAGGACGATTTCCGAAAAATAGCAGCATTTGTTATTAGATTTGTTACTTCCATTACCCGATAACTGTAGGTAATGAAAGTATAGGATTCGGACGATAATTGCGATCTCAAGTTCCTGATTTACATGTTTTAAAGTACCCTGGTTGCAAAAATATGTTTTGGGAAATTGTTCAAAGTGTGTGGGTGTGTATAGTGTCATTTGATTATTAAATCTCCAAAATGAAAGATAGAATGACGGAACTTTAAAATTAAGACAGATCCAGTATACATATTATTTTTAAAAGTTTTCATGAAAAGCAGAACTGGTACCAAAAGTCGATATCTCGAAAATTTCTCTAACGATTTTCTTCTTCAAATTTGTTCCATAAACCCTTTATTAGATGGCCTTTTGCATGCGCCCCTCGAATACTGCAGGAAAATTGAGTAACGACTTGATTAGATAGGTCAGTTTTAAATCTCATAAATATTGATTAAAAAATCTGGTGTGAAACAACCACACGACTTCCATTACCCACTATTACACGTATTATAATGCATTTTTTTTAAACAATTTGATCAGAAGATATAAAATAGATCTAAAGAAGTACACGCCTAACAAATTTCTTATAAGAGAAAGCTGATATATATATATAAAGACACGCAAAACAGAGTTTATATAGCAATTTAAAAAATAACAAAAAAAAAAAAAAAAAAAAAAAGTTATTTTTTTAAAACACCAATTTCCGAGATCTAAAACTGACCTACCTAATCAGTTTTCTTGTAATAACCACGTAATGCATAAGAAAAAATATCTAAAATGGATTTATGTAACAATTTTCAAGAAAAACATTAGAGCCGTTTATGAGATACCAAATTTTACCTAAACTTAGCACATTCAATTATTGACCAGGAAACAATAATTGCATAAAGTAAATATGGCGAGTTTGAAAAAAAAAAAAATCGTCAAGCCGTTTTAAAGGAACGCTCTTGCGAGACCTGAAATTGAGCTATTTATACAGGGCGCCTATGAATTTTACTGAACTAACCAACTATATCATTCGAAAGGATATCTAATAGAGTGTTTATTTAGCAACGTTGAAGAAAATCGTTAGAGCCGTTTTTTAGATACGGACTTACGGCCCCACTTCCGGTGTTCGATGTTCCATTTCCATTTTGCTAATTTCCCCCAAAATTTGAATTCATCTGTACACCAGACCTGTCTCAGTTCTGAAGTTTCGTAGTTCTGTTTTTAGTAGTTTCGGAGATACGGTAGCCAGAAGATTTCCCACATACATACACAGATACAAACACAGACCAATTGCCAAAAACTACTTTTTTGGACTTAAGAGATTTTCAAAATGTGTAAATGAGGTGAAAACTGGACATCGAAATTTTGGACCGAATACAATAATTCCATTACCTACGGTAGTCAGGCAATGGAAGTAAAAATGACTCTAGTGGATTTTTTAAATACTCTCAAGAGAAACTCTATTTGATATGGTCTTTATGTATCACTTTTATCTTAAGAGAAATTTGTCAGGTGTATGATTTAAGTCCGTTTTATGTCTTATAATCACACTATAGAGTCAGTTCACATTATAAAAATACTTTTTTAATACTGAATTTTATTGGCCGTAATAATTCTTTCCGATTCCCTTTCGTGCGGGTTAGACTTCCACGACATCCACTTACGTTTTTGCATCTGGAACAGTCGTATGTAATAAAATCAGGAAATGAACGATCGAGCTAATTAGCAGAAAGTGTAAAGTACAATTTTCAGTCTACTAATGTCGGTTATATTCCATATTTTTCTTTCAGTTTGCAAAAACAGAAGAATGTAATGTTTTAAGGGGAGGGGGGGGGGGAATGTTTCGAGTCGGAAAGAAGGGATAAAGACACTAATTTTTTAAAAAATAATGTTTGTAATTCTCAACGGTTTTTCTTTTTAAGTGACTTTTTAATAAGTAATTCTAAATTTTTTCCAACTTAAAAGTTTTTAAAGCATTTTCTAAAAATTACAGTCCAACCTCGTTAACGTGAACACTGTTAACGTGAATTACTTTTAACATGAACTGTTTCCACAATCCCTGTGAAAATGAAGATAAGTTACTGATAGCATGAACTACTGATAAAACGAACAAGTTTTTTATCCCCCTGGAGATTCACGTTAACGAGGTTTGACTGTATATGTTTGCGAAATACATTTGTGGCACAGCAAACTCTCTCTCTCTCTCTATGTGTTTTTTATACGGTAGAATCCCCTCTTCACCGCCTTTAACGCGAGTTTAATTGTGGAATCGCAGCTTATGTACTAATTTGGGTCCTCAAAGTTTTAAGAAAGTCTCTAAATTTTAATAAAAGATAAAAATTAAGATTTTTTTTTTTTTAAATCCTGCTTCATTTTTATTTATTTATTTATTTTCTCATTTATTTCTCTATATATTTAAAAAAGTTTCTGTCGCTAGCGTCTTTTTTTTTTTTTTTTTTTTTTTTTTTTTCCCGACAGCAACTTCTCGCGGAGGGCAGGGTTCTGCACGTCCTGAGATATATCAGTGTATTCCGACTACTTCAAGGAAGTCATTTCAGCTGCTTAGAAATTTCTATCATTTTAATTAACGAAATTAACTAAAAACGTCGGGTTTATAAAGGTACTCTATTTGCCACCGTAGAAAAAGTTTCTGTTATAACGTTATTTTTCTGTCATGACATCATTTTCCACGGGAAAATTAAAATGTGATCCATGGTGTAAAAAAATAATTAAATCAATGTCAATGTTGCTGTTGAGAAAAAATATTTCTATTATTGGAAATTTCTTATGCTGTTTATCAATTCCTTATACGTCCTTTCGCCAATGATGATCGTGATTTTCCATTATAGGTCAGCATTTAATTGGGTGATAATTTTGATATCTCAATCTGTATTATAACATGTTTTTTAAAAAGTTACTGAATTTAAGTTTGAAAATTGGATTTCCAAAATAGCATTTTTTAAGAATCGAATCATTTATTCTTTTCTTAAATTATCATCCTTGTGAGCACCATTTCTTTTGTCTTTAAAGTATATTTATCGTTTTTATTAAGCTTTTTTTTATTAAAAAAATGAAAAAGATAATATCCAGTACTCTATTCTAGTTTTGTCATTTTGTTTAACGAAAGATAGACTTATTTTCGGGCATGAAGGTGAGTGTATCAGATTTTTTTTTTTTTTTAAGTCAGTTGTTTAGAGAGAGAGAAATGTTTTTGGAAGTTTTGAAAAAATGTGGGGTACAAGTATAGTGTTGGTCCACAACTGGATTTAGCGATTTTTCTTTGGCGCCGTTTTGAACGATAACGGCATAAATAATTAAAAATAAGCTTAATTAATTTTGTACATTAATAATGACGCCATTTTGAAAAACGCGTTTTACTTTTCTATACGCTTGGAATCCATGGCAACCATTTGCAAAAATGGCATTTCGCCATAATCACCAAAGAAAAATCAACAAATGCACTTGTGGACCAACACTGTATTAGTCACCGGGAAGCATATATATGTATATACAGTAGAACTTGGATAATTCGAAGTTGAAGGGACCAGAGAAAATTTCGAAATATCCAAAAATTCGAATTACATATACTGTTTTGTCAAAAGAAGAGATAAATTAAAAATAAAATAAAACTCCACGATCAAAGATTTAACGCATAAACTTTATATCTAAGAATACTGCTACATCTCCTCCCCCCCCCCCCATATTAAATCTTTTTTTTTTTTTTCCCGAGCTTAATTTATTCAACACTTTGTATAAAATAGTCAGATATTTTTTATTGCTTCTTTAAGTACAATCTTTGTGTCATAGCATATGACTTCAACCTATCAACTGATACAAAAATAGAATCTTCTACAGACATGATTTTCAATTAAAAAAAAAAAATCTGAAAGTTCATGTATATGGACTATATCTTCTGTTGCACCCAGGTAGGAAATACTCTTGTATTTCCTTATCCTTCTTTTGAAAGACTGTTAGAAATAATAATGCACTTTAGCCGAGAAAAATCTCGGGAACAAATTTTACTGCAACACAGTCGAACCTCGTTAATGTGAACACTGTTAACGTGAATTACTTTTAACATGAACTGCTTCCACAGTCAAAATTATTATTAGTTTAGTTATATGAAAATTAGTTACTGATAGCATGAACTACTGGTAACATGAACAAATTTTTTATCCCCCTTGAGCTTCACGTTAACGAGGTTCGACTGTATTTTAGTGGTAATTGTTTGAAAAATTTGAATTATCCATGATTTTTCAACATTATTTTAATACAAAATTCAAGGGAACGAGTAAAAAATTCAAATTATCCAGAATTTTGAATTAAACATGTTCGAATTATTCAAGTTTCACTGTATATATATTTATTTATTCATGCATACTGATGATCTTTGTTATTTTTTCATGCAAAGACAGAAAAGTTAATTTTAAATATTTATTTTATTATTATTAAAAATAGGCTTAATTTATTTGTGTACGTTACAAAACAGACGCCTTTTGAATAACGCGTTTTCACTTTGTTTAAGTTTCGAATCCATGGCAACTACTTCCGAAAATCGCATTTCGCCGAAATCGTCAAACAGAGTTGTGGACCAATATGCAAGTTGTTCCAAATAGAGTCAAAATCAAACTCATTTATAAATCTTGTAATTTCGCACTGATAAATTTTTAACATTACAGAATTAGACATTTCTGGGACACATTTCATATTTCTAATTATGGCACGACAAAAATTCCTCACCTAAAAAGGGCTATGGGCAAAAACAAATAGAAATACAGTTAGGCCGTTCAAAATTGGTACAGATAGGTTTTAGAGGCCTGCAAGTCGAATGGGGATATTTTCGAAAGTGTAAATTTATTAGGATGCCCGGGAAGGTGGGGTGGGTGGAGGGGCAAAAAAAAAAAAAAAAAATGCAGTTAGATCATTCAAAATTGGTGCATAGAGGTTTTCGATACATACAAATCGATTGCGGATATTTTCGAATTTTTAAAATTATTGGGAGGGGCGGGAAGGGGGAGCGAAGTGGAAAAAATAAAAATAGATAGATCGTTCAAAACTGGTGCATAAAGATTGTTGATACTTACAAATCTATTGCGGATATTTTCGAACTTTTAAAACTATTGGGAGGGGTGGGAAGGGGATGGGAGCGGAGGGGCAAAAAAATAAAAATAGAGATAGATCGTTCAAAACTGGTGCATAGAGGTTTTTGATACTTACAAATCGATTGCGGATAGTTTCGAATTTGTAAAATTATTAGGACAAACGAGAGGGGGGGGAGGGCGAAGGGGGAAAATAATAGAAATAAGAGTTGACCATTTTGGGAATTTTTTCCGAAGGCAGTGAGAACCCGGTGCGACATTTTTATACAGGCTTTCAAAAGGTAAGAACGCAAAAGTAGTTTTTAAGGATTGATTAGGAGTGTTTGTCAAAAAGTTATAATGCCGAACATTTTTTTAATCTTCAGTACAGCTGTCGAGTGAGGAAATACTGAACTTTTGAATTGTTATGATTTAATGATTGACTTTAGATACTTGAGGACAAAACCTCCACTTGAGTTGGGTGCGTTAACCACTTGATTATCAGTGCTTGATAAGATGTCTAAAAAAGAATTTCGTTACGAGTTATTTTATATAGCTATTGTATATGCTTATTTAATGTGTTATAATTAAACTAATTTTTAAAAAGGAATTTATATTCTGAATATTTATGAAATTTATTTTTAGTTTTTAAAAAATAATTGTAATGATGTTAACTAAGACTTTGTTCAATTTTGATTTAGATTTTAGATCAAAGAGTATAATTTGAAAATCAGATAATTACTTAAAAAGATATGTTTTTACTTATTATGTATTGTTTAATGAAAATATTTATGACCCCATAGAAATTATTGAAAATTTTGTCTCTTAATTATCTTTCTTTTGATCGTAATAATTTAGCAGACTGATAAAGATTTATTAAGTATAACCTTACTCACTAGAGTCAATTTCAAAGTATATTTCTTTATTACAAACTTGCTGAAATAAAATTAGTTAAAAGGTGTCCCTATATGCATAGAACTTATTAAGATCTTATATGGACTTAAATATTTTCATTAAACAATACACAATGAATAATATATCTATAAGAATGAGTATATATGTATACGAGGGCTTTTTTATTTATTTATTTATTTATTTTTTCTATTCCAAAAATCTTTAAATATAAAAATATTTTCTATAAGGTATTTTCAAAAATCTTTTCAGTATAATAAGTTGAAAAGCAAAATTGACAATTTTTTTTTTTTTTTTTTTTTTGGTACTCCTGTAAATCTTAAATATAACGAACTTTCGTACGCCATGTCAAAAGGTAAACTTTTGCAGCGTCATGGTTGTTGAAAGAATTTTTACAAAACATTTTTCTTTAAACTTTGTAAAACCCGGGACATACACCTTTGCAGAACAATCCTTTAAAAAGTGAAAATGACACTTTTTAGAAGTTTAAACCTTATCTAGGTTATTAATTATTTAAAAGTTATTGGCGCTTCTAGAAAAATCTCCGCCCCTTAAGAGCCCTCTTCACTCACCGCCGCCGGAAGCTGAAGCTAATGTTATTCTAAGGGAAAATTTTCTTTACAAATAGCATATTAACTAATACATATTTTAAATTCTGCTTTGACATTCTGAAAATTCCCAGCTGTTCAATGGACGGACCTTTTTTAAAAAAATTATTTTTTTCTAAAAGATTTTTATATTTCATTTTGAAGCTGCAAAATACGAATTTTCAATATGTGAATATTTTTCATTTTGCAATATCAAAATAAAATAGTAAAAATTAAAAAAATACATTTTTAAATACGTGCGACAATTTAACAGTTAGGGATTTTCTGAATGTGAAAACAGAATTTAAAAATATGTATTAGTTAATAAGTTATTTGTAAAGAAAATTTCCCCATAGAATAAGATTGGCTCGGGCTTCCGGCGACGGTAAGTGAAGAGAGCCGTTAACCCTCTAATGCCCACTATAAAAAATTTCCAAACAAAAATTTTTTTGTTTCTTGAAACAGTGTTCTTTTAGGTCAAATAAATCAAATATGATAAAAAATTGTGAAACAAAATATTTTTTTAATGTTTTTTTTAATGGTAGCAAACATGCTACCATGGGCAGATTAGGGTACAAACTAAATGATTTTCAAAAATTTCAAAAATAGTTTTTTGTGATTCAGTTTGGGTTAATTTGGTTTAATTACAATTATTTACAAATGAGAAGCTCTAAAACAGTTTCTCTTCCTGTTAAAACAAAGATATTTGTCAAAATTTTCAATTTTAACTTGTGTAAATATTCCTATACATAGCCCCTTTGTCATTTGGAAATAAACACTGGCCAGTGATGCACAGTCCTTTGATCCTAAAAGTAAAAACTAATTGAAAATAAGCATTTAAGGTTAAAATACTTATATTTATGCTTGAACAATTACATAATTCTTATTGTTGGTGGTTCATATGAGCGAATTTGTTTATCACTGAGTTTTTGGAAAGTACAGAAAAGGTTCTACCTACTTTCTTTTTGCTTCCTGTGATAAGGCTAGTATCTTATTCATTCAAAAAGTTACGAAAGCAAATATGTTTGCTCTTCAACTGGTTACAATATCATCAATAAAAGAGCCATGAATTAAATATTTCTCTAGAAATTGTATGCCAAATATATACATATACCATCGATTTGATTTTATGGGACATTTATATTTGAATGACAACATGTCATTTAAATCATTCGCTCCCATTTCTTCTATTATACGAAGGAAAGAGAGCGAAAATGCTATTTCGAGATCACACTTTGTTCATTTCATTTTCTTTGCGCGGTAGTCAGAGATTCGACTCGAGTGTTCGTTACCAAAGCATATCTTTTATCGTACCATCTTTCAACTATGATATCTGTGTATTTTACAGATGCTACAGAATAATAAACAGATCCTCTGCCTTTGTTTCTCATTCTTAATTTATATTCCATCCGCCTATTTTCTCTCAAATTTGCAACAAATCTTATATCTTTGTTGGAAAATTCACAGACTAATGGGATTCCAGACAAAAAAGTTATCTGCAAAGATGCGAACTTTGTGCTGGGTTGAATGCTGCATAATTAACTCGTAATACCTCATCCTAGATCTAACGCGCAGCCAGTGTGATCTCTATAGTAGTAACCTTTAGTTTGTCCCGCGAAAACATCAAAATCGTAACAATTACCCAGTTGTCCACAGTCCACATTTTTAAACTCCATTTCTTATAGAATTTTTCTTATTAGTATATAATGTTTGTTGTGGATTCTCCTACGAAAAAGAATCATTATTTCATCTATAGACTGCTTGTTTTCTTCTGTAATGGAGAGCATATTGTCTGTAATTTTGGACAATGACGGTCGCAACTTCCAACACTTGTTATAAGAGCATCGTCAGTTTGTGCATTATCCGAAATATGCAAAAAATCTTGATTTTGTTTCAAATATATTTCTAGGCATTACTGGACATTCTAGGCATTACAATTGGATCTTACCTTTTCCCAATATCCTCTAATTTGTGGTATCCGGACTAGTCCCATTCTAATAATAATTCCTACCACTTGGTTTATTTCATTTGTCGTCACCATACCATAAGTGCCTGTTTGGTGAATATTATACAGATTTGTTTGTCCAAAAAACCTTTTAATCATATCCGTTGATATGAATATCTGAAAATATGCAAATGCAGATGGGAGAGGTTCTGTAAGATCAAGAAATTTATCATCATTTGAGGAAATTATAAGATTGTTTTATTTATTTATTTATTTATTATTTTTTCTTCCAGAGAATTCTTGTCAGATATATTGGATAAATCAGTTTTCAAATCATTCGTATATGCTATGGCATCTTCTGGTTTTTAAATCACATTTCTTCCTCCTATTCTGTGGAAAGGGAACTAAAGTGCAGGCATGAAAAAAAAAAAAAAAAAAAAAGAAGATTTTGTAAAAAATTTCGAAAATTTTAAAACTTCAATTTTATACCATTCAATAAATATAATACAAATATATTAAAAATAATTTTAAGAGATTTAACAGAAGATTAAATTAATTTTTAAAATAAAATATCAATATTAATTTTCCGAGTATTTTTTTTTTTTTTTTATTTCAAACATATAAATATTTTTAAAATTGAAAATTACTGAAATTTAAATTTACAAAATTTAAATCTATAAATGACATTTGAGGCTATATTATCAGTAAAATTATAAATATTTTAGTTCATGGATTGAGTTCAACATAAAATGTATTTTCTTTAGAGAACTGCTAAGCTTAGATACACAAATGCCTATGGTAGCATATTTGCTACCATGATTTTTAAAAGTCATTTTAACAATAAAAACAAATTTTGTTTAAAATATTCTGTACCATTCTTTTACTTTGTATATATCGTAATTATCGACTTTTTATTAATAAAATATTTCTAAAATTAACAAACAACTTACCTCTGAAAACGCGTTTGCTATTTTAGCTGCATGCATGTTCCTTCTAAATTTTTTTCTTTAGATTGGTGCTGAGATTTTTACCTAAAATTTGCTAATAATATAGGAGGAAGGTTCAATTTTTAATTTATGACCCGAAAACTACATTTCATAGCGTTCTTGCTTTATAAAAATAGCGTTTAATTTATGGTAGCAAATATGCTATCGTGGGCATTAGAGGGTTAAAGGTTAAGTCCGATTTTGTTTCAATCAGGGAAACGCTCAGCGATACATCGATCCAGTGTTCGAACAATGTCTGCCAGGGATTAATGGCCATAGAAGACATCCAGTCGCCTTATGTTTTTTGCGAATCGAACCTTCATAGGACATATTAGGCAGAGCAACTTTCTCGCCTCGGCACGCATTTAAACTTGTTTAGCAGTTGCTGCATTTGTGGCAGAAAATGTCACAACGAAACATACGGTGTATTACCGACTCTATTTTCAAACAGTTAACTGCTTTCATTAACTGCGGCAGAATATTTTGTAGAATGTTATCTCCTTATATTATTAAAATCTGTGCGCATCTGTCTGTCTGTCTTTCTGTCTGTCTGTCTGTCTGCGAGAAATGCCTTGTCATAGCTAAAGCTCCGGCGCCAATGGTCGCAGCGCTTCGAAACTGGTGTCGACAGACGCAGAATTTCTTCATCTCGACATCGCAATAATTCGCTAAGCGATGCGACCCTAATTAGCGGAGATATTAATTAAAACGTCGACCCATATATACCGAAAAATGACCCAGAATTCATGATTAAATGCTTAAAAAGCGACATTTTTACGGAAAAAGTGGAAAATAAATTAGAAATATCAGTCGTATCGTTACAAATAAGGTATCAAATGAAAGGTCCGATTTTTCTGAATCCGACGGTTTAAATAGCTTATCTATAGGGCAATTAGATTTTTTAAAATTAACTAAAGTATGAAAAAAAAGGTGGCAACAAATCACAACAGTTCTATTAATTTCGCAATAGACGTATTTCGGTTACCATGGCGCCGGGCGAAAGAATAAATAGATTTTACTTCCAGCTTTACTGATTTTGTACTGGAAATAAAAATTGCAAATTTCAAAATGCTTCAATTTTCTTCAAAATTAATTCAAACTTGCTACAAACTTTTAACATCACAAGACGAAGTTCCAGTTCAAATATCATCGGGTTTCGAGAATAAATAAAAAATGTACAATTTAATTGCAAATTAAATGTTATTATAATACGCGTAATTCAAATTCTAACTATGATTAAATTATTTTTAGTACATCATTCGAAAGATATTTTAAAGTAGTTTTATATTATCGAAAGTGGGATTCAAGATTTCGCTTCATTTACATTTTTTGAGGTCTCCTGAATCGGTTTTCTTTTGTATCTGAGCTACTAATTAAAATAATTCCATAAGTAATACATCATACGATAGCTTTGTTGGTTTGAAATCGAACAGTAGATTACAGAAATTTCTACCGCCAGATGGCGCTGTAATATTTTAAAATTTCAATATTTCAATTTCTAATTATGATTAAATTGTTTTTAATACATCATTCGAAAGATATATTAAAGTTCTTTTATATTATCGAAAGTTTTAACCAGATTTGCCAGAGGTGTCCTGATTAGGTTTTCTTTTGCATCTCAGCTAATTCAGTTAGACCGTTCAAAACTGGTATATGTAGGTTAATTAGGAAGGGCTGAAAGGGTGGGGAAGATATAGGCGTGCACCGCGCGCACGGGACAGCGCTGCCGAAGGCAGTGGGGACCCGGTCCGACTTTTTACCCAATCAGAAATGATGCTTTAGCTCTTCTATGAAATGCTGATTTCTTCCGGTGTTTTGATTACCTGCTTCTCCATTCAAATACAACACACATGCCAGGAGCACAAATAATTTTGCAACAGAGTATATATTCGTTCAAAGATTTTGCGTTAATCCGTAGGTAAAATAATACTCTAGGGATAGCCTTCGATCACAAAATTTTAAATCGCATTTAATTCAATTAATTTATATTATAATATATATTTAATTTTGTTTTTAAAACTATAGTATAAAACCAGATTTTTATGTGGCGTTAGAAAGAAATAAAGATCGGTAAAATCAGATACCACGGTTTCGTAAATTCGCCTTGGTAGACCACTCGGATGATTCCGGACTCGAATAAAAGTTACACTCAAAGGCTGAGTTTTTCGGAATCTTTCGCGGTTTTCTCCGAAATACAGGCTAAAATACCTTAGAAAGACTCTTACAAAAGGAATTCCACTCCAGCCTTTAGTCCTTCGCCAGTACAATTAGCATTAACGACACACTCCAATTCATAATTATAAATAAATGTTTGTAAGTTTCAATGGATTTATTCCATTTTTTTAAAATACCGACAAAAAACAATCATCTTTTTAAAAAATAAGTCTTGTTATTGCATATATTTGACATTATCTGCTAATTTATACTAACACTAAATCATGTTCCATGTTTTACAAAGTTTTTTTTTTTTTTTTTTTTTTTTTTTTTTTTTTTTTTTTAAATATACATAAAATAAATAATAAAAATAAATAAGTAAATAAATAAGTAAATAAAAATACATCGAAATATAAAATAGCGTCGTCGTTTTCTGGCACAGATTTTTTTTTTTTTTTTTCTGTTCTTTATCCCTATTTTTGCAGCAAAGCATATATTATCAAAGCATAAGCTTATCAAATTTTATTCTGAATCAAGCGGGCACTTACAAGCAAATTTTACCATTTCAAATAATTGCGTGAGATATTTTAAATACCATAAAAAGTAGTGCACTATGCCATTATTGAAGAAACAGTTCAAAGAAATAGTTATTAAATTTATTTTTCTTTTTTTCAATCCTACCACAAAAGATTATATATATATATATATATATATATATTGATATAAAGTTTAATAATTTATTTCTATTGTTCAGTATATCATTTTTGCTTATATTTCATAACAGTGTCTGGTATTGATGGCTAACTTTTGCCAAAAACCTTCAACACTACAGATACATATTGAAGTCGTTATTTACCAGTGTCACCACCGAAGATGCTCTTAGTTGTTTAGAAAAAAAAAAAAAAAAAAAAAAAGGTTACGTGAATTTCATTATTCTAACATTGAAGTCAAAGAATTCATTAATCTAACTAAACTTTGTGTTTCCCAAACTACTTTTGAATTTAATAGAAAATTTTTTAAACAAAGTGAAAGTTTAAGTATGGGCTTTATCTCCAATTCTAGTTGATATTTATATGCATTATTTTGAGGAAAACCTATTAAAGATGTTATATTTAAAATGTTAGTTACGGTACGTAGATGACACTTTCATTCTTGTTGAAAATCCTTTTGACAATTCTGCCATTCTTCAAATTGCGAATTCTATTGTTCCCTTTATTCAGTTTACCTACGCGTTAGGAAATTGTAATCAACTTCCCTTCCTTGATGTTTTAGTTACAAGGCGCGATTCTTCTTTTAAAACTTCTCTATATAGGAAACTTTTTTCAGTGTCCACCCCTCCCATGCTCTCTCAAATCACTCGGCTAAATAAGAAAAATGGTACCTTTTGCACTTACGTGTATCATGCCCTTAAAATTTGTTCTGACACTTCTTCTCTTAAAGAAGAACTTAATTATTCAAAATATGTTGCTGTCAAAAGTGGTTTTAGCCCCTCTATTATTAATAAAGCTCTTAAAGAGATTTCTAGAATGACTTGTAATTCTACTCTTTCTAATGACGCTAAAATTAAACCTGTTAACTTAGTTGTCTTCCCTTTTTATCTTCCCTTATGTTTTAAATTAGTCAAAGTTTTAGAACGTTTTAATTTTCATGTTATTTTTAAACTATTAATAAATTTTAATTCCTTTCAACATTCCCGGTTCCGGAGCTTTGTAAGTGGGGGTTATCTATAATGTCCCTTGTAATAATTGCGATTTATCTTACGTAGGTCAAACTAAAAGAAATCTCGAATGCCGTTTACGTGAGCATTCTCGGTACGTTACTAAACAAGAAATTTCTAATTCCTCTATAGCTAAACACAGTTGGGAGTTTGGCCATAGTTTTAATTTTCAGCTATCCAAAATTATCTTTTATGCCAAATACGTTTCCGAATTGGATTTACTGGAATATTGAGCTATCTGCCTTAATCGTGGTAAAATTGTAAAGGAAAAATCTGATTCCACTTTGCAGTCTTATAACTTGGAAAAAATTGTTTCATTTAATTAAATAATTTTCTACATTTTGTAAAAATATATAATAATATATAAAATTAAATTTAATAATAATTATAATATAAAAAAGTAAATAAAGAAATAATAGTAATGATAATTAAATTAATAAAATAAATGTTAATTAAATTAATAAACATAAATTAAGTAATATATTAATTAATGTTAGGTGTAAAAATAAATTTGAAATACATTATTTATTTATTTATTATTATTTTTTTTTAAACTCCTTTTCTCCATTTTTTGTGCGTGTTCTCTTGTTTCCCGTTTTTTCTTGTGTTCCCCTTGTGTTTGGTTTCTCTGCCTTCTTCCTATTTGTTTGCTCCTCCACCATTGGCTTTTTGTCCCGCTTTCAGTGTTGCCTTTGCCGCCAAGGCAATGGCACGTATTTGCACCTGAGAAAGAAAGGCCACGTCCTTTCAATACCGGTAGGGTTTTCATTAGTTTTATGGAGTACGAAGAAGTTTTTTGTTTGAATGTTACAGATACTTTCACAAATTTTGCATTCTTCAATATTTAATACTCAGTTTTATGGTTGTATTATATTTAATTTCTTAATAATTATTATCAGAATGTGTTTCATGTATATATATGCATGTATTGCAAACGCTATTAAACAACAATGTCATTCACCACGTGATTTTTTTTTTTTTTTTTTTTTTTTTTTTGATTGCGCAAAATAAATAAATATATAAATATATATATGTAGTGTCGCATCGATTAATCGTATCGGACTTCAAGTTTCAGTTTAAGTTTGTCAGAACTGTATGGCAACGATAGAACTTTTCGAACAATGACAACAAAGTCGCTATTTTGTTTGTGATCCAGAAAATGTACGAAATATTGTATTTTATCGTCGTTAATTGATTGTAAATAGTAAATTATCAATTCTTAAGGAGTCAGAGAAGCGTTATTTTCATTTAATGAAACAACACCATCGCTTCAATATATTCTAATTACTAGATTCTTATGTAAAAACAAAAATTAAAGCAATAAACAAAGGGCTTTGTTTGTAACGTTTTTTACTTGAATTTATTTTACGTTCAAAACTTTTTAGCTTTTTCTTAGAAAACATTTTTGTTTTATGAACAAATATTTGTTACATTATAATGGTGTTTCTCATTACGAAAACAATGTAACTGAAATTCTTAGCTACAATGTCCCTAGAAAAAAATACAAAAGATTTTCGAGAATTTAAAGTAAAATTTCCATAAACTAAATTATAAAAAAAAAAAGTGTAAAAAGAGAATTTAATTCAGAATTTTATAATTTTTTAGGCACATTACCTTTTCTTAAATTTTCTTTCTACGGTTTTTCTATTAATGAGAATAAGTGCATATTATTAAAATCATCTACATATATTTTGAATGTGCATTTAAAATAAAGGAAAGAAGGAAAATTTTGAGCAAAACAGTCTTTTTATTGTTTTAAGAAAGTACTTTACATTGGTCACAATTATAGTACGCTACATTTGTGTCCGCTTCCTTACTATTATGTTATGAATTGTTTAGTTTCTTTTACGCGAAGTCAAGTAACTACAGTGCGTTGCGTGAATATAAACGCACATTTGCTTTGAGAATTAGAATAGTATAGAAGTGTAATAAAGAAATATGAATAGGTGACACGTGAGCCAAACTCTATGTGAATTTAAACGCACATGTAAAAAATAAATAACTAAGTAACAAATACTGTATCTAATACTTTGTAAAGCCACCATGGGCTTCTAGAAGAGCCAGTAAACGCCTTGGCATTGACTGATATAATGGCATGAGGCCATCCAAGCTGATTGTCTTCCAAGCTAACAGAATGGCCGATTTTAGTTCATCTTTCGTGTTAAACTGCCTTCCGTTTATGTAAACACGGCGAACCAGAATACCCCATACGTTCTCCATTATGTTTAAATGGCTTTTTAAGGGCCAATCTATAAATTTTATTGTCACGGAATCATTTTTTCACGATATGTGCTGTATGTACAGATGCACAATCTTGCTAAAAAATATAATTTCTTCCAGCTTTCTTGACTGCTTGACGGCGGAGATTCCTTGTGAGCATACGGACATAATCTACAAAGATCATAGTGTTCTCCACGAACTCTAATTCGAAAGTCTCTTTAAACCTATGACTACCCACACTATGACAGACCCACCTCCAGATTGACGTTTTGAACAGTACATTTCTTCGGTTCTCAAATCGTGCCAGTAGCTATCAAATCCGTTCGGGTCATCGAGATTAAACTTTTTTTCATCTCAGAAGATGACTTTTTCCCAATTTAGTCGATCTAAAATCCATTTTCTTCCCCATTCCAACCGCATATCTTTGTGCTTCTGAGTGAGGGGTGCTTTCGCCTTCATTTTTTCAGATTTAATGAATGTTGCAGCTTTGACGGCTCTCCATATGGTTGTCCATTGAACACCCAGCTTGTATTGAGCTTTTAACTCCGCACAGTAAATATTCTCATTCTTTGCAGAGTTGCATATTCGACGTTTGTCGTAAGTGGCGAGCTTTCCTGTTCGCTTCTTAACGCTTTTTTCCCGTAATTTGCTCCTTTCTTTATATAATTTCGCACAACACTCTCACTTCTTCCGATTCGGTGCTTAGTTTCACGATTGCTAAAGCCTTTACCACGCATAAAGTCGATTTTTATCCTCTCGTCAACTGTCAAAGTTTTCCCTCTTGCCATCCTGAACGAACTCCGTAAAATTTGCACTCAAGCATTAAAACTGTTTTTAGAGAACTTCAGCAACACGACTATCTGTGTTTTAATTTAATTCCGGTGGCTCTGTTAAATTTTAAACGCAAAATACAGAGTGCGTTTAATTTCGCGCAACAAACGAAAAACAGTGAAAAATAAGAAAATGCTTAAACACTCATTTACATAAGTTAGCATGAGCCTAAATATACGTGCTCAAAGCACCTTATTCAGTTGTTAGTCTTATGCAATAACTGTAAGTCACATTCCTTCTTTTAAAATTAAAAAAAATCTATTTCTAGTCATTGAAAAATGTGCATTTATATTCACGCAACGCACTGTATGCATACAACTGTCATGTTATACAAAAAGCACTGAAAAAAAGCTACTTCGCCTTTCATTGTATGTCTCCTGGAAATGACACTTCCAATAGCAGTTATTTAAACAATGTGAATGAATAACGGTTAATGGGATCAACTGAATTTTCACTTACTTCAATAGTGTCCCGAAAAGTACAAAAAAGAGATTCTGCAGTCGTCTTAGGGGGTCGATGATTTGAATTTTGAAAAAAAATTCTGTGTTCAATAGTAGAAAATATTGGATTCGTAAACATTTTTAACTTTCGGTTTTCGATGGATTTATATATTTTGTGAGATCCAGAACATGATTGAATCATTTTTTGAAACTGTCTATCCGTATGTGCGTGTTAAAAATTTTATGGCAACTATACCCCAGGAACTACTACTCAATATTTTATATAAATTTATATAGAGTTTCACCTCGGCATAAATTAGGATTTATAAACTTTTTAACAATAGAGGGTGTTGCTATACTGCGATTTCTCCCATTTATTGGAAGGCTATAGTTCCTATTCTATTGTGTGCAATATTAACATTATAAAACATTATGCTGTAACAATTTAATTGAATGCCAGCTGATAGAGAGTGCTTCCAGGGTGTATTGGTTCTCGTGAACGGGAAGACACTATCTCATATTCTATATTTGGATGAATGAGAGGGGGGCCATTATGAAACTAGTATGTTGTGGGCATCTCAAAATTTTCTTTCACACTTTTCTGTACATATGTATTCGGCAAAAATAATTTAGAAAAATTATTTATGAAATTTATTTTTCACAATGAATGCAGACGATTTATTTTTCTCATAGAAGTATAACGCTGAATTTCCAAAGAAATTCCATTATATGTTCAACAACGATATGAACAAAACAAACAACAAAATGAGGAAAAAAAAAAAATTGATAACTTTTAAATTATCATAGATCAGTGGTTCAACCATTGGATTTAAAAGTATTGACAAGTTCTTTTGAAAGATAATTCTATTGAAAATTTACCACCTAGTCCAGGGGGAGGGGAACGTTACATCTGTGTGTCAAAAAGTTTCTCCTAGTTCCTCTCTTTTTTAATCAAAAAAGTAATCATAAAAAATAATTATGATTGTGTACATTTATAGAAAATTTTGTCCTAGAACGCCCTGTTCAAAATTTAGAAATAATGGCATTGCAGCGCCCCATGTTGGACGATTTTCACCAAAAATTGATAGACACTCATTCATATCAACGTGCCACTACATATAATTTGTATGAAATTTTGTGTAGTAGTTCGTGAGATACAAATGCCACTAAAGTTTTGTCTCCCCCGTTCTCTCACACAGGCATATTCTAAAAATTGTCAAGTCTTGTTATAGGGTTTAAAAAAACGTGTCAATGCAACAAAAACACGAAATCTAAAATGTTTACTGAACCAATACGTTCTTCTATGGAATATAGAAGAAGGTAACAACATGCTGACTAAATTAGATTTCCTATCCGCTAATAGGTGGCAGTGCTGTGCTACCATTCACCCCGTAAACAACAGGGTAAAATCTCAACTTCTATTGCTTATACATACACCCAATTTAATAGGTGACATAACCATTATGAAAACGACTGCAGAGATGCATTTGGATGTATATCGGTCTACAGTGGGCGCTGATTCTACTCCCCTTCTGTGATTTTCCTTTAGCTACATCTCAGCCTATGCAATTAGAGCTGCACCCTATGTACCAGTCTTTATTGTGAGAAGCTATTATTAAACTTTTATGTATGTTAAACAGTAAGTGACACTGTCTTACTAAATTATGAAGAAACATTTTTGCGTTGGACACAACATATTATTTTTTATATATATTAAAATAAATAAATAAATAAATAAAATAATGTGTAATTATTTTACACTTATAAAATCAGTGTAAAAATTCATAATTTTGTATAAGTATGTTAAAATATATATATATATAAATAATCTGTAAACGAATAGGGCTAGGGGACAAAAATTTAATTAAAAGCATTGCTTTTAATGTATTAACGCATTTTAATTGACTTTATATATATATATATATAACTAGAAGGCTACGTCCGCTTCGCAGGTCACTATTTTTAAATGGATCACTATAGTTAATGAATTCTCAAAATTGCATTAATTTTTATCATGCGGGAAAAAAAAAGAAATTCTGATTGGAAAAAATGTCGCACCGTGTCCTGACTGCCTTCGGCAGCGCAGCCATTGTGCGCTGCGTGCGAGGAATTTATGTTCGACACTCTTAATGAATCACTATATTAACGTAAGGGAAAAACATAAATATAAAAATACAAAATAAATTATATATATATATATATATACAGTACGACGCAAAAGTTTAGACAATGACGTTATTCATTTTTAAAATTTAGAATTACGACGTCAGAATTACAAAAACCTGTATATATATTTAAAATATGTTTTAAAATGCTATAATCAAAAGACAGTCGTTTGATTTGCTATAATTTTAATTTTTTTGATAAAAATAAAAATTTGCTTGTCGCAAAAGTTTAGACACGATTATGAGTTTCTCTGAATATTTGTTGGCATATGCAAATTTAAAATCGATGATGTCACAGATTTTGAGTACTTAAGTTCTGCAAACGATAACGCTTCGTAGTCGACATGTTGCGAGCTAAAAAAAATTCAAGGGAATGAGGTTTCAATGATTTGGCAGTTGAAAACTGAAGGAAAGCGCGTTTCAGAAATTTTGGCTATTATTAATATATCTAAGAAATCTATTCATCGAGTTTTATCGCGTGGTTGTAATATAAAGCAAAATGTAGATCTGGGAGGCCACGTGTAAGAAATATACAAGAGGATCACCTGATGCAAAGACTAGCGAGTACCCAACAAATGAGTGTACGTGGAGTTCAAAGGTAATCGGGACTCTCTGTATCAAAGGATACGATTCGTAGACGAATTGTGGAAAAAGGAACAACTGTTTATAGCAAAATGTAAAAGAAAGCAGCTCTGAAATCACATAATAAATTACAAAGAATGTTTTTGGATCGAAAGTATATGTCATATGGACAGAAATGGCAATCAGTCATATTTAGCGATGAAAAAAAGTAGAATCTAGTTGGTCCAGATGTCAGGTCATCGTACTGGCATGATTGCGGAAAGAAACTATGTTTTTTCAGTCGCAGATAAGGAGGGGAATCGGTGATGATTTGGGCAGCAATTTGCTATTGATCTTTACCAGTGCTCGTCCGATATCACAGCATTGTAAAAGTTATTAGAAAAGAACTTAATGCCATTTGCTGAGCTTCTAGGTGGCCCTCAGTGGCACTTTCAACAAGACAATGTTTCGAATCACACTGCAAACAATACAAAATCTTGGGTTAATTCTCATAATATAAGAGTTCTCGACTGGCCAGCATGTAACACAGACCTTAACCCTACAGAGAATCTTTGGGGCATCATGTCTCGCAAAGTTTATAGCAATGGTAGGCAATACTTTTCTGTACAGGAACTCAAGACATCTATTGAGGATGCATAGTACGACATCGGTCCCCAAACTATGCAAAATTTAGTTTCTTCGGTAGAATCTCGTATTTATGAAGTAATACAGAATCACGGATGCACAATTAGGTTTTAAAAATTTATTTATTTAGATTTTATTTAATTTTTGTCTAAACTTTTGAGACAGTATTATATTTTTGTTACCATTTAATTACTTGCAATATGTACAGTACTACTTTTCATTGTTATAAATATTGTTTATATACACAGCATATTACATTCAAGCTATGTTAGGAAAATTGACTAAATATTTTTCGAAATCTGCACGAATTTCTTTATTGTCTAAACTTTTGCTTCGTACTGTATATATATATATATACCCAAAAATCGGTGAGATAATCGGTTCGGGCCCCCACTGCTTGCGGCAACGTATGTAGGCGCGATCGGCACGCGTGTTCCTTCGCCTACTATTCCCGCCCCTCCTAATGATTTTACACTTTAAAAAATACCCGCAATCGTTCTCTCAGGCTTTTAAACCTAAATACCAATTTCCAACGTTCTATCTGGATTTCTTTATTTTTACCCTTGCGCCCGCCCCATTTCTCTCCCCTCGTAATAACTCTGTACTTTCGAAAATATCCGCAATCGATTGATCTGGCCTCAAAACCTGACAACACTAATTTTCAACGCTCTAACTCTTATTTATATATTTTTGCCCCTTCACCTTTTACAAATTTGAAAATATTCGCAATCGATTTGTAGGTATCAAAAATCTCCATGTACCAATTTTGAGCGACCTAACTCAATTGTTATTTTTTTTGCCCCTGCCCCCCCTTTCACCCCTCTTAATAGCTTTACAAATTCGAAAATATCCGCAATCGATTTACAGCTATCAAAAATCTCTGTGTACCAATTTCGAACGGTCTAACTCTATTTTTATTTTTTTGCTCCTCCCCACCCCCTTTTATGTCCCTCCTAATAACTGCACACTTTTGAAAATATCCTCACTCGACTTGCAGGCCTCTAAAGCCTATCTGTACCAATTTTGAACGGTCTTACCGTATTTCTATTTTTTTGCCCATAGCCCCCCCCCTTTCCTGCCCCACCTGGGATGAATTTCTAAAATTCCATAAACCAGTTTTTAGGTATTTGTGTGAGCTATATTTCAGAGCAAAAATCTCACATATATATTTTTTTCTGTTTGCGATATAAAGGATTATTTCAAATCACGTCCCCCCCCCTTCCCCCCTTTTGGGGGCTGAATTTATAAAATTCCAGAAATTGTTTTTTAGGTATTTGTATTAGGTATTTGTATTAGCTATATATTAGAGCAAAAGTTTCACGTATATCTGTTTTTTTTCTTTGAGATATATAGGAGTATGTGAAACCAAGTTTTGCGCATGTGAAATCACGTTTTGCCCCTCGCCCCCCTTGGGGACTGATTTTCTAAAATTCCAGAAATTAGTTTAGATATTTGTATTAACTATATTTTAAAACAAAAATTTTACTGATATCCGTATTTTTCTTTGAGATATAAAGGCTTTTGTGAAATCACATTTTGCCCACTACTCCCCCTTGGGGGGCGAATTTCGCAAAATCGCTTCTTAGGCGATGCTTACACTATATGTTCTATAATCTGACCCAGTTTCGAGTCAGTGACTCCAGTAAATTTTGCTATGCATTGATGAGTCAGTGAGTGAGTGGAAGTACTCTTTTATGTGTATAGATTAAGACTTCTCAACTAAAAAGAAAATAATTGAGGAGTACAGTCTATCGCCAAAAAACGTTTTAGCAAACATAAACTTAAATAGACCGAAGTTTAAACGTTCAACAAAATCCCTGTAATGTTAAGCCTTCTGCTACATGTTCTCGCAAAAAGTTTAGAATTTAGCAGTATTTTTAATTTTCTAAGTAGTTTTCTTTTAGTGAAAACATTATATTAAATATATTTCATCAAATTATTTTGCGAAACGATACAGTAAGGCGAGTAACTTTTTAACCACATTAAAAAGAACATTTTGCTTCCGTGTGGGCTTAACCAACTCACGAAAGGCTGTGGAATATCTCGACCCTCCTTCCAAATAATTCGAATTTAAATGCATTTTCAACCATTAAAACAAACTAGTAAGTTGATCTGAAAGCCTTCCCAGCTGCCTTAGCTCTGGCAAACAATGTTTTTGCTTCTTCTCACCCGTGAGAAACAAATTTTGTAAAATCGCTTATTAGTGTGTGCTTACATTCCGAAAAAGTTGCTTTTACCGATTTTAAGATGTCTATGAGCCGGGGTTTGGTCTGAGCGAAGATGAATCATTCATTCGCCCACTCAATTACTTAGGACAAAAGGTTTTATCTAAAAAGTTTTAGATAAAAAAAAAAAAATAATGACTATAAAAATGAAAAAAAAAAACAGTTAGAATATTTTGCATTTAAAAAGTTATTGACCACATCTTTAAGCTATGACTATTTATATCTTCTTATAAACGAACTTATTTATATCTTTTGTCTGATGTCAGAAAAAAAAATCAAATATTTTTCAAATTACAAATAATTACTCATGCGCTACATAGAACAAATTTTATAGTTTTACTGGTGAATATAATTTTTATGGCTCGTTTACAAAAGAATTTCGTGACATTAGAATTTATTGACAGAAATTTATATAAGCGCATTTTTACGTGTTTTGCTGAATTCAACATGATAAAATTGCCATGCATTATTGAGATGCTCAAGAGTATATTTTTTTATAGAAAAAAAAAATTGCTTGTATTTACAAGACAACACAAAATAATTCATATATCATTCTGTATTCTTCGAAATGATGCCAAATTTGGTTCAAATATTAATGAATTACAAGGACTTAGTTGTATAGTTTTCATTGTGTACCTGTGCATAATAATTGTGGCTCGTGTACGCACAAAATATTTTCTCACATTGACGGTCTGTAGATGGTATTTCTTATAAGTGCAATTTTAATGGGTTATACTTCATTAAACATAATGAAAGAAACATTTGTTATTAGAATGTTTAAAAATTTGGTTTTTGTGTAATAGGGTAGGGATAAATTCAGTAATTAGTTTACAAAGCTACACAAAATAATTCCGATACGTTATGCAATTATTTGGTATCAAATTTGGTAAAAGTATTTATTAGCTACAAGTAAATCTTTATACACACATGAATATATATACATATAGCAAACAGATAGATATAGCAAACAGAAGCGGTAGCCCCTCAGAAACGTATCTTGCTATGTAGCGAGTAAATCATACATATGTATAAATATGTAGATATATAATTTTGAATAATCTACATATAATGAAATAAGATGTGTATATGTGTGTGTGTTTCGGTTTGTAGGAAAGCAGCTGATCGCAGAGCTACACGAATTAGCATGGAGGTTCGTATCGACTTCTGATGCAAAACGAAGTCCGATTTCTGAAATTTTAATTAGTTTTTTTTTTTTTTAAATCATTAAAATCCATAAATCTCTGAAAGGATCAGCTCTAGAGACAGAAACGTAAAAGTGAAAGCACATTGTGTGGCCCGTTAAGCAGTGGGTTAAAGCGTCATTCTAATAACGCGAAAGTCATGGGTTCGATCCTCTATGGGCCAAAGTGTTAACTAAACTGAAAGTACCTATAAAGAATAAATAAATAAAAAAACTTCAAAGTATCACTAAATTCGTATCTATCATTAATGTTTTCCTTATTGCAAGTAATATATTTACACAATTAATGTTTTAATAAGCTTACTAATCTTAAATGTTTTATATTAAGAATTAAATAAAAGATAACTACAAAAAGCTGTATATCTTGAAAATTTATTCTTCCGGCCTGGATAGCTCAATTGGTAGAGCATTGAGCTTGTAAATCAAAGATCCGGGGTTCGACTCCCGGTACGGGCATTATTTTTACTCACTTACAAAAATAAATTTTCAAGATATATGATTTTCTTCTTAATCTGCAGATTATACAATGACATTAAAAAATGTAGAAAAAGCTAATCAGAAATACGCTAGGTCAATAAGAATACAAATAAATCCAAAAGTAATTTTTTTCTTTGAATTAAATAGAATTACCTCTGTGATGATATTCACCCTAATTTCTCTTTCTCTAGACATAATTTTGCTATTTAAGAGGAACGATACGAGGTTCTGTATATTGATAACATACTTAAGAAAAACAATACTAAATTGTTTTAGAATTAGTTTACTTGATATTAATTTCTAAGAAAGAGAAGCTGCGCCTTCCACAACACTTGCTTTAAGCATATTAATAACATAAAATTGCTTTAAGCATATTAATAACATAAAATTGCTTTAAGCATATTAATAACATATTCAAGGTTATTACTAAATTTTAAAAAATACTTCAAATTATCTGAACTTTTAAACTATTTTGAATCATTTTTGGCATCCTTGTATATTGACGATAAAATGTTCATGCAAGGCATAGTTTAATTGAGTGCAGTAAAAGAAAAGAAATAAGAAAAAAAAAAAAGCATATAAAAACAGGAAGTTTCAAGCAATTTTCCATATTATTCCTAACTTGTCTAAACTCTTTTCTCTATCCTATATAAGAGAAAGAAAAAAATTGAGTGGCATCTAAATTTTTCTAAATATATATATTTAACATTAGAAATTATTACAAGAAACATTTTACGGTCATAGGGTAATAGTCACACCTAGCTTTCATTCAGCATCTAGAAATTTAGATGATTAAAGAGAATATAAAATACTGAACTCATTTCAAACACGCTCATAATCCTTCACTTCCAATCCCATTTGTTATTTTCTGAATTAATAGCGAATCATTTACTGATGCTGCTGTCTACCACATCACTTATGCCAATTTAGATGAGGACAGATTTTGAATACAGATGTAACGATCGGAAACGACCGTCATTAAGCATGTGATATTAATGAAATTTAGAATGGCGGCCTTTTCGGAAGTTCCACATCGAATGAGATAATCACTTATTTATTACGCAACTTCATCGTCGAATGACACCTTATTCTGTTACATATCTATTTAGTAAGTACAAATACGCGTGATTAATTTTTTTTAAGGATTTTTTTTTCTCTTGTATTCCGCATTTCTTTAAATCACTATGTATATATATTTAATGTTAAATGAAGATTTATCATTTTTGTATTCTGTTATCTATATATGGCACAGAAAGTATCGTTTTGAGGCAATCCAATCTTTTGTCGGAGTATTTGCTGTAATTATATATTTTGAGGTTTTTCCAATATAAAAACCAGGTTTTGGTGGTTAAATCTGGTTATGTAACAGTTTGTGTGGGAGGGTGTATTATTGTCCCTTTATGAATATCACAGGCTCCGACGTTTCAAAATTTCAGGAGGGCGGACAATCTCTCCTAACATTTAAAAGTTCGTAGTTCATATCATATTTGAATTCTTTTTTCATGGTTCTGATAAATATATAATATACACTTATGCACATATATTATATTGTTGAAAGTTTCAAAAATATGTAGCAATATATTTTAGTTTGTAATAGTTTTAAAGTACATTTCAATGCCTTACTAATTGTAGATTATCTAAATTAAATTATTTTATGCGAAATTACAAAGGACATGTAAATAATCGGTACTCTAGTCTAAGTGAGAGGATTTTGTAGTGGAAAGTATATTATAATTTTTGTGACGATTTAAGCATACTATGTTGTCGAAGCCTGCATTTTTTTCTGCCACTATTTACAAATAGTAATCTTTTGTAAAATATTCTTGCAATTAAAAAATACAAATTGATTTCTATACAAAAATAGTTGTAGAAAAATGCTTTCGGCGGCAATCCTACATATATACAAACAAATGCATGAGCAAAGATAGCTAAAAAAAAAAAAAAAAAAAAAAAATTTCAGCTGTTTTGAAAAGTAATAGCAGGAGACTTGGCGTTGGAATATTAAAACAGGAATAAACTACTACGTCAGAAACGCCAAAGAAAAATTATTGAGGTGCATACAGCTGTTTCGGTAGCCTAAAGCGTACCGTCATCAGTGCAAAAAAATAATTCTGAATAAGGAGAAGTACTCGTATATATAGGAGAGGGACCGGATTTAGTTCAACCAATAGGATTACGGAAGAGGTGGGGAGTGTGGCCAATAGGAATTAAGGAATGTGTAGCTGTGTAAACAGTAGAAAAATTAAGGAAATGTGGACTGAATGTAAAATTTCCAACAATCAGACAAATAGGGAACAGCGAAATCACAATTTACAAGGTTTTTAAAATTTTTATAAATATGAAGCTTTCTTATTTTTATTCTTTAAATTTTAATTTTTATAAATATGAAGCTTTCTTATTTTTATTCTCTCTTCTTATTTTTTTTTTTATTCTTTGAAGCTTTTCATATTTATAAAAATTTTAAAAACCTTGTAAATTGTGATTTCGCTGTTCCCTATTTGTCTGATTGTTGGAAATTTTACATTCAGTCCACATTTCCTTAATTTTTCTACTGTTTACACAGCTACACATTCCTTAATTCCTATTGGCCACACTCCCCACCTCTTCCGTAATCCTATTGGTTGAACTAAATCCGGTCCCTCTCCTATATATACGAGTACTTCTCCTTATTCAGAATTATTTTTTTGCACTGATGACGGTACGCTTTAGGCTACCGAAACAGCTGTATGCACCTCAATAATTTTTCTTTGGCGTTTCTGACGTAGTAGTTTATTCCTGTTTTAATGTTTTGAAAAGTGTAAAAAAATAACTTTCATTCAATATATCATAAAAGTGTTTAAGCTTCAGTTTCCCAAGAAACAGTTTTATTTACCATATATCTTCCTGTACTGCTGCTTTCTGAACCCTCAACCACGTCCACCGGTTTGAATAATGATACCTGTACCATTTGAGCGGTTATCAAATTCAAATACGCATTTCTAATTACTCGTATTATTTTCTCCCATACTGCTCTTTGAAACAGATATTAGTGAAAAATTTTCGAGTTGTATTCCTATATCATCTTGAAAACATCCAATAAAAACTTTCTGAAACCGGCAAACTGTTACTCGGATCAACTTTTGAAAACTTGATTTTAGATAGATTAGATTTTAGTTTTAGAATAAATATTTGTAGCCAAAACGCAGGTTTGAAAAATTTTATCTTTATTTAATTTATGTTTAACAGTTAAGACATTTTATGCAGACTTGACTTCAAACCCGAAGGCAAAAATCTAAGGAAAACTGTTAGAAGAACTCTTTTAAAAGTAAGGGCGTTCAAAATAGTTGACAAATTCTCCAAACCTATCACCAAGAGTGAATTGGACGCAGCAATAAATCAAATCCCCAATGGGAAATCACCAGGTCACGATTTAATTTTTTGAAAGATTGTGAAACACTTAGGAGAAAACACCAGAAACTATTTTCTCGACATCATCAATAGATCATGGATAAAGGGATAACTACCTAAGATGTAGAAAACTCCCATCATAGCTCCTATTGTTAAACCAAGGAAATATTAAGAAGGATGTAAAACTACAGGCCTATTGCCCTTACAAGCATCCTCTGCAAAGTTATGGAACGAATTGTTCATAACAGAGTGATGACTAATCTCTTAATGAAAAGAAAATCAACTTTTATTAGACGGCCCATAGGAAACACCACTCAACAGAAGATCAACTTTTCTACCTCTGTCCATCTATCATTGACGGCCTACAAGCTAAACCATACAAAAAGACTACTGTTGTCTTCCTAGATATGAGCTCAGCTTTTGACACGGTGTGGAGAGAGAAACTCGTACAAATCGTTCACGAAATGGGTATGCAGGACAATGTCTTAATTTGGATATCAGATTTTCTTAAGAACAGAAAAAAAAAGGTACTATTCAATGGCGTCTACTCGCATGAAAGAAGGGCGGTGTACTACAGGGTTCTGACCTCAGTCACCTGTTGTTTCTGATTTACGTCAATAATATTCACAATAATCTTCACAAGAAAACGAAGGTGGTCTGTTACGCAGATGACATTGCTATTTGGCATTCTTATGAAAATTTGAGGCAGTCCGAATTTTCTCTAAACCAAACACTCAAATGAATCTCAAAGTGGTCAAACTCCTTAAAATTTAAAATAAATCCACAGAAACGTCGTATAACACTTTTTCCACAGACAGAAAACACAGACATCTATTATCACCAAATTTAGTCTTTAATAATCAACCTCTATCAAAAAGAAAAAACCTTGTTTACTTAGGGCTTACTTTAGACGCAGAACTGCGCTTCTCTGAACATATTAAGACATGTGTCAATAAATCTCTTAAAAATATGAGAATCTTAAAATGTCTGTGTGGCACAGATTTGAGAACAAGTCCTAAAACTTTGAAAACAACATGTACTACGCTAATTCGACATATTATGGAATATGCATCACCGATTTGGTCCCATGCTTCGAATTCGACGTTGAAAAAAATTTATTCCATACAAAAAAAAAATTATCTTTGAATTATCGATATATTTATTTTCGTTCATGCTGTCAAGTCTATTTTAAAAGTTAAATTATTTCTTTACCTTTCCCAAAATAAATAAATTATTATCATACAGTCAAAATGCACATTTCTGACAATTTCAAAAGAAATTTATACTTGTTAATTGTTAACTATAATTTTCTTTTTTCGTCTCATTTGAACAATGGTAATTTTTTTCCGACGCTAATTTTGATAGTTTTTTTTTTTTTTTTTTTTTTTAACTTGAAAGAAAATTATGTTATTTCAACAAAAAAATTGGAAAAGTCTCTCGATTCATCCACTATTTTTATAGGAAATATATTGGAAATAAATAATAAGAATAAAAGCATGAAACTTTTTGATTGAATGCCCACGTAAAATTATATAATAATTAATGTACTACATATTTTATTTTTATTTTTTATTCTTTGGTGTATACGTATAAATTTTAAATGTTAAGGATTAAATGTCACAAAAAAAAAAAAAATACTGGATGACTTTTTTCCGCATATCATCTTTCTTGGAAAGAGTATATTTATATATAATAATCTCGAGTACAATCTACTACGATTTCTACGTATTTTTTTTTTTTTTTTTTTTTTTAAGTATCATTTTTCATCTGGAATGTAATTTCCGAAACTATAAAAATAATCTGAACAATGATAAATCATAGGGACTTGGAATGAATCCAAATGGAAATATCACTTCTTACTCCTAAAAATTACTCTTTGTTTTATTTTAAATCTATCTTAAACGATCAAATATCAGTTTTTCTAATATTTGTATTGATTATACAGTTCAACATTTGCATAACGCTTATGCAACAACTTTGCGATTTTTTAATAGATTATTTTTTATTTTATTATTATCATTTTTATTATCCTTATCTGTTACAAAGTATGCAATTATATACAGCAAGCTGAAATCAATTTAAAAGATTTATTTAGACATTTGTATTTTATAATGAATATTATATTGTATTTTAGAATGAATATTAAAAAAAATTAAGTGTTCTAATAATATTAAAATATTCACTAACATTATACATATAAGTTTTTCAGTTTGATAGATTTCTTAATAGTATTTATAAACATGAAAGTAGTTTTTATAAACATTAACAGAATTCCAGTTCTGGATTATATTAATAGTAACAATTCTAATATATATTCAATTAACACGTTTGATTTTGAAAATTTATTCGAAAGCATCTCCAATTAGTACATCATTATGATTTGTAATAAGATATAGGACGAATTTAGTTCAGTTATGGACTGGAATAGGGATTATTGGATTAATTTATTTAAAATTTGTATTTTTGAAAACATTTTAAATAATGGTAGTGAATGCTTTTTTGCAAATTAAAGAATTCCTATGGGAAATTGCTGTTCTAGGTTTTTTGCGAAGACATTTCTGTATTTTTATGAGAAAATATTAGTCAGTTCTGATTTAAAATTCTTTGGGTATATTGATGATCTTATAGTGTTTAATTGCAGTAATTTCTTAGAGGTTTCTGCTGATATTTATTCTAAAGAATTAATTTTAAAACACACTGGTCATGAAGATATAATTTTCTTTTTAGATTTAAGTATTAAATTAGGATTGTTATAATAATCCCACAATTCATCGATCAAAGTTACTGGTGAGTGGTGGGCGGCCAGCCGCTTTTCAGCGATTAAACAGTCATTTTCATTGGTGCGAGATCAGGAGAACGCGCTGGCCAGAGCAACTGTCTAACACACTCGGCATCAATAAAGGTCCAGGCAATATGGACAACTTGCGGTCGTGCATTGTCCTGCTTAAATGTTTCGCTTCGGAGGCCTTGAATATAGGTCAGAGCGATGGACCTTAACTCGTCAAAAATGTAATGGCTGGTACTCAGAGTGGCGGGGATGAAAACAAGAGGTGATCGGGACATGCATCCAATGTATCCAATCCAGGAGTCACCCTCAAAACTGCATCATTGATATGGGCGCCATTAATGTGTGATCAACCTGGACGCAGGAATGGCGTGACATTATTTTTCAGACAAATCACAATCCTGTTTACGGCATCAAGATTGCCTTATCCGTGTTTACCAGCATTATGAATAATGCACATTTACCAGCTGGGATTCGACATCATCATACTGTCTATCATTTGCAATGATGTTATGGGTTCCCATTGGATACACGCCTCGATTACTTCTTGTTCGTATTCCTGGCACTTTGAACAGCGGCCATTAAATTTCTGTTGAGTTAAGGCCCGCCCCTCAGCCCTGTATTCGAGGCCTCCGTAGCGCAAAATTTAAGCAAGACAATGCACGACTGCAAGTTGTTTGTATTGTCCGGACCTTCTTTGAAACAGAATGTGTTCGACAGCTGCTCTGGCCAGCGCGTTCTCCTGATCTCGCACCAATCAAAATGACTGTTTAATCGTTGAAAAGCGACTGGACCCCCACTACTCACCAGTAACTTCGATCGAGGAATTGTGGCATCGTGTTAAAACTTCATGAAGTGCTCTGTCCGTACATGTCATCCAATCGCTGTTCGATTCAATGCCTAGGCTGATAAGTGCTGTTATAAAAATATATTATAGTACAATATATTGTACTAATATATTTGTTTATATTGTACTAATATTGTTTCATATTATTGATTGCTCTCTTAATATACATTATTAAAATAACACTCAATTTTGGAAAAATTAAATATATTCGTGAGATAACCTGGCAATCATTATTATTTATTTATTTTTTTTCGCCAAGGATGATAGATATCAGAACCTTTCCGAAAACTTTTTAATAATCATGAAATAATTAAATACTTAAAAAAAAAAAAAAAAAAAAAAAGAAAGAAAGAAAGAAAAGCTGGCAAAATACCATAGTAAAATCAATCTTTTCAATATCCCGCTCTCGCGTGTTTCTATAAATGAGTATTTCAAAATTAATTTCCCTGAAAAGTACGAGCTCCACATTCTTTCTCTAATAATTATAATTTATTTCAAAGTTCACAATTATAATTTGTTCACCAGTTTAAGTGTTAACGCTTAAACATATTTAAAAACATGTACTTTATAGTTAACGTTCAACATTCAACAGAAGAAAATTAAAATCAGAGTTGCATTTTTTTTTCACTATTTGCTTTTAAATTCTGTTTAATATATATATTTTTAAAGAAACAAACTAATCGGAGCAGATTTGATAATGTGCCTGTCGAGGAAATTAAAAAAAAAAAGTCGGCATGTCAACTGGCAAACATATTTAATTCCTACCAAAATCATGGTTATTTTAATAACGTCCATTAAGACAACTACCGATAATATGAAACAGTATTTTGTACAATATGTATTACAAAAATATGCATTTGGTACGTATATATTTCTGCATTACATTTTTAACCTCCAAATAAAATATCGCCAAATACGACATATCAAATTTAACATTCACGTAATTTGGCGCATTTTAACATTCACATACATAGTTAAACCAGTGAACATTTGGTGGTTGACATTGAATGTTTGAACCAGCGAGTTCTACTGATTAACCAGTGAATTAAAAATGGCTGACAAGTCCACTCTTTGAAATACTGGTGTTCCATTGTGAAATCAATGAGACTTTACTTATTCTATTTCATTGCCGCTTCGCGCCGCTATTTCAATGATTTAACTGAATAATTGAAAGTTTAAATTTATTTAGCGAACATTATCAGCAATTAACAATTGTGGCAAGTAGCGCAATATACAGCTGCTAAGAAAATGCAAATGACATTTGATTATTCGAGTTTCATTATACTGATTAGAAACATGGTTCATTTAATATAAATGAAATATGTATTCGCATATATATTTCGTATTTAATATGCATTCGCATTGGAAATCTGCTTTTGTATAGGACTTCCTTGGCGATATTTAAAATTTGGCACCGCGATAGCTAGGACGTATCACGCCAAGGTATTTACACTATTATGATAACCTTTTAAATTCATCGCCAAAATCACAAAAAATATTAATGATCGCTATGGAGAACCATTAGTAAAACAGTAACCACATCGCTTTGCGGACGTTAAATTTAAGAAAATAAAAAACACATAAGCTATTTATTTAATAAAGATTAATATTTTAAGAACAAATAAATAATAATAATAATAATTGAAGCAATTATGACGTCAGTTTTATATTTAAAAAAAAATTAAAAATAAAACTAGTTGGCATAGGTGGACTCTGCTCAGTTCCCCATCATATTTATGTTCTCAGAAATTTCTAGTGCGAGACATATTACTAGTGGATCTGCAGATCAGGAGCCTCAACGTCCTATTTGCATCAGACATTATGCAATAGGTCATTTTTATTTATTCCTTATTATATAATAGTATATATTGATTCAATCGACTTATTACCAAAATCAAATACATTCCTGAGGGGGGCGGCAGCCCCCCTCAACCCCCCGTTGTATCTCTCTTTGTATACCTATTTGTATATGATATAAAGTGTTACGAAATTGTAAATAATTGCATTTATTTTTGTATAAATTCTTTCAAAGGGGTTTAGTAAGTTGTTAAAATGCTAATTTTGTGCCTTTATAGTCGTTTTAGCGTTAAAATAGCCAAATTTTCCTTTAAAAACACATTAAAAAGCTCCTATAAGGGAAGAATTAAATTTGGCGCCAAATTTGGCGACTATTTCCCTCCTTGGCGATTTTTTTGGCGATCTTGGCGAGAAAATCCTTATTAGGGATATACCAAATATATAAGCTCTAATCTCATTGGCTGATGTGATACGAGAATTTTCCAGAACAGTCTGTTTTCGATAGAAAAGTATAAAAGGAGCATTATTTTCGCCAAGACGGTCAGTCTCAGATCTATATCAGTTTCGTCAAATGCTTGCTCAATGGGCTCATTAATATGTGTACTAAATTGCAAGTCAATAGCGTTATTTTGGGGACCGATATCGCGGTACATACAAATTCTTCCCATAGGCCGTAATGGTAAAAAAAACTTTGGCGTGTCCCTGTACACGAACTTACAAACGGAATGCACCGAAAACTATACAGCTAATTTCGTGGGCATCATGAACATGTGTACAAAATTTCAAGTCAATAGCGTGTTTTTTGCGGCCGCTATCGCATGACAGACAGACAGACAGACGGAATCCAAAATCCTTTGGAGTCCCAACAGAGGGCCTCCATTCACATTTCGGCAAAAATTGGAAGTCAATAGCTTGATTTTTGCGGTGGCTATCGCGGTACATCCAGATTCTTCCCATAGGCCGTAATCATAAAAAATCTTTGGCGTGTCCCTGTACACGAACTACAAATGGAACACACACCTAAAACTATACAGCTGATTCCGTTGGGCTCATGAACACGTGTACCAAATTGCAAGTCAATAGCGTGATTTTTGTGGCCGCTATCGCGGTACATACAAATTCCTCCCATAGGCCATAATGATAAGAAAAACTTTTGCGTGTCCCTGTACACAAATTACAAATGGAATACACACCCAAAATTATACAGCAGATTTCGCGGGGCACATGAACACGTGTACCAAATTGCAAGTCAATAGCGTGATTTTTGTTGCCGCTATCGTAATACATATAAATTTCTCCCATAGGCCGTAATGATAAGAAAAACTTTGGCGTGTCCCTGTATACGAACTACAAATGAAATACATACCAAAAACTATACAGCTGATTTCGTGGGGCTCGTGAACATGTGTACCAAATTTCAAGTAAATAGCGCTTTTTTGGCCGTCGCTATCGCGCGACAGACAGACAGACACAGCCCAAAACCGTTTTGAGTCTCAACAGACGGAATAATGTTAAAAGAAATCAATTTGACCAAAGCTTCATACAGTGACAGAATGAAATCCCCGCCTAATAGGCTATCCACCGTTCACTTCGATATATTTATCTTATTCTAAACTATTAATTTATTTTATCGGGGTCAATTCCGTTGTTTAGTTTTCATGCTACTATTTCCAATGCAATAATCCTCAAATTCATATTTATATGAAAAATTTACAATTTCGCTATGTTGATAAAATCGTAAATTACAAATAATTTACGAAATTTTCCTATTTGAATATTTATATTCAATCATGTTCAAACAAATATCACAAACGTAATTTTGAAGTTGTCTAACGTATTTAGGATCCTCAAAATGGAAGTTTATGCTCAATTTTGCTTTATTCTGACATGTTAAATAAATCGTAAATTCCAAATAACTTACGAATTTTTTAAATTGGAAAAATCATAGTCTATGATATTCATGCCAGTATCCTAAATATTATTTCGAAAGTGGTTTGACATCTTTACGATGAAAATATTCCTCAAGATTGACGTTTATGTGAAATTTTGCTCTATTCAGCCATGTTAAGAAATTCGTAAATTTCCAATAACTTACGAAATCTTTATATTGGAAAATTCATAGTCATTAATATTCATGCCAGTGTCCTAAATAATGTTTCAAAAGTAGTCTGACATCTTTACGATGAAAATATCTCTCAAAATTGAAGTTTATGTGAAATTTTCCCTTATACTGCCATGTTAAGAAATTCGTAAATTTCCAGTAACTTGCGAAATTTTCAAAGTAGCATATTTATAGTTACTGATGTTCATTCCGGCATCAAAACTGATATTTTAAAACTGGTCTGACATTTTTACAGTAAAAAGTTTTCATTTAATGCACGTTTAAGTGATTTTTTGTCCTATTCTCCCATGTTAAGAAAATCGTAAATTTCGAATAACTTACGAAGTTTTTAAAATCGAATGTTGCAAATGAATAGGGTTCTTGCCAGTGTCGAAAGTAATATTTTAAAACTGATCTGACCTCTCTGCGACAATTTGTTCTTGAGATATCGTGTACACAGACTAACAAACTAACGGACTGACCCACTAACAGACTAACACACTAACAGACTAACAGACTAACAGACACCCTACAGACAGACACCATAGAAATTTTATTATTTTCGGATTCCTCACACCTGAAAACGTGTAGAAAAGTCAAAAAACCGAGGTCGAAAATTTTCACGATTACCTAAGTTCCCCATACCTATAGTATGATGGGGAACTAAAAAATCATGTCATAGGTTTCATTTTTCAATACTTTTTATTCGCATGAGTAAAGATATGTTTCTTTTTATGTAAAAAATAAGTGAATAAATAAATAAACATTAACTAAAAAATGTCAACATTTAGTTTCATCTTCATCAGCTTGAAAATTCAATTTAAATAAATCTTATATATTAAAAAAATGAGAAAAATTGAATGAAACGTAATTTTTTAAAAGTTCTAATAGGAATATCGAAAATATATGTTGCAAATATGCACGTATTTATTTTTATAGAAAAGAATTTCTAAACTAAACGTGCCATAGTTTGTACTGTACGTCAAACACAGACAGGCAAATTATTTCTATTAATATAGATACCTTTTCGAAATTTGAAATTTAGCACTGGAATAGCTCAAACGTTCCTCGCCAATGGCTTTACTTGCGCAGTAGAGATAGTCGTCTTAGTACATCGCAAAAATGGGAGAAAAAAAGGATATAAATAGCAATAAAAATAAATATAAGAATTAATACATAAAAGAGTAAAATGTCGTCATGGAGGTCCTTTAGCAATGCTGTACCTTATCTATTTACCAACACCTTAATTTTTAATTCATATAATTTAATTTTTTCTACCTTTCGAAATTCCTTCTTTTTAGGAACTTTTATTTAGAATATGCCTAAAAGAAATCACAATTTTATAAACAGTTATTAATATTGCTTCACAAACACATAAACTGATATCTTTGTTGATTTTTTCTATAGCAAATTTTAGCTAAAATTTGTTCATCCAGGCGAAGCCGGATGGGTCAGCTAGTTTAAAATAAAGTTATCGATTTTTTTTGAACATTTTTTTTTTTCATGTAATATTGATAATAAAATTGACTTTTTTTATGGATATTTAATGTTATACACAACTTCTCTAATATGGAAATTGTCTGCATTATCATAGAAGATTTTTTTTTTTTTTAAATAATGATAATAAGTTTAATTTTTTTTTATGTGTGAATTTGTATAGGAAAATATAGAAGAAAGTCAACATACTAGTTAAAAGTGGAATTACTCCGTAAAATGATGTAGTTAAACAAAAAGTAGATGTGTTTAATTTTTTGCTTAAAAAAAAAAAAAAATGTATATATATATATATATATATATATATATATATATATATATATATATATATATATATATATATATATATATATTGCAATATTTTTTAATTTATATATTTTTTTGATGCGCTATTTGGCTTAAAATTGCTGTCGCCATTTCTTGACGAAAATTTTCCAGTGTACTCAATTTAAAAAAATCACCTAGGAGGATTTATTTTTTAAATATTTATTGCTCTTTTGGCGATGAATTAAAATTGCTATCGCAATTGCGTAAGTACAGACTTTGTCGATAAACGTTCGAGTTTTCTCTGTGCCTAATTTCACATTTCGCCAAGGGGGTCCTATACTCAGCTGTTTCTAATAGGACACTTAATTATCTTTCATACCAAGCGTACTATTCGTGCCAAAACATAGATCTAAAACTGAATTATGTTAAAAAATTTATTTATTATATATTATGTTATTAGAGAAAAAAATACTTTTAAAGCTAAAATGAAGTAATTTTTACCCTGCGAGTTTAAATTTTCTTAAAACTTTATAGCAAATTTTTTTAAATTTACTTACAATATTTTTTTAATTTTACAATAGTTTCCATGTCAAATAAAACAAATGAGTAAATAAAAAGAAATAATATAAAAATAAAATTAACATTTTTTTTTTCAACAGTTAGATTTTTTATATTTCATAATTTCGTGGCTTTCCGGAGAATTTCAATTACAGTATTGAAATTTCGAAAAAAAAAAAAAAAAATATCAAAATTAGTTATAGCCTTTCGCACCCAAGGATAGTGTAGTTTTTGATTAGTGTGTTTCTTTTCTTTTCTTTCTTTCTTTTTTTTTTTTTTTTTTTTTTTTTTTTTTTTTAATCGATTCAGTAGTTCCAGAGATTAACCTCCACATACAAACAAGCTTTTCCTCTTTATATTTTAACTACCAAGTCTATTAATAATTTGTAGTCGCCATTTTGGAACAAAATGGTGGCTACTTGATGAGAAAAAATAAATCAACCTACCCTTCCGAAGGAGTCGGAAAGATTTGTTTTTTTCTTAATGCTGTTTAGCTGTGAACGAAAGAATTTTAAATTTTTATCAATTTCAGTTTTAATATCATCCCCCTTTTTACTAAAATAGAGCAAACTAACATTAAAGATTGATTAAACAGCGTATTTTTAGTATGAATTCTTTCTCTTAAGGGAAAAATAAAACCTTCGATTTGCAATTATACTAACATACTTTATCTTACAAATGGAACAAAGACTATCGGCATATTGAAAATTGATTTATTATTGTTTGTTTGTTTATTCATTATTTTTGATGGTAGCAATAAAAAATACCTGTAAACTTACCGTAATGTTATCTAGAGATTCTGTAAATTTATATAAGCTTTCAATTAAAAATTAAATAGCAAGATTCCCTAGCTTTATTATACATTTGCAAATTTTTTTATTAAAATAATAATCACTATTAAAACAACATTGTATAATATAATATAATATATATATATATATATATATATATTATATATATATATATATATTAATCTGGTTTACTTTTCGCTATAAATTAAAGCAAATAATCTAAAGTAGTTTATTCTGTTGTAATCGTCGCAAATTTTCAAGATGATGGAAACAAAATTTCTTGGAAAAAAATTGCGGAGAAACTTGCCACTGAAATCATAGCTATTTGAACTAAATCCATTTTTCAAGTTTGGTTTGAATTGATCAAGTATTTCATCATGAAAAAAAATTTTCAAGTGCCCGCCACTTGAAAAAAAAATGTCGGAGCAAGCTGCCCAGCAAACTCATCCAAGGTATTTGAAGCATAAATTTAATGACCAATTTTGGTTCGAATCAATGCAGTATTTAAAAAGTTATTGTTATGACAAATTATCAAGGGGCAGTCTAAGTGGCTTGTAACTTAGAAACAAAATGGCGGAACAACTTGCCCAGCGAAATCATCCAAGATATTTCTATAAGTTCACTGTTACACTTCAGTTCAAACTAATTTAATATTTCAAAAATTATGCTGATATGAAATTTTTTAATGGCACCGTGATTTAAAGTGGCCACCACATGGAAATAAAAAAGCGGATTGAGATGCCCAGCAAACATGTCTGATACATTTGAATGTTAAATCCACTACCCAAATTCTATACGAACTTATTCAGTATTACAAAAGTTATAGTAAAAAATTTTCAAGTGGCTGCCCCTTTGAAATAAAATGACGAAGAAAGTAACCAAGCGAACTTATTCAAGATGTTTGAGTCGTACGTTCCCTATCTAACATTGATTTGAATCGGTTCAGTAATTTAAGAGTTATCGTGCTCGCACATTTTCAAGTGGCAGCCTGATTTCAAGCGGACGCAACTTGGGAAAAAAAATGTCTGAACAAGTTGCCCAGTGAACTCCTCCAAGATGATAAGTTCTCTGTCCAACTTTGGTTCGAATTGAATCAAAATTTACAAAGTTATCATGATTATAAATTTTAAAGTGGTAGAGAGATTTCGAGTTGTCTCGCTTAGTTTATAACTTCCGCACTTAGTTAAAAATGGCAGATAAAGTTCATTAATAAACTTGGTTGAGATCTTCATATCGAAATTTAAGAAAATCCGATCCTAAATACGCTTTTTACAACGTGAATTTGAAATTTTCAAGTATCCTCCACTTAAAAATAAAATGGCTGAGTAACTTGGTTAACAAACTCATTCAAGATATTTACAGATAAATTGACTTCCCAAATTTAGTTCGATTTGGAGTATTATTTCGGAAGTTATCGTGATTATAAATTTTCAAGTGGTAGCCCGATTTCAAAGTGGGTCCGCTTAGTTTAAGATATCTGCCACTTTGTTAAAAATGGCGGAAAAGTTCATAAATAAATTTGATTGAGACTCTTATGTGGTCTATGTATACATGAAAATTCAAACAAATTCAGAATACGCTTTTAACACTGTTTATCTGAAATTTTCAAATAGTCCCCACTTGAAGACAAAATGGCAGAGCAACTTGGTTAACAATCTCATCCAAGATATTTATAAGATAAGTTTACTATCCAAATTTGGTTCGATTTGGAGTATTATTTCGGATGTTATCGTGATTTTAAATTTTCAAGTGGTAGCCTTATTTCAAAGTGGGTCCGCTTAATTTAATATATTCATCACTATTTTAAAAATGGCGGATAAAGCTCATTAATAAACTTGGTTAAGACCCTAATGAGGTCCGAATTTACATCAAAATTGAAGAAAATCCGACCTGAAATACGTTTTTTACAATGTTGATTTGAAATTAAGTGGCTGCCTCTTGAAAACTTAAATGCGGAGTAACTTGATTAACGAACTCGTCCAAGATATTTATAAGATAAATTCGCTGTCCAAATTTGGTTCGATTTGGAGTATTATTTCGGTAGTTATCGTGATGACAAAATTTTCATTATATACACGCAGTGAATTAGAAACCTATAAGGGTTTCTACAAATGCTCACTGGCGGCGAAAGTATGCAAAACCTGTTACAAATCTTTGGGGGATGTTATGCTTGGTATCAACTGAACATATTGACAGATTAAGTGCATCACTCAATGTTACATTTTTACTCCGAAGTTAACGGATTTTTTGTGCTCGATTATGCAGCCAAATATCGCGGCAGGATCGTTCGAAATTGGTTCAGTAAACATCAGTCTGACTTCTAACAGTTTCCCTAGATGCCGCAAAGCCCGGATCTTAATCCAATAGAAAATGTATGGGATATGTTTGAAAGGAACATCCGTCAGCAATCTCCTCTTCCATCCATTTCACAGGATCTTAAAAGTCTGTGTAGCTAATGTAAGGTAAACTCTGGAGATAAATGCACCCCAGAAGCTTGTAGAATCGCTGCCCACACGAATACTGGCTGTTATTCATGCAAAAGAAGGTCCAATAAGATATTAACTTAAAGGTTTATATTTCATTGTCCAGTGTGTGTATATGCATACACACACTGATATATATACAGATAAACGAAGTGATTAGAACGGGTCGATTTTTAAAGAAATGAACATAAAGATCACAAGAATGTGATTAAGACATTTCCTACAAACTGCATTCGCTAAAATATACTACTGCGAGGTGTGGCTATTAAATAACGAGACTATTGCTGTAAAACATTTCATTTTAAATTTATACATATTTATTTATTATCACTTTCAATATACACCCCTCCTGTATTCCTACAACGCTCTATGCGAATTTTCCATTGTTCGAAACAGTGCTGGGAATCTTGTTCTGTGAGCTCCTGCATGAGGCGTTCCGCTTTTTCTTTCACAGCTTCAACTGACTTAAACTTTGCTCCTTTTTATGCATATTTGACTTTGGAGAACAGATAAAAGTCACATGGGGCTAGGTCAGGCGAATAAGGCGAATGGTCTAAAACTGGGATGTTGTACTTGGTTAGAAACGTCTTGACAGACAATGCAGCGTGAGCCGGCGCGTTCTCTTGATAGAGAGAACCCATGACTTGTTCTTCCACAATTCGGGTCGTTTTTTTTCCTTTCTCTTTCACGGAGTTGAGCAAGCACCTCAAGATAGTAATGTTGATTAACAGTCTGACCTTCAGGAACCCAGTGAAGGTACACAATCCCACGAATGACGAAAAAAGGGCGACCCGGGTGGTCGTCATCTCTAATGTCTTCTCGGCCATCTGAGAAACGCTTGAACCACTCAAAAACTCGCGCACGTGATAAACATTTATCGCCATACACTTATTTTAACAAAAGATAAGTTTCACCAGCGGTTTTATCAAGTTTCAAGTGAAATTTCACGACTATTCGTTGCTCTACTTTTACACTTATCATGTTTTCGGCAAAACAAAACAAACACCTCTTACACAAACGAAGGTTACGGCCAGACTGATTTCTCTACAAACGCGGGAGGCACTGCAATTGAAAGAGAAGGCTTTACGCTGCACAGCTGTCGGTCGTTCGGATTTGGTGCTTGTGTAGTTCATCTGTAGCAGCAATAGTCTCGTTATTTAATAGCCACACCTCGTATATCGTAGATTCAGTTATAAAAGGATCTCATTTTTAAACTTAATCCAATTTTTAATATATATGTTTGGATTCCAGTTGAAAATTTAGTATCTTACTAAAAATTTTCTCATCATTATTATACAGACTCTTATAGTACAGTGCACTATTTTTTGCATATGGAACATGAATGTTTGACTATCTGGTTGTTTGATGTTAGAATTTAAGGCCGATTGACCAATGCTCTTAGGCTTTTAAGTGGAATGCCCTCCGTAGGGGTCTTTTAGCCCGTTTTTATGCGAGTTTTGGAGAAAACCACGGAAAACACCCAATGGCTAGGTTGGTGAGCGCAACTTGGTATATTTGACTATGTAATATAAAAGGTGAACTTATCTCCCGTAATTTTCATTCGAAGCAGATTATAAGACTAATAAGAAACAAAACAAGAATCACCTAAAACTGTTTTTTTCGCTTTTCGATAAAGTTATGGAAAACTGATACAGTAATGAATCAGTACTTTTTAATCAGAACAGATCAAACTAAACTCTGTACACGCTAGAATTTTACACGCTGAAAGAAATCTGAAAAAAATATATTTAAAGATTGGTTATAATCTGCGCACAATAAAGTAACATAATTTATACGTGCGAAAATGCTGTATTTATTACACATGTTTGTCAGACTTAAAATTATGTAAAACGAAATTTAATTCTAATACCGCTTAATATATTCCTCAAATTTATCTATTTCTCTAGTAGCAAGTTTACAGTAAGATTCCATAATATTTTATATTCTTTAATATGAAAGGGCGTTATCTTTCATGGTTTTATTTGAACTAGTTTTTTATATTGTAAGACAAAAGAAAACCGGACGTTGGGTATTCAAATATGGAGAAAGATTAAGTTAGCAATGCTTTTTACAATGTAAAATAACTATTAATGTTTAAATAACTATGATGTAATATTTTATCAACAAATAAACAGCCTTCTTTGAATTATTCAGGTAAATTCCGTCTGTAATTTACCTTCTGCTACTATTGTCATAATGAATTATCAATACGTCTGTAACATTAATTATTACACAATTATTAATCCGAACATTGAATGGCCACTTGTAAACGATCGTTTGCAAACACCTGGCATTTAAGTTCTACATGATTTGGTAATTATATATCCGTTGGTATTGCTCATTATCGAAATTTTAGTATAATATTGAATAACGAAGTAAAAATGGAATGCATAATAATATACCCTATAAAACATGCTTATAGGATTTAGAGGGCATTATTGTCCTTATGATAATATTGAAGAATGTGGTAGTTTCACCTGTTTCAATCATTTTAAAAGTGATGTACTTTTAAAACGATGTTATTAAACTAGGTATTTATTTGACTTATAATGCAAATGATTTCAAAATATTGCAAATGAAATTCATATAAATGACAGTTATTCACATTCTGAAAAGAAATTACCATATATTATACATATACCAGTTTTGTCGACATTTTACATTATTTCTAGGTGTTTTAATGTTTTTATAGATACTGCGTGTTTTAAAAGCAAAGTAAGAAATATGAGAATTTTTTTTTCAGGCATAGTATATCCCTATACATTGTATAAAGTGTCAAATCTTATTTAAGAAAAGTATTTAAAAGGTCGTGATAAGGTTATTCAAAAACATCCATTATTGTGATATACAAATGTTATTTTCCAAAAATAATCAAAGAACACCATTAAAGAAACATATTTAAATTCTAGATGCATAGAAAAATGCAAGTAGTAGAAAACGAACTTTATGACAAAGGAAATTTTCTTATGAAACAAGACAAACTTTTATATAAAACATAAAAAATAATCTAGCAGCTGTAACAGGATAGTCTTGAATAATATTCATTTCGTTTTGCTCAAAGGCATTTTATTTTTTACGCATGCACTTTAAGATTTCTTTGCGAAATCGAAACTGGGCAGAAAGGATTTCCGTGGTCAAGAATATCGTCAATTATAAAAGAGTTCTGGGGGGAATGATGCAAATTGGGATATTACATATAGCTCTTTTAAAATTTCTTTCAGAAGTTTCAAATTAGTAGAAACCTTTTTACGTAATATTAATAGTTTTATTTAATATATATATATTATTTGGTCACTTCTGTTATTTCTAACAGAGTCTCAGTACTAATATATATTTAACACGTGTGCTACGAAGGTTTTGTTTGCATCTGTACCGAGAAGACGATTTTCTAATCTATCATTGAAGAATACATAAACTGTTTTTGAAAAGAAAATTTCTAACAAATTTAGAAGAAAATAATATTTTAAGTAAGTTTTCTCATTTTCGTAATTACAAAATTCTCCGTAATGACTAATGAAATTTCGGAAGAGTTCCTGAAAATATATTTACCATTTACGAATTAGTAATACATCTTTATTGGATGATGCATCATTCTACATAAGCTTTTAAAATTAGAAGTGTTCATCTCTATTTATGTTTCCACTTAAAAAATAGAATTCAGCATAACATTGTGCAAATAAATATTTTAATTTAAACCTATATTTCCCTCTTCTAGTATGTAAATAAATAAACATTCAATTTATTCTAATAATTGCTGCAAAATACACATTTACAGAGCAATTTCAGGCGAAACATTTCATGTTATTCCACAAAATATAGCTTCGTAAAAATCAGGGCCCTTAATTAAAAATCTAAATAAAACTTGTTTCGGTTATATTTTGACAAAGTAACAGAAATACACTGAAAATAATTTACGATAAAAATGGTTGTTTCAGCAACTTTGATATCTTTGTTACGAAGGAAATGCATACTATACTTAAAAGCAGAATTTCATAAAATTATAAATATTAAAAATTTAATAGGAAAAATATTTTGATTAAATAGATAAAAACACGAATATTTCTATTAGCATTCTCGAAATTGAAATTCAATATTTCCGTTCATAAATATGTATAATAGGATTGTTTATTTCAAGAATGCCTTATTTTTCATCATTAAGGTGAACGTAGAAATTTAAGTTACAATTAGGTAGCTATTAAAATGAATTATTTTTTATTATATTATTTTTTTAGTATTGTTTTAAACATTTTTGTTTCATTTTATAAGTTTTATTTCACAAGAATTAAATTTGTTAACGAAACAATATTTATCTTTAAATGCAGATGTTAAAATTTTATTTAATAACTAGAAATTTATTCCATGTTTCTTTTTAAACGTATATTTTGTATCAGATATGCACTAAAGAAATATAGATTGGAAAAAAAGAGAAAAAAAAGGTGAAATTTTCAACTTTATTTTTTTAATTTGTTTAGATTTTACCTAGAAAGATTTTAGCTGACAGGAATGGATATAGGATATAATGGAGAAAATATTTACTTTAGAAATATATTACTTTATTAATATAACCCTAATTATCATTACAAATTATCTTTTCACGTTTTAAACTTTTTTTTTTTTTCTTTTTTTTTTTTTTTTTTTTAGGTTTTACAAGCATAGATTGTCAGTTTTTCAAACAGGAAAACTTATTTTAAGCACTGATATTTTCAGAATTACAAACCTATATATATATATATATATATATATATATATATATATATATATTTATTATTTATTTATTATTTTCAGTAGGAATATTTTTAGTTTTACAAACAAATATTTCCATTACCTATTCGATCCTTTACCATTAAGAGAATGACGTACGTTTTAATTTGCTTAAATTAATTATTGTTTTAGATTTATAAATATTTGAATGCACATGCATTGAAATACAATTATATAAAGCACATTAAACCTTCTCGAAAGCTGTTTTATTTTATTAAAATAAATTTCAAAATTATAACTTTAAAAAAATTTAAATTTGCCTTGCAAATTTTAATTTTTCCTCTATTTTTAATTGCTATTGTTTAACAAAATATTCTTAATATATTCTCTATAAATAAACATAAGCGTTAATTTTTTTTTAATGATTTGTACAGTAATTTATAACTTTTAAAATGCAATTTGTAAAATCATCCTTTACCACCAAGCTTACTTTAGTAAGCAACTAAATTTCAGCTGTGTCAATCCCAGATAACTTTCTTAATTTTCCCGAAATTCAACTAATATTTCATTTGAGTAACTTCTATGCATTCGAATACTTAAATAGGCAAATGCAAGTTATCATGTGCAGTTTAAAATTATTTCATAAAATTGGTCCTATTAAATCATGTAAATTTTTAGTTTCTGTTTCCATTCAATGATATTTATTACTATTTATTTTTGTCGTTAAAATACATTACAATTAGTTTAAAATTCTAAAAGATATATATATATATATATATGTAAAATCTTTTAAGAGAAAAACCTGAATATTTTCAGGAATAAACTTGCGTTTTTCTCATACAGATAAGCATAGATAGTGCAAGGAATCCTAATAAATAAATCCTAGAACTACAAGGATCTCCTGGAATTTTTTTTTCCAAAGTAAAGTCAAACAAAATTTAAGTTCTTCGATTGGTTTCAGGTTTCCAAATTATTTTCGCTGTCGAATCTTCAATGAAATTCAAAACTTTCATTGTACAGAATAGTCCATCTTCAAAGCTCTAAAAAAACTTATCAAGCATTTCTCTAAAAGATGGAGAAAATATCAAAAATTAAATGTCCAAATACTTTTTTACAAAATGTACACATCATTTAAGTAAAAATTGGAAATGGAAGCAGGAAAACAATCAGACGAGAAAAGTATAACTGATAATACGAAACATTGAGAGGGAGATATAATAAAATGGATAATATAAAACGTCAGAGGAGCCTCTCAACTTACTTTCATTTTACCTGTTAAAATACAATTTTTAATTGAAATCGAAATGTGTTAAAACCCCCACAAAAGAACTTTTTCATAAAATATTTCTTAATTGAATCAATATGCCAATTTGTTAAAAAAAAAGATATTTAAAGAAAACTGATGTTTTAAATACTTTTGAAAATAATTGAAAATTCATTTTTTTTTCCCCTTTTTTTTTTTTTTTTTTTTTTTTTTTTACGAAATTAATTAAGCACCGGTCTTCTGTAGTTGGGTTTATTGATTATTTTTACTTTCCGAACACTATAGTGAGGAAAGTATTGTAATCATGTCAAAAATCCGAATTCGAGATTTTGATGTTTCTATACGTTTTGAGGTCCCCTGAGTCCATTTTCACTATTTTTACGATGATGTATGTGCGTATGTGTGTATGTGTGTATGTCTGTGAGTGAACACGCTAGCGTCTAAACGCTTTGTTCGATTAACCTGAAAGTTGGTACGCATATTGTAAGTCACCATAGTACGAACCCTATAGATTTTGGTGAATCTAGCACTTATAGTTTTTTTACAGGGACACAAAGAAAAATTCTTTATCATTATGCCTATGGGGCCAAATTTTTAAAAGTGTGATAGCGTCTAAACACCTCATTAATCTGAGCAAAAAATTTGTACACATGTTATAGATCACAGTTGAACTAACTGTATAGATTTTGGTGAATCTAGCACTTACAGTTTTTTTACAGGGACACAAAGAAAAATTCTTTATCATTATGGCCTATGGGACTAAATTTTTAAAAGTACGATAGCATCTAAACGCCTTATTGAATTGAGCTGAAAATTTATATGAGTATTATAAATCACTGTTGCACTAACTATAAGCATTCCGGTGAATCTAGCATTTATAGGTTTTTACAGGGACAAAACGAAAAATTCTTTATCATTATGATCTATGGGCTCAAAGTTCAGTAGCGTTAAATAAAACATCGTGTAATAGATGGAGAAAAACACTCAAACACTCTATTATGGTTTTCTCTATTTTGTTTGTTTAACAACTCCTCTTTTTTACTTTATCTACAAAACTGTTAATTACTCAATGTTCGGAAAGTCGAGTGGAGTCACTCCAGATTTTTTTTTTCTCGTCTCCATTAATTTTATAAATTTCATAACCTTTAAAAAAGGGTAACTTAATGTTGTTAATGAATATTAAATTAGTACAGAGACAATAATAAAGAATTTTAAAAATAAGTTCAAGTTTATTTTATATAGAATTTTAGCTACACTTTTTCATCTCTTTCGTTTCATTTCTTAATTCTATTGAATCAGAAAATATTTTATGTCATCATCAATTTCAACCTTTATCAATCCGCTGCAGGATAAAGGCCTTTACGACGTGATCCCAATCTTCTCTGTTTTGTGCAATTCTTCTCTATTCTACTCTTCCGAACTTCACTAATTTATCTCTCGAAAGACGCTGGGGCCTCTGCCTCGGTATTTTCTTATATCTCGGCATGTAAATAAATTATTCATTCTATACATACTTTTTTATACAAAAAACACGCTTGTAAGCATCTCATTAATGTAGGTTAATTTTATTTTGTTTAATGCAGTGCAACCATGTTAAAATGTGTTTAAACGAAATTCTGCCAATAAGCCGCAATGATAAGGAAACATTCGATGTGTCTCTGTTGACGAACTATAAATAATATAATGGCAAAAACTATACGGCTATTTCTGTATAGCGCCTGAATATGCGTACCAATTTGCAGGTCAATCGGATGATTTTAGCGGCCGCTATCACAGTACAGATAAATTTTGTCCATAGGCCATAATGATAAGAAAAACTTTGGTACGTTCCTGTAAACGAACTACAAATAGAATACACACCCCAAACTATTCATCTAATTATGCGTGTCTTATGAACATGTGTACCCAGTTTCAAGTCAATAGGGTGATTTTTGCTCCCGCTATTGCGAGAAAACCACACAGACAGAACCTTTACAAAATCTCTATCAGTGTGCACATGAGACACTACACTACTGACGTTTCGGCAATAATTTACCCAAAATTCTTTTTGATATTTATCTTAGACCTGTCTTTCTTCTGGCTTGTTTTTAAGAAAAATAAACAGTTGTAATTAGATACATCCTAAAAATTCCCTATATTTTCTATTGTTGCCTTTTTGGATATTCACATTCCTCATTCCAACAAGATCGTGAATGTTTAGTGAAAGCGACAGAAGATTTTAGAATTGAAGTTTAACGATACATTGGCTGATATGAGTAACTGTTTCATGGATATCGTCTTCGATAACGCTTGGAGGAAAAGTTCAATTGTTTTCGCCATAGAAGTAATGAGATTTACTAAGAACAATTTGAATAAAATTATGGAATCATAAAAGAAATGTAAAACTGTCACTATTATGTAAATGCCCTTAAAAAAAAGTGCATTAAAAAAGAATAGGTTATCAGACGGCAAGACCTACTGCATGAAAAGTTATTGAAGACTCATAAAAATAAGTGTTGTCTCTACTTAAAATGTGAGTAAATAGTTATTTGTGATAATTTCGATAATTTGGACTCTGTGGTCTATGCCAAAGTTTTCCCAAAATGAGTCATGCTCATTTATATCACCAATAATTAAAAAAAAAGAGAGTCGGAAACTGCAGAATAAGGTTGTTGAGGTTAAGTTCGTTTATCGAAATATTTGGTTGTAAATAGATAGTGCCTATTACAATTTGCAAAGGAAATTATACTGGATTACAATCGCTTTTAAGTATGAATTTAACGGAATATTAATGTACGGAACCTTATTGGAAATCGGATGAGTTACACCACTTGAAGTTCTGTCATACTGAAAGTTATTTCTGAAACACTTATATCCTCGAATATTGATACTATCGTTTTGCTTCAGTTTGGAGAGCAAAACAGATTGGTTGTTGATCATAAATAACATCTTAATTATCATCGCGTTTGTTTTTAAAACATTGTACTTCCAGGAAAGGATATCAATCGTGTTCACACACACACACACATATATATATATATATAGATAGATAGATAGATAGATAAATCGTCCTGCCCGGAAGCAGTAGACATGCTTACTTCGTCAGAGGGACGTAAAGAAATGTAGCCTTTTTTGTTTGATTTAGTTTTTTTTTTTTTTTTACTTTCCGAACAAGTGTTCGTTAGTGAGGAAAGTATTGTAATCATGTTAAAAATCCGAATTTGAGATTTTGATGTTTCTATACGTTTCGAGGTCCCCTGAGTCTGTTTTCACTATTTTTACGATGATGTATGCATGTATGTGTGTGTGCATGTCTGTGAGTGAACACGCTAGCGTCTAAACGCTTCGCTCGAATAAGCTGAAAGTTGGTACGTATATTGTAAGACCCCATAGTACGAACCCTATTGATTTTGGTGAATCTAGCACATAGTTTTTTTACAGGGTCATCATGAAAATTTCCTTATTATAGCCTATGGGGCCAATTTTTTTTTTAAAGAAAAGTATAATAGCGTCTAAACGCCTTATTTATCTGAGCAAAAAAATTGTACACATGTTAAAGGTCACAGCTGCACCAACTGTATAGATTTTGGTAAATTTAGCACTTAGTTTTTTTACAGGGACACAAAGAAAAATTCTTTATCATTGTGGCCTATGAGGCCAAATTTTTAAAAGTGCGATAGCGTCTAAACGCCTTATTAATCTGAGCAAATAATTTGTTGTACATATGTTATAGGTCACAGCTGCACCAACGGTACAGATTTTGGTGAATTTAACACTTACAGTTTTTTTACAGGGATACAGAGAAAAATTCTTTATCATGATGGCCTACGGGACCAAATTTTTAAAAGTACGATAACATTTAGACACCTTATTCAATTGATCTGAAAATTTATATGAATATTATAAATCACTGTTGCACTAACTATAAGCATTTTGGTGAATCTAACATTTATAGGTTTTTACAGGGACACAACGAAAAATTCTTTATCATTATGATCTATTGGTTCAAAGTTCATTAGCGTTAAATAAAACATCGTGTAATATATGGAGAAAAATACTCAAACACTCTATTATAGTTTTCTCTCTTTTATTTGTTTAACAATTCCTCTTTCTTTACTTTATCTACAAAACTGCTAATTACTCAATGTTTGGAAAGTCGAGTGGAGTCACTCCAGATTTTTTTTTTTTTTTTTTTTTTTTTACAATTGTTGGGAGTTTGATTAATGTTCTTTTCTTTTGCAATGAACTGTTATGGGAAGTTTTTTTTTTTTCTACAGGAGTAGAATTAGGGCTTTTTGAAGTACTTTTAGAACATTTATAATTTGTGAGCTCTATTTTTTGAGAATGCAGGTCTGTCTGAATAGGGAATTTGAATGCATTCTGCTTGTGACCTTAGGTTATCTTAAACTTTGTTAAACGTTAACATTAAAAATTATAAAAAAATAAATTAGGCATCTCACAAAAATTGACGTTATCATAACTTTAAAAATTTTCCAGACACTGATAAAGGGCTAACGTATTTCATGATTCTAATACATGTTGTTCTAAACGAATTAATATTTTTATTTTTAAAACCAAAAGATTTTTTTTTTTTTTTAATGAGCTATTATGAAGTTTTAATTATAAAAAATGTACGAGTTCATTCTTCTTTTTGACAGGGAAATAAATGCATTTATTTAAACGTGAACAATAATAAATTGTAAAAAAAAAATAAATTATGCATCTCACAAAAATTGATGTCATTGTCCCTTTAAAAATTTTATACACATTACTAAAATGCGAATGTAATTCTATATCTATGATTCAACAGAAAAAAAAAAAATCTTATAATTATTAATTTATCAGTTTCTTTGTGCTTCATGAAAAATTGTATCCGATGGAGAAAATATGCTTTGAATGTTTGCTCCTCATTTGTATTAAGCCTTTCTAACACTTTCAAATAATGTTTAAAAGTAATTATGAATTCATTTAGTCTATGTTTTAGTCTTTTTGTCCAGCAGTTTTCAATTGTAGCCCTTAATATACCCGAATATATTTTTGTAACCAAAATATTGTTTTAGTATATTAACCGTAAAATGATGATTTCGTTATGATTTCTGCCATAGAAATTTACTTAAATATGATTTATAGAGATGTCGCATAAATTTCAATTAACTGGCATTTATTTATTTATTTTTAATTTAATTTAATTAATTAATTAATTTTTATTTATTTATTTATTTATTTTTTTTTTTTGGGGGGGGGGGGGGGGACTTACCCACAATCCAGTTGTACAGGGCATATTAAAGCCATTTTTAATAGAGAACATCCCCTAGTGAACTTGAATAACATATATCATTCTGAAGAAAATCCTAATAGCATATTTAAGGATAACGGAAAGGTAGACAGACAGTCAGATATATAGATAAACTAATTTAAATTATATTAACTTTTAAACAATGTTAGAAAGAGTTAAAATATGTAATTCCACCCATTTCCTTATGTAGTCCTTAATATATCTGAATATTTCTATGCGGCCCTGTAAATTTTAATGTTTTCTGTACTATATACTATAGAAAGCATTCTTTTGTCCATAAGAATAACATTTTAATTTCATTAAGATTTGCGTAAAGTATAGGAAATAAATTATAGTTTATGGAAATATCTCTCTTAGAAAGCAATGCGTTGGGATACTTTCGGGTGTCTATGTATACACATCAGCAATGACATTTACTCCACTTTCAATCGCGAACATCTGATAGTGAACATTAATAACATACAAATTTCAGAAATTTCTCCAATACTTACAGGAGGTAGAACGCGGTCAAACAGAAAGCATAAACACTTTTTAACTTTGCTGGAAAGTGTTAAAGAAACAACATATTTTTCATAAATTTCCTTTTTTCTTTAAAGACATAGTTTAAAAAAAAAATATATATATATATCATTTTATAATTTATATTATTTTACTATTCACAAATTTATCACTTACCAGATAAAGAAAAATTAAAATTATATTTAAAAAAAAAAAAAAAAAAAGTATATTTCACAAATTTAAAATTATATCAAATTATTATATCAATTATTTCACAAATTTAAAATTATATTAAATTATTATATCAATTATTTCACAAATTTAAAATTATGCTCAGCTAACAAATTTAATGTTAAAAATATGAGTTAATTTACTTTTGGAGATGTCAATCGAATAATATCAATTTAGATACAGATGGAATTAAAGGAAGTTGTTATGAGAGAATGTAGATGAAGCCTCAAATTATGTAATGAGATAGTATGGAAATTCAGGATGTCTGTGCAATTTGAAAAATATCTGCATCTGACAAAACAATTATAAAATCCATATTTTCTTCATCGGTGACATATTCATAAGGTAGAAGAAGATATTACGAATTATTTATTCTAAGATTTTTTTTTTTTTTTAAATAAAATAAAATTTATCTGCATAGTTAATTAATACTTCTATAATATTATGTATTATCCTTTTTATTATTATTATTATTTTAATTTCATTATAACTCAATATTACTAAGGTCTTTTTACTTTCTTCTATATGTAATATAGAGAAAGTATTGGATTCGCGAAAATTTTCGACCTCCGTTTTTTGACGGATCTACACGTTTTGGGATGTCCTGAACACGAATTGATAGTTTTTAAAAAATGTCTGTCTGTGTGTCTGTCTGTCTGTCTGTGGTTTAGTGTTTTCACCGTATCTTACGAACCAATGAATGAAATTCAACCAAACTTGGTATATAGTTGGACCCTGGCGGGGCATTGTGCTGATTAGATTTTGGGATCAATAGCCCATCAGGTGGCGCTGTGATCGCATTTTATGTAAATTTTTAACATGGCAGTATAGGACAAATTTTCGTATTTTTCACCGTATCTCACGAACTAATGAATGAAATTCAACCAAACTTGGTATATAGTTGGAACCTGACAAGGCATGGTGCTGATTAGATTTGGGGATCAATCGTCCAGCAGGTGGCGCTGTGATCGCAAAATTTCGTATGTCACACCGTATCTCACGAACCGATGAATGAAATTGAACCAAACTTGGTGTATAGTTGGACCCTGACAAGGAAAGGGTCTGATTAGATTTTGGGATCAATCGCCCGGCAGATGGCGCTGTCATCGCATTTTATGTAAACTTTTAACATGGCAGCATAGGACAAAATTTCGTATAAATGTACATAATGAGCGTTATTTTAAACTTGTGATTGTAAAATTAATATGAATTATTGATAATAGTAGTAGTTAACTACGAAAAAAATTTTGTGCATGTGGGGGCACCGGTTCCCCCCCTGGGGGGGAATTACCCCCCCGGGGGGTAAATTTTCAAGATGGGTATCTTTCGAAAGATCTCGTCAATACCTTTAAAACGAATGGTTGAACTATAAATCTGTGACAATTTGAAACAAAGTTATCGATTTTTTTACTTTTAACAAAAAAAAAAACTTAGAAAAAAAAAATCGTATTTTTTTTTTTTTAAAGAAACTTAACCAAACTTGGTATTTAGTTGGTCCCCGACATAAACTGGTCCTGATTACATTTAGGGATCAATAGCTCAACAGGTGGCGCTGTGATCGCATTTTTTCTAAATTTTTAACATGGCAATATAGGACAAAATTTCGTATAAATGTACATAATGAGCGTTATTTTAAACTTGTGATTGTAAAATTAATATCAATTATTGATAATAGTAGTAGTTAACTACGAAAAAAATTTTGTGCATGTGGGGGCACCGGTTCCCCCCCTGGGGGGGAAGTATCCCCCGGGGGGGGGGGGTAAATTTTCAAGATGGGTATCTTTCGAAAGATCTCGTCAATAGCTTTAAAACGAATGGTTGAACTATAAATCTGTGATAATTTAAAACAAAGTTATCGATTTTTTTTACTTTTAACAAAAAAAAAAAAAAAAAAAAAAAAAAAAAAGAAAAAAAAAAACTTAGAGAAAAAAAATCATATTTTTTTTTTTTAATATTGTTACTGGTTGAATATGTATTACTTTTAACAAAAAAAAAAATTAGAAAAAAATCGTAATTTTTTTTTTTTTTTTTAATATTGTTACTGATTGAATATGTATATAGGAAAATATAGAAGAAAGTCTTGTGGTGGCCACAACATACTAGTTTTTTTTCATTTGTGGAATTCATCGTCAAATTTTTAAGATCAATAATATATACATGTGATTTTGTTTATTTTAGGTTATATACACTGCATAAAAAAAGTAGACGGACACTTCTTTGCAATTTTTTAAAACCCCGTCTTTGTTTAATAGGAAATACCAATTAAAATTCTTTAACATGTTTATACTTATCAATCTTCATATTTTTGACAGACAAATAAAAATATTCAATTATTTATAATTTTAACGTAGGAAAATGCAGAAAAGAGAAAATATATACATTTGCACAATATTTATTTTAAAAAAAAGTAGACGGACACTAGTCAAAAACTGCAATTATCTAAGTGGATGTTTCTTGCGGAATACCAGTTTTGCATGTACATGTACATTTGGCATTTTGCCAATTGCTAACGTGCTTGACAAGATGGTTTTACGTAGTTAAATTTCTTGGAGATGAATGCGCCATGCCACGAGGAATTCCTCTAACTGATTACCAGAAAGGACAGATTATAGAGCTAAAAGGTGTTAATAAAGGAGTCAGAGAAATTAGTAGGCTACTTCTAATAAGCAAAAGTAGCATCAGCGATTTTCTACGTGCTCCTGAAGTCCATGGCGTAAAGAAAAAAAGTGGCCGCCCAAAGAAACTTTCGCTTAGAGACCAAAGAAAAAATTTTACTGAGCTGAAAAAAACTGGAGCATCAATTCCCAGAGTTCGAATAAGCACAGGAATTACTAAAGTAACTTCTCAGACAATTTATAACAACATTAAGCACTCAGAGCTCTTTCAATATAAGAAGAGAAAACATCATCCATGCTGGAAGGATCACCACGTGACAAAACGCCTATAGTGGGCTCAAAACTATATGTCTTGGACTACAGAATGGATATCTGTAGTTTTTTCAGATGAGAAAAAATTTAATTGATACGGCCCAGATGGATATCAATATTATTGGCACAGTTTGAAGAATGAAGACGAAGTGTGCTCTACTCGGCAAGTTGGTGGTGATGGCGTGATGGTGTGGCTAGCTGTTGGCTATGATGAAAGGACAAATTTAGTGTTCCTAAGTTAGAAGCAGACTCACAAAGATTATATTGAAACTCTAAGTAGTGAACTTATGCCACTTGCGTGTGATCTTGGAGGAGAAATTGGATTTTCCAACACGATGGAGTGCCAATAGACACCTCTAACAACGTTAAAAAATGGTTTCATGAGAACAACTTCAATGATTTACCCTGGCCAGCCAAAAGTCCGGATGTGAATCTGTAGAAAACATTTGGGCTATACTTGTTCATAAAATTTATGAGGGTGGACGCCAGTATGAATCAATTCACCAGCTCAAAGAAGCTCTTACAAACATTTCGGAAATTTTCTGTCAAAAAAAGGTTCAGAATCTCATTGATTCGATGCCTAACAGAGTATACGAACATATTAAAGCAAATTGGATACGAAACATTTACTAAAAATGCTTTATTTTAGAGATACAAGATGTGTCCGTCTACTTTTTTTTAAGAAAAATTACAGTGCAAATATGTCCTATTTTTGTTTTCTGAAATTTTCCACTACATAATTCAAAAGGATTGAATCTATATCCAAAAGATAATAATATATGGGTGTCTCAAGAATATAATTATATTAGAGAAATGAACCTCATATCTCTAATTAAAGAATTAAACGGCTTTAAAGTATTACAAGTAATTGTCCGTCTACTTTATTTATGCAGTGTATATATATATAAGCTAATATAATAAAGCTGTATCTTTCGATAATTACTTATTTATGTGAAGTTTAACTCAATTAACGAATTTGTTCTATCATTATATTAATGCATTTTAATAAGATACTTTTTTTTTCGTTTTAAAAATTAAAAGTTAGATACAGGTTTAACTTGTTCACATACTGTTTTTACATTGTTTCAGTTTTTTCTCAGTATCTGAAATTTTCTTGATTTAAATCAGGAACTTTCAAAGCAGATACATTAAAAGCATTTCAGTCTTTGCGAAATTTATCATAAACTATCTTTAAATGCAAAGTATTTATTTAAAAGGCCAAATTCAAACAAAATTCACACTACTTTTGTTGTCGAAATATTTTTATTTTAGATTTTATTTAAAGAATGCTGAATTATTTAATTAAAAAAAATATATATATATATATTAATATCGTTTTGACTATAAGTTTTTTTTTTTTTTTTTTTTTTTTTTTTTTACAAAATTTGCTTTCTACTTCATAAAAAAAAATACATTTTACATTATCACGTTAGCTACAGTAATATCATTTCTTATGAAAGAAAGAAAGAATTGATATACAATAAATATTTAAACTTTGAAACTTCTTCGCACACTTTAAAATCAAAACAAGCATTACCGGTTTTGAAAAAGGTGTAGTCTTTCTTCTTCATGTGCAAAAATACGTGCTACCAAGGAATGCTTTGCTTTTGCGTCCAATGCAGTAGCACGTGATTTTGCCCCTGAAAAGGAATTGTAGAAGTTTAAAAGTATAAATATTACTTATTATTTTAACAAATTAAACTTCTTATTAGTAAATCTAAATTTCAAACGATTAATTTGTGTAAAATCAAAGCTTTTTTTTTTTAATTATTCAAAATATCTTCACTTTTATTAAGTATACTTAGCAAATTTTTGCCAAACTCTTAACACGTTTGAATTAAGCATAATTATGATTAATAATGAAAGTGATTAAATAAATGTTGCACTTGGAATTAAAACAAGAAAAAAAAAAAATCCAGATTTTATCGTTTTTTGAAATGAATTAATTATTCACCAAAGTTTGCTGAAATCATAAGAAACGAAAAAAGGCACTTTAAAAAAAGTTTGTTCTTATATTTCATTCCCTGGAAGTAAATTAATTTTTACATAATAATCTCTAGGATCTCTACTATATATATATATATATATTGCCTTATTTTATTCTATGAAGTTTGAAAAGTATCATTTTTCATGCTAAATGTAATTTCTGATGACACAAATTAAAAAAAAAAAAAAGTCTGAAGGAAGTTTTGTAAAAATTGGAATGAGTCCAAATATAACTTCTCTTTCCTCATGCAATCGATCTTTATGTAACTTTTCTATAATTTCTTTTAGAAAAAATGGATTATGTAAAATCTGTATCAAATGAACGTATGAGATTTTAACAAAAGATTTTTTTAAATGTCTCGCAGAGCGTAACATGTCATTATATATTTTTTTAATTTTTTAATTAACTACAGCATTTAACTTGCTATATTGGTTTATTATTAAATACGGAAGTTTGGATATGTGGGTTTTTATGGCATATATGAGTATAAATATCTCATAGAAAACAGTACTATTGTAAAAGTCAACGCGCCCAGCAAAAACTCTTACATTTCTTACGCACCCCCCCCCCCCCCAAAAAAAAAAAAAAAAAAGAGGATTGATATCAAAATTCGCCACCGCTATTAATTCCCGAGAACACAATGCCTTGCTAAATGAGGTCTGCGAATACCTCTGCATGTATCTTTCCAATAAATTTTAATTGCTTTCAACATTCCTTGTTAGCTGTGTTAATTTTTTGGATGCATTATAATGTTATAATTTAAAGTACTTTTATGGCGGGGTGCGTAAATAATATTTTACTCTTTAGTAACTATTTTTTTTATTAATTAAAACTGTTACATAGGGGACGCACCCCGCCGTAAATATACTTTAAATTATAACTTTATAATGCAGCCAAAAAAACTAACACAGCTAACAAGGTATGTTGAAAGCGATTAGGATTTATTACAAAAATATATGCAGAATTATTGGCAGATCTTCATTAAGCGAGGCATCGGGTTCGATGGAATTAATAGCGGAGGCGAATTTTGATGTTAATCCTTTCTTTGGCTGCGTAAGAAAGGTAAGGGTTTTTGCTGGGCGGAGTGACTTTCACAATAGTATTGTTTTTTATGATATATCATTTCTTTTTGCAGGTTATGTATGGAATTTATAAATATAATACATATGCATAATAGGTATAATATTTGTGTAATATATCTATAAAATTCGTGTGTGTTATGCATAGGTGTAAATATATTGTTTCAAATTTGTAAATAATACTAGTTATTTTTATGTAATTCTAAGGGGCTTGTGTGAGTGTTCTCATACATATGTCCTTTAAAAGTTTATTTATTTATTCAAATTTAATATATAACAAGAAGGAGGGATTAATAAAATAATAAAAAAAAATCTTTTTAAATTTATCTAATTCAATTAATTAATTATGTAGAATTTCCCTTTTAGTTAGAAATCAAAATTTGTGTTCTTTGTCCTTTTTGTTACAAACGCATTACTCTCATAATAAAATAAAGCAATTTTTATATCGGGGTTTTTGAAAGGTAGTGTTGTTTATACATTTCCCCGAATGGATTAAATCAATTTAGCTATTATTATTTATTTTGAGAGGGTAATTTAAAATTCGTATCAGCCTACTTCTAGCACAAGTAGTTATTAATAAAATAATAACTGTCATTTCAATTTATATTTATTACGCTAGTGTTTACATTAAATCAATTTAGCTATAATTATTTATTTTTGAGAGGGTAATTTAAAAAGTCGTTATCAACCTGTTTCTAGCTTATACAGCTATTAATAAAATAAAATAATCATTTCATTTAATGTTTATTACCCTTGAATGTTTACGCTAAAAACCTATTATTATTTCAAGCGGGTCATTATAATTCTAAAAATAGATATATAATGGATTTTTGACGACTCTGTGGCGTCTACAAAACCTCCCGTTTTAAGCACATTGAAGTCAAGGGCAATTGACGATGGTTTTCAATGTCAAATCGATTTAACGTTTGTAACGACTTTTTATATTCAAAATTTAGTATGAATATGTTAGAAGGACAAAGAAACTGTTTGGCACTCTTTTAGCTGTATTTTAAGGATGCCAATTTTTGGGGTTGCAATTTTAAGCTCTCTGTGGCTGCGAGATTTAGTGAAGCTTTACGATTTTGACGTTGTTAGAGTAAGACGTTTTGCTGTTACGTTCCTCCTCTCCTCCCCGTCTCAATTTCCGTATGAGATTCTTCATGTTCTCAACAATTGTTGAAATGTAGTATTTTGGAAATAATTGTTTTTCAAGAAGCTGTCAATAAATACAAGTTAATTTAACTCTGCCTGCTTACTTGTTCTGCAAAGGAAATTTTCTTTCAACAGTTTTTTTATGAACTTCTACACGGCCCGCACAGTCATGGACCTAGTTATTGCGGTGACGAAAAACTCCAGTATAGGGCTCATTCAGGTTATAAAATGTGAATTTTCTGCATTTCTAGCTTGTTTCAGCGTTGAAAAAAGCTCTTTTCTTTTAAAAACCTGCTTTATCAGGACACGTAATGAATTTGACAACTTATCGCTCTTTGAAGTCATTGAATGCAGCATTTAAACGGTAACGCGTTCACTCACTCAATTGCATATACATATTAATCGTATATTCATTCAGCTTCATGTATTTTATGTTATAGTGACTTAAAATATACATATTAAATTTGAATTCAGTGGAATGTAGCGTTTAGACGCTATCGTACTTTTTCACACCCATATACACACAAATTAGTACTATACTCATTAAGCTATTTCATGTGATGGTGATCTATAAAATATAACATATTCGAATGCAATCGAATTTAGAGTTTAGACGTTATAGCGTTCGCTCACATGCATGCATACACATAAATGCAGACATCACCGTAAAAAAAAAAAGAAAGAAAATGAATTCAGAAGATCTCCTAAACTTATTAAATGAACTTCAAATAATTTCAAACCATAAATCGTTACGTATAAGAATTCTATTTTGTATCCGTGTAAAGAAAAAATAAAAATATGTTCTACATCATTAAAATCTATGTAGTTGTGTGTCACCTGTAGCATAACTATCAAATTTCATTTGAATCAAAATGCAGCGTTTAGACGCTATCGTATTCACTCACACACGTACAAGCATACCTTCACCACTATCAAAAATGAAAAAGTAATTCGGGAGATCTCAAAACTCACACAAACACTAAAATATTAAATTTGATGTCTTCCATGATAGCAACACTTCTCTTAATTAATATATGATCGGAATTTAATTGCACGTTTTCTTCCACCATCCCTAATTTTTTTAGGTTAATGAATCGCTCTTTTATTTAATCCTTACTTTTGTTAAAAGAACGCATCATTTAAGCATGCATTCATTACGAAATTTGGCGATAGAAATCACTTAGCGAATTTTAATCCAATTTTTTATCGCTTGTTTTACTTATTAATAAACATGTTTCTTGTAAATATATATATATATGAAGAAGAAAAAAAGCCTTTAATTAATTTATTTCTATTAATTTTTATAAAAAAAAAAAAAAAAATGAAATAAATAAAGTAAAATAAATAGTATTTATTACTACTTAATGTCTCACAAAATGCCAAAATTAAATTTATCGAAATGAGCGATTGATGATTTCACGAAATTGCTGCGTTAAATATTAAAAAATTCGAAGTAACTACCTTGTAATTGACCAAAATATTTTTTGATTGCAAAAGGCACTAATACCGGCCAGAAGCAATGCCCATGCAAATTTTCAGCTCAATAGCTGCAGAACTCTAGGCTCTATGCCTGTCAAATTTAACAAGGAGAAGAAGAAAGTAACCGGCAAATTTCGGGTTTTCAAAATTGCATTACACAGGCCTCTTAATTCGGATCGGCATGCAAATTTGTATGTCTTGTCTTAAGGGCATGCTCAAGGCCTGAACAACAACAAAAAAAAAAAATTAAATAAATAAAATCATAGGTCTTGGAAACCAGGGAGCTGTGATATAGGTAGTCGATAAGTCCGAGATGCTATGTCGACATTATGTACACTTGTAGCGTTTCGCCATTTACTTTCCTACTTTGTTAACTTCATTTGTTTTAATGTTTGTTTTAGCTTGGAGAGCCAGAACGGTACTAAATTCCTAGATTAAAATTAATGTGGAAGATCTTTTAATCATTTTTCTGTTTTATACGTATTTTTCTATTGTGTGGTCATTTATCATACAAATAGTTTTAATAACTTTTAAACAAAATATTATATATAATACGAAATAGGGCTTCAACATCTAAGAGCTAGAAGTTTTGTTTTCAAAGCTTGCAGATAGGAAGTGCCGGATCTGATGCCAGATCACGCTCGTTGAATAATGCTTCGCAGATTCTTGTGGTTTTCTGCAAAACGTGCGTAAATACGAGCTTTGATCTCTTAAAAGTGCACCACGGATGTCATTACATTGAGGTCTAGGACCCACGGACAGTTAATCGGTCTTGAACCTACACTAACACTTTTGAAATAGGATCAAACAACCAGACTTATAATTCTGACAAAGAAATTTAATCTAAGAATAACCACGGAATAATCTGACTGACTTACCCGGAAAACGTTTTATTTTAAACTAGTTGGCCCTCGCTTAGTGGTTGATATTTTCAATCAACCATATTTCCAAATTTGCTACGCATTTGCTTATTAGTTCTCATGCTGGCGTATTTTGATTTAGAGATTATACAAAAATTTGCAATTGAAACAATTATAAATAATAACTTTCAATAAAATGTCATCAAATGTAAAACAAGGGGAGGAGGGATAAAGTAGTATAAAAAAATTTAAGTTTCTTGAAATTGAATTCTTTGAAATTTTTATATCTTATATAGATATATACGAATCACATGCTAATTTTATATTTAAGCAATTATTTATTCTAATTTATATATGTGTGTATGTATGTATATTTAATACAAAAATGTAAATTTGTAGATTAATTCTAATTAGCATGTTAAGTTAAAATGTTAGCAAATAATAAGAAAAAGAATATAATTTAATAACATATGTATAAAAAATCTAGTTAGAACCAATATTTATATTAAATATATATATATATATATATATATATATATATATATATATATATTAAATATTAGCAAGAATAAAGTAAAATGTTGAAGAAAAAATGCCATAGAATGTCGAGAGGTTTTCACCCTCGAGGCTATAAATTTCCGTTGTACTCCTTTTCCGTTTATTTATTTATTTATTGAGATTTCTATCCCACAGAATCATTTTTATTTTTCTGTTCGTTTCCGAAAGTAAAATAAATTCAGAAGAAAAATTACTGTGAAATTCCTGAAAGTCACATAAATTTGTACTTTTAAAAGGAAAACGTAAATATTTTAATAAACTTGAAAAATAAAATCCTTTGTATAATACTTTTATAAATGCACTACATTATTTGCATTTGAATTAATATTTATAAATTAGATTTCTATAATGAAAAATAATAATTTTAGTTATATATGCATAAGCATATTTATTTTTCAACAATAAATAAATAATACTTAGCCCACAAAATTAAAACGTAAAAGTACACTAAAAACATCTAAACTTTTGATTTATAGTAGAAGGGTATTATTTGCAATTGAAAATATATTGTTAAGTTATCCCACAATAACGCTAATCCCCATGCTTAATATTTATCAAAGCTTGCATAATAAACAACGTAATAATCACTTCAGTTTTTTTTTTTTTTTTTTTTTTTTTTAACTTTAAATTTTTACTTTTGTTTATCATTATTGTTATTGAATTCCGTTTATTTATATTTTTATTAATAAAATAGGCTTTCCATTTATTATTTCTGAGAAGTAAAATTAGGTTTAATGCGAGATAAAAACTACTATCCAATAAATCAAATCAAATCAAAGAGAAATACAATCTCGGTAAAAAAAAAAAAAAAAAAAAAAAAGGTTTATGCGAGTCACTTAACCATAGAATTAAGTAAAGAAAAATAAAAAAAATGACAAAAACAGACAAACCAGGACCACGATAAGCTTTACGAGTGAAGAAAAATAGGAAGTCATTTTTATGGGACAGTTGATTTTTAAGAGAAATAAAAATCACTGTTTGAAATTAAATCTGCATTCAAGTTTTTGCTCTGACAGATAAAAACAACATTTAAATATGAAATTACTTTTAAACAAATGTTTAAAAAGACGGCAAAAATTAGATTCTAATGCTACTTTACATATTTTCATAAATATTTAAAAAATACATATCTAATTAAATAAATTTAATAATTATATAGAACTTTAAAACGAAATATTAATATTACTGCTTGATTAGACCCTTATTATTTACATGTATATATATAATTACGCATATTTATATATTTTTTTAGCCATTATAATTTAAAAAATAATTTATTAAAATACATGTAATCTTATAATACACATTTTTTTTATTATTATTCTTAAGAAATCTTATCACATACCAGATAAATAAAATAAAAAAAATAACTATTTTTCATATGTTTGAAAATATATCAACCACCTACGTTTAGCTAATTAGATTGATATTAAAAATATCAGTTCGTTTACTTATACGGAGGTCGATTGAATAAGGGCAATTTAAATAAAGGCGGAATTAAATGAAGTTGCTATGAAGCCTTTAATTATGCAACGAGATATTATGGAAGTTCAGTTCGACTACTTTCTGAAAATATCTGCATCTGATGTAACAATTATAAAATCAATATGTTCTGTATAGGTGACACTAAGCTATATATATATATCTATATATTCTTATTTAAAACTCATTAGTACTAATTTTAATAGTTTAAAAAACAAATTTTTTGGACTTGGATATAAATATTGTAGATAATGAAATGATTACAACTATTTTTGATAAAAGAAATAATTTTGATTTTAATGTGATTCAATGGATTCATTGGAGCTTAAACATTCGTAAACCTATCTACAGAAATATCATTTTAAACTATCTTAATCGTAATGAGAGATTAATTTCTACTTATCATGCCAAAATTAAGGATATTCAGGATTTCTTTGATAGAGCTGTTGAAAATGATTATCCTATAGATTTTTCACATGGTTATAGTATAGAGAAATATTTAAAACATTTGAAATATAAATGACTTTTTTTAATTTAATTTTTTAAATTTTACTTATTTTTCGGATAAATTTAGCTGTACTAACTATATTTATTGTATTAATTTCTTTAATTTAATATAGATGGCTTTGTAACATTATATATTCGATGGTATCGTATTTTGGTTAGTTATCTCGCTGGAGATCAGTAAGATTGATGAATTTGTCTTCTTGTTTATTTAGCTTAGGCAACACACCCATTAGTCTATTTAATTTTGTGATATGTCTTTCAGTTATAATATCATGTTGAACTATGGATCGTTCTGTTATTAATTTCATTATTAGATCAAATTTATATGCAAGAAGTTCAGCAGAGATTTCCAAGTGGAGGTAGAATAATATTCAAGTTCCAAAATAGATATTGATTTGCGTAATTCTCTGATAGTTGTATTTAACATACGGAATTCAGTTTTTACGATGACAGTATTAATACTTTTACTTAAATAAGATTTTCGTGGAATCCTTAGAAAAACTGAGATGATATTAATATTACGACAGTTCAGTAAGAAGTTTAAGTGCAATAACTTCTCGGCGAAAATAAGCTTTCGTTTAATAAAAAGGTCTCATCATAGGGGGTTAAACATCATATGAAGCCTCCCCAAAAAGGCGTCTATAAAATACCTACTGAAATTGAGAATAACACCGTCTATTACATAGGGAAAACAAAAAAGTTTAAAAAAACGCATTTCCGAACATCAATATTCTTTACGATCCCCGTACGGAAACACAGCTCTTAAAGATTACACTAGCTGGCTTCGCCCGCTAGCCGGTCAGTATTTTCAAATGAATCACTAAAAATAATGAATCACTAACAGAAACTTTTAGTGTTAAGAAAAGAAATTTAAAAAAAAATCATTTCTAATTGGGTAAAAAGTCGGGCCGGGTCCCCACGCGCTGCGCGCGCGTATTCCTTCCCTGACCCTACGTCCCCCTAAAAAAAATCATTTCTGATCGGGTAAAAACTCGCACCGTGTCTCCACTGCCTTCGGCAGCGCAGTACCGTGTGCGCTGCGCGCGCACAACTGAAGGGATACACGCGCTGCGCGCGCGTATTCCTTCCCTGACCCTTCGTGCCCCCTGAAAAAAAAATCATTTCAGATCGGGTAAAAACTCGCACCGGGTCCCCACTGCCTTCGGCAGCGCAGTCCTGTGCGCGCTGCGCGCGCACAACTTCAGGGATACACGCGCTGCGCGCGCGTATTCCTTCCCTGAGCCTTCGTGCCCCCTAAAAAAAAAAATTATTTCTGATCGGGAAAAAACTCGCACCGGGTCCCCACTGCCTTCGGCAGCGCAGTCGCGTGCGCGCGGTGCACGCCTATTTCTTCTCCACCCTTTCAGGCCCTCTTAACCTACGTATACCAATTTTGAACGATCTAACTCATTTGGCTGAGATGCAAAAGAAAACGTAATCAGGACACCTCAAAACGTGTAAATCTGGTGAAAACTTTCGATAATTGAAAAGAACTTTAAAATATCTTTCGAATGATGTATTAAAAATAATTTAATCATAATTAGAAATTGAAATTTGAAAATATTACAGCGCCATAAAAGAACACTGATTCAGGAGACCTCAAAACGTGTAAATCTGTTGAAAACTTTGAATTATGTAAAAGAACTTTAAAATATCTTTCGTATGATGCATAAAAAATAAATCAATCGTAATTAGAAATTGAAATACGCGTATTAGAATATTGCAAAAATATCCGGCGTGTAAAGATAAAATTTAATTTGCAATTAAAATGTAAATCTTTTGTTTATTGACGAAAATCGATGAAATTTGAAATGCAAGTTTGTTTTGTGGTGTAAATATTATGTACTAAATAAAATGTGTAAAATTTGAAAAATTGAAGAAAATAGAAAATTGTAATTTTTAATCGCACTACGAAACACGTGACTGCATTACCTGATGTGTTTCCGTTGAAGACTGCTGTAGACTTAATGTCTGCAAAGATAACATTCTTGTGATTCGTTGCCAACATTTTTTATAGTTTAGTTAATTTTAAAAAATCTAATTGTCCGATCGATAAGCCGTTTAAACCATCGGATTGAGAAAAAAAAAGCCCTTTCCAATGGTGTCTTGTTTTTAATGATACGACTGATATTTCTAATTTATTTTCCACTTTTTCCGTAAAAATGTCGCTTTTTAAGCATTTAATCATGAATTCTGGGTCATTTTTCGGTAGACAATGGTCAACGTTTTAATTAATATCTCCGCTAATTAGGGTCGCATCGTTTAGCAAATTAGATAACCCTGATCTGCGATAAATTGTCTGTCCGACGGTACCTGTTCGAAGTCCGTGCGACCTTTAGCGGCGGAGCCTTAGCTGCGTCAAGCCGTTTCTCAGACACACAGACACACACACGCGTACAGATTTTAATAATATAAGAGATATTAGAAAATAAAAATGCTAAACCTTTATGGAATCAAGCTGAAATAATAGCAACCCCCTCCAGTCTGATTAAACTTGAAATACAAGAAAAAATACAGATAATAAAATACGACAAAAGCGCCATCAATTATGCACATTCTAGAGAATTGGCGAAAGTATGGCAACCCATTCTACATATATTAAAGGATCAAGACGCTGGCAGTAAGCGAACTAAACCTGAAGATGACCACAAGCAACAATGCTTGGACGAAACGTCGTGATGTTCTTTTTAACTTTTATACTGTAAACTTTTAAACTAAGTCTATTGACTTGGCTTTTAACGTGTGAAGTGCTGTGCTTTATATGTTTTGTCAATGGAGAATTCAGTAATTAGAAACTTATTTGAGAGTAATTAGAAACTTATTGTCTATTAGAAACTTATTTGGGAAAGAAAAAATAAAACTTTTAACAATATTTTATATGTAGTTGTCATTTAAAAACATTAATTATTGAAATAATATAATTTTGTAAATTAAAGACTTGATAGATATCATCTGCATATCAATGACTTGTATTGTTAAAGAATTTGAAATAATAAAATATTAAATAAATAAATAATCATTATAAATTTCAAAGACTTATTTTATATAAATCATAATCTTCAAACAGTATTTATAAACTCATTATTTCAAGTAAAGCATAGATTTGTAAAATAATAAGTTAAAAAATATAGATTTATTATTATTATTATTTTTTTTTTTTTAATATGATATTATAATTTTTTTTAAATATAAAGATAAGATAATAAAAATATCAATTTTAATTGAATCAGCTATGATATATTAATTTATTCTTAAAAGGTAAAAAAAAAAAAAAAAAAAAAAGAAAGAAAGAAAGAATAGAAAGAAGGATAAAGCCTTAAATTTAAAAAATTAGATGTAACGTTTTTGTATTTTATGTGTAATTCATTTATTTATACATGTGATTATTCTTTTTCTTCTCATTATTGTGATAAGTTAAGAAAAAAACTTTGGAACAGTTATATGTGAAAAATTAATTAAATTTGCTGTTTTCTTTCTTATGCATTTTTTCCTTCATCAGGTTAAGAAAAATAGAAAGAAAACAATAAGAGTTAAAGTAGTTGCATTTTCGTAGTTGCTTTAATCTTTAATCCTGCACTGAATGTATACAGTCATGCTATTCAAAATCAAATAACATGACTTATTTTCATTTATTTATTTTTTCGCATTTTAGTGACTGCCAATAGTGGACCCTTGTCGGCATTTATAAGGACAGGTATTGGTATGCAGTCGGCACGGCAGCTTGCCGGCAATAGTTTCGGCATTACCGGTACTGGTCCGGACGCGTGCCGATGCATCAGGCCGTCAGTTGGCCCGCCGGACACAAAAGATACGGAACCGGTACCGTCAAGTGGTATCGTGTCGATGCCGGCAATGACGGCAAGCCGATTGCGGCCCAGTTGCCGCCCGACACTTCTGTGTTTGCTTTGTAGTTTTATTGCATATTTTCAACTTTTATTTGACTGAAAACATATATTATATCTTATATATATATAATTAAGCTTACCTAAAAGGACGATTGTTTTTCTTTAGTACACATTTATCATTAATTAATTATGTAATTACAATTCTTAGAATTTCATTGTACAATTGTATAAAAGAGGACAAAAATTAATATTTTTCTTATACTTTTGAAATTTAACGTTACATTTAATCATTTTATATAACTAATCTATGTATGGTATTTTTGTAAGTTTTTTTTTTAAATCATATTATTAAAATTATCATGCATTATATATATATGTATCTGCACTCGAACCGCTCAACGCAGGAAAATACGAAAGACGCGAAATGACCCAATGATTCCCAGTGGACTGTTTAAATATAATTTTTACTATTAATTGAATGATATCAACTTAAAACCCAAATCGAGTACAGGATAGTCGGCACAACGAATGGCTAAAAATACGTTCGCCTACAGCAGTGCCAACTGTCTGAAATGAGTGGAGGGCAAAATAAAATCAGTGGCAGCGGGATAGTTTAGAGAAACTTTAACGTCTTAAAATTATATGTAATCACCCAAAACGTGGTTTTGAACTATTTATTTATTATTATTTTTTTTTTTTTAGATATATATGTACAAAGTAATATAAAAAAAAATAATGGTTGATTCTTTTTTTTAATTCATTGAAATATAGTAACAAGTGAAGTTGGGAAAGCCTGCTAATTTAAATATAAGCGAAGTAAAATTCATAATCAGTGTACTAATATAAAAATAAAAAAAAATACACTGATGGAAAAAAAAAATCCCAACACCAAGAAAAAGTTATTGTACAGTAATGAAATTTCAGCAATACATTTGTGTAGGTAACATATTTAATTGATTAAAGTTTCAAAATCAAAGGTAGAGCCATTGGCGAGAAGAGCCATTTTAAATGTGAAATGTTGGTACATTAGTAACCGATGTAACCGCCAGAATTTTGAATGCAAGCATGCGAACGTGCATGCATTGTGTCGCACAGGTGTCGGATATCAGTTTGTGGGATGGAGTTCCATGCCTGTTGCACTTGGGCGGTCAATGCAGGGACGGTTAATGCTGGTTGTGGATGACGCTGGAGTTGTCGTCCAATGATGTCCCATACGTGCTCGATTGGAGAAAGATCTGGTGATCTAGCAGGCCAAGGCAACATGTCGACACTCTGTAGAGCATGTTGGGTTACAACAGCGGTATGAGGGCGAGCGTTATCCTGTTGGAAAACACCCCCTTGAATGCTGTTCATGAATGGCAGCACAACAGGTTGTATCACTAGACTGACGTACAAATTTGCGTCAGGGTGCGTGGGATAACCACGAGAGTGCTCCTGCTGTCATACGAAATTGCTCTCCAAACCATAACTCCAGGAGTAGGCCCTGTGTGTCTAGGCCGCAGACAGGTCGCTAGCAGGCGTTCACCTGGCCTCCTAACCAACACACGGCTATCACTGCGACCAAGGCAGAACCGGCTTTCATCAGAAAACACAACAGATCTCCACTCCGTCCTCCAATGATCTCTAGCTTGACACCACTCACGTCGCAAACGGCAGTGGTTTGGAGTAAGTGGAATGCACGCTACAGGGCGTCTGGATCGGAGCTGTCCTTGAAGTAACCGATTTGTAACAGTTCGTTGTGTCACTGTGGTGCCAACTGCAGCTCGAATTTCAGCTGCAGACGCAGTACGATTAGTCACAGCCATACGCCGAACACGCGGTCTTCCCTCTCAGTAGTGCCACGTGGCCGCCCGGAACCCGGTCTTCTTGAGGCAGCACCTTCCCTTGACCACTGCTGCCAACACTCATGCACAGTGGATACATTCCTGCCAAGTCTTTCTGCAATATCGCGGAAAGAAAACCCACCTTCTCGTAGCCCTACTACACGACCTCGTTCAAACTCAGTGAGCTGTTGATAATGGCTTCTTCGTCTTCTTAGAGGCATCCTTGACTAACATTAACCCACTACGTCAAATCTCAACTGTAAATAACGATCACGAACCTTACAGCGCTTATTTAAAGCAAACCTCATTTGCATGTTCATAGTGTCGCTACTAGCGCCACACTTAAGCGCCTAGCTCGAAATTTGAATCGACGTCATCTTTCAGATGTATAAACACGCCTACCGAATTTCGTTTATCTAGCACAGCTCCTTCCTGGTGTTGGGATTTTTTTTTCCCATCAGTGTATATATATAAAAATAAAGAAATAAAGAATTTTCTTTAACAAGGAAAAAAATTGTATTTTTTCCCCTAAATTGTCTCGTACTCATGTGATTTTCATTCGTTCTCAAGAAATTTTTTGATTTAAATGAAGGTTTGAGACACATCCCGTTGTCATAACGAAATTACCCAGAGCCGAGGAAAAATAAACTACAGTCAATTCATGTATTTTTAGACTCTGACAATATTATGCGTATTGGGGTTTGTCTTAGTAAAAATATTACGTCCCCTATGATTACGAGCATCAAATGTTACTTTCTGAAGACCATTCACTTACATCGGCTACCATCTGCTTTTTCCATTTTTGTAGTTTGTATGCTGGTCCCGAATCAATTTGTTTTTAATTTGAAAACAGTTTTGTGTTCTGGATGATCGCTTCTCTTTAACCCTCTCACTGCGTATTTTTTTTTTCTAAAAATAGGTTAAAAATAGCGTATTTTCTTTTATTACATACTAGCAGACTTTGCCCGCGTCGCTGGTCACTGAATTTAAAGGACACTCATTTCTATATAGCTTTATAAAAATAAAATAAAACAAAATACTAAAATTGCTCAAAAGTTCGCTTCAGGTCCCTGCTGACTTCGGCAACGATTTGGTCACCCGCTAAAACTCAGGCGCCTGTCCCTGTTACCTGCGACATTAGTTTACTAATAGTCTTCCATTTAGGTGCTTATTAGATAACAGTTTCGAAATAGATCGTATCGAAAAAAATGAAGTATCCCTTTTACATTTGAATCCCAGTTACATATGAACAACACTATGCGTGGTGCACATAATATTTGCTTTTACGTTATTTCCTATGTTTATTTTGTTTATCTGATCAACCATAAAATGACAGCAATTTCACGCCAAGTATTACAACATGCTATGACCGGCAACGTCTGTCGCATGAGACAATTTTTGTGGTTATATATAATTCATGGTTTGTAAACCTGATCATAGTACAGCCTTAATATAGTTCTTTTTGTCACCATTTTAGACTTAATCCCTTGTAACAATATGCTATGAGCGCTATTTCTGTCGTATTTCAGACAACTAATCTTTTTATGGTTATATATATTTCCCATTAAACATATTTTTATTTATTTATTCATTTAAATATTAATTTGAATTAATCAAATATTTCTGTTCGACGGCATGCAAGTGCAGTCACATACAGAGGCTCATCTATTTGTATGATGAATTAGCATAGTGATTAGTATATAAAAAAATAAATAGGTAAACATTATCGTGCTACACAACTTGATTATGTTGCTCTATTGGCGGCTTTTGACTTTTTGTCGCCATATTAGCGATGGATTTTTTTTTTTTTTTTTTTTTTAATGAAAAGGGGAAGACTATTTTGCTAATAATTTTATCTGACACCTTTTTGTTTATATATAAGAATCCTTCCTATTCTGTTTATTTTTTTTTATGGTTTTTAGGTTTAAAATAGTGCTTGCTAAAATAAATTTGCTATGTTTAAAACTGCATTTTTTCTATAAACTCCTTCCTATAGTCGCCAAATTTGGCGCCAAATTCATTACCTGCCTATTGGAGCTTTTTAATGCGTTTTAAAGGGAAGATTAAGCTATTTTAACGCGAAAAAGAGCTAGAAATGCAGAAAATTGACATTTTTATCAACTTACTAAGCCTCTTTAAAAATATTTATGCAAAAATAAATACAATTATTTACAATTTCGTAACAGTACGCATTGATAAAGTGCTAATGTAGTTAGTTCTATAGCTATGATTCTACAGAAAATTTAAAAACATGGTTTATAAAAAGTTCTTTATCTTATAATTATTTATATTTTTGTTGCGCTACTTAGATTAAAATGGCTGTTGCTATATTAAACTTCTTGTCGAAAAACATTCTGTGTACTTCAACACCAAAATTTAAAAAATCGTCCAGGAGGATCTATTAATGAAACTGATAAAATAAAAATATGGTTCATAGAATTTAAATAATCTATTTAAAACAGAAAATGGTTTCCATACAATCTTCTGCTATTGCCACCTAAAAGTCATACTTTAGTTAATTTTAAAAAATCTAATTATCCGATCGATAAGCTGTTTAATCCGTTGGATTCACAAAAATTGCTTCTTTCATTTGGTATCTTATTTGTAACGATACGACTGATATTTCTAATTTATTTTCTAATTTATTTAATTTTTTTAAATAAATGTACTTTTTCTTTTCTTTTTATATTCTGTCGAAAAAAAAAATTGGCAACAATTAAATTATGGATAAGATTTAAATGGCTAATTTATCAGAAATTAGGTTATTTTTTTCACATTTTAATTAATTAAAAGAAAACTAATAAGAAATTCGGAAATCCGGCTTCGAGGTGCATCAGGGGAGGTCATTACGAACCTCCATGCAAATTGGTGTAGCTTTGCGATCTGCCGTTTTCCTAAAATGCTCTGGATATACATACACAATGGCACACACACACACAAACATCTTATTTTATTATATATATAGATTTCAAATCTACATATATTTTAGAATTAATGTGTACAAAAATTTTTTTGTAAAAGAGGTTTTTTTTTTTTTTTTTTTTTTTTCCAATAGAGAATTGGATCATAGAAAAAGGTTGTCAGAATATAGAAATTGAAGAATAATGATATAAAAGCAAAATTTTGAAAATTAATCTTGGTTAAATTATGATTTATTTTATAAAATACAAAGGTAAAACGTATATACTAATGAAAGTATGCAAAATACTTACAAAACATTTAATAGAAATGAATAGAAAATGAATTTTCAGATTCATCACTATCCTCAGAGGAATCAAAGAAATTCTCATCAGTTTTGCTATAACTATCTTCAATATACTTGAAATCAGAGTCAGAACTACTATCAGTGTCGGAAATATCGTCAGGAATATGGGTTATATCACTCGCGAAACACTTCCTGCCAGACATCTTTGAGCTTTGAAAAGCGCGCGCAAAATGCTACAAAATATTCTTGTATATTTCGCAGAAATGTGGACAACTAATGCCATCTGTTAGCCCACATCTAAATAAACAATTAAACATCACAAAAAGCCGAAATAAAACCATGAACGGGGAAAAAACGGGTTGCACAGTTAAATAGACGCGGAAATCGCGGGTTGTGCAAATTTTTCTACTTCTACGTTGCCCGTGGAAATCGGGGATGCGCAGCGAGAGGGTTAAAGAATGAGCTGTAAAATTATACAAGGTGCCCCAGATAAGCAGTTAAAAACTTCGAGGGGAGTTAGGGTACGCCTAGACGGCTCGTAATCACATAGGAATGCCGATTCAGAAAAGCCTTCCTGTCGCAGTGAGAGCATTAAAAAAGTCGGATCACACAAAGGTGATAGTTGGTCAAGGAGTTTCGAGGGTGGTGCCACCGGAAAACACAGACAGGGTTCTCGGAGCAAAATTTCTCGAGAGAATGTTTAAGAGAAAATATGCATATGTTTCGGTGTAGAGTTGCATTAGCTGCCAGAGAGATTGATAAGAAGTAGTTGAGCTGAAATGAAGCTTATTTTCGCACGCAGACAGTGAGGCTGTAGCATGACAGATTTACCTGAACTCAGAGCAAGCAGATAGGCTTCTAGCATACGAAGCCGCAGGTTGAAACGATCCAGCCGCTCAGAGCTTCTACGCCCAAAGATATCCGTTGTGGCGAAATCCCGCCCATACCGTTTGCACCCTGCACCAACAATTATGTGACAGCGTTTCTTCCCATAAGACCACACGTAATCGTGATCGAACGATACGTACGTCAGCCAATGGGGAAACTGTGCTAGATCTGGCAGAGATTAGTCACAGTAGTACATAAGGTATCGCGAATGTGATTGTGATTTCACGCAACAATATGCGTAGGATTCTGAATAGCAATGTGTGGCAGTAAATAAAAAAAAAAGAAAAAAAAAAGAAAAAAAAGGTATTGTAAAACTGGTTTTGAAAAATAATAAGTAAAATTAGTTGCATCATACACTGCAGAAAAAAAAAAAAAATTACAACAATTGTTTCGGATCGGAAATTATTGAGTGAGTCTTTATTAAGATAAAAATTTAAACACGAATGCATCATCAAAGCGGCTTTGGTCCGAAACAACTGTGGCAATTGGTAACCAATTTATGGGTTTTCCCTACAAAGATTTGTTACATTTTTGTATTCTTGGAGAATGCCTTTAGCCTATGATGAATAAACGTTTTCAGGAAGATATATTGGTACACAAATTTTAATTTTTGTTTCTCTAAGATTTTTAATTTCTTTCTTTCATATTTATTATTTTATAGTTAACTGTTATTTATTTTGAACAGATTAATGTTAAAACCTTATTGCACGCACAAAGTTATACATACATATTTACGTACGCATAATATACGTGCACATGTAGTACAACATATATCTCTGTGTGTATACGTACAAATTCCACACACAAAATCCTTTTTTAACAGAAATCCGAATAAGTTTCAGTTTTCTATTTTTTTAATGCATAATTTTTCATCTGACCTTTCACGTTCGGTAATGTCAGCAAGAATAAAATAATCTTATCAAACTGAAAAATAAGGGAAAGAAAAAAAAACAGAAACGAAAGAAAATTTATAGCACCTGGGGATTTAAACCTCTTCGCCAGCAATGACATTTTTCTTTGCTTATTATATTTTATACATTTTAAAAGTTTCTAGTGTTGTTTAAAGTAAAAGAATTTCTTTTTCAATATGACTAAATGTTCTTTTACTATAATTCCCATTCTTCGTGACGGTTATTTACTCTGTTTTCAATGTATAAAACATTAAAAATAACTATTAAAGTTTTGAATACTTGATTCATTTGACAGCCTCGTTTTTTTTTAATACAAAATTAAGCCTTTTAATGACATTTCGCTTTTGTAGTTTCGAACGTTTGCTATCGGTCTAAATTTGAAATAATTAGCTTATTCTTAAAAAAAAAAAAAATGGATAAAATATATCATTACATAATTATTTGTACTTAATTCTGTTAAACTATCGCTCCCTTTTTTGAATCACATCATACCTCGGTGTTCTATTCAGTAATTACGTGCATATGATATATCTGTAATAATAAAATCAGACTTTTGTCTGTAAATTTCTCAGATTAAAAAAAAAAAAAAAAAAAAAATGCGATAACTTCTCGTTTCACACATGATGAAAGCCAAAAATAACTATGTGTGTGTGTTATGTGCGTGCGTCTTAGTGGCGCATTTTTTTGTCCGGGTATCACATGATAACATCTGGACAGAATTCAACGACACTTAGCGGGAAATTAGGTCTGTACCCAACTTAAAATTATACATATCAATTTTGGCGAAACTTCTTTCCGTCCCCCCCCCCCTTTCACCCCGTAGGAGGGCTAGAAGCAAAAACACGTTTGTAAGCATAAGTCATCGGCTCCAAATTACTTCATTGCAAAGAAGTTGCACACATGATAAAACTAGTCTTGAGTGAAAAAAATTCTGCGACTTTCATATTTCGAATTTAACCCTTAAATGCCGAGTGTATTGAAGCTCCAATGCCTCATGTTTGCCGATTGGCAACAAATTGCTTTTTAGCAGTGAACCGTAGTTAAAATAAAATGAGATTGAAAAAAAAATCCTGTGATTTATTTAATAGAGGTAAGAATAAAGCATTTTTAAACTGATTAAAAAAAAAAAAATCAGACTAGGGGGAAAATCTACTTTCGGCGTGGAATTTTAAAAATTTCGGATTTTTGAGTAAAACTCGACCACAAATGGTACATAGCTATTGAAAAGAGCGATGTGTCTTCTTTATATTTCGAAAAACCCATTTTTGTTTTTTTTGCAATTTTCCAAAAAAAAAGATGCAAAATTCGAGATCCCAACATTTAGTGATAGATTTGTGCTGAGAAGTTTATGGAAGCTGCGGTCACGAATTTTGGTACGTGGATTGTTTATATGTATCCAACGCTTATAGTAATGGGGTTTTAGGAAATCCCCCCCCCCCCAATTTCCCCTTTGAGAGGTGCAGGAGGCAAAAGCACATTTGTACGCATTGACTCCAGTTAATTTCATGGTGAAGAAATTGCACATGGGGGGAATACACTTGAGAACAAAAAATAACACTTTTTGCGATTTTTGAATTTTCCATTTTAAGAGGTGGAGAGGAAAACCGATTTCTGGAGGGACGTATCGTAAATTCTAAATTTTTTAGTAGAGCTTAGAAAAACATGTACAAATGCATTGAAAACAGCCATGCGTCTTTTTTTCAGAATATTTTCAAAAAACATTTTTTCTTGTTATTTTCGATTTTTTTTTTTGGGGGGGGGGGAAGCGGGGCATTACGAGGGGGAAAATTAAAGACCCCCTTTAGCGCTAAATTTGTCCTGGGAAATCTATGAGAGCTGTGGTCACTAACTTTGGTGCGTAAATTGTTTATATGCATCTGACATCTACTGTAACGATAACTTACGAAGTTCCCCCCCCCCCCCCCTTGAAATAGAGGGGGCAATAAACACGTTTTTAAGCGTAACATTGCTTCAAATTATCCCAGTAAGATTAATTTTTATGTGTGGTTTGATTATGCGTACCCAAAACGCACTATAAAAGGGTTTTGTGAAAATTTCCCCTACCTCCTTTAAATAAAGCTGGGAGAAAACGCGTTTTCAAGAGTAGATATGTTTCAAATTATCTCAGTAAAGCGATATTTTGTTGGTTATGCGCACCCAATATACTCACTACAGAGAGACTTTTGCGAAATTACTTTCTACTTCTCCCCTACGGGTTGGCGGGACACGTTTTCAAGTTTAAATCTGCTCCAAAGTATCTTAAAAAAGCGTATGTCGGTGATACGTATCCAACACATGATAAAAGTGAATCTGCGAAACTTCCCCTCCTTCTCAACCTTTAAAAGCGGCGAAGGGGACAACCCCTTTGAAACCACTATTATAGCTTTGTAATCAGGTAATTATTAGCTGTAAATATAATGAGACTCTCGGAATTTTTTTAGTACGTATAAAATTTCACTGTAAAAGATTGAAACCTTACTGCCAAATATTAGTCGTAATTTTTGCAACTGAATCGTACTTCTTATAATTTACTTGCCGTATTCATCTCAGTTTACCGACCATTGGAAACAAATTTCACGACTCACCATGAAATCGATGGCTAAAGGATGGCAGCGAGGTTTCAAATTTTTAAAGTGTTCTGAACAGTTCAGTATGCATAAGGCGGTTTGATTTGGCGGCGGCTTGATTTGCTTATTTGATAATAAGGACTCTTGTTATTTAATAATAAATATTAAAGCTTTTTAAAAAGTATTTCTATATATAGCAATTTTGGAAACTCTTTGCTATTATTTAGGGCAAAAAATCTGGAATCCGAATCAGAAAATCATTTTACTGATATTGTCTTTATTCTTACTTGAATTGTATCAAATAATTTCAAATAATTAATTCTGACAGTCACTGGATAAATAATTGTATGGAGTTAAATAAATGTTTTTAAATGTGCCGTTCTTCTTTTAAATTGTCATTGAGCTTATTTAAATATCATTTTATAAAAGAGTTTAAAACATATACTTTTATTAAAACTACAACATAATGCTTTCAATTATAAAACTTATTGTCTTTAGTGAAAAATATATATACAATACATTTTTTTACTATATATTGATATTGAGGAACAGAAAAAATCTTTAATATAGATATTATTTATAAATATTAGAAAGATGAGCTTTACTAAACGTAGCTATCAATATGTATATTTTCTCATTTTTGAAAATATAAATACGATAAATAACTCTTTTAAATTAAATTAAAAATTTAGAAAGAATATTTTTTGCAACTGTTAAGAAATAAGAGTTTTAAAATAAATAATGTCTCTTAAAAGTTAAAAAGCTGCTATTTTCGGCATTTGAAAGCTGCAAATTAAATTTAAGCGCATAAAGAATTTTTGGAGAAATAGAATGAAAAGAAGCATTTATTCCTTTGTGAGCATTTCTTTTCTTTTCCTAAAGAAAGTAATTAAATTTTAGAAACTCAAAAACATTTTTTTAGTTCTTTCTATCACTAGTTACTTTTAAAGTTACGTTAATGTTATTTGCCTGAAATATTCAATCTACATAACTGAATGCAGTTTTACTGAAAAAAAAAATATTCTTATGCATTCCCCAAATTTAATATTTTTTTCTATTTCACTTAAAAAGGTTACTAGAATTTGTAATTTAAAAATATATTCACGTACCAATTTTTCTCATTTATACAACGTAATTATCATTTGTTATAGAATAGATTACTTTTATTACATAAATTTCTCGTGTAATGCAACAATTTATTTTACAAGAAAGTAAGAATATAAACTAAACAGCAAAATGGGTCATAATATTATCCAGAGATGATACGATTACAATTATACAACAAATGAAATTAATTATTTGATGTTGGTTGTATATAGAATATTAAAATCTTTAAATGTCAGTTGTTTATGTTTTGATAAAAATTTGTTTGAATTCGTGCTTTTTTTTTTTTTAATTTTATTAAGTAATTTTGAATATATAAATATATTTATTTATTTAAAAAACATCTATAGTAAGTTATTCAGAATGCTTAAAAAAAAAAAAAAAAAGTAACAGTAAAAACCTCTCATACTAGGTAACAATCAAGTGTCTGACATATATACCGACAGCTTAGGTTTATGCACAAAAGCCAACATTAATGTAATAGGATTTCATAAAACAAATCTTAATCACCTTTACACATTCAAGTAAAGTCTTTAAATATCTCATTATATCTCTCTCCCAATGTTTGTTTTTTAAATGATTTTTTACAGATAGGACAATCAAAAACATTCTTATCACTACTTGCTATATCTCTAAAAGAAAGAACCAGGGTGTCCAATAATCAGCCTTCGATTTTAAAATTAAATTACTTCTAAACAAAGATAGATAGAAGAGTGAAATAAGCGGCATATTTATTTTAGAAGTTGTAAAAATCTTATGAACAAGTTCAACATTTAGTTTCAAATGCCACCAACAGATGGCGCTGTAGTCCCAAAATATATTATTTATAGTCACAAGTGAATATTACATTGAAATTTTCGAACAATTTGTTGCTACACCGCAATCGTTAAAAGATCGACCAGAAACTTCATGATTCATGCAAAATGAGGCCCGACACCATCGCACTGCTCGTTTTTTAATTTCTCTAGGAATATTTAAAGAAATCTGAATATTCTCTAGGAATATTCAGAGTAATTTCTTTGGACTAGCCTTCATTTACTGGAAAGACATGGATTGGCTCCCATATTCATCCGATCTTACCGCCTTGTGACTACTTTTTATCGGGCGCATTGAAGGACACTGTCTTCCAGAAGAGTCCTACAACATCAAAGGAACTCGAACAGTTAATCTGTGAAGCATGTGCGAATGTTTCTACTGCACACTATAGGTGACTGAAAATTTCATTATTCGCTTGAGCCGCATTTGTGCAGCGAAAGGTGGACATTTTGAAAAGATTGTGATGTGAGGCCCTCCTCCCAACACAACTCCTCACAGAGGACGAATTGGTAAATATCTAAAACCCTTCTCTACGATAACAGCGAAACCTGGTAGCAATATTTGTAAGTAATTTTGATTCTCATCTAAAAGGTTTTTACAGTTTTCAAAATAAACATACCGTTTGTTTCATTCTTCTATCTACATTTGTTTAACATTAATTTATTTTAAATTGGGGCTCGATTATTGAACACAAAATTAAATGAAATAGAACTATGACGCATTTAAAACGATGACAATATATATATATGCGTTTTGAGATCGAATAAATACCTCTACCTCCCCTTCATATATATATATATATATATTGGCCATTTTTATTTAGATAGAGCGTGACCATAGCGTGATTGAACAATCTAACTGATACCAAAATTAGAATACATAATATGCAAGCATGGAATAGTGGCCACGATTTATTTTATAAAAATAGCTCATATAAAAGTTAAAAAACATATTTAATTATTTTATGAAATTATGACGCATTTGAAGTGATGACATCAACAAATATATATATATATGCCTTTTGAGATACCTCTACCTCCTCCCATTCATATATATAGTCGATTTTCATTTAGATCTGACCATAAATAGTAAACTAGCTAAGAAAAATTTAAAAGACATTCCTTGAATCTGTATATTTCGGAAACGTCTAGAATTTCCTTGCGTGAAGATTCACTGCAACATTTAAGCACAAAGTAAGAGATTTATTTCTTTTCTTCTTATTTATTAGTAGTAAATATTCTATTATTATATTATTGGAAATAATTATATCTCAATTCTTAGTAAATAATTACTAATTATTAAACCAATTTTACAGCTATGAAAAAACCGTGGTAATTATTTACAACAATTTATTGTTTATCGATTAATTTGATGATAACATTTTATAAAGCCTCTATATATTGTAACATTCATTAAAAAAAAGAAAAAAAGTTAAGAACTCTTTACAAATATATCTTAAAACATTTGAATATAAATTAATAAACACATATAAATTTAACTATAAACTTGAAGTACATTTAAGCAAATATTCAGCTTAGTATTCATAAGTTTTTTAACCTTATATATTAAACTTAATGTTGCAAAAAGGAATTGTAATTTACGTATTCACAATTTTCTTTTATGATCAAGGTAATAAAGTAAATGGAAATTACAAAAATTAAAACATCGTCGTTTAACAAGACATGATGATGAAAGAAAACTATTCACTTTTTATTTAAAAGTACTTTTTCTAAAACATAATTTTGAAGGCTTCAAGTGCAAAGAATTTCTTATTAGTAAATAGTTTAAGTGTTTGGCTCACGATTTTATCCTTTAACCTATTTATCAGATTTTAAAAAATGTATAAATGATTATCGATTTTATCCATGAATACAATTAAAATTTGTTCACTCAACTATTTGATAATCAAATAAAATATATTTTATATTTCCAAACTGTCGAAAAAACGAATAAGTGAAAGATAATATGTTATAAATTTTCTTTCATTTACTACAATTTTAAAGAGAAATTAACCACTGATTATTTCAATTAGAAAGATCAATCGTGTGTGTCGCTTATGGAATTAAATTTGTCATACATATTCTGTAAAAGATTTATTCCTCAAAAGAATAATAATAATAATAATAATGAAATTACTGTTTTTATTGGTTACTTAATTGGATCAAAGATAAAAATTTTACATCTTTAATATATGGTTGTAAAGATATATTGTATAGGCTTTAATACGGAACGTTGGTAATAATAAAGAAGCAAAGAGCTGGTGTTTTAAAGTAATAAGTACAAAACTTTGAATAAATTCATAAGCTGCGATAAACTCGGAACAATTGTTTCGGGTCGTAAAAACACACAACCTTCCGTCAGGCTAAAAAATTAGGCACGAGTGCTGCAATCAAAGTGGCAACGCACAAAACCATTTTATATATAAGGCAAAAATATAGAAAGACAAATGTAAATATGAGTACTGGTAAGATCAGAATTATCAGATGAGCAAAGAAAATAAATAAGTAAATAAGATTGAAAAATATAACAAAATCTAAAGAATCTTTAAAATATTAAATTAAAACGAAAATCGAAGTTATGTGAGTCCTTTCCAAGCATCAGACAGAGTGGAAGAAATATCATTAACAAGATTTTTTTTTTTTTTTTTTTTTTTTTTTTTTTTAATTATATTTATTCGATTTTTATGTTATCTCTAAAGAAAAAAGCCATTATAATGCACTTAATGTTTTATAGGTAAACAACTAAAATTCTAAGTAACCTTATTAATATGTGTTTATGGAAATACGACAAAAATTCACACACTTTGTACAAGTTGGTTCTATTTACACAGTTTTAAGTCTTTAGAATAATCATTGGAACATGAGTATTTTTTAAAGGGATAAAATAAAATTGCAGTGTAGTGTACTTTTCTACCTCTGTAAAATGTTCCCAATTATGAAGACATTATGTACTCTTGCATAAAAGAGAAAACCGAATATTCTGAATAGTGTATATATATATATTTTTAAATACATAACATATACAAAATTTTTTGACACTCCAGGTACTACAAATAAAAACATTCATAAAGCTTATAAAATAATTTGTCTCATCAAACAAGATTACATACAAATTTGTATATTTGAAATAAACTTATAAAGCAGTTTAAAAGATTGAATAAAGTAAACATCATTTGGCGTTATGTAAACGAATGACAATAAATAAATCTTTGGACGTTTTTTTTTGGAATAGTTCACAGTTTCAATTGAAACAAATGAAAAAAATTAATGCACTTTGATGTAATAGTTAAGTACATATGATTTCAATTTACTAAATTGAAATTAACATAGATTTTAATTTTGACAAACGGATTTTATAATTTTATGTTATTATATATATTATTAGAATTATAATTCCTAACACATTGAGGAATGTTATGATTCCACACCTCTTAATTATTATTCCTTGAGGTGTATAACATCCTATGATTTATACACCTCAAAAGAGATTAAAATATATGAATTCATTATTGGGAAGTGGTTATCTCTTAATATTTCAAAATGAAATTTTTTTTTTCCATTTAATTATTTTAGAATTCTGTAAATTGTATTGCAACTTTTGAAATAAATTTCGTACCATTTATTACCGCATACTAAATAGTGAATGTTAACTTTTATGAAATAAATTACATGGACTCAAAACAAAGTTAATATAAAATTTCTTCAAAAAAAAAAAAAAAAAAAAAAAAAAAAAAAAAAAAAAGGATTTTGTAAAATAACGTATAGTATAATACAACATGCCTAGTTTTTTCATTCAAATTATTGAAAAATATAACGCAAGATACTTAAAGGTGGTAAAATATAAATTAATTTTTTCACCCTCAAACGAAAGGGAAATTTACTATAGCTACATTTCTGTTTTAATGTAGATGAATCTCTTTCTGTTATATCTAAAGAAGCATTATATACTTTCATACACAGTAAACTTACATAGTTTCATACACAGTATCATTCGTAAGCTGTTTATTTACCATTCGCAAGCTGTTTATTTTGCGTCTTTCAATATTTGAACGTCGATTTAGTGCAGTCCTAACTCCTACACATTTTAAAAGTAGATCATAAAAAATTAAGATGATACGACACTTCAATATCTAAAGAAATCAATTCTGTAGTTACTTTTTGTATTGGTAAATATTTCTATTATTTTTACACATTTTGTATTGTCCATGATTTTTTTTTTCTTAAACTAACGATGCTAGTCTCTGAGATATACTTTCTGAAATTGGAAGCAGTGAAAAATATATAGAATAATTTGGTGTGTCACTCACATGACTTTATCTCAATGCAATACGATAAAGACAGACTGCAGATTGAGTAAGATAACAAGCACTGTGTATGAACCTAGTTTAAAAGCAATAACAATTTAAATTAAGTTCAGGAACAGTTATTTCACGTATAATTCTTTATGGGGGGGGGGGGCTACCCCAAACTCCTTGTTTAACTGTAGTATCTAAATTTACAGAATAAAGAATTCAAGTTGATATTACATTTATAAGTTTATTCCCTGCTCCAAATTATTCGGACAACTTTCATACACAACACTCGCTGAAACTTACTAATCGTGATCAAATTTTTAAAGTGGAATCCTCACCTGAACTTACCCAAATCTAAATTCCATACATTTGTTTGTTGTTGCGTTACACGGATAAAAGGCACACATACAGATCACCGGTTAAAAACTTCATTTTCGTATCCAGGAGCCCTCAAAACGTAATAATAAACTAATCAACGAAGCAAAAATTTTAATTTCTAAGAACTCTATTTAATGAGAAATTAATTTTCATTTCTAAGTAGGTTTCCAGAACATGGTAAAATAAAGAAAACATATCGAGCATTTACATCCAATAAAAAAAATATTGTTTCTATAAATTATGGGCACAGCACATTGTATACTTAAGCATAGTCCTATGTTAATAACACACAGCACAACCTGAAATGCAATTCCATCAATCTTCAAGAATAGTCTCACTGTATTGTTAGTTCTCTTAGGTAATCCTGCAAATGAATGGTGAAAGATTTTCATACCCTATTTTACATGACACATGCTTTTATTTATTAAAAATATTTGTCCATTTCATTTCGTTTAGTTCAGCCTGTAGACGTAAAAGTGTATCGACCAAAAATTTCGCCGATAGAAGTAATGTATTTGAATTCTCTTCGATGACCCTGTACAAGAAACCTTTGCTTGATCAAGGGCTTTGCTTGAAAAGGGTAGTGTAACATTCCTATAGGATGCAGATTTAGAATTCCGAGTTTTAACTTCCTGCTACTATTTGTTCTTGAGTTTTACTGAGAACAGAAACGTAGGTACAAATACAAACACACAGACAGACACATATATAGGCAGACACACACAAATAGTCCAATCGCTAAAAGCCTGATTTTCTAATTCGAGTCACCTCAAAACGTGTAACTAAAGAAAAAAAAATAATTTCGAAAGTTTAATCCAAAAATAGTACATTCTGTAGTATATATATATGGATTAGAGAAAGCAAAACTATAAACGTTGCTGCAAACTAGACTTTTGCCATTGTCAAATGAGGCTAGATATGCATGTTAATTTATTCATAAGAATTTTTTTTTTTCTTCTCTTGGGTTTAGCAAATTATTTTATGTTGGATTTTTTTTTGCTTTTTTACTTTCTCTTAGAGATAAATGGTGGAGAAAGTATTACTTTAGCGAGAAATATTTTAAATTTACACGTTTTAAAGTGCTCTGAATTCGAAAGTCTGATTTTTAGCGGTTGGTATGTGTCTGTGTGTGTGTATATCTGTTTGTTATTAGCATAATTCAAAAACACATACTAGCAGGAAGTCTATAATTCGATATTTTAAATCTCAGTCATACAGGGGTGTTACTAGAAATTTTTTAGAATGATTTGGGAAATAGTTCCAGTACAAGAATATACAATTTTTTAAATATATATTAAGTCTATATGTGAAATTTCTCAGTGGTATATTTTAACGTATTTAGACTATTTAAATAACACGAAATTAACATCTATTTATTATGTGCACAAAAGAATGATTCACGTAAAACGTAATATCAAAAGCATTTATTTTCCCTGTAAAAAGACCACACGGAATAATTGTGATATTTTAAATGTCATACGAAGTAGCTGGAAGTGCATTTCTGGTTGTGTTCTAATATATTTCTGTAGTAAAATTTATTTCATGTTATGGGACTTACGCAATTTCTACACAATATACAAGGCTACTCAAAATTAGTTGAAAAATGTTTCAAAGAATATTTTTTATTTATTTATTTTTTAAATTGAATAATTTGAAATTTTTATTTGTTTATTTATTTAATTGCCTTTAAAGTTTTCTGGATGTAACTGCAATTTTCAAATGAGACGAAGACAGATCTATCTTAACAACTAATGCACAGAATTTCATACAAATTTATACTTAGTTTTACCTTGAAATGAATATATGCGTGTCAAATTTTGGTGCAAATCGCCCAACAAGTCGCCACTGCTATGCTGCGGTTTTCTAATTCATGGGAAGGATATATCTCAACTTCTATTCAATATAATCTCATGCAATGTGATGTGTAATGTGGCCACTGTAAAATATACTGCTGATTCAGTTTACGTGTATATACGCCTAAATAGTGCGTTGTTATTTTGCAAATTTCCCCACGTACGGGAAGATGCCAAGTACTGTATCACTGAACCAAAATTGATATGTGGTGTGACAACTATGCAATATGGCTGACAAAATTTTAACGTATATCGGCCGATAGGCCACTCTTACTGACCTTCTTCGGCAGTATTTCACTATTGTGAAAAACTAGAATTATATATTTGTCCATGTTATTCGGTAGGTTGTGTTGTTATAAAGAATGATTATATGAACGTTTTGTGATGATCAAATCATATAAATTTTAAGATATACACACCGTATTATTTATATTTTAAGAAGCTCGTTTCCATATAATAACTGCGCTCACATTTTGTAAAAATTATAAAGAATTTCTAAAATAAATACTTGTTTAACGAGAATTATTTTCCACTCTGTTAATGACAGAATGCACAGTACGGAATAAGGAACTATAATTTAAAATGCTGAAGTAAGACAGTAAATTTAAAATAATTAAATCATGTAGCACAGGTATTTAAAAATATCATAGCTGAGTTTATATAACGGAAAAAAATGTATTGACGCTGTTAATTATTTATTTAAAAACTTTTCAAATCAGAAATGTAATGTTTCGTGACATGAAATTGTTCATAGAATAAATATATTTGTTGATTAATTGAACAGAAATATATACGTAGGCATTTAAATTTTCGTAATAAATGCATTTCGATTGTTTAAAAAATACATATTTAGACGGATGCTTGAAACCCATTTACACAATAATAATGATAAAGATGCATTTGAAATATGATTTAGAATAATAAAACTTTTAGCATAATCTTAAAATGTGTCTCTAAATGGAATTTTGCGCCATATTACGTAAATGTATATACTGCTATTTGTATCAATTTTGCTGAAATTTTTCATAGATCACACATTAAGCAATATTAAGTTATTTCTATAAATAATATTTAAATAAATAATGTCTTGAGATATATATATTATTAATTCAGAACTTTTCAAATATGGTAGCGATTTACTACATGAAAAACTGTTACATCTTTTTAATATGTGTTGGAGAGAATGTGTGATCCCCACAGAATGGCAGACTGCAAAAGTTATCTCAATCTTTAAGAAAGGAGATAGGAATTCCTGCGGGAATTATAGGGGCATTAGCCTACTAAATACCGCCTATAAATTATATAGCAAACTAATTAATAACAGAGTAAGGAAATTGTCAGAATCAATGCTCTTAGAAGAACAGTCTGGCTTCAGACGAGGAAGATCTTGTATAGACGATGTATTCTCTTTAAAACAGATAATTGAAAAGCGTAGAGAATTTAACCTGGAAACGCATACTATTTTTATAGACTTCGAAAAAGCGTTCGACCGTGTGAATAGAGAAAAGTTATGGTCTATCATGGAATGTAAGGGATTCCCCCGACACTTGATTCAGGATTGTCAGTCCTTATATCAACATACAAAGATACTCATCGGCACACACAAAACCAACGAAGTAGACACTAACCAAGGAGTCAGACAGGGATGTAGTCTATCCCCAACTCTGTTTAATCTCTACATAGACGACATCATCCGAACATGGAAAACTTCAGCCGCCCCAGGAATTAAGCTAAAAGTATATAAACATGTTCATCAACACGCTTCTGTTCGCGGATGACCAGGTTATCATTCAGGAATGTGAAGACGATCTACATAGATCAACGTATAGCCTACACAAAATTTGTCAAGACTATGGAATGAAAATCTCGATAAAAAAAACCAAATCTATGGCTTTCAAAGGGAAAGAACCTATTCGTACAAAAATTGCCATTGAAAATGAAGTCATAGAACAAGTATCACACTTTACCTATCTAGGTTGTGATCTCACTTATGACTACGAGAACGAGGTACAGCAGAAATTGCACAAATTCCAATACATCTGTGGAACTTTGAGAAAAACCGTCAGGAAGAAGACACGAAAAGAAATACAACTTAAATTCTATAGGGTCATGGCCACACCCGTCTTACTTTATGGCTCAGAGACATGGACCTTGGGGAGCCGGGATCTATCGAGAATCCAAGCAACAGAAATGCGACATTTGAGACCGATAAAAGACTGCACAATTTTCGACAAGATTCGGAATGAAGACATCAGAAAGGAGTTAAAGATCTTCAACTTATGTGATAGAATACAAGAATATCGTACTAAATGGAAAGACCATGTACAGCGTATGCCGGAAACACGGTTCCCTAGAGCTGCCCTCGACTACTCCCCAAAGGGCAGGAGAGATCGAGGACGACCGAGAAAGCGGTGGACTGAACAATGAAGCCGGAACTGGCACTATGCCTAATCCTTGAAGTTGATGATGATGATGATGATGATGATATATATATTTTTTTATCTAACATATAGGCTAATTTACATAAGTAATATTAATAAATTAATAAAAACTGTTAAATCATCCTCATTATGACAGCTTGTAAGTGATGAGCTTTTGAAAATACTAAGACTGTTTCCACATTGTTTAGACAATTTTCATGGTATTTACAGAAATATTAAACTTAAAATTGTGTTTTAAATGTTACATTGATAACCCTTATTGTTCACTAGTTTTATACATCTTAATTTCCATGACAATAAAACTTTTCTAGTATTGGAGAAGGTATTTTATTCCATTGCTTTTAAAAACTTTCCATAGTCGGTTTGTAGGGAGTCGTTTAGACAATCAGCTTTTGCAAAAAAATTATGTTTGATCCATCAGGAAATTTAGCAGGGATATCAGTAAAAGATATCCCCTTGATACCAGCTTCTTTTACAATTTTCTTTCTTTCTTTCCTTTTATCAATTAAATTAGCAGTGAATTTTAACGTGTGGCTGCATGCTTTTTCTTGATGCAATTCTACTGATTAATGACACTATGGGTGAAGAGAAGGTATTTCATATTTGGAAATTGGGGATAAAAAGTGTTTCTGATAATACGTGGAGTTGATCTTTATATTTTTTTACCACTCTCTTTATGTTTAATTTGTCATCCTATCCAAAACCAGCAGATATCATTAATCACTTTGAAAAAATGTCTTTACATTCTTTGAACCATGTATTAATATTCTTTCTTCGCTTTGATAAACGGATCTTTTTTTTTATTGTAGTCATTTAGATGCATCCAAGTTTCATGTATTTAATCGTAGTTTCGGATGAATATTTCTCATAAAGAATTCTGCAGCATGCTCTGAGCTGGACGATATGGAGAGGAAGACGATGTATATTGTTTTATTTTTTCTTTCAAAAGTCAAATCAACATTGAACACTTTGCTTAAAGTTCAGACTGAGCATTTTAATAATTTTGTAACTGTCCTTTTACTTGGTGATTTTTCTTTTAATGTTGGAGATACTATCTTTACAACATTGTTAACATTTCATTTTGTTCTTTTATATGTGTTTAAAACAATTTTCGCATATGAAGCCAAACTTTGACTTTTTATTTCCTTTCCTGTTGAAAAAATTACCTATCATAACTTTAGATATAAAAAAAAACAGATTTCACAGCATTTCTTACTTACTAGATACGAATAATTTACTTGGGAGTAACTTTCGATAATAAACTGAACTGGAATTCACACATTGATTCAATATCGAGTCGCACTGAAAGAAGAATGACTGTTTTGAAACGTCTGTCATGATCACTATGGGGATGTGATCATGGGGATGTGATAGATCAGCCTTGAATACTACTTATAAGACTTTTACTTCACCTTTAATCACTTATTGCTGCGAACCTCCCTCTCATTACTACAAGTGATCACACAATGAATAAATTTGAAATTTCGCGAAATCAGTTACTGAGACTCATTATTGGAGCCGCTAAATCAACACCAATTGATGCAATGCTTGTATTGACAAACAGTAAAACAATCAAAATCATAATTGAAGAAAAGGCGTTGATTCTTTATGAGAAATTAATTAGAAATGGAAATCTTTACTGGACTAACTACCCAACAAAAGATAGAAATTTAAAAACCTAAAAAGGTTTTGTTTAGTTTGTCCAGGACCTTAAGCAGAAGTTTGAATTGCCAGCTGACATCCCGGAGGTTGTAAAAACTTCTAATCCACTAAATATCGAACAAATAGAAACAAACTTATGTCTTACGTATGGGCATTTTAAGAACAACTCTATACAGGTTATGATGAGTTTCGCTTTAAACACTTAATACAAGGTACCCGGTACCTGAATGGTTACACGTCTATACTAGTGGATCCTTTTGTGAAATTCTTGAGACTGCAGGTTCAAGAGTATCTTCCAACTTATTCTCCTTTTATGCTTCTGCAGAAAAATTTCGAACAGCTTTTGATGGTGAGGTGGAGGCTTTCCGAATGGCTCTTAAGCATTTATTGTTTTTTGCCGATAAAATTGATAAAGTGATCTTATTTTCCGATTCCCAAGCCGCAATTCAGGCAATTAGCTCGGTCAGTCTGCCCTTCTCAGAAGAAATCTGAGTTGCTTCACTTCGAAGCAACTCTGAAACTGCGCTTTACTGGCGTGCCAGAGAAATTTAAGGCAATGACTTTGGACACTTCTACTTTGTCTTTTTCCTCAAAATTCATATTTATATGAAAAAATTACAATTTCGCTATAATTTACGAAATTTTCCTATTAGAATATTTGTATTCAATCATGTTCAAACAAATATTATAAATATAATTTTGAAGTTGTGTAATGTATTTATGATCCTCAAAATGGAAGTTTATGCTCAATTTTGCGTTATTCTGACATGTTAAGTAAATCGTAAATTCCAAATAACTTACGAATTTTTTAAATTGGAAAAATCATAGTCTATGATATTCATGCCAGTAACCTAAATAATATTTCGAAAGTGGTTTGACATCTTTACGATGAAAATATCCCTCAAAATTGACGTTTATGTGAAATTTTGCTCAATTCTGCCATGTTAAGAAATTCGTAAATTTCCAATAACTTGCGAAATTTAAGCAGCGTATTTATAGTTACTGATGTTCATTCCGGCATCAAAACTGATATTTTAAAACTGGTCTGACATTTTTACAGTAAAAAATTTCCATTTAATGCACGTTTAAGTGAATTTTTGTCCGATTCTCCCATGTTAAGAAAATCATAAATTTCTAATAACTTACGAAGTTTTTAGAATCGAATGTTGCAAATGAATAGTGTTCTTGCCAGTGTCGAAAGTAATATTTTAAAACTGATCTGACCTCTCCGCGACAATTTGTTCTTGAGATATCGTGTACACAGTCTAACAAACTAACAGACACCCTACAGACAGACACCATACGAATGTTGTCATTTTCGGATTCCTCTCACCTGAAAACGTGTAGAAAAGTCAAAATCCGAGGTCGAAATTTTTCACGATTACCTAAGTTCCCCATACCTATAGTATGATGGGGAACTAATAAAGGGATACAAATAATTTTCTTAGGAAAGAGCACAAACATGGGCTCCGTCCATTACTTCTTTATAAATGCCATTTTGCAGGAAAACAAAGCTGTCAAGTAGCAGACGATAATTTGTACTTTAAAAAGTATTGTTCAAGTTAAAAAAGAATTACAAACAAATGATTTTCTTTATAGCAAAGCAAAATCGTCTACAAAGTATGCGAAATGACTGTCACAGGAAATGTGTTGTAAAGATATTATTACGGAAAAAATTAATTTGTTTTATCTCTCATACGAGTTTCTATTACTCTGCATTTGATTAGTATAAAGATAAATTATAGATTCACTAAGGTATAATGCAACAAGTCATATATATATAAACACTAGCTGACCCGCCCTACTTCGCACGGATGAACAAATTTTAGTTAACGATGAATTGATATGCAAAAAATAAAAAATATATCTGTTTATATGTTACTAGCAGGCTTTGCCCGCTTCGCTTGACATTAAACTTAAAGGAGTTGTCAAAATCCCATATCTTTATTAATAACCTAAGTTCTCGCTGTGATTGGTATAGGTTTTCTCGCTCGCAAAGTGAGGAGTCTGGGTCTCCACTGTCTTCGGCACAACTTACCCACTCCTTACTTCCCCTTCCTCAGCGGGTGAGTTCGAAGTTTTGCAAAATCCCACTAATGTACATAATGCGTACACTTAATCAATATCCGCACACCAAAATTCGCCATTCTAAGTTAATTCAAAGCGAATTCAAACGGAAAAACATGTTTTTACACATGTTTATTGGGAACAACTGTAGTATAACCCCACAACGATATTTGGCGATTTTTTTGTTGGCGATTATGGCTAAATCATAAATCTAAAAATCATAAATCATATATGATAAATCATAAAATCATAATCTTAATCATAAAGCATAAAACCATAAATCCAAAATAAACAACATATTAGGCTGCCATATTATATCGCAAACAGTCCAGAACGACATTGTTATCCTTCAAAACGGCGCCAAAGAAAAATCGCCAAATTCAGCTGTTGATACTGAAGTTATACCGTTTATAGCCCTCCGACTCCGAGAAGGGGGGGGGATTTCGAATTTCGTGAAATCCAGTTACAATAAGTGCCGGATGCAAACAAACAATTTAAGCACCAAATTTCGTGACCACAGAAGTCTTTAATAGAAAATATTACAAATAAATAAATACAAAAAGCACAGTTTTAGTATGGGACACCCTTTGGTGAATTTAAATATTTTAAGCCATTTTTGCGATGAATTGAATTGGCTATCTCAATTGTGCAATTAAAGATCTTGGCGAGAAACGTCCGAGCTACGTCGGTTCCGAATTTCAAATTTTGCCAAAGGGATCCAATACTAAAGCTGTTCCATACACAAAATAAATAAATAAATAAAATAAAATAAAATAAAAAATCTTTTCTGATATTTACAAAATAAAAATAAAAAATCTTAATAAAATCCAAATTATAATCATTTACAATTAATGAGAGAACATAGAAAAAACCCTCATAAGGTACATAATAGCAACAAAAAATTTTGTTTTACTGCAGGACAAAAAAGTACTGCTTAATTAAATAAAAATATTAAACTAATGCCAAATATCTCTATGAAAATATTTATCTACGTGCAAATTTCTCATTAAAAAAAAAAAAAAAAAAAAAAAAATCACCAACTTTTGTAGGTATTTTTCTCTCTAATTTTTTATTATTATTCACGTGAAATTAAAAATATTTCATTTTATTTCTCGAAAATAAAGAAAAAATATATAAATGCATATTTATAAATATAAAACCTTTTACCGAATCCGCGTTGAAAACGGAAAAAGGGTAAAATAAATTAGAAATATCAGACATATATTTATAAATTTGATACCAAATGAAAGGGGTGATTTTTCTGAATCCAGGGATGCAAACAGTTTTTCGATGCGACAATTAGATTTTTAAAAAATAACTAAAGTATGAAATTTAAGTGGCAACGGAAAAACGGAAAAAGGGGAAAATAAATTAGAAGTATCAGACCTATCGTTACAAATTCAGTACCAAATGAAAGAGGTGATTTTTCTGAATCCTGGGGTGTAAACAGTTTTTCGATACGACAATTAAATGTTTTAAAATTAACTAAAGTATGAAACTCAGATGGCAAAACTTCATTTCAATTTTTTCATAATTTTTAGTGCGAATCACGTGAATAAAAAGAGTTTTTATCTTAAAAATTTATTTTTGCATTTTATTTTTCCATTCAAAGCGTTTTATTGAAAAATTGTTTATGGCGCATGCGCAGGCGTTTTTTACCCACAATTTAAACACTAATCATAATCTAGAAAATTTCTATAGATATAATTTTAAGTTGGGTGAAGACCCAAGTTTCTGCCAAGCGCCGTTGAATTCCGTCCAGCCGTTCTCGAGTGATGCCCGGACAAACGTGTTTTAGTCTTTTACCCCCTAGGGGAGGAACGAGGGGGAATTTCTGAAAAGTTGATAGATATAATTTTAAGTTGGGTGAAGACCTAAATTCCTGCCAAGCGCCGTTGAATTCCGTCCAACCGTTCTCAAGTGATGCCCGGACAAAAAAAGCGACATTTGGACACGATGACACACACACAGACACACACACACACACACACACACACACACACACACACACAGGCAAAATTTTCTGAAGTCATTTTCGGCTTTCATGGGGTGTGAAACGTGAAGATATCGCAAAATTTTTTGATTCCGACAAATTTACAGACAAAAGTCTGATTTTATTAATATAGATAGTCAGGCAATATTATCAACTGAAAAGTCAAAATATAATTTTACAATTATTTTTTTCAATCAGTTGTTAAATGTTGGTAATTTTTACTTTATGTTATTTATTTATTTATTTCATAAAAAGAAGCATGTCTTTACTCATGAATAAAAAATATTGAAAAATAAACCTATAACATGAATATGTGTTTGATAAAGTTGACGTCATAATTGCTTTAATTATTATTTATTTGTTCTTATAATATTAATTTCTATTAAACACAGAGCTTATGTGTTTTTAATTTTCTTAAATTTAACGTCCGCAAAGTAATCTGGTTATTGTTTTAGTAATGGTTCTCCATTAGTGATCGTTAATATTTTTTGTGATTTTGGCGGTGAATTAAAAAGGTTATCGCAAATACGTAAAGTCCTTCGAGTGAAACGTCCTAGCTATTGCGTTGCCAAATTTTAAATATCGCCAAAGAAGCCCTATACAAAAGCAGATTTCTAACGCGAATGCACATTTAATTTATTTTAAATGAACCGTGTTTCCAATCAACATAATGAAACTTGCATAATCAAATGTCATTTGCAATTCCCTAGCGGCTGTATATTGCGCTACTTGCTTTCGGAAAAGATTTTATATCAATCATCCTTGGCGGGAAAAAAAAAAAATGATTTTAAGTTATCTCGCGAATATATTTAATTTTTTCCATAACTGATGGTTTTTAATAATGTATATTAAGGGAAAAATCAATAATATGAAACAATATTCGTATAATATATACTATTACAAAATCTGGTGTGAAACAACCACACGACTTCCATTACCCACTATTAAACGTATTATATACATTTCTTGGAGATATTAAGTACATGCATTTTTTTTTTATATTTTCCAGTAAGAGAAACTTGATACACGTATAAAAACACCTACAACAAAGTTTACATAGTGAGTTAAAAAATAAGGGGAAAAAATAGATAGTTATTTTTTTAAACACGAATTACCGAAATCTAAAACTGAACTTCCTAATCAGAATGACCGTTAGTATTCGTGTAATATGCACGTAATACTTGAGAAAGGTTATCTAAATTGAATTAACAAAACAATTTTCAAGAAAATCGTTAGAGCCGTTTTTGAGATACCAACTTTTACCAAAACTTGGCATACTCAATTATTGACCGGAAAACAATAATTACATACAAAAGGATATTTAGTATTAAGTTAACATGGCGAGTTTGAAAAAAATTCGTACAGCCGTTTTTAAAGGAAGGCACTTATGAGATCTGAAATTGAGCTGTTTATAGAGGACGCCTATCAATTTTCCTGAACTAACCAATTATATCATTCGAAAGGACATCTAATAGATCGTTTATATAGCAACTTTGAAGAAAATCGTTAGGGCTGTTTATGAGGTACGGGCTTACGGTCCCATTTCCGGTTTTCGATGACCGAGTTCCGGTTTTTCAATTTTCACCAAAATTTGGAAAATTCATCTGTACGTCAGACCTGAATCAATTGTGAAGATTTGTAGTTCAATCTTTATTAATTTTGGAGATATGACACCCGGAAAATTTCACACATTCGTACACACACACACACACACTGACCAATTGCCAAAAACTACTTTTTTGGACTCAGGAGGCCTTAAAACATATAAATCAGGTGAAACTCTATATCAAATTTTTGGACCGAATACAATACTTCCACTACCTACGGTAGTACGGTAATTGAAGTAAAAACATAGATCTCGTATTTATAATACGAAAATATACAGATTTTCGTATTACGTTTTCGATCTCAAAATACAAAAATCGCCAAGGACGACCGATATCAATTCTATGCTTTGTTTTCAATTAATTTGAATTAAAAATGTATTTTACCAAAATTTATTTCAGCCTCTAGCACTTAGAGACAGTGTAACTTTTGATAAGTATAAAAAAAAGAAAGAAATAGATATCGGCTTTTTAGTTCTAGCGATCGTTCTCTACATATACATATAAACCTTTCCTCTTTGTATATTAGTATAGAGCATAGATAGATTAAATAGGTTTCTAATCAACATAATGTAACTCAAATAATTAAATGCTATTTGCATTGCAGTAATGGTTGTATGCGCTATGTATATTGAGCTACTTGTCATAACTGTTAGTTGCTAAAAATAGTCGTCAAATAAATTTAAACTTCTCAATTATTCTTTTAACAAATGCATAATGAAATGCAGACGATATTTTTTTAATTCACTTTTTATATTATTATTCGCGAGAAAATATATTTTAGTATATGTCGAAAAATGAATTAACCCGTAAATTTTTTGGGCAACAATTATAAAATAAATAATTTAATAAAAGTTTAGAAGTAACACTTAGATCATTACATTATATTATATCATATATATCAAATTATATTATTAGAAAAATAAATACTTTAAATTTATTATGACGTCAGATTTAACGTGTAAGTTTAACATTTTGCAAAGCTTTATATGAATTTCAATTTAATTCACGTGCAAATATATTTCTTTTCTTTTCATGTCAAGATATTAACACGCTTATATTAGCTTCACCTGTATGTATGTATGTTTGTTTGTTTGTAACTTCTCTGGGAGCAAAACATGATTGCACAAAATCCTTCATATCTCAAACAAAAAAACAGATATCCGTAAAATTTTTGCTTTAAAATATAGCTAATACAAATGTCTAAAAATCGGTTTCTGGAATTTTTGAAATTCGGTCCCCAAGGGGGGCGGGGGGAGGGGGGCAAAACGTGAATTCACATGCGTAAAACGTGATTTCGCATAATCCTATATATCCCAAACAAAAAAAAAATAGATATACGTGAAATTTTTGCTCTAAAATATAGCTAAGGCAATTATCTAAAAACCAATTTCTGGAATTTTTGAAATTCAGCCCCCAGGTGGGGCAGCAAGGGGGGGGCTATGGAGCAAAAACAAATAGAAATACAGTTAGGCCGTTGAAAATTGGTACAGATAGGTTTTAAAGTTCTGCAAGTCGAATGGGGATATTTTCGATTGTGTAAAGTTATTAGGAGGGGCAAGAGGGGGAGGGGAAGGGAGGGGGGGGCAAAAAAATAAAAATAGTGTCAGATCGTTCAAAATTGGTACATAGAGGTGTTCGATACTTACAAATCGATTGCGGATATTTTTGAATTTGTAAAATTATTAGGAGGGGTGGGTAGGGGGGTGAGGGGGTAAGGGGGGGCTATGGGGCAAAAACAAATAGAAATACAGTTAGGTCGTTCAAAATTTGTACAGATAGATTTAAGAGGCCTGCAAGTCGAATGGGGATATTTTCGATTGTGTAAAGTTATTAGGAGGGGCAAGAAGTGGGGGAGGGGAGGGGGGGGGGGCAAAAAAATAAAAATAGTGTCAGATCGTTCAAAATTGGTACATAGAGGTTTTGATACTTACAAATCGATTGCGGATATTTTTGAATTTGTAAAATTATTAGGAGGGGCGGGTAGGGGGGTGAGGGGGTAAGGGGGGGCTATGGGGCAAAAACAAATAGAAATACAGTTAGGTCGTTCAAAATTGGTACAGATAGATTTAAGAGGCCTGCAAGTCGAATGGGGATATTTTCGATTGTGTAAAGTTATTAGGAGGGGCAAGAAGTGGGGGAGGGGAGGGGGGGGGGGCAAAAAAATAAAAATAGTGTCAGATCGTTCAAAATTGGTACATAGAGGTTTTGATACTTACAAATCGATTGCGGATATTTTTGAATTTGTAAAATTATTAGGAGGGGCGGGTAGGGGGGTGAGGGGGTAAGGGGGGGCTATGGGGCAAAAACAAATAGAAATACAGTTAGGTCGTTCAAAATTGGTACAGATAGATTTAAGAGGCCTGCAAGTCGAATGGGGATATTTTCGATTGTGTAAAGTTATTACGAGGGGCAAGAAGTGGGGGAGGGGAGGGGGTGGGCAAAAAAAAATAAAAATAGTGTCAGATCGTTCAAAATTGGTACATAGAGGTTTTCGATACTTACAAATCGATTGCGGATATTTTTGAATTTGTAAAATTATTAGGAGGGGCGGGTAGGGGGTGGGGCGGTAAGGGGGGGTTATGGAGCAAAAATAAATAGAAATACAGTTAGGCCGTTGAAAATTGGTACAGATAGGTTTTTAAGTCTGCAAGTCGAATGGGGATATTTTCGATTGTGTAAGGAGGGGCAAGAAGTGGGGGAGGGGAGGGGGGGGCAAAAAAATAAAAATAGTGTCAGATCGTTCAAAATTGGTACATAGAGGTGTTCGATACTTACAAATCGATTGCGGATATTTTTGAATTTGTAAAATTATTAGGAGGGGTGGGTAGGGGGGTGAGGGGGTAAGGGGGGGCTATGGGGCAAAAACAAATAGAAATACAGTTAGGTCGTTCAAAATTTGTACAGATAGATTTAAGAGGCCTGCAAGTCGAATGGGGATATTTTCGATTGTGTAAAGTTATTAGGAGGGGCAAGAAGTGGGGGAGGGGAGGGGGGGGGCAAAAAAATAAAAATAGTGTCAGATCGTTCAAAATTGGTACATAGAGGTTTTGATACTTACAAATCGATTGCGGATATTTTTGAATTTGTAAAATTATTAGGAGGGGCGGGTAGGGGGGTGAGGGGGTAAGGGGGGGCTATGGGGCAAAAACAAATAGAAATACAGTTAGGTCGTTCAAAATTGGTACAGATAGATTTAAGAGGCCTGCAAGTCGTATGGGGATATTTTCGATTGTGTAAAGTTATTAGGAGGGGCAAGAAGTGGGGGAGGGGAGGGGGGGGGCAAAAAAATAAAAATAGTGTCAGATCGTTAAAAATTGGTACATAGAGGTTTTGATACTTACAAATCGATTGCGGATATTTTTGAATTTGTAAAATTATTAGGAGGGGCGGGTAGGGGGGTGAGGGGGTAAGGGGGGGCTATGGGGCAAAAACAAATAGAAATACAGTTAGGTCGTTCAAAATTGGTACAGATAGATTTAAGAGGCCTGCAAGTCGAATGGGGATATTTTCGATTGTGTAAAGTTATTAGGAGGGGCAAGAAGTGGGGGAGGGGAGGGGGGGGCAAAAAAAAATAAAAATAGTGTCAGATCGTTCAAAATTGGTACATAGAGGTTTTCGATACTTACAAATCGATTGCGGATATTTTTGAATTTGTAAAATTATTAGGAGGGGCGGGTAGGGGGTGGGGCGGTAAGGGGGGGTTATGGAGCAAAAACAAATAGAAATACAGTTTGGCCGTTGAAAATTGGTACAGATAGGTTTTTAAGTCTGCAAGTCGAATGGGGATATTTTCGATTGTGTAAGGAGGGGCAAGAAGTGGGGGAGGGGAGGGGGGGGGGCAAAAAAATAAAAATAGTGTCAGATCGTTCAAAATTGGTACATAGAGGTTTCCGATACTTACAAATCGATTGCGGATATTTTTGAATTTGTAAAATTATTAGGAGGGGCAGATAGGGGGGTGAGGGGGTAAGGGGGGGCTATGGGGCAAAAACAAATAGAAATACAGTTAGGACGTTCAAAATTGGTACAGATAGATTTAAGAGGCCTGCAAGTCGAATGGGGATATTTTCGATTGTGTGTAAATATTTTAACCAAAAACTTACATACTGTAGCTATTTATGTGATAAATAATAAAATAATAAATATAGTTTAAAATATAGTTTAAAAAGCATGCTTTCATAGCACATCGAACTAAAAAGTGAAAAATAAATATAGTTTAAAAAAAACTAAAAAACACGCTTTTAAAGCACATCAAACTAAAAAGTGAAAAATAATTCTTAATATAAGCTGAAAACAATAATGAACGAAAAATACTAGTATAATTGTGAAAAAAGCGTGGGGTGTAATTAAAATAACTTAGAATTAACAAAAAACATTTTTGTTAGAATTAACAAAAATGTTTTTTGTTAATTCTAAGTTATTTTAATTAAAGATTTAAATGTATGTAAATATTACGGTGTGTCACTCACACGATTTTCTCTTACCCTGAATTTTAATACTAAGATAGATATTTTGTGCTTTTTAGTTCACATTTCTATAAAAGCGTGTTCTTTAATTTTTTAAAACTATAATATTATTTTAAAAACAAAATGTAAATGTTTCTTTTATGTTTGTAACAGCTAATTTTTTTAATATTTCATTATTTCCATTTCTATTATGGCTTTTATGGGGATTTTAATTAAAATGCTCAGATTTTAAACTAAAATTTATTTTATCAAAATTTAATATAGCCTATAACAATCAGGGATAGTGTAGCTTTTGATCAGCGAAAGAATTTTTTAAATCGGTTCAGTAGTTTCAGAGATTACCCTCCACAAACATACAATTTTTTGCGCTTTATATAATGATATAGATATTTGAAAAACAACTGAAATTTTTTTTAGTGAGGGCGCAACCGTTCTCTTTTTCCAATTGAGCTAAGTACATACATTTATAAAAAATTTATCGTGTTATTAAATTTAAAAGTTAATTATTAATTATAAACCCATTTTAGGCTAAGCCTAGAAATATTATAAAATGTGGTATTGTTTTCATTGAAATATGCTTAAATAACATTCATTAAGACACAAAACAGTTTCGTGCATGAAAAAATGATATTTTATTTAAGGAATAAAATGGTGCATATTCAAATAAAAAATTTTAATAAAAAATAAATTTAAAAAGTACTTTCTTAAAGCTTGTTTAAAAGTTGTCTAGGAAACTTTCCGTGGTCAGTTTCTTTAGGTTCAAAAAGCAACAGCATTCTTCGGCACACCTAATATTTTTATTTATTTATTTTTAAATGTAATATTGAAAAATTACTAACTCAACTCAAACTTAATTACCTTGTTTTATTTTTTATTTATTTTGCACGCGCGCTTTTTATTTCCTAATACAAAATTATTATTAAAAAAAAAACCGATACTGTCCATTTCGAAACTGATAATTATTAAATTTCTTTTCTTTTCTATTTCTTAACAAAAAAAAAAAAGGAAGGGGTTGAGGAAATCCTGGCAAGAGCAGAATTTAGTTTAGTAAGGAGGACTATTAGTCTTATTTATTTATTTTTGACTTATTTTTGAAATTATAACATCGCTTTAAAATTATTCAATTATATTTTCAATAAATTTTTGATTTCGATAAATGTATCGTAAAACTGGTGTCATAAAAATTCGTAGATTGAGTCCTCAGTCCTAATAAAAATTTCTAAGTTTTTTATGATATTTGTTTCATTTTTTATTTTATTTACAGAACTTGCAACTTTAATCCTTTATATACACATATAATCAATCTTAAGTGGAATTTGTCAATAATCGTTTCAAGTTAGAAAACTAACGCATTTTGAAAATTTCTCAACAGTAAGTGTTTACTCCAATTGAATTACGAATATTTTATATATGTCTCCAGAACCCTTAAAAACTAGTTGGCATAAGTGGACTGTGCTCAGTTCCGCACTATATTTATGGTCTCATAAATTTCTAGTGCGAGACATATTATAATCATGTTAAAAGAAATGAATTTGACCAAAGCTTGATACAGTGACAGAATGAAATCCCCACCTAATAGGCTATCCACCGTTCACTTCAATATATTTATCTTATTCTAATCTATTAATTTATTTTATCAGGGTCAATTCCGTTGTTTATGTTTCATGCTACTATTTCCAATGCAATAATCCTCAAAATTCATATTTATATGAAAAATTTACAATTTCGCTATGTTGATAAAATCGTAAATTACGAATAATTTACGAAATTTTCCTATTAGAATATTTGTTTTCAATCATGGTCAAAAAAAATATCATAAATGTAATTTTGAAGTTGTCTAATGTATTTATGATCCCCAAAATGGAAGTTTATGCTCAATTTTGCCTTATTCTGACATGTTAAGTAAATCTTAAATTCCAAATAACTTACGAATTTTTAATATTGGAAAAATTATAGTCTATGATATTCATGCCGGTAATCTAAATAATATTTCGAAAGTGGTTTAACATCTTTACGATGAAAATATCCCTCAAAATTGACGTTTATGTGAAATTTTGCTCTATTCTGCCATGTTAAGAAATTCGTTAATTTCCAATAACTTACGAAATTTTTATATTTGAAAATTCCGTAAAAATTGACGTCGCTAAAAATTGACGTTTATGTGAAATTTTGCCCCATACTGCCATGTTAAGAAATTCGTAAATTTCCAATAACTTGCGAAATTTTCAAAGTAGCATATTTTTAGTTACTGATGTTCATTCCGGCATCAAAACGGATATTTTAAAACTGGTCTGACATTTTTACAGTAAAAAGTTTCCATTTAATGCACGTTTAAGTGAAAAATTGTCCTATTCTCCCATGTTAAGACAATGTAAATTTCTAATAACTTACGAAGTTTTTAAAATCGAATGTTTCAAATGAATAGGGTTCTTGCCAGTGTCGAAAGTAATATTTTAAAACTGATCTGACCTCTCTGCGATAATTTGTTCTTGAGATATCGTGTACACAGACTAACAAACTAACGGACTAACAGACACCCTACAGACAGATACCATACAGATTTTGTCATTTTCGGATTCCTCAGACCTGAAAACGTGTAAAAAAGTAAAAAAAAAAAAAACTGAGGTTGAAAATTTTCACGATTACGTAAGTTCACCATACCTATAATATGATGGGGAACTAATACCAGAAAAATAAAATTAGTGAAAAATATACGTCACAGTATTAATAAAAAAATATTTATTGAAATGGCGCGTTTATGCGCCTTTTACCGAAAATGGGTTAAGACAAATCTTACTGACTCCACTCCTTGAAATTTACCAATCCTTGGAAAAAATCTCATTAACCACTTGCCTGTTTTGCCCGAAAGCCGTTCGGGTACTTGAAATGACATTTCCTTGATTTCCCTGAACGGCACTCGGGCAATCTTTTTCCTACTCTAATTCTTTATTTGCCGTATTTTTTTGCTTGTTTAGTGTGCATTGTCTCTAACAGATGACTCTAGTAGTTCCAGTAAAGTTAGAATTGCAAAACAAGTCTAAAGCGGCTTAAAGGTTAGATTTTATTGCATTTTTGTATGCGAGTAATGTCGCGAATTTTCAACAAGGCAATGTTTTGTGTGTTGCTCGAAAAGAAACGATTTCGGAAAACGGATGGGGAAAGAAACACGATATTTTTGTCCAGATTGTGATGTTGGACTATGCTTAACTCCCATAACTGAACTTAAAATCCCCCTTCCCCCACTTAACTTAAAATTTACCACACAAAAGCTGCATTTTCAAAGGGTAATTACTGTAACTACAATAAAATATTTTCGATTATATCATCCATTTTTGTAAAGTGTTCTTTCCAATTCGCCTTTTTCTTCTGACAAAAGCCATTTTGAAGAAAAAATGTATTTTTTCCAACGAAAATAAAAAATGAGCATAATTCCTTAATTTCAATACTTGTAATAGTTCTGACTGCTCATTTGAGTTTATAGAACCGATTTCACCCTAAAATTGTATATCAAAAATAGGCTTATTTTTTTGCATAATAGGACGGAAAAAAGAAACAGTTAAGTGGTTAAACATCTATTTTTCACTTCTAAAGTTATAAAAAATTTCGTCAGGTATTTCTAGAGATATTCACCAAAATGTTTAAAATCAAAACACCAATTTTATTTTGCTACCCACTTTAATTTCAATATTATGTAATCAAAACACTATAACATAAAATAGGAAGCCCATTTCATAAGTTATATAAAACATAAAAAATATTGATACTCTTTTTTACATTGAAACAACATCAATTCAAACTCATAAAAAAAGAGCTTCTAAAAAACAAAAAAAAAAAAAAAAAAAGGCCAAAATTATATTTTCTTTTATTGTATCTTTAAAAATGAAAACATTAGTTGTTTGCTTTTAATTAAGTAAAATTCCCAAAGACATTAAAGAAAAAAAAAAAAAAAAAAAAAAAAACCTGCTCCAATATTTCTTAAAACGACAATAGTGAACATGTAAATTGCTTTACATTTCTTTTAATTAGAAAAGCGTTTATGTTACTGCACATAATAGATCAGATTAAAATGAAATATGCTGTTTACTTTATTCTCTGTGTTTAGATTTTGTAACATTATTTTGATTTACGCCTTTTTAAACAAGCTGTTCCATAAGAGAGAAAATTAATATTTAACTTGGTTAAAAGAATGAGAGTGTTATATATTCAGAGTTTAAAAAAAAAGTTAAACATTAGTTTTTGAGGATAGGCAATTTTTTTTAATATAATGATTATTATAATATAATTATAATGATAATCAAAAGAATTCTGCCGCATATTGGAAATACAAGCCAACTGTTTTACATGCGGATACAAATCTAATTAATTTTTTTTTTTTAAATAATAGAAACTTTTTATATAAAAGCTTGTTTATAAAGAGTATTTAATAAAGTACATGATGTTTTTTTTTTTTTTTTTTTTTTTTTTTTTTTGTCTTTTCTTATAAGCATTTATGGATGGGGGATATTATTAACCCTTAAATGCCTAATTTTTTTTTTTTAAATCGATTAACAAATTTTTTTCATGTTCTATTTCTTAATTAAATGATGGGAAAAAAATTTTAAAAATTCATATTTTACTTTAAGTACGGTTTATGATTAAAAAAAACAGTTTGTTTCCAATCGGCAACATTGGGCTTTAATTGAAAAAATAATTTTCCTTGATAAAATTTGTTAATATTATACACATAAAAAGTTTAAGAACTACGATAGGAAATGTCCACAAAGTGCTCTGAAAAATAACTAATTCTTGTTACGATTACAAAAATTTATTGCAAAATGTTACAAAAACTAATGTGGAATATAAAATAAATTGTTTATTTTATGATACTTGATAATGAGTACAGTTAAAGAATTGTATGAAAATTTTTGAAACATTCATTAATTTTATCATAACACAATCCAACACCACATTTTTCACATTTTGTTACAGTGTGTCCTTTGCGATTTGGGAACTTGCACCTCACCTCTTTCTCTGCATATAGAGGCATATGTCCAGTTTGATCCCAATCGGATATCTTTAGGTGGTACATACTGTGGCGGTTCTCTATATTTTTTGCCTGAATTTCTTTTTCAATGATCGAAGGTCTTCCACGCTTAGGAGTGATTTTGCTTCCTACCATGCATAATACTCTTGCAAGATCTGCACTCACCTTTAATTGAGACATTATCTCCGATCCCTGATCATAAGCATTCAAAACTTTGGTAGAGAAGCTATGCATGTACTTTAGTCCAGTCAAGCAAATGGTAAAAGTTTCGTAGACCCATTTGTGACTACGAATATTACCTTTGTAGCGGGACATTAAGCTATCCAATATCCAAATGGTCTACTCCTCCCAAATGTCTCTTGTATTCCTGATTTACTTATGGACAATCAGTCTACTTCAATGACTTTCTGTTGACTCCTGTCAAAATGACTGACTTTTTTAACAGAATTTTCCCAGCGAAACTATACAGCATCGTGACAATTTAGTCTTTCCAGGCTAGTGATTAAATGCCCATGCCATCTATAGTTGTATTATATTCGAATGAAAAAAAACCCAAACTAAACTTTTAAGGATTTTTCATTCGGTAGTTTGCATCCTGGAATTCTGTTACTTCTGACTGTACCAATGCATGGTTGCACTTTTTTCCCAATACACCATCAACGACAATGCTGTATAATAGTCGTCAAAGTAGAACTTTTCTGATCTTGGTATATTTCTTGACAGTCTAATGACAAGGCCAGAATCGGTGACTGGTCTCGTTAGCACACTTTCTTGTCCTGAATATACTTAAAAGTTATAAGCATATCCAGAAATACCAGCAAATACAAAAAGTTTAAAATCCCATTTATGGAGTTTTTTCGACAGACATTATTTCATGTAATGTTGAACTTTACTAGCACACATTTGCTCGTCAATTGTAAGATTTTTCTCAAAACGAATAGAAGCAAAATCGTTGTTTAAAATATCAAGGATAGGTCGAAGCTTATATAATCTATCATGCTTCGAATTATTTCGAGGTAGATGTTTTTGGTTGTCATTAAAATGAATAAATTTTGGTATTTTCTCAAACTGATCTCTGCTCATTGAGTCCTGAGTTAAGGGAAAACCAAGTTTATGACTCTTATAGGATCGAATACTGGGCAAATGCCCAAAAGAATGTATAATATTATACCTAAAAACTACCTTATGTCTTGTGATGAGAAATTGGTAGCTTTCGGCAAGCATATAAATTGCTTTCGTTAATAATTTTTTCAATAAGCTTATCCGTAAAGAAATATTGGATAAAGTGGTGAATCCAGCTCACTTACGCTTGATGGTGTATAATATTATTTCCAATAAACTTTATCTGGTTTTCGTTTATCTTTATATTACCTTTATTCCAAACCTTTGGCAGTTTTGATTTATTTCAACTCTTTGTGCTGTATGTTAGAAAAGCCATTTCAATGTCTTTATTCGAGTGTTAGTCTTCTGACTCATCCGAAATTCTGTCTAAACTCCCTTTAGGCTCCCAATCTGAATTATCATTCGAAAAATCGAGCTCATCTTCACTGTTTGACCAGTTATTTTCTATTTCTTTTTCATTCAAATACTTTTTCTAATAATGATAGGGTAAAATTTGCAGAAAGTAAAATGTAGAAAAATATCTTGCATACATAAAAAAAAAACTACAATTATAAACTATTACAGAAATAAAGTACTTTTATTAAATATAGAAGAAAGTCAGAGTAAATGTGCTCATTGTTCTCTAGACTTAGTGGAACTTTATGCCTATTGTTGTCAATTGGCAACGTACATATAAACCTGATTACAAGATATATTTTATATTTAAATAACCAAACACAGTCATAAATATAAACCACATACCTTATTTTACCATGAAATAATTTTAATCAATGCAGAATAAAATAAGCATTCACAACCTTCCAAACAAAACAAAAAAGCTCACATAGCAAACACTGAAAAAATAAATTTGTTTTTATTCTTAAACAGCAGTAGAGCCGACATCTACTTGCTGAAAATTGATATAATGCTCTCAGTATGTATTTTATTGGTGACATTAGGCACTAGTTTCAATTTTATTCTGATAGTATTTTAGGAGACAAAATTGTTATGTTCCCAAAAGGCAACACATGGCATTTAAGGGTTAAAAAAGTTATAGAATACTATTAAAATCGTTATTTAACCCGTTAGTAGTCGCTATAAACAGCGCCACCTATTACAGATTGCGCACTTTTTATTTAACTGTCACCAATAATTTTAAAAAGTGATGTGATAGACGTTTCTTCGAGTTTATTCGCGTTTTATGTATATCAAATGCCACTTCTAAAAATTTTTGGTGGCTATCGAATAATAAAATCTGGTAACACTTAAGGATGGGCGGCAAATCGACCAACTAGCGACTACTAAATGGATATATATATTTTTTTTTTTTGGTTATTGTTTTTGCAAACCGTTATACCTCTATGAATATATGCGGTATCCACAAAAAATTTTATACACATAATGAAAAAAAAATCCTCATAATTACATGCTACAGCCAAAACCCTTTTAAAGCATTACCTTTCATAGTGTGGCCATGCCTGTTAAAAATATATATTTTGGCAGCTATATTTATGTGACTATTATGTGACCTTCTACTGAGAATCTGCCTCACTCATATCAAATCCCCCTGTATTCAGAACCACTTACATCTTCATAGATATGGCAGTGGATTGTTGTCTGAAAGGCGGATTGGCTCATTTAAAATTCCTTAAGATTATGCTGAGGTGTGTTTTGTCTTTTATTGCGATGCATTTCCTTCTCTAAATTATGAAGTATATATATATATATATATACATTGGATAATTAGAAGTATTCAATATTATGTTATTTTATTTTACCGATGATTAACATATTTCCGTTAATATATGTTACAATATCACTTTAATAAAAATGCTTATAAATAAAGATTTTAATAGGTAGATAGAAATGTATTTATCAGGGATAAATTTACAATAAACTTTAAAGATGTTTATAGAAAATGTGAAATAAAGAATCCAATGACAGTATATGCATTTTAACAAAACTTTCAGAACATTCTCTTATTAAAACCGAAATAAAATTTCAAATAAATACTAAAAAAACAAAAAAAAAATATATAAATATAACATTTAACTTCGCATGTTTTTTTTTTTTTTTTTTTTTCATACAAATTAAATTTAGCAGATTGCAGGATGCATTTTTTTTTTTTTTTTTTGTTTTGTTGATTTTTACATGCAATTAAATTTAAAAGGTGCAGTTAGTTTATTTTGCAGTTCAAATGCATTTCACGAAAGACACATTTGTTTATTTAGTTAAAATTTTATGTTGTTAAACTTAAAATAAATAAATCTTTTTTTAAAAAGAGTTGATACATCTCTAAAGAGACTGGTTTCATACGATTCAGTGTTTTTCTGGCATAAAACTTGGTGTGAAAAAATAATATATCCTAAATATTTTCGCAAAAGTAAGTATTGTGTATCTATTTTTCTTAAAATAAGTGTTTAAGATAAATACCTTTATGCCGGGTATCTGTTAGAGTCCTGACTGAACTTGATCTCAGCTTGAAAAGAAATATGAATTTTATTATATTATGAGGCGTCTATGTATAGTAAAGTGCGTATACGCTACAAATCAAGATCAGTTTCAGTGTGAAACAAATAATGAACATTTCTGAATCAGAAACGGTAAGAGATGCAGGCTAATTACAAAGTTGCAGAGGGACATCTGAATTTACTTCGAATAGTTATATATTCAGGCATGAGAATTTTCCGCGGATCCACGATTTTCCGCTTTTTTGTGATTTTCGTTAATTTTGCGATTTTTTATTTTGTTAAAATCAAACTCCAATAACGATCAGTGTTCAAACGCTCCACGGAAAACTTTAGATTCTCAATCTTTTTCCATCCAAAATATAAATGTCATTATTCATTTTAAACGTGCTTTATCATATTCTATAACATATAAAAGAACAGAATTATTCAATATTTCTCACTCATATAATTCCCCCCCCCTCCTTTTTCATCTCTAACCATCGCCAATCAAACATTCTGCGGGAAGCCTTTTATTTTTGAATATTTATCCATCCACAATAAAAACGTCAATATTAATTTTAAACTTACTTTATGATATTCTAGAACCCATAAAGTAGAAGAGGTTTGTTTTATACTTCTTACTCATGAACTACTTTTTAACCCCCCCCCCCCACGACACACACACACACACTTTCCCATTTTCCCTCACCAGTCAATGTTATTAAATGTTGATTGCTAGCTTTTTTTTTTTTTTTTTTTTTTTTTTTTTTTTTAAACACATGTTTTATTGTGCTGATGTGTTATTCTTTTAGTTTAATTTGTCACTTTTAAAATATTTTGTATAGTTTTTTTTCCTGTGAGCATTATTTTTTCATTTGAAATAAATTTTATGAACACATTTGTATAATTTCCCCGCACGTGTTATTTTTCATCTGAAATTAATTTTATGAACACGCGTGTTTCCTCTTTGCCTGTATCTTGCACAAGCAATTAAATACTTCAATACTTTTTGTACTAAATACTTTACAAACAATACTGATGCAAACAGAATGCGTAAAGCTTGCATGAAAAATGAAAGGTATTGAAACCTCCAGCAGTATCGAACGTGAATATTGTACCGTACATTTGAATTACAACGCTAACTAATGTTTTATTGAAAATAGGATATTTTCTCCATTCGTTCGAAAGTTTTAAAATAAGCGATTATGGGGAAATGCTCCTTTTACATATTCCATTCTCTGCATTATAATGCAGACCCTTCTTTTTGTACTAATTCCAGGATGCTATAGAAATTTGTAATTGACTTTTTTTCGCGTATCTCTTACAGTTTCTTATTTATGAACGATAATTCGATACTTTCATATTACTTGCATGCCAGCAATGAAACGCCACCGGGCGATTCATTACTGACTTAGTCTTTTTTTAGACTTAAATGATACACTTATGCTTATTATAAAAATTTTATGATGAACTTAATACAAATTTAATTATATAAGCATTAATATATTTGATAAATATATTAATTATACATTAATATATTTGATCATGATAAATTTCATCTCACAATTCAGGGTGGATTGTTTTGTGGAAGAATCATTCTATTTATTTTATAATAATAATAAGAACGTGGCAAAAGAAGAAAAAACTAAAAAATAATCCTATAATTAAAAGAGTAAAGTAATATAAATAATTAAATAGTTCTAAAATCCAGGTAAAATCCATACTTGTCCATTATGAAGCGTAAAATTTTTAGTACCCGCTACACCAGTCCTAGTTTTTTCACACTAGTCCTATTTTAGAGTAATTTTATTTTATTTTAACAATATTTGGAGAGAATTATTCTTATTTTGGGGACAAGTTTGGGGGACAAGAGGCGTTAACAATTTTACGCTTATTAATGAGGTGGTTAGCAAGTATGGAAATCTGTTTCTTAAATAAGCAAACGAAACTTAAAATCAAACGGACGAGAACGGAAGAAATATCGAGAAAAAAAATGAAGTATAAGAAAAAATAAGAAAAAAAAATAATTTGTAATTTCAAATAATTTGAAAATCGGAGCTGTACAGTATTAAAAAATTAAAATGTAGAAGACATCGCATGGAAATTAAGAAATATTAAATTTTGTTGTATGATTTGTCGCTCGAAAATGAACAAACCACTCGCGAACATCAACACCTAGAATAAATTATTGCGGCAAATGAACAGTACATGACCTAATCTTGTGTTCAAGAAAAACAAAGGCTAACAAAAAAATAACCACAGGCTATACCGCCTGCGTACAATTTCATACTCGTATCTGATTGCGGTAAAATTACCTTGTATTGCGACAAAGGTGACCGGCTATAAAAAGAGATTTTTCCCCAACTAGATGTAATGTGTATATGCTTTTCGGTAAGGAATAATGCATGTGATCGAGGACATCGTTCTCACGCATTTGTAGGGTAGGTCTGAGCATTTAAAAGTAATCTAGACTTTCTTTCTAAATATAATTTTTTTTTTCCAATCACACACAAACCAACTTATTAGCATTAATCCAGACGACAATGCCTATGGCGGAAGTCGGAAGGGTGAAGGCGCATTAGCTGAGGGTGTTGATCGTCGAACACTGAGTATAACACCACTGTACATTAATCACTTCGAATGGTATCCCTTGACGCAACAACTTGGAAAATGACGTCTAATTGTTGATAGAATCTGAGTTTACAGACTTAGTCTTGATTGTAACTGTTCTCCTGATTACACGATCTTCTCACAAATGAGTGCCACGTAGACTTTCTGAACCACTTTCATGTCTCGTCTCACTCTCTCTTCTCCGAGCCACTGGATAAGTAATCGCAATATCACCGTCGAGTATGTCTGTAAATTCAGTATTATGTAGCTGACATAACAGACCAGTTGTAAATGTCCTTCACTAAGCACATCAGCCCATTTAAATTCTATTCGCGTGGATGTTCATGCACGCGTTACATACCTCCCGGATGTCAATTCATTCTACATATTTGACTGTTTGCATGACCCGAAGAACCGCACAACACATGCACACAATTTCCGTAATTGTAATTTATTTGTTTCGAAATATATATATATATATATATATATATATATATATATATAATTGAAAATGACTATATTTTTGAGTACTTTATAATTAAAAACTCTTCATTTTGATAAAAATTTAATAAGATTAACATTGAAAAAATAATAATTTTTAAATGTTCATTTTTGTGTGTTAGATTAAAATACGTGACTACATCATTTGACACCTTTATGTAAAATTGTATACGTTTGTTTGTTTGATAAGTATATGAAATTGTTTGCTTGCCTCTAGGGCCACTTATACCTCGAAAAATCCACCCCACAAGGGTTTACAAGTTTTATTACATGAACAATTACATGAACACATTAACAAGGGCAATACATCCATGCCTTCTCCGGTATTCGAACCTAGGTCCAACCGTGTAGAAGTCAGGGACGCTAACCACTACACCGTCTGGGGGGCAATTTTATACATTTGAAAATAATAGATAAATTTTTTCCATTAATCTTTCCCCTTTCCATATTAAAAAAAATATGTATTCAACAAAAATATATAATAATAACAAAGAAAAAAAAATGCAATTTAAAATTTTCCTATTTTAATTATTAGCCCTAAAGAAAACAATATATATTTTTAAAAGATTTAATGCGCTCTTATCTATTAAAATGAAATACTTTGGCAATGTTCCCTTAAGGTCGTCTATTCTGCAAAAGAAGTTCTTTGAATTATTAATGACATTAGGTGTTGTGGATAACTCATTAAGTACTTTTCTCTTGTATAAATTAAACGTTTTTGCATTTGCTTAAGGTCGATTATCATTAAAGACACAGGAAACAGGCTTTGAATATAGAAGAAGGCTTATTTATTTTAGTTATCTCTTAGTCTTTTGCACTATATTATTCAAAGTAATATTTTATATTGATTTTAAGCGGAATATTTAGCTTAACGAAGAAGAAATAGATATATATTTTATGCGCTGTTTTTATGAAATACATACCCACATTTTTATATTTAAACTATGTGATTAGTAAATTATATTTACATATATATTATATAAGTTTGCACTAAACATTTTTAGGAAAAAGCCCAACATCCAAATGCAATACTGTATTTTTTTTTCAATTATAGGGTAAGTGCACCAGTGATTGACATTTTTAGAGCAATCTCTGATGTTTTTTATGTTCTAGTCATCGGAAAATACTTTTAGAAATCTTAAGTTACGTATATCATGAAAGACATTCAGAACCACATATATGTTAAAATATATACATTTGATAACAATTATTTCTTTTTTATGAATTTTTATTGGACACCCACTCAATGTTCCAGTCATTGACACTGCCATTTTTTCATTTTATCAGTCATTGGCACCCTATGTTCCAGTGTTTGACACTGCTAGTTATTCATTTTACCAGTTATTAGCACCCTATGCTCCAGTGTTTTACATAAAATGTTAAAATTCTTATATGTAAAATATACGATTTTATTATTTCCTTAATTATTAATTAATTTGGGATAGATGTCAATTACTGGAGCATGCCAATCACTGGAGCACCTACCCTATTTCACACTGAAAAAATACATAAATAATGGAGCAAAAATACTCAAAAACTACATTACATTTGAGTAAGTCACATACTCAAAATAGCTCTGAGGCAAATATTCTCAAATTTAAAAATCACATGTGTTTATTATTTTTCCTATTAACATGCTCAAAAATTGGCATCTACCATCGTAAATCCCAGTATCCCAAACACAGATTCTCATGGAAACCAGTATGAAACCGCAACGAAATATATTTCTAAAAATTTGTGGGATTCAATTTCATGTTTGAACTTTCTCTGTTTGAATTTGTAGAAAATCTATTAAAAAACTTTTTTTAGTTCTGCATGTTTATAATAAATTACGAAGCGAGTATATATTAATTTGAAAACGTGCAAAATTACAAAAATGAAAGAAGCCTGTTTTACCTTTTAAAAAAAAAATGACTCATTTCGAAATGAGTATGGCCATTGACTCATTGGTTGAGCACTCATTTACTCATTTTTCGAGTGTAATGAATCAATAGAAATATTTCACAGGATCAAACACGTATGGATTTCATATTCAAACATCATATTTCATCTTGACAAAACGATATAAATTTCTTTAATTTTCAATTTATAAACGAAATTATTATTAATGCTGGAATTAATTTTTAAACACATTTTTATAACTTTATTTGTTAATTTTATACCATTTTGCAGCACCCTGCACTGCAGTTAACGATGATCGTATTCTTTTGCGAATTTCTTTTCCTACTCACTTTAATGGGACTAGGGTTCTTAAAATGAATACTATTATTATTACTATTTTAGATTAAATCAGGTAAAACCATGAAATTTGTGCATGTCACGAATGTTTATCTCTATGCTGAGAAAGGATTCCACACAATAATGAGTCCAGTTATTCGTCGTTTCTAAAGGAGAGATGGGGAAACTGCAGGACTATATAAGATACCTTTTACAAATCAAGATAATAAACCAGGATCGTATATTGGAGTTACAAAGAGAAAAATTAAAACAAGAATTGACGAACACAGAAACGATATAAAAACGGGAAAATTTAATACAGCTTCGGTCAAGACTTTTAACAAACAAAATATTACAATTCATTCTGATAAAACCAGTAAAATCGCTAATGACGAAGATTGCTATTACGCAATGTTATACGCAAATAGCCACCGATAAGGAGGCATGTAAGGACAGCGGCGCAGTGACACCCGACAAAGTGTTGCGCCACCTTATGGCTAAAGAAGATCGAGATCACCAGTCAAGCTCAAGTCTTCCACAGAAGTAGTCGTCTGATGAGAGTCGGATACCCTGCCGAAAAATTTAACGACGATCACGAAGTAATGTTAAGGTTTTTATATTTTTTTACTTAATTATAGTTGATGCTTAGTTTTTGTATATTATCATTTAAAGATGTTGGATGTAGGTAAATGATTTACCTGCATTACCCACGGGCAGTTTTTAAAAGCGAGCAAAAAACGTGTAGTCGATAGGCTCGTGTTGTCTTCAAAGAAGCGGATGATGAGAACAAAATAAAAGTAATGGGACTAAAAAGAATGAATGAAGCTAAAACTGAATTTATATTTAAAGAGACCTTTCATTACATTTGAAGACATCCTGGCTATTTTACCAAATTCAACCGAAAGACTTTACTGACCGAAAAAATTTAATGATATACAGGTTAGGTACTCAATGTGTACGAGGCTCCCAAAGCTCAGTTTTTCCTCAAAATATATTTTTTCATTTAAACTAATTCCTCATTATAACCCCTTTATATATTCTTTTCATAAAACTGCCTACCTATTTATTCTTTAATCACTTTTTGAAAAGTTATAAATGATTTCTTATAATTTAAGGTAATTTTGTTCAATTTTTGGATTATTCTTTATCATTCCAAATATCCATGAAAAATCTTGTAGTTAGTAAATAATAGTACCAATTTGACAAGCTTACCATATTCTTTCTGTCTTTTGTAAAAGTGGGCAAAAAAATTTCTTCCACAAACACTTCTTTTCAAACCACACCTTCCTTAGTTGAAGAGGTTAGTGTGACACCCAATCAACGTATAGAAATAAGTCGATCTTTTGTAATCTGTAGCATGTTTATTCCAGATCGTTTCAAAAAATATTTGCCAGTTATAATGAAAAAAATAATGAATCAAATTACTTTCACAGCTCAATTTATTTGCCTGCAGCATTCATTCAAAGTCAAACCTCAAAATTTTATGCCCCACTTATCACTTGTAATCCTAGTTTAGCTATTTTACCGTTTTGCAAAATTGTGACGAAAAAATACTTTTAAAAAGTTCCATGCATTCCTGTTGCATTTTAATATTTATTTAAATTAGGAAAAATAAAATATTTATTAACATGCTTTTATAAATCCTTTTACTTTATTTAAATCTTGCTACAAAACATATATTTTTTATAACATACTTTTTTAAGTCACTCTATAAACAACGTGGACTTGTCTCATAGTTTTTCTTTGTCTCCGTTTCTTTGTATCACTTTTCTACAACTTTCACCGCATCAAATATTGACTCTTATAGGATTTGATATTTGTACTTTACCAGACAGAGAAACATTTGTAAGATTATAAAATATTTTCGCAAATGAAGTTTGTTTGCTTGTCAAGATTTCGTTTTCTTTCTGTATGCGATATCGAATGAAGAAATGTTGAAATAGAGAGATAGAAAAAAAGATAGATATCGAAAAAAGTGCCTCGGTTTATATTCCTTAAAATTTTTCATCGCCTATTTCTTCTTATTTATCGTTGTCTGTATAAGGAATATCAATTCCATTCCTTTCCATGAAAATTAAATTGATTTTTGGGAAGGGATGTAAGATACGGCGGATATTAAAAATTTTCAGCTTGGGGAAAAAAAAAAAAATTCTTAGTTTCAAATGCAATAATAATCATAAAAAAATATATATTAGATACACATTTAAAAAATAAATGTATTGTCTTCATTTATTGTTTTTTCACACAATACACATGAATAAAAGTTAATAATGCATTTTTTATAAACTTGATGGATATAAAATAAAATATAAGGTACATATAAAGTTTTTAATATGTTCGTAATTTAGCTTTTTCTCATGCAATTTTCAGTTGTTGAAAGGATAATATCCATTCAATAATAGAAATTTGTATTATTTTTTTTATCATATAAACTCATAATAATGTAAATATTCCATAATATAAATAACTGAATCCATATTTTGAAACATGCAGAAATTGATTGAAGGTTACTTACAATTTTACATTAAATATAGAATAAAAGTTTTCATCCATTATCATGATCCATAATTTACTTTTTAATTGTTAAATATAACTAATAAAATAATTTATATGTTTAACATATATTATAATTTATATAGTATATTCATATGGACGTTTCATACAACTTTTAAAAATAATTGGTTTCTATTTTACAAAATTCAAAACTAAATTTTCTCACTTGGGGAAAAAACAAATGTTTCAGAGAGGAAAAAAAAATAGACAGGAGTAGACTATAACATAAAAGATTTAAGATAATTTTGAATTAATCTGCAGTAATAAGAAACTTGAAACAAAGTTTTTTAAAAGGCCCATATTTCAGGAAAACGTAGAAGTGTAGACGTTAATTATATCTTGATGAAGCCTTTCAATAACTATATTGATTATCTTTAAACCTCATACTAAATGTAAAGATCAGTTCCATAATTTTTGGATGCAAGAGATGCGTCAATGAGTGAAATTATCCGTCAATAGGGTGAAAAGTATGATTTGAATTGACAAAATGTTAAGCAATTAGGAACATCGATTTAAAAGAAAAATGATGCTAAATTAATTATTTTTGTGTCAGTCAATTTATTAGGTATCTCGTTAAATCGTTCTATATAATTACCGAATTATGTTTCTTTTTAAATATTCATTTTTTTTTTCCATGTGTTACATCTTTTATTGAAAAAAAAAATCTTGCCAAAATTATTATAATTATTATCACATTTTTGAATATTATTTCTTTATATTATCTTGATCTAAGAATGAACTAAAAGAAAAGAAATATTCACACAGAAGTAATAACATTTAAAAGATTTTTTGAAGAAGTCGATAAAACAATTGTAAAACTTGCCAAAAAGTCGCTCTTTTTATATATTTACAAATTATTATTATTGATTTTTTTAGGCAGTTGATGAACATTATAATGCGTGAATGCAATATTCAACAGAAACTTATCGTAAATATTACTGTTTTTGTGTAATAAAACATATTTAAACAGTAAATAAAAATATTCTTACTCATATATCGTTTTTATTCCTTTTCTTCTCTATAATTAATTCATTGTAATTCATGTTAACTTGGGCTGAATACAAATTTCCTCATAAACTAATTCCTCTTTATACATCTTTCTCCATGTTTTATTGATATATAAATAAATGATTTAAATAGACGATTTCTTCAGAATTAAACACACACACTTATATACACATATATACATACTTATTTATGCACAAAATATATGTCTGAATATCATTAATTTACTGCAAATAACAGAAAGAAAGTAATTTAAAATACCCCTTTTTTTTTTTTTTTTTTTTTGTGAAAATTTACCGATGATGCTTTTAGCATAATGCTTCGTAAAAATTTTATTCATTATTTGTGTGAATACACTTAATTTTCCCCTGTTATGTTTAAAATAATGTTTTTGAAAAATCAAAAGAACTAACATTCCTGAAGTTTTAATTTAAATGCTTTTCTGATCCTTCACTCTCTACTTTCTTTTGTAAAAAAAAAGAAATGAATGCATGTATTGTTTCGAAATTCTTTTTGCTTTAAATGTAATTAAAACCCATTCATTTTAGATGCCTCTGAAATTCGAATAAATTCCACTTTACAGTTTAAAAAATCGTTTAAATTCAATTGCAAGAAATTGAATGTTAGGGTAAATTATTCTTTTATAATTTAACAGATAAAATATTCTAGCCATCTTAAATTTAATTCTATTTTTAATTATTTGAACAATTTCTAATAAACAATAAAATATATGCCTAAATGAAATTGCAGACACATTAAAAAAAAATACTGCTTCTTAATTATACTCTTAAATTAAGTTGCTTATTGGTCAATTTCGCGCATCCTATTACAGACAATTTTACATTTTTATATCATTACACATTTCTACACTCACGTGAAATCTAAGATGATCCATGCTCCTGCTGTAAAAATAACACAAGAAAGAAAAATCATGCAGTACGCATTGATTAGTAACAATTTCCAACTGTACGCAATTGTTGTATCGAAAAACTATTAATATTCTTTGCCTAAGTTATCGCACAACAGACAGAAGGACTGAAAAACAAACAAATAAACTAACTGATTTTAAAATTACTCTTAGGCATTTTGGAAAGTGTTAAAAAGGCTTAACGCAAAAGCAAATGCAGCCGATAGATTATAATTACTTCTTTCAAACTCTCTGAATATTTTACTGTAGCCCCTGTAAATCTGAAAGTTAATCGTATCATATTCTATACAAAACAATATTTTAGAATATTAATAATACATGTCAATGTTTTTAAGATTTTTGTAGTAGAAAGTTTTTTAAATATAACTTTTAAAAAATTCTTTCCTAAAACGCAATACGTTTTTTTTTTTTTTTTTTTTGTTGTTGTTGTCCCTGTAAACAAACTAGTTGTACAGGACCTATTAATGACATTTTCAATAGGGAACATTCCATAGGGAACTTGAGTGTATCATTTTAAAAAAATTCTTAAAATATTCACGGATGATAGCAGCCGGAGACAAACAGACAGAAAGGTAGATAATCGGACAGACAGATGCACAAATTAAAATCATATTCCCACTAAAATTGTAAGAAAGCGTTAAAACGCTCATGTAAACGAAAGTGCAATTCCAGCAGTTTTTTATTAATACCTCTTAATGTAACTGATTATTTTTGTGTGCCCTGTAAATCTAATGCTAACCATACAATATTACATAGAATGCACACTCTTTTGTGCATACGAATAATATATTTCAATTGCATTAAGCTTTGTGGAAAATAAAAATATTAAAATTTGGTTTATAAAAATAACTCTCATACAACACAATGCTCTGGAGTACTTTCAAGTGCCCCTTTACACAAACCAGTTAGAAATGTACTCTATTTTACATACGAAACATTCGATAAGGAATTGAATAACATAATAAAATTTCATTAAAGTTTCTATACATTAAAGGTATTAAAATATGATTTATAAAAATTCCTCTCATAGAACACAATGCTTTCGAATACTTTTGGGTGTCCCTGTACACAAACCAGAAGAGGTATCCATTCTATTTTCAATAGGGAACATCCGATAATGAACTTCAATAAAACATATCGGTTTAAAGAAATTCCATAAAGACAGACAGACGGACAGAAAAACAGTCAGACATATACACAAGTTGAAATTATATTTACACTAAAAAAATAAAGTGTCAAAAACGCTTAATGTAAACGAAAGTACAATTCTTGCAATTTTTTATTAATAGCTCTTAATATAACTGAATATTGTGTCACCCTGTAAATCTAATGGTGGTAACCATGCTATATTCTACGCAAAGCATTCTTTTGTGCATATAAATAACATGTTTCATTTTCCTAAAACTAAAATTACTAAAATTTGATTTATAGAAATATCTCACAAAGAACGCAATGCTTTGGAGTACTTTTGAGTGTCCCTGTACATAAACTAGGGGGGGGGGGGGGTACGTAATCTATTTTATATAGGAAACATCCAATAGTGAACTTGAATAACATATTTCAATTTCATGAAGGTATTGTACAGTAAAGTTATGAAAATATGGTTTATAGAAATGCCTCTCATAGAACACAATTCTTTGAAATACTTTCGGGTGTCCCTGTACACAAACCAGTAGAGATATAAACTCCATTTTCATTAGGAAACATCCGATAGTAAACTTGAATAACATATATCAGTTTTAAACAACTCCATAAATATTTAAGCGAGTTAGAGAGCGGGCAGGCAGACAGACTGACAGATACACAAATTGATATCATATTCACACTTTAAAAAATGTTAGGAAGTGTTAAAAACGCTTAATGTAAATGAAAGTAGAATTCTAGCAAATTTTCAATAATAGCTTTTAATATAACAGAGTATTTTTGTGCCACCCTGTAAATCTAATGCTAATCATGCTATATTCTATGTAAAGCATTTTTTTTTTTTTTGTGCATATCAATAACACATTTCAATTTCCTAAAACTTCGTGGAAAGTAATGTTATTAAAATTTGATTTATAGAAATATCTCTCATAGAACGCAATGCTTTAGAATACTTTTGAGTGTCTTGTATATAAAACATAGTTGGTATTTAATCCATTTTATACAGGAAAAATCCAATAGTGAACTTGAATAACATATTTTAACTTCATTAAGATATGTGTACAGTAAAGGTATGAAAATATGATTTATAGAAATACCTGTCATAGAACACAATGCTTTGAACTACTTTTGGGTGTCCCTGTATACAAACCAGTAAAGGTATAAACTCCATTTTCAAAAGAGAACATACAATAGTGAACTTGAATAACATATATCAGTTTCAAGAAATTCCACAAATATTTACGGGAATTAGAGCGCGGAGAGACAAACAGATGGACAGACAGACAGACAAACCGAAGTCATTAACACTCTTCAACCTTGTTGGGAAGTGTTAAAAATGCTAGAAATTGTTAAAAATGCTTAATGTGAACGAAAGTTTACTTTTAGCAAATATTTATTAATAGCTCTTTATATAACTGAATATTTTTGTGTCACACTGTATATCTAATGCGATTCATGCTATATTCTATGCAAAGCATTTTCATTGTGCTTATAAATAACACATTTCAATTTCATAAATCTTCGTGCAAAGTAAAGTTATTAAAATTTAGTTTATAGAAAGATCTCTCATAAAACACAATGCTTTGAAATATTTTAAAGGGTCCCTGTACACGAACTAATAGAGGTATAAACTCAGGAAACATCCAATAGTGAACTTGAATAACATATATCAGTTTCAAGAAATTCCATAAATATTTACAGGAGTTAGAGCATGAACAGACAGACGGAGACAGACAGACAGACAGACAAACCCAAGTCATAAACACTTTTCAACCTTGTTGGAAAGTGTTAACAATGTATTGGGAATTTAAAATTGCATGATTACCTTGGATTTGTAACTTCACCAAATTGTAACACTTACGAGAGACTGTGTGAAACTCATTTATCTTTATCAGTTTAGAATTTTCGGGTTTTGTCAGTTGGATTTTAAAATAAAATTTTATATTTTAAAAAAAAATAAGAAACTTGATTAAAAAGAAAAAAAAAAAAAAAAAAAAAAGAAAGAAAATAAACCGCATACAGGTGTTTTCTGCACAATATCTCAATTGAACATTCTTGTACCGTTTGTGCAGATAATTAATATTGTTTTCAAAGAAGCTTTAATTTGATAAGTAAACTTTAAAATATTTGCACTGGGCAGCCTTTAAACGGCTCCTTCTCCCATTCATTAATCTTGTTTATTGGTCTTTGAACCCCATAAACAGTCAAATTATCGCAGACACACATGATTATTCTTTGCCTAACATGCATATGACCATTCCGGAAGGTAATGGAAGTATTGTATTCGGTCTGAAAATTCGATATCGGGTTTTCACCTGATTTACACGTTTTAAGGTCCCCTGAGTCCAAAAAAGTGGTTTTTGGCAATTGGTCAGTGTGTGTGTGTGTGTGTGTATGTATGTGGAGAATCTTCTGGATATTATAGCTCAGAAAATAATAAAGATAGGGCTACGAAACTTTAGAATTGAAATACGTCTGGTGTACAGATGAAATTTCCAAATTTTGGTGAAAATTGAAAAACCGGAAGTGGGACATCGGAAACCGGAAGTTGGACCGTAAGTCCGTATCTCAAAAACAGCTTTAACGATTTTCTTCAAACTTGCTATAACTAAACACTCTATTAGATGTCCTTTCGAATTAAATATTATTAGTTGGTTAGTTCAAGAAAATTGATAGGCGTCCTGTATAAATAGCTCAATTTCAGGCCACCCAAGGGCGTTCCTTTAAAAACGGTTGTACGGATTTTTTTCAAACTCGCCATTTTAACTCACTTTTAAATATGCTTTTGTATGTAATTATTGCTTTCCTGTCAATAATTGAGTTTAACCGGAAATGGGACATCGGAAACCGGAAGTGGGACCGTAAGTCCGTATCTCAAAAACGGCTCTAACGATTTTCTTCAAATTTGCTATATAAACACTATCAGATATCCTTTCGAATGATATAGTTGGTTAGTTCATGAAAATTGATAGGCGTCCTGTATAAATAGCTCAATTTCAGGCCTCGCAAAGGCGTTCCTTTAAAAACGGTACTACGGATTTTTTTTCAAACTCGCCATTTTAACTCACTTTTAAATATGCTTTTGTATGTAATTGTTTTTTGGTCAATAATTGATTTTTTGTGAAAGTTGGTATCTCAAAAACGGCTCTAACGATTTTCTCTTTAGGTCACTTTTATGTTTTCTGATCACATTATCTCTCAAAAATGCATATAATACGTGTAATAGCGGGTAATGGAAGTCGTGTGGTTGTTTCACACCAGATTTTTTTTAATGTATCTTGAAAAAGTGGGTGCATTCATAAAGGGGACCATCGTATCCTAATTTTGGGCTATAGTGGTCTACATCGCGGGGTGCAGAAGATTAGATTTTGAAACTAAAATTAACTGTTATTAAACTATTAGTTAATTGAATCACACCATTTCTGTACCAAACTCCTCAAATTATATTATAATTATAACACTGTAGAAGTTTTCACTTTGGCGTTGTGGTCATACATATTTATTTTATAATCATAGACGGTACGAAATTTAATTAATTTGATAATTTTAAAATCGTCCTTATTTTTTTTTATATGCCAAAACATTCATTAAATATTATTACATTTTCAATTATTAAATTATTAGTTAAACTATTATTAAGCTAAAATTGAATAAAAAACTTTTCTTCCTTCAGAATGAATTCATACTTTTTTTTTTCTTTTTAATTTAACATCAGGATTATTAAAGAAAAAAAATCTTCCACTTTCTAAGTTGTTGGTAGCTGGAATAGAAGAAGTGTTTCCAGGAAATGATCATAAAGTGCGTGTTGTTAAATTGAAATTTCCAAACGCACGTTATTTTTCAAAAAGTGTTCGAAACATATGTGTATTGCCTATTTAGTGAATTATGGAGTTTAACTATTATTGGTAATTGTATTGTTTTATATAACTTGTAATGAAACGGTACAACACATATTTCAGCATCATCTCCAACAAGTTCTACACCTTCATTCATTTGTGACCTTGCCAGTTCAGCTGTTTGAAGATGATGTTAATGTGACTATTTTAAAATTTATTTCTGGTTTTCATTCGTTGAAGCTGCTATTTAAGTTTACTTAATTTCAAAACTGTTATATTCATTATAATGTAAAGGATGGAATGCAAAGTTGAAATTTGCAATAAATATATGACGGTAATGAGATTTTATTACTGGGGTATAATCTTATTTTTTACACCAATTCAAATACGAAAATTCATTTTGATATATTTTGAATTATCGATATATAATTTTCAATATTTAGTTCGGGATTCAAATACTTTCTATTTAAATTGTACTTTCTAAAATAGTGCGAGTTGTATCTTGGAAATGATTCTATGTGTTCTAGAACTTGAGAGTTACTTCTACAGGTGTTTCATCTATAGGTTCATTTTGGCAGGTTCAGATGACGGAATTTTTCATTTCCCTGGTAAGATTAAAACAGTCTGCTCATTTGTACATTATTTTAAACCTGTTTCTTTTAGATGCATGTAAGAGTTAAAGATCGACATAAATCCATATTGGCATATAGAACAGCTTCTTCAATGATTGTTGAACCAATCTATAGATAAAATTCTAATGGGATTTTTCACCTTATTAGCTAAATGAATATAAACGTTTAAAACTGTACTGGGAACATAGTTTTCGGGAACATGGACATAATAGCTTTTTACGATAGCTATAGTGGTATAAACTAAACTCATTTTGCCTACTAGTAACATGATTATTTTATTTATTATTATTTATTTATTATTACTATTTTGCATGCATTCCTATCTACAGTTTCTTTAACTACAGTATTGGTTGTGGTGTCAGCACTTATCCATAATTTGTGAGATCTGCAGATTTCTTTTCTGTAACTGTAACTTTCTTTTGTACAAAAATATTTTGATATAAATATAATGTCATGAAGCAAAAATACAGAAATAACTAAAACATGGTTTCTGTGAGTTATACCATTTCTGTACCGAACTCCTCAAATTATACTATACACAACACTGTAGAAGTTTTCATGTGGTCATGAAGTTTTCGTTGTGGTCTTAACCATACATATTTATTTTATGATCATAGACGGTACGAAATTTAATTATGATAATTTTAAAATAGTCTTTATTTTTGTATGTCAAAATATCCATTAAATATTATTACATTTTCAATTATATTTTCAATTATATCTGTATAACAGATTTCAAAAAGATGTTTATATGCAATAAAAACTAATTTTATTTATTTATTATCTTTTGTTTTAATATTGATGTGTATTTCTTTATGTAAGAACTTTTTATATTCAATTTTTAAGGAGAATAAGCAAAACCATTAATGTAAAAAATGATCTCAACGAAAATCTAGTAGTGCACTGTAAGACAAATGGAAGGATTTACCATTTATCTTCTCAAAAGAGAGAAAAAAAAAAAGACGATGAAATGTCCGTAAGGGTCAGAATTGAGAATTTTATATGAAATCCTAAAATATGACTTATAAAATTTATTGTTTTTTGTACTCAGGACTATAAAAACAATGTTTTTCCGGCTAAAAATAAATATTTTATTAATGACGTAAATATATATATATATATATATATATATATAGCCGTTTTATTTAAAATTTATTTTCTTACCTTTCCATATTTTATGGATTTTCTTTTTCTTTTAATTTCTTCTGTGATTTTAAAATTCAGAATATTCTTTTAATAGAATTTTTTAATGTAATCTTTAAAAATACATTTTGTGTTTTTATTTGTTTGAGATTTAAAAAAATTACTGATACATTATGATGCATCGAATTTATAAGTTAGAGGATAGTTTCTTCTGGACAGACTAATCTATCTTTTCTTTTTACTTTGTTCAAAAATCATTTCAAATTTTCAAATTTATATTTTTAAAAAGGGATTTTGGATATTTTGATGGTTTCCGTGTTCATCTTTTCCCATATCTAGTGAAAAAAAGATTGAAAATTGATTTATTGCTAAGGTTTTAATAAACATCGAGAAGACTTCAAATTTAACAAAGATTTATCGATAAAACTCAGATTAAAATATCTATTAAAATAATATTAATTTAAAAAAACGAAGATTTTTAAAAACAATAATTGGTATGAAAAATACCTCGTTAACAGTAACACAGCGTAATACGTATAACAGAAAAAACTTCCATCTTTTTAAATTTTGAGGCCTAATGAAGATTTATAGCCGTGTTTCGCACTAACAAAATTTGAAATTAAATTAATCTCGAAGACCATCAGCTTACCAAAATACCACCTCAAAAAGGTTCAAAATTATGTCTTCAGTTCCCTTTTCTTTCTTTTTTTTTCTGTGATATAATTATTGTTACACCATTGCTGAAAAGTTCCAACAATATGGAGAGATTGCTGAGTGGCTGAATGAATTACAAATGTGGCATTATTCAATATAAAATGAAGCCTTCGAAAAATATTTAGTGTAGGTTTTACATTGTTTGAAACTAAACTAAAATAATTATAAAGATAAAAAAAATTTTATAAACCATGTTTTTAAATTTTCTGTTGAATCATATAAACGCTACTGAAGGCAGCCGGAACCCAAGCAATTGGATAAAAGTATTAAAAAAAATTCCTTGCTATCGTCTTTTGAGCTATTATAAAAGTTTCAAATGGCTATCTAGCAGGGAAGTTTGTTAAAAGTTGATTGCAAGCTTTGTACTGGAAACGCTGCCGAAGGCAGCAGGGTCCCGAAGCAATTGGATAAAAATATTTTTAAAAAGCATTTTTACCGTATTCTGGACTATTCCGAAAGTTTAAAATGTCTAACTAGTCGGGAAGTTAGTTAAATAAACTTTCCGTCGAATCATATAAGCGCTGCCGAAGGCAGCGGGACTTGAAATAGTTGACTAAAATTATTAGAAAAATGTATTGCCATCGTGTTGTGAGCTGTCCTGAAAATTTCAAATATCTAGCTAGTCGGGAAAATCGATTGCAAGATTTGTCCCTGACAAACACACAAACAAACCCACAAACAAACAAGAATCGAAGTTAATAAAAACATGGTAAAATGTCCTTCGGCTCAGTGTAAGTTTATTTCTTTGCTCTTTTCTAGCAAACATCATTTTGAAACAAGATGTCGGTTGTGGTTGCGTGGCTTAAGGCAGATTGATTATATTTATGTCCTAAGCTTATAGGTGGAATGCCCTCCATTTGGGGAAGAGGGAGGATTCTAAGGGGTCCTAGCCTGCATTTTTGTGATTTTCGGTGAAAACTACGAAAACTCCGAACGAGTAAGTCGATGAGTGCGACCTGGAATCGAACCTGGCACTTACCGTCTGTCAACTACCCTAACCGCATATCTTCTCCCCAGGATATATTTAAGATGTCTTCAGGATTAAAAGACGTCCGAGAAATATCCCGGAGATGTACTGTGGATAAGTGTGCTTTTACGGTATGAGCGAAGAACCACTGAGGTATACTGGTGGAATAACAAGATGTGGGATCTCGTTGATAAATAAACTCCGATTAGACCATGTTAGAATGTTTTTCGAAAACCCATTCATAAATATGTACTTACGTGAGTATAAAATTTTCATGTGACCTTTCCTTCGAAAGAAGGTATCCGATTGAGTTGATTAAAAATACTTGGTTGAGACCATGATATAGACTATGTAGAAAGAAAATGCCACCTCCGACTATTTTTGTTGTAAATCATCGCATAAACATGTGGCTAATGGAAATAACTTTTTGTTTTAATTAGTTTTGTTTATGCTATAGTTAAATGTTGCTTAGGGGGTCGTCTACAATATTGAAATTCGCATCGACTTCACTTTTTAAATAGTAACACCCATCTTTGATTTCGTATTCGAAATCTTGTGATCAAGACAGTTAGGAAAAAAATTTGATTTATGTACATTTTATAAATTCTGATAGAGCTACAAACGAAAATGTATTAGGGGTTCAACAATGAATTGAAACAAAGTTAAATTAAGATATCGTTCAGAAAAATATTATGTTCATTCAGACGATAACTCAAAAAAAAAAAAAAATGTATGACAATTTTAAATATAAAACTAAAGTGATGCAGTGATGCTAATAAAGAAATTATGTGTACGTGCCTAAACCTACATGAATAATTATTTTAAATGCATGCAAGGATTAAGATAGTTACGAAAATCTTAAAATCTAATTTATAAAATATCACATAGTATGTTAGACTTTAAAATACATAGTTTAAAAAACTCACTTTAAAAGTTAAAAGGTAAAGGAATCTTCATGACGACGTTTCATCCGAGCATAATGGCTCATGGATTTCATCAGGTCTGGCTTTCGAAACATTAGAATCCTGATCTTTTAGCATGCACCTTGATCTTAAAATCTGACTTTTATACTAATTTATTATAGAGTATTTTTCCGTATTTAAGATGATTATTGTACTGGAATTAAAATAATATTTAAACGGATTCAAACAATTTTGCGCCTTTTCTTGCAATAATGGATTTGAACGCTTAAGAACTTCCAAATACTGAAATACCCTTGTTTAGATCAATAGAAAAGTTATTATTTATTTATAAGAATACTTTTAAACAAATACACATAGCATTAAGAAAAATTAATTATTAAAGGGTTATTAAAATTATTTGATTCCTCTATGGCGTACAAACGTAATTTCCCTTTTTCTTCTGTTTTTTAATCTTAGGTACGGTCTATAAATTTATTTTCATACTATTTTTATTTATTTTTTCTTTATCTGCGTTATATGTTAAAATTATATAGAATATTATGTTACTTTATGTGTTAAAAATTAAATAACTTGAGGCGCACGAATGTGTAATATTCAAATACTAATATTTGGATAACAAGATCAAAAGAAACAATTAGCAGTGAGAAACTGGTAAAGTTATTTGATAGTTAAGAAAAAAAAAAAAAAAGGCTAATCTAGAGTTAAAGTTTAGTATAGTATAGTCCTATTTTGCACAATAAACTCTGATTTAACCCTTTCAATCCCACTGGAACAGAGATGTCCCAGTGGGGTTGAAGTCAAATACAACATAACTGATGCTGAATGTTAGAGATAATTTGCCGTTGGAAAGGACAAAAAGATATGCCCGCTGTACTCAACAAAATAAAGAAACATGAACCAAAACTGTTCGTGCCATGTGTAAAATTGCACTCTGCAAAAATTGTTTTGCAATGTACCATACATACACTGTTAAAAATAGTTTCTTTAAAATGAGCAAAATTGTCTCAAAATAGCTCCGAAACAAAATATACTTAAAACTTGAAAACCATGTATGTACTCATTTTTGAGTATACTGACATGCTCAAAAATTAGGTTAACCAATAACAATCCCATTATCCCCATGTTTGACATGTCAACATACTCAAAAATGAGAACATGGGTTTTCAAATTTAAGTATATGTTGTTTTGGAGCTATTTTGAGACAATTTTGCTCATTTTTAAGAAACCATTTTTAACAGCGTAGAAATGCATGGATAATGTTGAATGGGTGCCTGAAATGGCTGAATTGAATAGGTCGAATAAAATTGTTTCAATAAGTATTTCAAAATTAATTCGGAATTAAGGAAATGAACTTTTTCTTTGTATTTAAAATCGTCACCTCAACTCCACTGGTACACTTGTGTGCCAGTGAATACGTGGAAAATATATGTTCCAATTCTCCAACTGCTTGTACAGTTATTTTATTATTATTATTATTATTTTTATTATTTTTTTTATTTTTTGTGGGGGGGGGGGGTGAAATGCTTCTATTTCTCTTTTGTTTTACCTATAGTAAACTTTTTATTTACTTTATTTTTTGAAAGAAAAGAATTTGTAATGAAAGGGTTAACATGTTTTTATAAAAAAAGTTTCATTTAACTTGAGGCATACGAACTGTGTACATTTCTCAGAGTAATTATGCTAAAGTGAGCTTGTACACAATAGGGTTAATTTTAACAGATGATATAATTTTAACGTGTGATTAAAATTAAAATTAAGATTTCAAAACGCTACAACTTTAAAACTACCGCTGAGAATAACTTGATATTTTACCAGAACAATTGTTAGGCAATGAAATTTTCATTGGAAAAGGAAAAAAAAGTTCCAATATGTACTTTTAATCATTCGTAAGATGTTTGTTTCATGAAGCCCTCTTTTCTCTTGTCACTGTTTTTTTTTTGCTAAAAATGCTGCCCTAAACTTTTAAAGTCTATTGTTTCCTGCTATTTTATTCTATTGCTAACAACATTCCTGTGCATAATGAATCTATTTAGGCATTTGTTTTGAGATTACATTGACAGTGCCATCTATACGCACATTTTATAAGTACTTTTTCCCTTCACCAAACAAAATTCCATTGCCGCACGATTCTTCTGGTAAAATATCAAGTCATTTTGACTGTTAATTTTAAAATTATAGCGTTTTGAAATTGCAACTTTAATTATAATCACTTTGTATAACTTAAACTTTATTTTGTGCAGTGCACTTTCTCTTATCATTGCTTAGAATTATTTAATTTCTATGAATGAAATACTTCCTTTCTAAATTTATATATATCAACTTCATTTTACCATGTTTTTATTCGCTTCTATTCTTGTTTGTTTGTTTGTTAAAAATAGATTGCAAGATTGGTGATGGACAAACTTCCCTACTAGCTAGACATTTGAAACTTTCACAGTAACTCAGGACCCGGTGATAATAAAATACTTCGAAGTCAGATTTTCGAATTTTCGAATAGTTTCCTTTTAATTAATTAAAATATGAAAATAATAAGCTCCTAATAGAAACATAATTATAAGATAAAAAACTTTTTATTAAGCATGTTTTTAAATTTTCTATTAAATCTTAGCTATAGAACTAACTACATTAGCACTTTATCAATGCGTATTGTTACGAAATTCCAACTAATTATATTTATTTTTATATAAATTCTTTCAAAGAGGCTTACTAAGTAGATAAAATGTCAATTTTCTGCATTTCCAGATCTTTTTCGCTTTAAAATAGCTTAATTTTCCCTTTAAAACGCATTAAAATGCTCCAGTAAAGGTAATGGACGCATTAATCGTTTCATAAATATGTGTTTCATTATAGTTTGAGATTCCCAAATGGTTGCTATTTCAAAACAACATAGCGAATTATGTAGGCCAGCAAATCCTACATATTACAATATACTTTCCCTTATACAAGACAAAAGTTAATGAAAAAAAAAATAATAATACGAGTTGTTTCTGAAACACAGATACATGAGATAATATATAAAAAATCTGGTGTGAAACAACCACACGACTTCCATTACCCGCTATTACATGTATTATATGCATTTTTGAGAGAGAATGTGATCAGAAAACATAAAAGTGACCAAAAAAGAAAATCGTTAGAGCCGTTTTTGAGATACCAACTTTCACAAAAAATCAATTATTGAGCGGAAAACAATAATTACATACAAAAGCATATTTAAAAGTAAGTTAAAATGGCGAGTTTGAAAAAAATCCGTACAACCGTTTTAAAGGAACGCCTTTGCGATGCCTGAAATTGAGCTATTTATACAGGACGCCTATCAATTTTCATGAACTAACCAACTATATCATTCGAAAGGATATCTGATAGAGTGTTTATATAGCAAGTTTGAAGAAAATCGTTAGAGCCGTTTTTAAGATACGGACTTACGGTCCCACTTCCGGTTTCCGATGTCCCATTTCCGGTTAAACTCAATTATTGACAGGAAAACAATAATTACATACAAAAGCATATTTAAAATTCAGTTAAAATGGCGAGTTTGAAAAAAATCCGTACAACCGTTTTTAAAGGAACGCCCTTGGGAGGCCTGAAATTGAACTATTTATACAGGACGCCTATCAATTTTCTTGAACTAACCAACTATATCATTCGAAAGGACATCTAATAGAGTGTTTATATAGCAAGTTTGAAGAAAATCGTTACAGCCGTTTTTGAGGTACGGACTTACGGTCCCACTTCCGGTTTCCGATGTCCCATTTCCGGTTAAACTCAATTATTGACAGGAAAACAATAATTACATACAAAAGCATATTTAAAATTGAGTTAAAATGGCGAGTTTGAAAAAAATCCGTACAACCGTTTTTAAAGGAACGCCCTTGGGAGGCCTGAAATTGAGCTATTTATACAGGACGCCTATCAATTTTCTTGAACTAACCAACTATATCATTCGAAAGGACATCTAATAGAGTGTTTATATAGCAAGTTTGAAGAAAATCGTTAGAGCCGTTTTTGAGATACGGACTTACGGTCCAACTTCCGGTTTCCGATGTCCCACTTCCGGTTTTTCAATTTTCACCAAAATTTGGAAATTTCATCTGTAGGCCAGACGTATTTCAATTCTAAAGTTTCGTAGCTCTATCTTTATTAGTTTATGAGCTATAATAGCCAGAAGATTCTCCACATACATACATACACACACACACACACACACACACACACATACACACTGACCAATTGCCAAAAACCACTTTTTTGGACTCAGGGGACCTTAAAACGTGTAAATCAGGTGAAATCTCGATATCGAATTTTTGGACCGAATACAATACTTCCATTACCTACGGTAGTAGGGTAATGGAAGTAAAAATAGGAACAATGTATGACATAAAAAAAAATAATAATAATAGTTAGAAGATAAAGAAGCAGAGGCCACCAAGGCTTAAGTCAAGTGGAGCGAGAAAAACTAAATTTTCCGGGCGCCCAAATTTTCCCAAAACCACTGCAAGACCATACAGGGTAGACAAGGGCATGTTGGCCACACAATATTTTTCAAATTTTCTATAGGAGGACATTGTCGCTCCAACCAAGTAGGTTAGGTGCTAAAATAGATCACATCTTTCCCGAAATAATTAATAAATTAGAAAGAAAAAAAATACACATTTTTACATATAAGAATTTTAACAGTATGTCAAATACTGAAGCGAAGGGTGTCAATAACTAGTAAAATGAAAAACTGGCAGTGTCAATTACTGGAACATTGAGTTGTTTTAAAATAAAAATTCATTAAAAAAATAGTAATTATCAAATGCATATATTTTAACATATATGTGGTTCTGAAAGTCTTTCATGCCATATGTATTAACTTGAGATTTACAAAATTAGTTTATGATGACTAAAACATTAAAAACATCAGTAATTGCTCTAAAAGTCCATGGAGCACTTAACCTATGTGCTATTTCATCTACATTATTTCCCATCAATGTCGTTGAAGAAGGAACGTCCATAAAAAGAATCAGCGAGAATTTTTGAAATTTTGGTAAGGTGAATAAATTTTTTCGCTTAAAAATAATCGCTTTTCGTTTATTTGTAAATTACATTTTAGGTTTTGATAAAGAGTCTTTAGCAAGAAAATTGCTTTCAAAATATTTCCTTCCACTCATCGTCCTATACATCGTCGTGGAAAAAGAATAGTTGGCCTGTTTAACACGGTGGGTTAACATGCCCTGTAGGATTTCCAAAGGCTAACTGTAACGGAGAAGTTCTCCAAAATCAATTTATTTGCACACTAAAAACCACAATTTGGCTCTGAGTTCTGGGTTATTTAATTTATGATAGCTATATAATTGGTGCCGATTATTTTAATTCCCGGCTATTTTAAAGCACGAAATCAGCCATTTTAGAAAAATAAAATTACATTGGGTTTGCACCCATCTTACATTAAATCAACTGTCATATTCTACAAAAATATAAACAACTCTGATAATTATAGAACATTTAGGCGTCCTAGGATGTTGCTTTTTTTATTATTTACTCTTTTGTACTTCTGTTCTTCCGAATGAGGATGTTAAATAATATGGCATCACACTTTTGTCCTTTCCACTTCATTATAGTCGTAAGCTTTTATATAAAAGAGTGTATGTTGTTTTAAGAAGTACATTAATTCAGCCTGCGAATACTGATAGCAATGAATAAACATCCAATTATATTATATTATATTATATTATATTATATTATATTATATCAGCCATAAATCCTGCTGTTCCGCTTACAACAAAAGTATTTAACATAATGTCTGGGTTTAAGTAGACAGGCATCCCCCCCCCTCCCTAAACAAACTCTTTTTCCGGATGTTACTTTATATTTCCATTTTTAATCACAGATCGATCTAACCCAGATTCTATATCGCAATCTAATGCAGCTATCTTTCCGTGTTTGCCGCTAATTTCAACATGTTTTCTCCCAGGGCCGTCTAGGATCAACCACTGCTCAAATAAAAGCTTTGAAATACTCTTTATTCTTCTCCAGATGTTATGAGACCTTTCTTAAGGGCAGAACCCACGAAAAATTGAAGCGAAAGAGAAAACGAAATCCTGCGGTATGACTTACACATACGTCAAGCAAGCATCGCAAGAAAAGAAAATTAAAATAAGAAAAGAAAATCTGCTTGAAAAAAAAAATGGCCTCAGGAAAGCCAAATGACAACTTAGAAGCAAAAACACATGTATTGAGCGAAAATTAGGAAGATCAGAACAATTTGAATTTTCTTATCTTAATATATTTGAAAGCAGTAAATCAGGAGAACAGATGACTCAATGTACCATCTGCAAACGTTGGGCGTATGCGTCATTACTACTGGAGAAACGATATTTTATGGTTACCTTCATTGAAAATTCTATGAATAAAAGCAATTAATTCTATTTATAACTTGAAATTAATTTTTTTTAAGCCTTTTTAATTCTCTTACTGCAAAACTTTACATGCTTTTATTAACTTCGATTCTTGTTTGTCTGTTTGTCCAGTACAAATCTTGCAATCGATTTTTAACTAACTTCCCGACTAGCTAGACATTTGAAACTTTCAGAATAGTTCAGAACACGGTGAAAATGCATTTGTTTTTAAATACTTTTAGCCAACTGTTTCAGGTTTCTGCTGCCTTCGGCAGCATTACCAGTACAAAGCTTTCAATCGATTTTTAACTAACTTCCTGACTAGCTAGGCATTTGAAACTTTCAGGATAGCTCAGAACACGGTGACAATACATTTTTTTTAATAAGTTTAGTCAACTGTTCCAGATCCCTACTGCCTTCGGCAGCGTTTATATGGTTCAACAGAAAGTTTATGTAACTAACTTCCCGACTAGCTAGACATTTGAAACTTTCAGAATAGCTCAAAACACGGTGAAAATGCATTTTTTTTAAATACTTTTAGCCAACTGTTTTGGGTTCCTACAGCCTTCGGCAGCGTTACCAGTACAAAGCATGCAATTGGTTTTTTACTAACTTACCGACTAGCTCGGCATTTGAAACTTTCGGGATAGTTTAGAACACGATGACAATAAAAGTTCTATTACTTTTAGTCAATTATTTCAGATCCCTAATGCCTTCGGATGCGTTTATATGATTTAACAGAAAATTTATTTAACTAACTTCCCGACTAGCTAGACATTTAAAACTTTCAGAATACGATGAAAATTCATTTTTTAAATACTTTTAACCAAGTTTTTCGGGTGCCTGCTGCCGCCTTCGACAGCGTTACCAGTACAAAACTTGCAATCAATTTTTAACTAACTTACCGGCTAGCTAACCCATTTGAAACTTTTACAGTGTGTCTCAAAAGTTTATAGACAACTGTTTTTTCTTTATTTTACCATTGAAAAAAGTGAATAAAGATTTCAAAATCATTTTTAATAGTAAGTAACATCAACACAATAATAATATTATACAAAAATATTATATTACAATCACTGACATTGTGACAGACACTAAAACTGAAAATTTACTGTCCCAAAAGTTTATAGACAACTCATTATTTTTTCTTTAACATTAAAATTTTTGAGCCATTTTTCCTAATCACTTCAGAAACTCGATCAGGCATATTCAAAACAATAGTTTGAAGAATTTCCGACTTTAGAGAAAACCAACTTCTTTCAATTTGAAGCATTCGATCTTGAACTGATGCAAATTGACAAAATTAGCATATACGTCACTAGCAAATATTCCCCAAAGGTGATCCATTGGATCCAGTTCAGGACGTAGGGCTGGCCAGTCCATAACAGTTACTAGGTTTTGTCTAAATTATTGCATTGTAGAGTTTGACACGTGAATGGAGCAATTGTCTTGCTGATATATCCATTCTTCCCCGCTTAACAAATTTCCAAATAGAAATAACCGTACTTCTAGCATTTTCTGGTAATCTTCGGAGCATTAGCGACCTTTAAAAAAAACAATATCGGTAGTGACTGTAGTTCCTTTAAAGGAAAATGCTCCCCGCACCATGAGTGAGCCCCCTCCTTGTTGTCTGCTGAAAAAAGTTTGTGGTTCCTTGCGAATATCGAGACAGCAATATTTCCAACCACCGGGGCCATCTAAATTGAACTTCTTTTCATCACTAAACAGAACACTCAACCATTCATATGTCCATATAATATGGACACATTCATATGATATAATATGGATATAATATAAAATAGATATAATATAATATGGATATCCTAAATCATTCACATGATTTCGAGCTCACTAAACACGAGAGTCTTTATGCCGTTTTGTCAACTTTGGTAAACAACATTTCTTGCTATAAGCAAGCAATTTACTTACCTGCCGCCGTCGATGCATCGTGGGTTTTGATACTGGAACGGTCATCTCTCTAGAAATTGACCGTACATCAGGTTCTGGGTTGAAACTAATCCGAAAATCTCTATGTCTTGTCGTTCAATTGTTTTCTTTGGTCGCCAAGAACGTGATTTTGTTTCAAAATTGTCAACTTTTGACAGAATATGGTAAATACCAGCCCTGCTGCGTCCATATTTTCTAAAAATATCCACAACTTTCATTACATGAGCTATGAAACAATAAATTTTCAAAATTTCATTATTGGAAAACTGCACGTTGTGAGGCATCTATACAATCAGTCAAAAAAGGAAAACAGCTTTGCTTTTATCCCAGAAAACTATTACGTCACAAGTACATAACCTTGGAATATGCAAATTTAAAGATCAGTACTTCAATCAGCTTTTAACACCGGTTGTCTATATATTTTTGGGACAGTATTATTTTCGTTTTATTTTTTACTTTCTTCTATATGTAATATAGAGAAAGTATTGGATTCGCGAAAATTTTCGAACTCCGTTTTTTGACGGATCTACACGTTTTGGGATGTCCTGAACACGAATTGATAGTTTTTAGAAAATGTCTGTGTGTCTGTCTGTCTGTGGTTTAGTGTTTTCACCTTATCTCACGAACCAATAAATGAAATTCAACCAAACTTGGTATATAGTTGGACCCTGGCGGGGCATTGTGCTGATTAGATTTGGGGATCAATAGCCCTTCAGGTGGCGCTGTGATCGCATATTATGTAAATTTTTAACATGGCAGTATAGGACAAATTTTCGTATTTTTCACCGTATCTCACGAACCAATGAATGAAATTCAACCAAACTTGGTATATAGTTGGAACCTGACGGGGCATGGTGCTGATTAGATTTGGGGATCAATCGTCCAACAGGTGGCACTGTGATCGCAAAATTTCGTATGTTACACCGTATCTCACGAACCGATGAATGAAATAGAACCAAACTTGGTGTATAGTTGGACCCTGACATGGAAAGGGTCTGATTAGATTTTGGAATCAATCGCCCAGCAGATGGCGCTGTGATCGCATTTTATGTAAACTTTTAACATGGCAGCATAGGACAAAATTTCGTATAAATGTACATAATGAGCGTTATTTTAAACTTGTAATTGTAAAATTAATATGAATTATTGATAATAGTAGTAGTTAACTACGAAAAAAATTTTGTGCATGTGGGGGCACCGGTTCCCCCCCCGGGGGGGAAGTACACCCCCGGGGGTGTAAATTTTCAAGATGGGTATCTTTCGAAAGATCTTGTCAATACCTTTAAAACGAATGGTTGAACTATAAATCTGTGACAATTTGAAACAAAGTTATCGATTTTTTTACTTTTAACAAAAAAAAAACTTTTTTTTTTTTTTTTTTTTTAACGAAACTTAACCAAACTTGGTATTTAGTTGGTCCCCGACATAAACTGGTGCTGATTACATTTAGGGATCAGCAGCTCAACAGGTGGCGCTGTGATCGCATTTTCTCTAAATTTTTAACATGGCAATATAGGACAAAATTTCGTATAAATGTACATAATGAGAGTTATTTTAAACTTGTGTTTGTAAATTTAATATGAATTATTGATAATAGCAGTAGTTAACTACGAAAACAATTTTGTGCATGTGGGGGCACCGGTTCCCCCCTGGGGGGAAAGTACCCCCCGGGGGGGGGTAAATTTTCAAGATGGGTATCTTTCGAAAGATCTCGTCAATACCTTTTAAACGAATGGTTGAACTATAATTTAAAACAAAGTTATCGATTTTTTTTACTTTTAACAAAAAAAAAGAAACCTTAGAAAAAAAATCGTATTTTTTTTTTTTTTTTTTTTAATATTGTTACTGTTTGAATATGTATTACTTTTACCAAAAAAAACTAGTATGTTGTGGCCGCCACAAGACTTTCTTCTATATTTACCTACACATATTCAATCAGTAACAATATTTAAAAAAAAAAAAAAAAAAAAGGACGATTTTTTTTTCTTTCTGAGTTTTTTTTTTTTTTTTTTAAAGTGAAAAAAATCGATAACTTTGTTTTAAATAATCACAGATTTATAGTTCAACCATTCGATTTAAAGGTATTGACGAGACCTTTCGAAAGATACCCATCTTGAAAATTTATCCCCCCCCGGGGGGGTACTTCACCCCCAGGGGGGAAGCGATGCCCCCCCATGCAGAATTTTTTTTTCCTAGTTACATACTACTATTATCAATAATTCATATTAATTTTACAATCACAAGTTTAAAACAACTCTAATTATGCACATTTATACGAATTTTTGTCCTATGCTGCCATGTTAAAAATTTAGATAAAATGCTATCACAGCGCCACCTGTTGAGCTATTGATCCTCAAACATAATCAGCACCAGTTTATGTCGGGGACCAACTAAATACTAAGTTTGGTTAAATTTCGTTAAAAAAAAAAAAAAAAAAAAAAAAAAATTGCTATATTTTTGTTTTTTTTTTTTGTTAAAAGTAAAAAAAATTGATAACTTTGGTTTAAATTATCACAGATTTATCGTTCAACCATTCGTTTTAAAGGTATTGACGAGATCTTTCGAAAGATACCCATCTTGAAACTTTGCCCCCCCGGGTGGGAACTTCCCCCCCCCCAGTGGAGGGGCAACCGATGCCCCCACATGCACAAAAATTTTTTCCTAGTTAACTACTACTATTATCAACCTGATCCTTTGAAAGATACCCAATGTAAAAATTTACCCCCCCCGGGTGGGAACTTCCCCCCCCGGTGGAGGGGCAACCGATGACCCCACATGCACAAAAATTTTTTCCTAGTTAACTACTACTATTATCAACCTGATCTTTCGAAAGATACCCAATGTGAAAATTTACCCCCCCTGGGGGGGTATTTCCCCCCTAGGGGGGGGAAGCGATGCCCCCCATGCAGAAAATTTTTTTCCTAGTTACATACTACTATTATCAATAATTCATATTAATTTTACAATCACAAGTTTAAAACAACTCTAATTATGCACATTTATACGAATTTTTGTCCTATGCTGCCATGTTAAAAATTTAGATAAAATGCTATCACAGCGCCACCTATTGAGCTATTGATCCCCAAACATAATCAGCACCAGTTTATGTCAGGGTGCAACTAAATACCAAGTTTGGTGAAATTTCATTCATTGGTTCGTGAGATACAGCGTCCACAAAAAAATGATACAGACAGACAGACAGACAGACATTTTCTAAAAACTGTTAATTCGTGTTCTCCATATCCCAAAACATGTAAATCCATCAAAAAGTGGACTTCGAAAATTTTCGCGAATCCAATACTTTCTCTATATTACATATAGAAGAAAGTAAAAAGGAAAAAATAGTAATTTTTTTTTTTTTTTTTTTTTTTTTTTTAATATTGTTACTGATTGAATATGTATATAGGAAAATATAGAAGAAAGTCTTGTGGTGGCCCCAACATACTAGTTTTATATTAAATTTATATGTTTTTAAAGTTCTTTAAGTATTTCATTATTTGTATTACGTCGATACATATTTACATAATTTATTTAGTCTTTCTTACTCGGTTAATTAGCTCTTAAATCCAAAAAAACGGTTGTCAATAAACTTTTGGGACGCACTGTATAATAGCTCAAACCTTATAACAATGAATTTTGTTAATACTTTTAGCCAATTGTTCCGGGTTCCCGCTACCTTCGGTAGCGTTTAAATGATTCCACAGAAAATTTAAAAACATGGTATATAAATAGTTCTTTTTATCTTGCTGTTTATAATTTTATGGCCTCATTAAAAATGTTGTATGAATTATTTTCTTGAGGTTATATTGTGTTTTCATTCACATGATATAAATTTAAGATTTGCTGCAAATTTTGAACACATTCTGAGATGATTTTACACATGTAAACATTATTGCAGCTCAGGTGCTCTCCTTAATAGCTATAGTGTTCAAGGCGAGTGATGGCATTCACAGACAGAATAATGCACCCTATCATAAGCGTCAAATCGTAAAAGATTGTTTTAAAAGATTGTTTTAAAAGATGTTTTTATGAATTTCAATTAATGCCTTGGGTTGTAATCCACCTAACATTAATCCCATCGAACTGTTCTGATTCTTCCCGAAAGACTAAATTTCTCGTGCTTCACTATTATCGCACAGTGTGAGGGAATTTCAAGACCAGTTGCTTCTTGTGTTAAACCAGTTGCCCCAGACTATCTATCAGTGGTCGAAAAGTGTCCCTACATCATATTAAACTGGTAGTCTTAATGTGATGGTTCTTTGGTGTATACTGCGCCAATTTTTATTTTATTTTTTTTCTTTACAGAAAAAAAAAAAAAAAAAAAAAAAAAAAAAAAATTCTCAATATTTGATAATGTATATAGAAATAGCTAGAAAAAAAATAAAATAGAAATAAAAGACAAAAATTATTTCTGGTACTTATGGAAAAGAGAAATAACATACGTATAGTCATTTATATACTTTTTTTTTTTTTATGATTTTAGGCGCATGGTTTGAATTTATCTTAAATTCTGCATAAAAAAAAAGCAAGATGAGAAGAAGTTTTAGATGCTGTAATACAAAAATTGCAAGTTTGTTGATGCAACTTTACAACATACGACGTTTATCTATATATATAAAAGAACCTGAGTGAGTGAGAGGGGGGGGGGGGAGTGATTCATCATCGCCCAGACCAAACCCTTGGACCTAGAAGCATGAAATTTCGTGACAATGTTCTTTCTATGACGTAGGCATCCATTAAGAAGCGATTTTACAAAATTCACCCCCAAGAGGGGGAGGGGGTAAAACGTGATTTCACAAAATCCTTCATATCTCAAACAAAAAAACAGATATCCGTAAAATTTTTGCTTTAAAATATAGTTAATACAAATGTCTAAAATCCCATTTCTGGAATTTTCAAAATTCGGTCCCCAAGGGGGGCGGGGGGGGGAGGGGCAAATCGTGATCTCACATGCGTAAAACGTGATTTCGCATAATCCTATATATCTCAAACAAAGAATAGATTTACGTTAAATTTTTGCCCTAAAATATAGCTAATGGAAATATCTAAAAACCAATTTCTGGAATTTTAGAAATTCAGCCCCCAGATGGGGCAGCAGGGGGGGGGGAGGGGCTAAGGGGCAAAAATAAATAGAAATACAGTTAGGGCGTTCAAAATTGATACAGATAGGTTTTAGAAAACTGCAAGTCGAATGAGGATATTTTCGATTGTGTAAAGTTATTAGGAGGGGCAGGAAGGGGGGAGGGGAGAGGGGGCAAAAAATAAAAATAGAGTTAGATCGTTCAAAATTGGTATATAGAGGTTTTCGATACCTACAAATCGATATCGGATATTTTCGAATTTGTAAAATTATTAAGAGGGGCGGGAAGGGGGGGCTATGGGCAAAAACAAATAGAAATACAGTTAAGCCGTTCAAAATTGGTACAGATAGGTTTCAGAAGCCTGCAAGTCGAATGGGGATATTTTCGAAATTGTAAAGTTATTAGGAGGGCCGGGAAAAGGGGAGGGGAGAGAGGGGCAAAAAATAAAAATAGAGTTAGACCGTTCAAAATTGGTACATAGAGGTTTCAAATACCTACAAATCGATTGCGGATATTTTCGAATTTTTAAAATTATTGGTAGGAGCGGCGGAAAGGGGGAGTGGTGGCGCAAAAAAATAAAGATAGAGATGGATCGTTCAAAACTGGTGCATAGAGGTTTCTGATACTTACAAATCGATTGCGGATATTTTCGAATTTGTAAAATTATTAGGATAGACGGGAGGGGGGGGGGGCGAAGGGGAAAATAATAGAAATAAGAGTTAGAGCATTTTGGGAATTTTTTCCGAAGTCAGTGAGAACCCGGTGCGACATTTTTCATTATCAGATTTTGTTTTTTTCCACGTGATAAAAATTAATGCAATTTTGAGAATTCAGTAATTATAGTGATTCATTTAAAAATAGGGACCAGCGAAGCGGGTGTTGCCTGCTAGTTGATAATATATACTTTTAAATTATAATTTTATAATTTAAAAATAATTATAATATAATTATTATAACTATATAATATAATTATAATATATAGTTATAATTAAAATATAACTTTTAAATTAATATTACTTTTAAATACCTAATGTATAAATTTTAGTAAAATACTAACAAAAGTATTTGAAATATTTATACTATTTTATTTCTTTCATTAAATATTATGCATTTATTGAATGTGTGTATATATATATATATATATATATATATATATATACACACACACACACACACACTAGCAGGCTTTGCCCGCTTCGCTGGTCACTATATTTTAAGGAATCTCTTTATGAAAAAAAGAAAATACTGAAATTGCTCAAAAGCTCGCTTTGAGTTTCCGCTGCCTTTGGCATGGAATTGTTCGACCTCGCAGTCCCCGGTGCCTGTCCCTATTGCCTGCGACAATAGCTTACCCGTGAGCTTCCATTTGGGTGCTTATCATATATGACAGTTTCGATACAGACAGTATCGAAAAATTTTAAGTAGCTTTTTTATATTTGAATACCAATTACAAAAGAACAACATTATGCGTGATGTACATAATATTTGCTTTCAAGTTATTTCCTATATTTATGCGATTTAATCCATCAACCATAAAATGACAGCAATTTCAAGCCAAATTTAATATTACAATATACTATGATCAGCTATGTCTATTGCATGAGACAATATTTATTATTATTATTATTATTTTGTGGTTATATATACTTCATTCTTAGTTAATAATAGTTGGTATATAGAAAAATAAATAAATTAATATGTAAACCTCATCATGGTAAAAACTTAATATAGCTCCCCTTGACGACATTTGAATTTTTGTCGCCGTTTTAGACCAAAATATAATTTATGCGATTATTGTTCCTATTTTTTTCTCTTTTTCAATACTTTATAATTTAGTTAGATTTTTTATGAGCTACTTGGCTTTAAGTGGCTGTCCTTGGTGAAATATGTCCGATCTACTTCAGCATCAAAATTTAAAAATTTGTCCAGTATTATCAATAAGTAAATACCTTTAATATAATGCTGAATTATCTTTTATGCCTAGCGTGAATCATCCGTGCAATATATATACATATAAAGTTGAGGTATATAAAAAAAAATGCTATAAAATAAAATTCAGAAGAAACATGATAGATTTGTATTATTACTATTTTATTTTAAATTTATAAAGACGTCATTTCTCATTCACCAATTTAACATTTAGTAATTTTTTATTTTTCGCGTGAAAGTATATTTCATTTTATGTTGAAAAAAAAAATAATAAATAAATAAAAATACTCGTAAACTTTTTTGGCAACAATTAAAAATTTAAATGGCTTTTATTTTCATACTTTAATTTAAAAAATCTAATAAAATAGTATGTCCTATATATATGTCCTATTCCAGATTATTATCTATCTCGGTACCAAATTTTATCCAGATCCTAAATTGTAGCATATGTCCTATTCCAGATTATTATCTATCTCGGTACCAAATTTTATCCAGATCCGTTTAACCGTTGTGACGTGATTGAGTAACAAACATCCATACATCCAACGGACAACTCACGCCCTCTAGGTGGAAAAGTTGTTGAAAGAGTTGGATAAAAATTAATTAAGAAAGAACTAATTAAGTTACAGCTTTCATTAATAGATAAAAACCTATTCGCAGACCTACCGAATGTACATACAAAATTTCATTAAAATAGGTTAAACCGTTTTGGAGGAGTATGGTAACAAACACTGTGACATGAGAATTTTATATATATATATATATATATACATAAATAAAGTATATTAAAAATTCAAGTTTAAATCTACCTCGTGTGACACTGTATACACGCTTATAGCAAAATGGACGCCGAAGTACATATTGATAAAAATTAAAATTATACGTGTGCACTTAATTCCCTTAAGCGTCACAAAATTTAAATCTTGTTCTATTCTTTTCAATCTATTAAAGCAAGCTTACATGTTTATATAATTAGTAATGCTTAGATAATCTTTCAGGAAGCAGAAAACAGAATTTATAATAATAAGCATTTCTGTTTGAAATAAAGAAACATTTTAAAGATTTTTAAATAATAAAAAGGTATTTATTGTTTAAATATATTTTTTTCTTACTTCTTTGAATGAAATATAATTAAAATTCATGAAATTAATGGATTTTTCCTTAACAGTAATGATTTTTTTTTTTCAAGAAATCACTATAACAAGCGATGTTTTATTTAATTAAATTTAGAAAAAAAAATATTTGAAATGAATTTATCGTAATTCATTATGTAAATGCAGTTAAGATTTATTCCATTCACGTATTATCAATCTTTTTTATTTCGATTAAGTACTCCGCAATTTTTTGAAAAAATAATTAATTAACATTGATTTTAAATGCAGAAAAATAAAATTGGTAATTTTCTTAATAATTAAAGGAAATAATTATATATTTATATATTTTTAAAATGTTTGAAAAACTCTCAAATTAATACAAAATTATGTAATACACACACAAATACATTCCAATATTTAAGATTCCAATAGATTTTAGTGATCAGTTTTGATTTAATGGTCTGGCTGTAGGTTTCTCATAATTTACAGGTATGCGTGGTTTTACTCTCTATTTAATGGTCTTTTTTCAAGTAAGCCTATACGACAATTTTCTAGGAAAACTGTTTCGGTAAGTACGGTGAATTTTTTTTTTTTTTTTTTTTTTTTTTTTTTTTTTTAAGCTATTACTTGTCTTTCTATTTTCCATATCTTTTTTCAAAGATGTCAGAGATTATTTAATCTAGTTTTATATTAATTCATTTTTACAAAGAAAAAGATGTAAAAGTAACTTTTAAATTCCCTCAAAACTGCTATAACTTTAACAAAGGCAATTATAGCATCAGGACATATGAGATAATATAAAATTCATTTCAAAAATATCTTCTTTCTTAATGATTACATAATGATAGCTTTTATGCCTGCTTATAAACGACATAACGCAGCTGCATGGTAAATTTTGACAAATTAACTTATTTTTTATTGCACTATAAATACACACATATATTTCTTAAAATTTGTATGTTTACTGTTTTAAATAGTTTCCTTTTGGTGGAAAAATAAAGTTTTAAGCATTGAATATTTTTCTAGTTCAAAAATCCATACGATAAACTTTTTTATGTAAAGTAACAAAAGATCGGTAAACAAGTAATACTGAACTGTGGTCGGCCGTTCCTGTAAGAAAGGCAAAAGTTGTGATTTGCAATTAATACACAGGAACTATGAACTTAACTTCAATACTTTACTAAATTTCCTTTAAATTAAATGGTCCTAATATTAGAATTATTACATGACATTGTCCATAAAACAGATAAATTTCAAAAGTCAAACAAATTACTGTATCCAGTAAAATAAATACTAGATAACATTTTCCGCACGGGGAGAGAAAAATTATTTTCAAGACACAAAAATCGAGGTTCTTTCGGACCACACACACGAGCAAACATGATCTAGAAAATTTAACTTCGTTTGGGAGCTGACAATGAAACATATATAAATAACGCCAGTTATGAAGATACAAACAAAAATGTACGCAAGTCAAGCGGAAAGCATTTTAAAAATTAAAACTAGGATGAGTGAAAAAGACGTTTCGTTACATCAACAGTTGCAAGGAAAGAGATTTGAATTAATGTGCTAAATATGAGAATATGAATAGCCTTCAACTGAACCGTGAAAAAACAAATGGTACATGACGCCATAATCTAAATATGGATTTCGTTTTTCTAATTTGGTAACTGCAATTAGAGGTGAGTTCGGGCTGTATTTTGGCAATCCGAGCCCGCCCGGGCCCGAAACATTTTTGAACTGAGCTCGCCCGAGCCCGAGCCCGAGCCCGATATTGAAAGTGGTACGCTATGCAACGCATACACAATGGTAAAATTAAATACCGTTTTCATTTTCAAATTAATTTTCTTAATATCAATCCTCAATTTAAATAACTATAAATGTTATTATAACAATTTATAATGTCTGTGTCTCTTTATACATGTATATATTTATATAATATACATTTATAGTGCAGTCCATTGTTTATAACGCGCCTATCGGGGGACAAAAAATTTATCCGAATGAGTGATATAATGAGGCCCAATATAATGAAGGTGGAAGGATTACTGTATAACACTATGACATAATATGCATCCCGTTGAAAAAAAAGTTCTATTTAGAAAAAGGAAAGTCAAAGCTGCTAACAAGGGAAGTATGAATCAGTAAAATTGCTATTGAAACCAAACCAAGCTTAAATTAAAGAGCATAGTCGAAAACATTGGGTACCGTTCAGATTTGCTGCAGCAACTCCCATGGGGGTGAGATATGTCCTTTATTAGTTTTAGTTATATCTATAAAAGCCAACAAAAGTCGCAGAGTAGTGTGAACAGGGGGTGCAGTGCTAGCGTGCTTGACTTCGGATACGTAGGTCGTGCGATCGAGTCCTCGCAAGGGCGTTTTGTATTTTATTTTTCAATTTTTTTTTTCTTTACGATTTTAATTAAATCAAATTATTAATTTAAGAGAAAATATTTATTACATTAAGAAGATTTTTTTTTTTCTTTTTTGAGTATTCCAATTAATGAAGTATTGAGAATGAATTTAAGAAATGCATTTATTTATTTTTTTTATTTATAAAAATGAAAACCATGTTTAAAGCTACGAATATGTTTCTAATTTATAACAATTATGATTAAAAGTAGAAAAATCATGGAACCATAAGTATTTTTCACAATTAGAACAAGAAATATAAAAGGATTGATAACAAGTATTTGAATTTCAATTTTGTTCACCGTCAACTATTGTTCATCACGAACGTTTTGTCAAATATTTGGCTTTTCGTCGAGATTACTTGATTTGTAAAATTCATATTTACCCAGATTTTGAATTTTTTTAGCTGTAAATTAATTATAAATTAGTAAAATCATTTTGAGAAAATTTGTCATTGTCTTCAATATTATTGTCAGTTCTTCCGACACCACGAAACTTGATAGTTGTTTAATGAAATATTTGAAATAAAAGTTAAATGCGACGTCGAATAGTTAAGCAACAGCTTTTCATGATTCAGGATTTTTCATGCAAAAAATAGCATTAATAAATAATACAATTGAGAGCAGACGATTAACTCTTGTATTAATGTCGTCGTTAAAAAATAGCAATTAATAATTTATATAAAACAATCATTAACTGAATTTTATCTGAATTTAGTCTGAATGTAATCATTAACAAAATCTTACCTAAATATAATATAAAAGTATTTCCCGTTAAATTATTAATTTCTTTAAATTTAATAAATAAATAAATAAATTGGTTAAAAATAAAAAATATTAAATTGTCCGGACTGAGAAAAAAAAAAAAAACTTGTTTTAATATAATTAATATATTTTCTCTTACAATAATGATGTTTTCGATTAAAAATGTCGAAAATAAATATTTCAGTTGAAATAAAAAATAAAATACAAAACGCCATTGCGGGGACTCGATCCCACGACCTACGTATCCGAAGTCAAGCACGCTGGCACTGCACCACCTGTTCACACTACACTTTGTTTTTTTTTGGCTTTTATAGAAATAACTAAAACTAATAGAGGGCATATTTCACCCCATGGGAGTTGTTGCAGCAAATTTGTACGGTACCCAATGTTTTCGACCATGCTCTTTAATTTAAGCGTGGTTTGGTTTCAATAGCGATTTTACTGATTCATACTTCCCTTGTAAGGTTTGCAAGACTATTTTGTGATTTATAACCTATCATGACTATTATGGCATTACTAAAAGTGCTCTCAAAATGAATAATATATATATATATATATTTTTTTTTACACATTTTCCAGTTAGTGAAGAATAAAATAAACGGAACATTTAACTTGAATCCGAGCCCGCCCGGATCCCGAAGACTTGCGTAAGATTTGAGCCCGATCGGGCTCGGGCTCATCTCTAACTGGAATTAGAAAAAAAAAAAAAAATTCTTTCTGATTGTTCTGTTTATTGGTTGTTACTATAAAAGGAATGAATATTTTGAAATAAAGATCCAACGATTGCTTCCGCGAGTTCTTTTGTTTCCAAAAAAAGGAAAATGAAATACGTTATTTTAAACAATTAACGAAAATAGGGGTTTTATCTGAATTACAGCTGTGACAAAATGGGGAATGTTCAATCTTTGCCAATAAATTTTTAGATCAAACATTTTCTATCTGCAACATTTCACAACTCATATTTTCAATATCTGTAGTTCGACCATTAAAATTATACAGTTTTTAAACCTAATTAAAAATGTATCTTAAAAAAATAATTCGTGAGTGTTGATAAGTGTGTGTTTTATTTATTTCTCTACAAGTACATTTCAGTTAACAACAATATATCCTTTAAATTACTTATCAGAAAGGCTGATAGGATAAACTTATAATTTTCTACAAGTATTAAAAAAAAATCGTTCCATAAATATTCCGTAAAAGGGTATTGCTAAACAACTGGATAATTTCATTTAGTTATATTTATTTTGCCACTGTGTTAATTTAATTTTGTTTAAAGCAGTGTAACAATGTTAAAATGCGTTTAAGCGAAAATCTGCAATAAGCCGTAATGATAGGAAAAAATTTGGTGTGTCCTCGTACACGAAAAATAAACAATATGTACTCCAAAAAGTATACAGCTGTTTCTGTATAGTCCTTAAAGATGTGTACCAATTTGCAAATCAATCGAGGAATTTTTGTGGCCGTTTCTGCAATCCATACAAATTCTGTCCATAAGCCGTCATGATAAGAAAAACTTTGGTGTGTCCCTGTACAAGAACTACAGATAGTATACACACCCAAAACTATACAGTTCATTCTGTGTGGTGCATGAATATATGTATCAAACTTCAAGTCAACAGCGTGATGTTTGCGGCCCTTATCGCGAGACCATGGTAATAGAATATCTTCTATAGCTTCATACGCGAGACATTTTAAGTCCCCACTCTCATCGTAGAGGCCTCCACTTGACTATTAAATAGGATGTGGTTTATCGCTCGTTTCAAACTGAGTTACTTCATATACATAAATTTTTATCTAAAACTTGGTAAACTGACGATGGCAACTCGACTTGCTGCATGAATCTGGTGACTTTAACCATTTGTAAGCATGTTAAATATGTTTTTAGCTTTCTATAACCGCTTATCTTTTGGATTTTATTTATATGTCTTTATTTACTTCATTCTATTTATTTATTTTTTATGTTGCGTTTTTCCGCATGATTGGGATGCACACTGTAGATTTTTAGCTTGAAACAGCCCAACAATCTTTGAAATTTTGAGATATCTCTGTCCCCTTGATTGAGATTCGCGTATTTTGCGCATTTTTCCACTTGATATTAAGTTTGTAAAATGTTCATCTTATTTCTTAGATGTGTCTGATGGGTGAATATTGTTTATTGTTAATGTTATGGGTCGTACTACTTTTTATTACTGGTTTTATTAGGTCTCATTATTCATTACAGCGCGTCTATCGTGGTCTAATGGATCTTCATTCTCTTATTCGTGACTCTATTCATGTAAAATATTTGGATGAAATTAGCTTTGATAATATGTTTCTCCTGTATGCTATATTTTATTACGTTTCATATGTAGATTTTATTACGTTATATATTAGTAAATAAAAAAAAATCCTCAAACTATATGCATAGGGTTATAAACTAACTTTTTCAGAATTAATTGTTGAAAAAATTTAAACACGATTTGGTCACTTTTATAAAATGTCTTTTTGCAAGTGACTTCATTTTTCTGGTAACTAACTCGTGACCTTATGCATGGGAACATGTAGAATGTTATATCTAGTTGGACTAGGACGTAAATTATTGTTTATAAAGTTTTTGTGCAAATCGAACCACAAACGATGCTGTTATCCCTTTTTGTAATAATTTTTAATTAGGACAACATTTCGTACAAATGTACACCTTAAGAAGGACTGTTAATCAGCCATTAGAATTAAAAAAAAGAATGTATTTATGATAATATTAATAAACCAGGATAACATTTCCTATAGGGTCAGGTGGGGTAAAATAGGTCAAAAACAGCATATTTTACGTTTGCACTTAAACAACAAAAAATGTATTGGTTCCATTTGTTAAAAAATTGCACAAAATATGCAAATGATTATTCCTTATGACATTTTAAGAGAAATATCTCTTGAAAAAAAAAAAAAAAAAAAAAAAAAAAAATGTACTGAAAAATAACTTTTAAAATATGTTGTTTGTGACCTATTTTACCCCATGAGGTGGGGTAAAATAAGTCATACAGGGGGTAAAATAGGTCATTCTTTAAAGCTGTTTTAAACTGTTATACAATTTACTTCATGCAAGTAAAATTACAAATACACATTCTTTTTTCTGATAAAAACTTGATTTTGTGATTCAAGAAAAAATGGTCCATCTCCATGGTCCATCATTAGTTCGGAAAGAACATTTAGGATTTACGATGCATCTACATCAGAAATCTTTCTCAGGAAAATTTAATAGGAACGTCCATTTCCACTTTTTTTAATCCCTTCAAAATTTTCAAAATATTCATGATTGTGTGAAAGATTGATGCCATGAAATATTTTCTTTGATCTTTTCCCAGGGAATTCTACTTTAACACTTTTTCCAGCTTTTATGAATTGATTGCTGTCCAAATTTTCTTTTTGAGAAAGATTTGGTTTTTTGTTTCTTTTAAAGTTGATGCTTCTGTAATTTTAGCATCTCTGTTGGTTTTTTCGTCATATAATCAATTTAACCCGTAAGTAGTCGCTATAGACAGCGCCACCTATTACAGATTGCGAATTTTTTATTTAACTGTCACCAATAAGTTTAAGAAGTGATGTGATCGACGTTTCTTCGATTTTATTCGCGTTTTTTGTATATCAAATGCCACTTCTAAAAATTTTTGGTGGCTATCGAATAAAAAAATCTGGCAACACTGAAGGATGGGCGGCAAATCGACCAACTAGCGACTACTAACGGGTTAAAAATAAGTTGGTTGTTAAAATTTCTCCTGTTTTCTGTTGCGTATGGGTTCTTTTTCTGTGTGCATTTTTCAAAGCTACTTTAAAAGGTAATGTTTGATTGGGTGATAAAGTGTTTATAATAGCAGATTTTATGTACATAAAAAGAAACTGTATAAATAGTATCCTGTTCCATGACTGTTGAAGTCGCACTAGAATTAATTTGTCAAATTTGTGATTGATGATCTAGATTCATCCACTCTTGCATTTTAAGTTGATGCTAAACTGCAGAGTTTCACTCAGTGAGTTATAGGAGAATGTTGTGTCCTGCCTGTCCTTTATATGAAAATTAGTACCCTTCTTAAATAAGATGGAATGAAACACAACAAAAAATTACACCTATAAACTGAAGGTTTTGATTCAGCTTCAATATGTATTGTTTTTTTTTTCCTCTTAACATTTTATATCTATGTGTATGAAAGAGCTCTAGAACAATATTATAGTTTAATTTTAAAGTAATAATTAAAAGAATACATATGGAGTTATTTAAAACACAAAAAATGTAATTAGTCACTTTATGTTTGCTAAGCCTAACATGATTCAACATCTGACCTATTTTACCAGACATGTGTTTTTTTACTCCAAAATATTAATATTCTATTTTTTTTTTTTTTTTTTTTTTTTTCCAAAAAAGTTTAGGCAATTCATCTTAAGAATGTGCTTTTTGGAATATGATAAGAAAATACTGTAAAATTTGCTTTTGAATTAGTTAAAAACCAAAGTTTTTCTTAGCAACACATTCTAGTTACTAATACGAAACACACAAATAATTACTGGCTGTAACTAAATAGTATCAGTTACAGTTAATTTTGCATACACAATGAAGACTAATATAAATAATATATAAAACCAGCAAAATTGGAATTTAAAAAATGTTTGGATGCTTTTCTAAAGAGTTTTCGTTCAAACTGACCTGTACGCTAAAGAGCGTTTCCTCATCTGGGAGTGAAAGTTTTCAGTATGAGTGTTTTTCAAAAAAACTCATGAATACTTTTAAAACATGTAGTCGAAACAAATGTCTATAATAATTTGACACAATTGTTATTATTATTTTTTTTTTCTTCACCTTAAAAGAGTCCAAGTTCTTTAAATGTTGTTACACAATTGATTTCTTTCAACATTTTATGTTATGCTGCTTTAAGGGCCCTCTTCACTCACCGCCGCCGGAAGCCGACGCTAATGCTATTCTATGGGAAATTTTTCTTTACAAATAACTTATTAACTAATACATATTTTTTAATTCTGTTTTCACATTCTGAAAATTCCCAGCTGTTAAATGGACGGACCTTTTTTAAAAAAATATTTTTTTATTTTTTTATATTTTATTTTGAAGTTGCAAAATACGAATTTTCAATATGTGAAATTTTTTCATTTTGCAATTTCAAAATAGAATATTAAAAATTAAAAAAATACATTTTTAAAAAAGGTCCGTCCATTTAACAGATGGGAATTTTCTGAATGTTAAAACAGAATTTAAAAATATTTATTAGTTAATAAGTTATTTGTAAAGAAAAATTTCCCATAGAATAGCATTAGCTCGGGCTTCCGGCGACGGTAAGTGAAGAGGGCCGTTAAGATAAAAATAGTCTGCATTCGTCATGGAAAATATCGTTAATAAATAACTTCAATAAATAGTACGCACTGCTTGAATTTGAATCAGTCTGAATTTAATGGGCAGAGTACGTCAGTTTTTGTTACTTTTATATCACCTGGTTTATATCATTACTGTATATATCCTGGTATATATTGAACTAATTATACAATAATTGTCTGCTATATTCTAGATATGACTTAAATGAATGCGAATAGTTGGTTATCAAAAGCAACAGTTTCTTGTAACACCTTTGTAGAGTAAATATTTACATCTGTTGTTTACGAAATTGACTAACAAATAAAAAAAATAAATAATAATTATTTTTTGCAGTCCTATTTAAAAGCATTTTAAGCAAGTAAGTAAAATTACAATGGAAAAAAATGTATAAAAATAATGGTTAGTATTTTTGGATTTTTATGTATTATTTCCGAAATTACATTAAAAAAGTTTAATTTTTGGTATTAAACAAAAATAATTTAATATGATATTTTTTTAATGAAAATAATAATGATAATTAATAATAGCTGATTTTTTAATCAGTGAATTATTATTATTATTTTTTTTTTTTTAAATTGACCTCAAAACACATATTTTTTAATATGGTTTCATATCGAATTCAGAATCTATTAGCAATCTTTTTTTTTCTTTTGGTTTTTAAATTAAGGCTACTTCCTTTTATTTCCAACTGCGCGCCGTACTATGTAATTTAAAAGTTCGATTTCATTACACGCTACAGATGGTGCACAATTTTATAGCGACCTATAATAACACGATAGCATCATAGAATTTAAACTAATCATTTCTGAGTTAGAATTATATTAAAATAGAAAAGGACTGCGACATAAAATTTTATTATTCAAGATAAAATATAAAACTGGATTTTTAAAAGTATAAATGGACAAAACTGCATTTTAAAATAACGGGAAACCTAGTACTTTTTATATTCAATTATTTTTTTACTATACGTTAATTCATTTCGTTTAATATATTATGATATGCATACGTATATTTTATTACTGGGTAATTTTTATTTATTTCCATATTCAGAATGTACTTGCAAGGGAAAATATGCTTTACTTTTAAAAGATAAAATAAGATTAAAATGATTATGAATCTTATTACATAGTAAAACTTATTATTTTCAAATTTTGCCAGAAATTCATGCAATTTTTCTATTATTTACACGAGATTCTTTATATAAGGCATTCATCCTGTGTGGCATTTATCCTATTTAAAATAATAATTTGCATCACACTGATTTATTATAACTTAAGAAAAAACAACCGCTTCCAACATCCTAATTAATATTCTGTAGTATTGTTAGTCCCGCCCTTTTTTTCCCCCACCAATAAGTTTATAGAGTAATATTCTCCAAATGCAATTGCGATTAAATAAGAAGAAAAATACTGTAAAAATATACTGGTGTAAAAAAGAAGGCTGGGCTAACAATACTACGGAATATCAATTAGGATGTTGGAGGGTACGGTACTGTAGCTAAAACAGCCGAACAACTTCCCACCCAATTTTATAAGCAGTCGATTCACGGCTCTGTTAGGGTTTTTAGAGCTGATTGTCTACTCAAGGGGCATAGTCCTGAGCAGGATGCTATCCAAGGAGGGTCTATTTAAATCGACGTATTACAAGTGGCTTCCATTGATTTCAAAATAAGCATTTACTTGTTATGCATTTTTATCTTTTAATAGCTAATTTTGACCGCTTCGATGGTCACTCTATTTAAACCATAACAGCACAAAATGTTCCAGAAACGTAACAATCATATAACATTGAAACATTATAAACATTTCCGTAACGTTTCAAAACGTTCAGATTGCTTTCCGATTAGTTTCAAAAACGTAGAAATGTCCGCGATCGTAACGAAAAATAAGATGCGTAATAGAAATGCTACAATCACTTAACAGATCGAAAATCAAAAAGGGCAAATGTTTCAGAAAGGTATCAGCGAGCATACTTAAATGTGTCACGTTTTTGAAAGATTGTAAGCTTTCTGCAACATAGATGAAAGGTTCTGTGCTGTATGGGAATGAATCCTAACAGTCTTATTATTATTATTATTATTCCTGTGTTTATTAAAAATGCTAAAAAATAGGGTCAGTTCTCGTTTACTACAAAGGAATTATTTTTTAAATAATCCGTTGGTAAAACCTATACCTCGAATTGAAACACTCATAAAAAAGGAAAACTGCAGTCCTGATAAAAGAGGTTGTATTTGTTATTTGTCTGCTTGTATTTGCACCACCCAAATAAAATATCTTAAAGTGGGAAAGTCTTCTCAAATAAACACGCAATACCATTGTTACTTTCTTTTACCCATTGGGCCGAGAAAGTATTGTTTTAGGGTCAAATTTTCGAACGTGAGTTTTTGTTATATTTACATGTTCCGAGGTCCCCTGCATACGAAAATCATGTTTTTAGCGAATGGTCTGTGTGTCTGTGTGTGAGTGTTATCAGAATATCTCAAGAACAAATAGAAGCAGAAATTCCAAACTCGGTATTCCAAATGTGTATCATATAGGGATGCTACAATAAGCTTTTCGTTGAGATGAAGCAAATGGTTCGAGTTCAGAGACACTCAAAAGTATTCAAATACATTACGTCTATGGGGGAACTTGCAGGTAAGTAGAGTTTAACGTCTATAGACTGCACTAAACCAAATGAAACGAATATATATTTTTTGTAATAGAGATAGTCAACTGGAACAAAAATTGTGTATGTAGGAGCCTCGCTTCCCCCCCCCCTCGAGGGGAGTAAATTTTCATGATGGGTATCTTTCAAAAGATCTCGCCAATACCTTTAAAACGATTGGTTGAACCATCGATCTGCGATAGTTTAAAATAAAGTTATCGATCTTTTTCATTTTTAACATTTTTTTTTTTTTTAAATGTAATATTGAGAATAAATTCAACTTTTTTTGGAATATTTAGTGTTATACTACTTCTCTAATATGGAAATCGTCTGCATTATTATAAAAAGTAATTTGTTTAAATAATAATTTTAATAAATAATTTTTTAAAAACAGAATTATTTTTTAATAACTGAATTAAATTTTATATGAATGTGGGTGCATTAATGAAACGGGGGGTTGAGGGGGCAGTAGCCCCCTCACACAGAACTAATTATCATATAAAACTCTTCCGAAGCCTAATTTGAATTGTATAACATAGGTTTACATAACAGTAATTGTTATCTTACATTTTAATCTCCAACCTGTATTTATAGTATTAAATTTTAGGGTAAGAGAAAGTCGTGTGAGTGGCATACCAGTTTTATTTTTCTTATTCATTCATCAACGATGAGTATAAGTCGCTGAAGCTGTAAAGATGCCGTTTGAATAATAGGTTATTTTAATGAGAAAGGGGCTCAACTATATATGGAACTAACGAATTTTAACCCTTAATGGGTTGACAAGAAAATCTTTCACCTTAGCTCTGCGGTGGTTTAGGGAAATATCTCCTCTTAATTTCAAACTCTGGCAAGTTTCAACGCCGGCCTCTTTTCATATTTCTTTCATGTATTATTTGAGTCGTCGCTTGCTGGAGGCGTCGCACACAAACCTCCTAGTGCGATAATTACATCTGGGCTAGGGTCTCTTTTGTGAAAGAGCAATAAAAAGTAATGTCCTTCATTGTAAACGTGTGCAAAATTTCAAGTGTCGTTTTCGTACAATGGATAATTTATGACTTTGACGCTCTTACTCTATTGCCAGAGTTTGGAAGCAGCTTTAAGGTGAGTAAAAGAGGGCGTTCTTCCCCACAAGCTATAAATTTAGTGAAATATCCCTTCTTAGGCCAGATAAAAGAGGAAGATCTTCCGAAATTGAACCCTTAAGGGTGAGAAAGAGGGTGTCTAGCAGTTCTACCCGTTCTTCGTACGTAGAAAATCGCAATGGTTTTTTGTAGAAGCTTGAAATTTAGAAAAATGCCTCCTCTTAAGCCCTATTTAAAGTGATGAGCACCTTCCGAAATTTAACACTTAAAGGAGTAAGAGGGGGATGTTTGGCATTTTTATCCGTTCTTCACACGTGGAAAATGAAAGTGGTTTCCAATAGAGTTTTTCAACCGATTTCCTCAAAGCTTGGTCTTCCACCAGAACTTAAGAATAAACAATCTTTTGCCAATAGGTCATTTTATTTTTTATTTTTCCTCGTGCGATAAACGGATAGGAATGCTAATTTTATTATTATTTAAAGTAAAGATTACTACTTATTACTACTTATTCTATCGCTGTTAAATGAAACAGAAATTAAGTTAATTTCTCATATCCATATAATAAATAAGATATTTTTAAAATTAAATTTCTAGCGCTTGTTTTTCGCATAATGACTCGTTTCGAGCTTCCGGAATACTAAAATCAAGTTCTTAAAGGGTTCATCTTTGTGTATGTTTATTTCGGCGTAACTTAAAAACAAATAATTGCTGGCGATTAAACTATTGTATTTTGCAGTTCATAGGAGATTGTTACATAAAAAGATTGTTCAAAATGGATAAGTTTCCGAGACAAGTTCGGGTGAAAATTAACTGAATAATTTTTTATAAACATTTTATTTTAACAAAAGCCTTGAATTCTATATAAAAATTTAAGTACTGTATACAGACGGGGGGTCGAGAGGAGCGGTAGCCCTAACACAAAATTACATGTCATTAAACTGTTACCAAACCTAGTGTATTTCTTTTTAACATAGGTTTATATACTGTCATTGTTACTTTTTCCCATACCATGTTATCTGTCTTTATACTATTGAAATGCAGGATAAATGAAAATCGTCAGAGTGTCACACCAGATTATTATTAACCCTTTGTTGCATATTAATCACCTGGGAAACTTTAAAGGAAATTATTGTGTTTTTCCTATTTAAAATTGCCCCAGAAATCAGAAAAGAAAATTGTTTCATCAAAATTTTGTTTATTTTAGAAGTTACAGTTTGTCCACTGTAGTGGACAGTATGCATATAGAAACTGGATATCTAAAGTAGAAGTGGTGATGAAAATAATAAAAGAAGTCACTTTTTTCATCGATACACAAGTGAACTTTGCATTTTAAGCATAAATATGTAGAGTTTCTTGAGCATAATTCCATCTTACATCTTTGAGCACTATTTGATATTTGTCTAGCAAAATGCTCCGCTCCATCGTAGCGGACATTCATGAGGACAGAGCTTGCTTTCGCTGACTTTTTTTTGTAGGTTTTTACACTGACATTGGCCCTTGTTTACATAAGCCTTCTGTATCTTGTTCATCAATTACTCTTGATACTGCTTGTATTAGTCCTCTGGCAATGGACATCTTAAAAACTCCTAGTTGCATAGAACATTGTGGTATGAGAGCTTTGTAAAGAAGCCAAGAATTTATCACGGTAACATCTATAAAATGAAATAATACCCTTTTGTACCACTACAATGGACAAAAAAAAAACGGTCCTACATTAGCCTATGTTCATAATGTCCATTGTAGTTGACAAAAAGAAAAATACATCAAATTTCATGAAAAATAACCTCTGAAAATAAGTGTTCTAGTCATACATACTCGAAAACGCCTAAAATTTCTATTTCCAAATGCAAAATGTCAAAATGAAAAAAGGTTTAGCACTTATATACAATGTTTACAATGAGAAATCCTACTAACTCGGAAGTAGAGGTTGACGCCATTTTCAAACTAGCAGTGCAATCTGTAATTTTATATTATGCTGCTATCTATGAGAAACAGTTGAAAGCATAAATAATGCAGAAAGAATAAACATTGAAACCGAATCTGTAAAACCATTTGTGTGAAAGGAAAAAAATATTAAATTTTTGTCCACTACAGTGGACGCGATGCAACAATTTATGCAACAACGAATTTATCCGACTAGTTGATCATGTAATGAAAACCATTTCATTTGTGAAGTTTATCTTTCTATATGCAAAGTTCTATCTGGGGAAAATATTTCAAATTATATAATAGTATGATCCCAGTAGGAGATCTAAAAAATTGGATGAGGCTGTCGTCTTTCACCATTGCAGTTATTTCCAATGAAATCGATTTAAAATGTGCACACTACGGCATTGACTGAAAATGACTCAAAGGCGAACAAACTGACCACATCCTTATCGAATGTTTCAATGAAAACAGATACACGTCTATTACAATTGAATTTTAATAATCAGCAACAGTGGAGCAGTCATTTCGTAAAAAATGTGCTACTTCTCATCCCATTGTATTAAAGTTGTCACTGACAAATAAAGATAATAATGGAAACTATTTTGCACATGCTTCAACAATTGTAAAATATAGCAGCCTGGGGAATTAAAAAAAAAAAAAAAAAAAAAGACAGAACTTGCCTAAGCGCGTGTGTGTGGAGGTGGGGGGGGGGGCACTACTGAGCCCAGTCTGTTAATGATCCACAAAAGTTCTGGATGATTTTCATATCTTAGTTTACGGAGACACCGTAATGTATCATTCCAAAATAAACATTTATCACATGACATGAAAGTTCAGAGAATGTGGATTTGAAGTGTGAATTTTGGAGAATGTTTCATTCTCCAAATTTAAAAATTGTGTGACATTTACCTACTTCATAACATACACATGCCCTCAATTTAGAAAATATTCATGCATCCATCATTTTTTTTAACAGTTTTTCCTATTTACACGTATAAACGAATGTTACACAAAAACAGTACATAAAGATGTACTAGAAGTTTCAGAACATGTTCGAAAATAAAAGAAATGATGCTGACTTATAATAATAATTGTTTCGAAAATTATTTAAATTAATAGTAAAATGCAGAGTACTTTTAAATAAACTTGTATTTGTTTAATTTTAGGTTAAAAAACTTATAACAACGGATTAAAGGCTTTTTATTCAAGGAAACTGAACTTTTTTCCCTTTCTTTTCTTCTACGACTCTGTTAAAATACGCTTTTGAAAAACAGAATGAGAATTACTAAGCAACGAATAAGAAAAATAATGGCTTCTGAAAATTGTGTATTAAATATGTACTGGTTTAAACACTCATTGAATAAAAGAAAATAAAGAACAATTTATACCAGGGATTTACTGAAAGTCTGTACCAATAAAAACTGAAAGTACAAAAAATATAAATATTTAAATTTCTTTACCGAGATAATAAAAAAGCAACAAGTATTCTAATAAAAGTTTTCTATTATTTTTAATCGCTCTTGAAAAATATAAATTTTTATGCACTGATCTTAGATAAAATTTTGTGCTTTTATTTTAATTTTATTTTGTATTTGAGCGACGCATTAATATTTTTACGATCGCTCCTTCGTTGCATAAAACGGCTCTTTCATTTCTTTCTAAAAGTTTTTGACTTTACGATTTAAAAATAACTGGAGAATGCAATGATAAAACATACACACTGTGTTCCCTAACTTCATATTAATATAGAAACGTTTAAACAGTTGATAAACGAATTTCAAGAATAATGTTTTTTCACGATATTGTAATATGTTTTTAAGTTAGAATTATATAACTATTTATGACGGTAAGAATATAATTTTACATTTCTATGATATTTTAAAATCTAATTTTGTGAAATATTTTCATAGGGTATGAAAGAAAAAGTTATCTTTTAATTTATTCGCAAACCTTATTAACATTATTGAAAATATTTTAATAAGAAATTCCAAAAACATTACCTAATTTAAACTGCTGCATATTCGTTCATTATGTAAACGTTTGAGTTTAAAATTATATACAAGGAAATTTAAACATATTTGAAAGAAAGAAGGTAATGCGTGAAACAAAATAAACAAATTTAGTTTCAACATAGGCTGCATGTGTGCTGCACCTAGCACGAGAAGATTTATTCATAATAAATTGTGAAAAAAGAAACAAAATTAGAAAAAGTAATTTTAAAAAGGTGTAGATAAAAGAATTAAAGTAATAAAAGTAATCGTAAAAGGATAACGACTAAGAAATTATATTAATTAATATATATATAATAAATATCCAAAAAATCACTACAGATCATGATTAAAGATTCAAAACAGCAGGCACGGACAAACATACATTGGCAAAAACTGTCAGGCACATTTCCCGCAAAAATTGACAGTCATCAACAGGTTCGAAGAATATTTCAGAGACCATGCTTTTAAAATGAGTCAAAAAAGAAATTCAAAATGCACTCTGATGGAAATCATGCGAGGAATTATGATTACAGTGTTCTACATCAGGGGTGGCCAACTCGCGGCCCGCCGTGTAGTTTTTTGCGGCCCGCGAGGAGACTAACGATATTTAAAGTTTCACAGCTTCAGTTAACATATTAAAAATTAAATAATGCATTCTGACTTTTGAAAGCAAAAAAACTTTTCAACGAATACGATAGCTAAAGAATTACACTGTTGTAATGAAGTATTATTAGATTCATTCTTTTTATTGTAGTGAGACATAAAATTTTCACGATTTCGCAGTTAATTTATGAGTTAAAATAATTTAAATTAATGTGTTTTGCTCCAAATCTTCACCCTACCCTGAAAAACAGTATATACGGTGGGTGGTCAAGATTGAGTGATCAACAGTGGGTGAACGTTTAAACACTCATTGTTTCATTTTAAGTACTCGTTGCTTCCACTGTCGATTTAGTCCAGAGTGTAAGTAGGGGAGAAACCACATGTTCAAGAAGAGCAAAAATACTTTGGATTATCCTGTATCATAAAAAGCTAAAAATGACTTGTAACTTAAATGAATTAATGCCCATATTACTTACAGTAATGTGGGCAACCAAAATGCGCCCCGATGGAAATCATGCGAGGAATTATGATCACAGTGTTCTACATGACTGTTCACGTCGCGTGATTTTAACATGCCTTTACATTTTTGACAAATATTCTGAAAAATTTTGTACAGTTATTATTCATTATTCTATAAAAATAGTCCTCATTAAAACATTCTTAAAATGACTATAATTTTGATTAAAAATCTCAGTCGTAATATATATATTTCTATATATTGCTTACTTGTATTTGAAGGAAATTTTGGAGCAGAAAATTTTAAATATTGTTTACGATACGATTAAATTGTTACATACTTATACGCTACCCATTTTTTTCTGCCTTGCATTTCAAACCTAGTTTCATTGTATAAAAATTCTCATCTTTTAGATTGTTAAAAAAAAAAAAAAAATAAAAAAATATGTATTTTAATAAAGCGTAAGATATTTTTTAGTTTTAATATAAAAACAAAAGGGCTTTGCCCCTGTTCGTTCCATTCACCAACCCGCGAGGGAGGCTTTAGCCTTTCCGACTGGTTTCACTTATCAACCCCTGCGGAGCTCAGCCAACCTATTAGCTGCTTTGCTTTTCATAGAATATTAATAGGGCATAGCACAAAACAAAAGCAAAAAAAAAAAAAAAATTACAGAAATCCTCCTACTGGGTGTCATATTGAAATATATGATATTTAATTTCTCATTTTTTTTTTTTTTTTTTTTTAAATGAAATATTGTGCTAAAAATTAGTAAATTTTTTTTTTTCAGAATAAAAAGAAGTTCTTAATATCTAGACCGTTTTGCGTTACAGCTTTAGCACAGGAACTCCTTGACAAATTTTAAATTTTTGTCACTATTTCGCGAATAATTTTCTGGTATAATTGCTTGTTTTTTCTTTCTTCTTTTCTTACCTCTTTTTTTTTTTCTTTCTTTTTTTTAAAGGGAAAAAAAATCTAGTAACTATTTTTTTTAAATTCGTATACATTTTATTATTGAATTTTTTACTTAATTTAAGACAGTATATCTATTTAAATTCTCACTGTATATTTTTAATGTAAAGCTAGATAATTTTACACATTGGACAATCTTTGATAAGAATATATATATATATATACATTTTTTTTTAATTTGAAAAAATCACTTACAGTCTCAATGTTTAATCCTCTCCTATCTACTTCTTAAGGGCCCTCTTCACTCACCGCCGACGGAAGCCGAAGCTAATGTTATTCTATAGGAAAATTTTCTTTACAAATAACTTATTAACCAATGCATATTTTTAAATTCTGTTTTCACATTCTGAAAATTCCCAGCTGTTAAATTGACAGACCTTTTTTTAATTTTTTATAATTTATTTTGAAGCTGCGAAATACGAATTTTCAATAAGTGAAATTTTTTCATTTTGCAATTTTAAAATGAAATATTAAAAATTTAAAAAATACATTTTTAAAAAAGGTCCGTCCATTTAACAGTTGGGAATTTTCTGAATGTGAAAACAGAATTTAAAAATATGTATTAGTTAATAAGTTATTTGTAAAGAAAATTTCCCCATAGAATAACATTGCCTCGGGCTTCCGGCGACGGTAAATGAAGAGGGCCGTTAAAATAACAAAGGATACTCGATTCCCTAAAAAGTTTTAGGTGATTTTTTTTTTTTTTTTTGGGAGGGGGGGGGGTGTGAAGGGGCATATTTAGAAATTTTAAATATATCATACAAATGTCTAATTCTGTAATTATAAGAAATTATCAGTTCAAAGTTAGAAGATGCTGTCATTCATAATCCAGTTTTAATTTGACTCGAAACTATTTTTTTAATGTCAAAATATGTCTAAGGTATTTTAAAATACGTTTTTAAATAAAAAATATAAATACAATTTAAAGACAATAAAGAAATGTAGTCATTTATACACATACGAAATTATTTCATTATTTACAAAAAAAAAAAAAAAAAAAAAAGAAAAAAAGAAAAAGAAAAAAAAACATAAATTTTTTTATAAACTAAATAAGAAATGGCGAAGTCGCCTTAGCGATAGTGCCTTTAGCGCAACGTACCCTTAGCATAAGGGGTTGCAATGAAGGAAGGAAGAATAGAAGAAGCCGTGTGCTTAGCGTAAATAAGGTCGTCTGCACGTGGTGCGTGAGCTTTTTGGCCTGTAATCATACATAATATTTTTCATTTCACACAGAACAGCACCGAGTGCAGGTTGATTTCTGCCCTGATTATGGAACATAGAAACAAGGAAAAGAAAGCCATCAGTTATGCAGCACTAAAATTCATAGGACCACAGCTATATTAAGGGCGAATATAGGAAATTTGGTGAATTGCATTTTCTTTACATTAAGCGTTTTTAACACTTTCTAGCATTTTTTAAGTGTGAATATGATTTGAATGAGTGTATTTGTCTGCCCAGTGTAAATCTGTTCGCCTTCAGCGTAGGTAAATATTTTCGCAGTTTCTTAAACGTGATATGTGTTTATTCAAGTTCACTATAGATTGTGACTTATTTAAAATTGCATTAATAGTTCCTGTACCACTAGTTTGTATACAGAGACATCCAGAAAATACAAATGCATTGCGTTTTACAAGAGATATTTTTATAAATCCCATTCAAATAACTTTCTACTGCAAACATAAAGAAATTGACATTTATATTTAATATGCTAAAATGATGTTTTGTACAGACTATCATAGGCTTAGCCTTCCTATTTTCAGGGATACACAAAAATATTCAGATGCATTAAGGGTAATAATTGGAAATTAAGGACTGCATTTCTGTTTGTGGTAAGATTTTTTAACACTTTCCAACAGAGTTTAATAGTGATGAAGAATTCAGTTAGTCTCTAAGTCTGTCCTTCTGTCAGTCCGTTGTGTGACACAATCAGTGCGTACAGTTGGAAGCATTAATAACCAGTGCGTACCATATGATTTTTCTTGTTTTTTTTTTTTAAAGATGTAATACTTAATTATATTTCCAAAACCTTCAATAGAATCAGTATAATTACAAAAATGCACTTTTTCGTATGGAGTACTGTGATTTATAAAACTTTGTACGGCTACGAATCATCATACCCTCAAATAACGGATATTCTACAGTGCACACATCTATTTTTTGGACAGGTTACTTCTGAAGCAAAATAGCCAGTTCTAAGTCAGGATAAAGCGTGCAGGAAAGTTGAAGAGTTTTTTTTTTTTTTTCTTTCTTTTTTTTTTTTAATTATAGCTTTACGCTAAAGGCACGTCACCGAGGAGGATAGCTTTTACGCTGCGGATACCGGTTTACAGATTTAGGCTAAAGGCACTAACGCTAAGGGCACGGTCGCTAAACAATTGCCAGTAAGAAAATTAATTTTTTAAAAGTAGAAAAAAAAAAAGATATATGCAGACAATCCACTAAAATAATCTTAAAATGATCTTTAAAAATAATCTACAGAACATCTTAAGTTATTTGCCCATTTCTTAAACCTACATATCCTGCAAATTTTCTTCATATTTCTGAAGAAAATTTACAGAATATAATCTTAAGTTTTTTTTCAAAATATATAGGCTTAAAAGTGGGCCAAATAACTTACGATATTCTGCAGATTATATTTTTAAAGATATTTTTAAGAAGTTTTAGTAAAATCTACAGAAAATCTGCAATATTTCACATACATGGTAAACAGTTACAACAAATGTAAATAAATAAATAATAAAATAAAAAATTTAATTCATTTATTTTTTATTTAACATTCTATCCATTTATATATTAGTTTAAAAAGCTTTTTCAAAACGGTGCTTGATAATTCCGAATAAAATATAATTTAGTTGTCATGAAATTTTTCTTTTTTTGAACTTTTCTATTATGAAAAATAACAGACGAATAATTCAGATCTGTTCATACAGTAAAAGATAAAATATAAATTGTAAAGTTAATTAAAAGTTATCAATTAATCAAAACGTTTAAAAAGCCGTTAAATAAGCTATACATTCAAAATGTAACTTATTTTATTTATAAATTGTAAGACTAGATTTAAAAATTAAAAAAAAAAAAAAAAAATCTTAGAAAATCTTATTTTATTTACACTCATAACAAAAAGGGAAAGAATTTTTAAAAACATTAATAGTTATTAGCAAAAATTTAGTTATATAACTACATTAAAAATGCTTAAACAACCAAAAAAATAGCTTTGTAATAAAAATTAAATCTTGAAATTTTTGAAATTTATTAATAAAAAATATCACAAACAATTGACATTCATCATTCTAAATGAGTTTTAATCCCTATTTTAATGCTATTATCAGACATTTTCTACAAAATTCAGACTTTTTTGTATGTGTGTGTGTCTGTTTAAACACTTATGGCAATGCTTTTATTTATTTCGATCTTTATAAAAATCACCTTATTATGCGTATTTATACATGTAAATGCACAAAAGAAACATGTAATTTACTTAAACAAAACACGCCATGAAAGTGGTTTACTGTATATTTACAAAAAAAAAAAAAAAAAAAAAAAAAAAACTATTCAAACTCCAATTTATATCTATTTAATAATGCTATCTATTATTTTCTTTAAAATGGAGAAAAAAAAGTTTTTAAATGTATCAATTTTTGAATATGAGCTCATATCAGTTTTTGGTGTTCGATCGACACCGTACCTCGAAACGTGAAACCTAATTTGTTAAAAAATTTTATAAAAAGCACCACATTTTGCTTATTTATATTTCAATGCCCAAAAGGAATATGAAATTCATCTGAAATGAAGACATTTTCAAACCTTTTACTGTATATTTACAATAAAACTTACCAATAATTGCTAATTTTTGCGAAGCGCTAAAAGGAAATTTTTTTTCACATTTGTTTCACAAAAAACAAAAAAACAAAAATCTTACTCAAAATGTAATTTATATTTACTTTATACTTTTATCCATTATTTCTTTAAAATGAAGCAAAAAAAAAAAAAAAAAAAAAACTTTTAAATATATAAATTTTTTGAATATGAGGTTATACCAGTTTTCACTTTCGGGCGACATTGTACCTCGAAATCCGAAAACTAATTTCTTAAAAGCATTGATTTCCTTTCCGCATTTATTATAAAAATATTTGTATATGCATTTTTCCTTTTTTTTATTCTAAATATATATATATATCAGTTGTAAATGAAAATTGCTATAATTTGTATATTTATCAGCATTAAATATATTTATACACTAAATACTAAATTTTATGAAAACATATGAGGAGCAAACATTCAAACCGTGTTTTCCCCAAAAATAAAAAAAAATGAGTTAGCGATTTTTCTGTGAACTCAACATTAAATAGCACAAAATTATACTATTATTTTAAACCAAAATAATTTTTATGACATTATAAATGCGCTTAGAAAGTTGGGGTTTCAATCCAACAGTGTTTCCTCCAGAGCCTGTTTTCAGTCAAACTGTGATTTCTCCAGCCAACCAGTCAGTACTGCTCTTTCTGGTCGAGTGACTCGTACATGTACCAGCTTTTTATGTTTGTTTTTTCGTTAGTTCTATCTTGTTTTCTTCATTTTAGAGGAGTGTACTTTATTATTATTATTATTTTTTTTTTCAAATGGAAGAATTAATAGATGGTGTATTAGTGAGTACGTCTAATTATGGAACTAGAAAAATACAGAGAATTGGTGGAAAAAGAAAAGAAGCGAAAAAGAAACGATATTCAGCCCCTTTAGATAACAACATTTATGCTCCATGCAAACATTCTAGTAATAAATACTTTTTCATGCACTGATGTTAGACCTAATGACGTTAAGAAGTTTCGGGATAGACTTTACGAAATTCCGGACAAACAGCGACAAGATTGTATTATAGCCTCATTGGTTGTTACAAAAAATGTAACTCGACGTAGACCTAATAACCCCCCCCCCCCCCCCCAAAAGAAAAAAAAAAAAATCGCAATCATCTGGCTTACAGAATGCATTTTCTGCTTCTTATTTTATTACTAGTAGCAGTGGTAGGAGAATTCCTGTGTGTAAAAACAATTTCATGGCTATAACTAAAATAGGTCGTACAATGCTAGCCAATATTGTTACTAAGGTACTAAGGTACTGGTGAATCTATTGAGGAAAAGAGAGTAGGGGATAGAAAAAGCCACTTAAGCATTAATAATAATAAAAAAAAAAAAAAAAAAAAAAAAAAAAAAAAAGGAAGAGAATTCATCTTAAACTTAAAGGCATCAGAATGACATAGACAAACTTTTACAATTGATGTATGGTGAAGAGTGAAAAAATCAGCCTGTTTTTAAATGGTATAAAGATATAATTACTAATAACTTTCATGTAGAATATGAAGAAACAGAGGAAGCATGAAATTGCTTAAGTGAAGATATTGGTTTAAAAATTTAAATTTCAAATTGGCTTAAAAATTTTAGTTCTTCCCTACAATTTCCATGATGATTTTTCACGCGTAAATATTTAATTTAACTTTATAATTACATAACAAAATCTGTTCTGTTAATTACATTAAGAATGTTATTTCATCAATATTCGAGCTACATACTTTTTCATTCAAAAAATGTTTTGTCCACATTGGAAACATTCGAAACATGTTTTTTCCTCTGTGTTTCGGTCAAAACATGCTTTCTCCACATTGGAAACATTCAAAACATGTTTTCTCCTCTGTGTTTCGGTCAAAACATGCTTTCTCCAAATTTCAAATACATTTTTCTAATTAACTCTAAGTTTATTAGGTAAAGTAGGCCTACAGATCTTCCTAGTAACCAATAATACAACTAAACAAATGATAATTAGGGTCTAAGAAGGGTTATTTTTTAATTTATCAGTTTTTTGTGTTTTCTGAAAAATTGCATTTGAAGGAGAAAACACGGTTTGAATGTTTGCTCCTCATATGTAATTAATATTTAGTTTCCAACATTAAGGAGAAACTTTATATTTCATTCTAAGTGATATAAATATTTAAAAAAGAAAACAAAGCAAATCGTTAACTTAAAAAACAACAATTTTGCACATTATTTAAACAGCAACATGATATGTTTAGTTTATTTGTCATTTCCGACTTAAGTTTGGCGAAATGCATAAATCTATGCAATTACCTCATCTATCCTAACTACCGAATTACTCATTTTAATTATCCCAAGAAAAATATTCTTGATCAACAAATGGATAGGCCTAAATTTTGGCACATTTTTTTTTTTTTAGTTGATTTTTAAAAACATTGCTAATGTTTATGGTTTTTACTTATTATACTGATCTTTTATCGTTTAAAATACTATAAGAAAATAACACATAAAACACAAGATATTTTTAACAAAATGCAATCGAGCAACCACTCGAATCGCCATTATAGCTATCCCTAACGCCAGCACGCCGGCCGTATATATTGTAAACAAACATTTTTTATTTTTACCTCGTCACATCTTTTTACCTCGTCATCGAGTTGAGTTGTAATTCTCTAAACTTGAATGAATTATATTGCAGGAGCTTGAAGCAAAATATATGGTCGTTGTTTCATATTTATCTAAATTTTAATAAAAGCAAAGAAATGGATTATCATAATTCACACACCATATGCACAACACGTACTAAGCTGTTTATGATTCAAAATACCCACAAAAGTTCTACAAATATTTTGCAGAATTAATTTTTACTTTTTGCTCTAACCTAAAATAATGAAAGTGTTTGTGTTATATCTTCAAAAAATCTGAAGTTATTTTAATGATGAAACAAAATCTTTATAATGCCCATAAAACGTCGAAAAACATCTGTGGTTATTTTGGTGATAAATCTAAATCTGCAAAATAAATTTAGATATTTTTAATATTTCTGTAGAAAGTACAATATTTTTAAGATTATCTCAAGATAATTTTTAGTAAGGCAACAAATTAAAATCTTAAACTCATTTTCTCATTAAAAATATCTCAGATAACGCTTTAATTCATTTGCAGTTGAAAAATTTCTTTGTTACCAATAGCAACATTGATTTTTTTTTTTTTTTTTTATCTCCATAGATGACATTTTATATTCACTGAGAATTGTGACATCATAAGATTGAAAAGAACAATTATTTGGTGAAACATTTTGCAAGATGGAAAATAGAGTACCCGAAGTTTTCAATTAATAACTTCTTTAATTAAGGTGATAGAAATTTCTAACCTACTGAAATGTCTTCCTTGGAGTATTCGGCGAACATTAATATCTCTCATGACGCGGAGGACACTGTCGTCCGCGATAAGATGCGATCGCAGAAAGAAAAAACTGACACTGGCGACAATAATTTAACCATATCTATATAAAATAAATTAAGTAAGCTGAAAAAAATTAATGTGCAGACATTATAAGCAACAGAATAAAACTGTTATATAAAAATAGGATAAAATGAAATATCGTAATAAATTTTGCGATCAAATTAAACAAAATATTTATTTTTCAAATAAAATTTTCTTACAAATAGGTGATATAAAAAATGGATAATTTAATTTGATATTAATACTACTTATTTCTCAAATTATTATAAAATAAAGCCACTTTAAATTACTACAGATTTAGCATTATAAACTGTTAACAATTACTTATTCTCAGCTTACTGGCGAGGACTTATTTATCCTGAAACTATGATCAATAAGCGCAGTAATCGAAGTTACTTACAAGCTTCATTTATCTCGAAGACGATAGATAATTTCGAAAACACATTAACAAGCATTCTACATTTAGCATAGATTTCGAAACATCGCCTTTTCTAATACCGGCGACAACAATTTATCAGTTACTTTTTAAGGACTGAGGCAAGATTGAATTGCATTAAATGCGAAGTAAAATCTTTAAGCTGTTACAAAACTTTGATTTATGGAGTTGCCGAAACAAGCTTTCACGAAGGATTTTCTCCAGTGGTATTGATGTCTGTCAGAGGAACGTGTTCATTCTTATCTGAAAATTTATTCAAGATAAATTACGTCGGGAATATTTTAAAGACTTTAGAAGAAAGGATTTAGTAACCAAAAATCATTAGCACGCTATTACAAATGTATTTATTTTTCACGCGTGCTAATGCAGTTTATTACAACATAATCGTTAATCATACAAAAAGGAAGCGATTCCCAAAAAATAAAACGTATTTAAATATCACAATTATACACAACTTAATATATATATAAATCCACACAGCATATAAAATTAAAAAGAGAATTTTAAAAAATTGTGTAATTTTACCTACAAAAAATTTCGAATATATACCTTTAAAGAAATGAAATGAAGCCATCGAAGCACTATTCAACAAATGTTTGACATTATATGATGTTCCAAAGAAGTGGGAAAATGCTATCTTATTCTTACTTCCTAATAAAGGCGAAAAAAAAAAAAAAGATATTATAAACAATCATCCAGTCAGCTGGATGATTGTTAGTCTACTAATGGAAGTCTACTAGTTGGAAGTCTACTAATGGAAGTTTTCACGAATCGCTTACAAAACAATTAGAGGCAGCTCAACCTCAAGGACAAAAGGATTTCAAAGTGGTTTTGCTACCTTTGACCCTGTTCACAAAAATAGCGAAATTATTAAAAATAATAATAGTGAATACGAATTCTCTCTCTGTGTGCAACTTCTGTAGAAGCTTTTGGCTCTATATCATCACTAACAGTTATGGATGCATTAAGAAATATTGATTCAAGATATATTCACTTATTTGAAAAATTAAGGTAAAGAAATTAAAAGAATCAACCACAAAATTAAAATTCTATAAAACGAGTAATGAATTAAAATTTAAAATGTGTGTAAAAACAAGTATGTAAAACTCATTTATACTTACACTGTTCAATGCACAACTGTTGAACACACCAAGAACCTTTTAATAAACTAAATTGTGAAGCGAAAGACATAAAAATAGATGGAGAATTTATGAATCCTTTGATATTTTCAGATGACACTGTACTGCTTGTTTTCTCTTTTGAAGATTTGAAAGAAATGCTTTAAGAAGAAAACAAATGAAGCAAGCTCGTTGGATTGAAAATGAGCCTCAGCAAGACGAAAGTTATGTCAAATTCCTTTGTTTCTCCACAGAAGATCACTGTTGATATGAATGAGTTAGAATTGGTGTGCAGTCGTACTTACTTTGAACAAGTCATTACAATGAACGGAAACATCATGGGGAAAATTAGCAATAGAGTTAAATTGCATGAAGAGCGTTCGGAAGAAATAGAGCTATATTCAAAAGCGATCTCCCAATTTGTTTAAAGAGAGACGTTTTTGATAGGTGTATTTTGTTTACATTATTTTATGCTTCAGAAACTTCGACATTAACATGTAAAACTTTATAAAAGCTACAATCAACCCGAAGAAGTATGGAGAAATGCATGTTAGGATTCGCCAGAAAAGACAGTAAAAAATACACATGGAGTAGAGAGTAAGCCAAAGCTGATGCCATTTGTAAAGAAATTAAAATGGAGCTAGGAGGGACACCTTGCCAGAAGAGTCGATCATAGAAGTACTGCCAAAGTCGGAGAATGCGGCCACAGTGTTGTTGAAGAGATGAAATTATCAAGTTTGGACGCGCAGAATGGAGAGGTATAGCAAAAAACATTGCAGATTGGAATCACCAAGGAGATGACGTCATCCTGCAGTACATTGATAAAAGCTGAAACTGATGATGATGATGATATATATATTGATTTGAGCATAATATTCTATATATGAAAATGTTGCCACTATACATTAAAGTGAGAATAAAAACTACAATTATAATTATTTTTATCAGAATTATTGCAAGTAATTCCTTTTCATAACTTTCATATAAACCAGTAAAGAGCCAAAAAATAATTTATATTAAAAAAATAATAAAATAAATAAAATAGAAATATATTTCATTACTTTTTGATTTTTTATATTATTTATTTATTTACTTTAATATATATATATAGGGGAAGCCGGGGTAATAAGAGACAAAAAATATCAATAAAATCTATACTATTTATCTAAATAACTTTAAATAAATGTCTCGTATTAATTTCATTAAATGGACTCCTCTTGATTTTTTAGGTGATTTTTGAACTTAAATTTTTTGTTTAAAAAAAAAATTAAATTTTCATTAAATCCTTGTCTCTAATAACCCCACTTGGGGTAATAAGAGACCAGGCTTGTAACTGTCCATATATAGCAATGTAAAATCATGTGGGGTAATAAAAGACATCTGAAAACAATTCTGAATCAGCCAATAGTTTTTCATTTTTATTATTTACATCCATTCAAAAAATAGGTTTTCTCGAAATTTAACTGTCATAAATGTGTTTGTGAAATTCATTTCTTTTAATATTAGGTCCTAAATAATATTATATTGTACTTAATGATAGTTCTACATAATCAACATAACCTAGGGATTAACCAAAAACATCAATGTAATTTTTTAAATATGCAGAAAATACTTTACGCATTTTCTAAAGTGTAGTCGAAAATAGGCAAAAAACCTTATCTTTGAAGTGTATACAAGCGAACAAAATGTTATAAAAAAAATTCTAGTAATTATAAATGAACTTATTTATTATGTAATGAAGTATTAATGACTAAATACTAACTTATAGACATTCTAAACACAAATTGACCTAATCATAAACCTTAAATATGGTCTAGCCTAATGAGTAAAACTGCTTTTTGATTTAAAGTGAAAAAAAAAAAAGTTCTGTTGGTAAACTTAGACTAGGCCAAACACTAGGTAAACTCTTCATAAACTAGTCAAGCAGAATTAACAGGAACTACAATGGGGGGGGGGGGGGGGCACAGGAATTAACAGTAGGGGTAATAAGAGATATGAGTCTCTTATTACCCCCACAAAAAATAAAAATAGGGTAATAAGAAACATGCCTAGAACATGTAAATAAAGAATGCTTTCAAGGTTTTAAAAAATTGTACATCAAAAGTCATAGTCTTGGTCAAAAGGTTACACATTAATAAATCCCAAACATCTAACAAACAAAAAAAAAATTACAAAATATTTAGAAAATGTCACGAACTTTTAGGGCTCAAAGCGAAGGTTTTTTTCATCGTATAAAAAAAATTTCAAAATGTGTTATAAAGTTCTCAATAAGTGTATTGTAGTAAAGAATACACATTATAATTAATGTTACATATTTTTATATAGTTGTCTAAGTATATTTTTTGGAGGTTTTTTTGACTGCGTCTCTTATAACCCCTGTCTCTTATTACCCCGGCTTCCCCTATATATATATATATATATATATTCTGTTTTGCATTCCAAAACTTTTTGTTATTTATATATAGAGGAAGGCGGCCTAAATTGATCCTAGCTGGGAAAACTATCCACATATGTTTTCTTTCAGACTAGGACTTCCCAGGTAGCACTATCTACCGATTAGCACATACACAAGTTGTGCCAAGTCAAGAAGTAGTATATCGGTATTCAAGCGATCACAGTAGTATATGGAAATAGAATTCTAAAATAGAAATGCTAATTCTAAAAACGAAATAACCAGAACAATTACTTTGAGCATGAAATCAAATCAAAAACGTATTCTCGTAAAAAAAGAAATTGTTGCCAAAAAACCAATATTTAAAATATGATGATGAAATACATTTAAAAGATAAACACAATCTATTGCAATAAACTATTTTCCTCCCCTGCATCAAGTGTATATCTTTGCAATATGTTCAAATATTCCTGTATTTCGAATGTGGCGAAAATAGACAATATTTAATTTATTTCTGACTTTATTGTGGGTTTATTATTATATCTATTACTTTAGGATCATAATTTTTAAAGATTCCGTTTATTTATTTATTTTTACTTACTTATTTATTTATTTTTATTTATTTATTTATTTTTTAAAAATTATTTGTGACACATTTTTGTTTTAAAATTTTCATAAAATAAATTATGCACATTATTTGATTGTAAAACTTATTTCATTATGTATTGTCATAATTGCTTTTATATCCTTTATTTTGCCGATAAAACACAATTTGCAATTATTTTTTAAATGCAGGATCATTTTGCCTTTTGGTGAGGCTAAAATGATCCTTCGGATGCTTTTTCAAACATTTATCTTTTTTCATTACTCCATTTTTGTTTAAAATACTACTAAAATATGTTTTTAACTCAAAATATATTAATATTAACAGGGAAGAGGTGCCGCTCACCGCTCTAGGAGCAGTGTCGAGCGATTCCAGCTATGCTAGGCCCCTCTTCCGGAGTTTATTTAAACTCTTAAAAAAAAAAAAAAAAAAAAAAAAAAAAATTACAAAAGCCGCTAGAGACAGGTCTCCCACGCGACAAGGAGCGGCATGTTCTATGCTGGTAGAAAAGTGACAAGTGGCTTAAAGATAAGAGCAAGCAGAGCAAGGCAGAGCAAGTGGCTTAAAGCAAGAGCAAGGAGATGTGAGATTAATCTGTGAGATTAGTCACATTCATAAGGAATTCAAATATATTATTTAGTTTAGAAAGCAGACTTTTTCTATTGAGGATATTAAACAGCCAATCGGCTGGCCTGGGAGTGGGATTTCTTAAGTGGAAGGCAGAAGTTAAACTACAGTAGTAATAATAGTGATTAGGAGTTCCCTCCTCCCCGCAAGGACACAGAGGAGAGCGTCGGCAATGAAATCTGTATAAATAGGATGGAAATGGGCCATGACCTGTCAGAAAAGCAGTCACGGGGGGGGGGGGGAAGACACCAAGAATTTAAGTTTACGAGTGGGATGAGATTAAAGGTGTATCTTCCCTTTGGAGAAGTATCCCACATTTCCTGCCAATCTCTAAGTAATTGTTGTTTTAATACTTGTTTAACGTATGAGGGAGGGGCAGGGAGTGAAAAATCTATTGAATTGTTTTCGGTGGCTGCCTTAGCCAGTGAATCAGCAAGTTCATTGCCGAGAACTCCCCTGTGGGCAGAAACATGTGCCAGGGAAAGATGTTTAGCCAGATTAATAAGTTTTGATTTAATTGAGATAACCTGTGGATGTTTACTCCTGTGGCGAGCAATGGCTAGAAGACCTGACAGACTGTCACTGAAAATATTATGGGAGGGATAGTTATTAATGTTAGCCATAACCCAGTCTATGGCCATTTGGATCGCGAATAATTCCGCTTGAAAAACAGAGTTATAGTTGGCCAGTCTGGCCGCCCACTGATGGACAACCGAACCGTCGGTCATCACACTAAAGGCCGCACCCACACCGTGGTCCGTTTTGGAGCCATCAGTGTAGATAGCCACAGGAGCAGAAGGAGAAAAGCTATTTTTGTTACAATTTACTATTTGTGAAGCAACATCTTTGCCGGGATGAATATTCCAACTATTGACTGTGGGTTGTATTTCTGTGTTTGGAAAAAGAGTTTTTGCCAAAGAAATATTTTTTAATTGAAGAATGTTTGTTTTTAAGTATGTCTGTTGAAGCTGAAGATGGACGTGGGGAATGCCCGTAACAGCAGTGAGGGCGTCAGTGGAGATTGTTCTATATCCTCTTGATAATTGGAGGAGGAAGTTCCTCTGGATTGAGTTTAAGTTTGTCTGAGCAGCAACCGACAGGTTACCCCCCCAAATGCCAGCCCCGTAAGTTAATATTTTTTCTATTATTGTTGAGTACCATATTTTAGAAAGGAAGTGGAGATTCCCCACCTCCTTCCAACCATTTTAGCTGCATTGTGATAGTATGTTTTCAATTTAAGTTCTTTAATGTGGGCTAGCCATTTGAGACCCCTGTCGACCGTGATGCCAAGGACCTTGATATGAGGAACATGTCTGACACTGACGCCGTCAATTCTCATCACAGGCATTCTTTTCAATTGTCTTAGGTGAGAGAATGTTAAGGCCTGCGTTTTACCTGGGGAGAGAGATAGATCTAGTTGTTTTAGAAGATTATTGAAAAGAGAGAGAGCCTCCTGGGCCTGAACCTCCAGATCTTTTCTAATTCTGCCCGAGAGAAGTAACGAGAAATCATCTGCGTATGCGTAAGTTTTGAAACCCCCAGAGTTCATGCGCAGCAGGATTTTGTTTGCTATGAGGTTCCAAAGAGTTGGTCCTAGGCATGAGCCCTGAGGGCAGCCTTTTGATTGAGATCTTTCTGAGTAGCCGTTACCCCAATTAATTAAAATTTTTCTATTGGAAAGGTAGGAAGCAATGATTCCCGCTATATTGCCCGGGCAGTTGAGATCGCGTAGAGTATTGAGAATGTGGGGCCACTCTATGTTATCGAAAGCACCTTTAATATCGAGGGAGATGAGAGTGGTGTATTCTTTAGCACTTGCGTTGAGGGCGCAGGAGCTCCGGATTTGTTCCAAAAGCATTTCGCACGATCTGCCCTCTCTGAACCCAAATTGGTGTGTATGCAGTAAATTATTGGTTTCTAAAGAGTAATTTAATCTAGTAACGATGAGTTTTTCGAGTAGTTTTCCTAGAGTGGGCAAAAGACAGATTGGTCTATATGAAGTTGGCTCAGAGGGGAGCTTCCCCTGCTTCAGAAAGTACACCACCTCTCCTTTTCGTAGAATTATTGGAAAATATTGGAATTTAAGACAGAGGTTTGTCCAGTCAGTAATGATCTGGGGAATTGTGTAGAATGTATGTCTAAGTATTTTAAAGTCTATATGATCTGGACCTGGCGCTTTCTTAACATTGAAACTATGCAGAGTAGCCCTAACCTCAGGCTCCGTGAAAGGGTCATCCGAGGGAGCTGAGAAGGGAGGAGGATTGAAATTAGGGTATTTACTAGATGGAAAAAGAATGCTCGTGATATATTCTAGGTTATTACGTTTAGAGGATCGAGCTGGAGGCCGTTGAAGTTTCAGCTCTGTTGGGGTAAAATATTTATTGGTGAAGAATTTTTGAGCGGTGCCGCATTTATTGGTTTGTGTGGAGCAGAACTTTCTCCATGCGCAAGTTTTAGCAGTATTTACCTGTTTTTTGAACTGGGCCGAGAGTTCTTTAATCTCCAGTTTTTGTTGCGGGTGTAATGTTGGGTCTAGATATTTTAATTGTCTCTTAAGCGCGGTTAGCTGGTTATGCATGGAGCGTAGCTGGGGGGACCAGAAGTTGTAGGCGAACTGCCTCCCCGATTTTTTGAGTCTGAAGGCAGAGGAGGCGGCTGAATGTATGGATTTGATTAAGTCAGAAGTTGCGCGCTCTAGTTGATTAGTGTTTGTTACTGAAGACATTGTATTATGTAGAGAGGAAGTATTAATTTTGAGTTGTTTTTGAATTTATTAAAATTACCATGTGCGGTTGCAAATCTTTTAGAATAAGTGGTTGAGGGAGTCGAATTTAATGAGTAAGTAATATATTTATGATCAGAACTATTGTGGATATCCAGGACTGACCAGTCGTTAATGATTGCAAAAGTTTTAGGATTAACAAGGGTAAAATCTGGCCAGCCCTTGGCTTCATTTTTTTCGAAAGTTGGGTGGGAATTTTCAATATTGGCTAGACAGAGGTTATTTGAAGCTATGAATTCAATTAGGCTGCTCCCTCTAGCATCCTCACGCGGTGAACACCATAATGGGGAATTCGCATTGAGGTCGCAGCCACAGAGAAAAAGAGATTTTTGAGTGATGAGAAATTCCCATTCTTGCAGACATTCCTCGAAATCAGAAGAGGGGGCAGCGTAAGCACTGCCAAGGATCAGTTCGCCTTCAAGTGTAGTCAAAGTCAGAAAGACACAATGCTCCCCTGTGAAAAGGTGAGTGTAGTTAAGATTTTGTGTGTTGATGAGTACATGCGCGGAGTGTTGATTAGAGCTGAATCTGGACCAGGAGGCAGGGAAACCATACAGGTCACCCTCTCGAGTGCAATAGGCATCTTGCAGCAGTGCAATATCAATGGAGTTTTTCTCCATATATACTTGCGCCGCCGAGTTTGCCGCCTTGCATCTGTTGAGGTTGACCTGCAAGACACGAGGACTGTCTATGGAGTTTGATTGTGGGGTGGTCGAAGAAGATGCTGCTTTTTGGTAGGAGGAGGAGGAGAGAACTTTTTTGCGTTTTGCTTTGAATTTAAAATTTTTATTGGGGGTTGAAACGGAATTAGATAAATTAGGACGTTGTTTACCTGCTTGCTCCATAGTTAAGACAATGGCTCGTCGGAGTTACTGATGCCTGGACTTCTGCTGGCTCCGAGAGGAGTGGGTTGGTAGGTTGTTTCAGAGTATTTTCTGAGGTAGTCCATGAAGAGCTGTGTAAGATGATTTGAATCTGCAGATAATGGAGGTGGGATTGGGAAGAATTCGTATGGATATATGGGCCTAGTGGATGGGTGCTCTCTGCTGTCTGATGGAGGGTAGTCTTTCTCTTGTGGAGTAACTCTTTCGGACCCTGGATTGAGGCTTGGTCTGGAGTTTTGGCGTGTCTGGCGACTTCTTGATCTTGTTTCCTGTGATCTCCTGTAGCTCCTTGGGCGGGAGCTGGATTGTTGGACTGTGCGGATCCTAGATTTATTCTGTTGGTTGTTTTGGTTACTTCGTTGGCGAGAGTTGGACTGATGGGTTAGGCGGTTGCAGGTAGCAGCATCTCTTCTCGAAATGCTTGCTGCGCCTAGGGCTACCATAGGATATTTTTGTCCAGTGTTTCACGGCAGAATTTATATCTTTCTTCATAGATGGGGCATTTGTTGGAGTAGGCCGGGTGGTCTGATTTTATTGAAGATAATCCATTTTTCAGTCTGTACATGTTTTCCCTCTGACAGTTTATGCAGTTGGGCCTGAAATTGCACTGCTCATTTTTGTGTGTACCTGAACAATGAGAGCAGTATTGTTTGCTTGAGCAGGTAGTCGTTGGGTGTTCCAGGCTTTGACAGTTAAAGCACCTGATGACTTGTGTTAATGGTCTTATTGGATATATTTGCAGGCCCAGTTGTATTGATTGGAGGTTTAAGAAGGCTTCTGCCAGAGGGGAGGGTGCTTGAACAACCCAGTTCTTCAGGTCGGCGATTCTGAATTGCTGCTGTCGGATGATTTGTATGGCTTCTTCTAGTTCTTTAGGTAGACCACTTAGTTCGATGAGGCATTTTAGTAGCTGGTTGCTTTCAGCTTCCTCCGGCAAACCTAGAACTAGGAAGCGTTGCATCGGGCAAGGTTTCATTTTCAGATATTGTGGAATGTCACTGTGAGAGGCGAGGTCCTTTAGTAATTGTTGGGCATCAGTCTCTGAATCACATGTAACGTCTATGGATTTTCTGTATATGTTAGTTTTTACTATTTTTGCATGAGTGTTGAAATTTTTACATTTCAAGAGTGCCATGATTTCTGTTCCTCTGTCTGTGGGTTTGACAGAAGTAATGTATACTGTTTTCTTGAAAATGTTAAGTGCCTGTAGGGCTTGTTGGAATTGCCTGTTCTGTGGATGTGCAGATTTATTGTTTCTATTTTGGTTCTGTGTGCTTTGGTTTGATTGTGCTGCTGCCGCTTGGTGACCTGTGACCTGTGAGAAGCTGGGGTTGATAATGTTTGATTCTACATAGGAGGCAGGAGTATCTTGTGGAACACTGGCAGTGTTTTGTGGGGGTTGTTCTTGCTGTAAATTTTCATTCATAAGTTCCTGCAGGGTTTTAATTTCTTTTAGTCTTCTGTCCATTTCTGAGAAGTTGTTTATAATAGAGTTTTGAATTTCTTGTAGTTGTATATTATTTGTTGCATTTTCCGTCGTGGGAAGGGCTATTAGATTGGTTGCTTGAGTTGGAGAGGTTGGTTGAGATGGAGAAGTTGGTTGAGACGAGGAAGTGTTATTGGTTTTGTGAAGAGCCCTAATTTGACGAAAGGCATGCTTAAGTAGCACAAGGGGGGTCTGTCGTTAAACTCAAAATATATTGTAAAACATACTAGCAAAGTGCCAAAGTTTTATTTAAACATTTATGCTATTTTATAGAAGTTTTTCCCTTAAGGGATCTTTTTAGGCCCCCTTCCCTTACAGTCTGCAAACTGTTATTGTTAGACGGCCTTTATTTTCGCACCCATATCAAAAAAAAAAAAATCTGGAGTGACTCCACTCAACTTTCCGAACATTGAGTAACTAACAGTTTTGTAGATAAAATAAAGAAAGAGGAATTGCTAAACAAACAAAAGAGAGAAAACCATAATAGAGTGTTTTTTTTCTCCATATATCACACGAGGTTTTATTTAACGCTACTGAACTTTGAGCCCTTAGATCATAATGATAAAGAATTTTTCGTTTTGTCCCTGTAAAAATCTATAGATGCTAGATTCACCAAAATGCTTATAGTTAGTGCAACAGTGATTTATAATATTCATACAAATTTTCAGCTCAATTGAATAAGGCATTTAGATGCTATCGCACTTTTAAAAATTTGGTCTCATAGGCCATAATGATAAAGAATTTTTCTTTGTGTCCCTGTAAAAAAACTGTAGTGCTAGATTCACCAAAATCTATACAGTTGGTGCAAATGCGACCTATAACATGTGTACAATTTTTTTGCTCAGATTAATAAGGCGTTTAGACGCTATCACACTTTTAAAAATTTGGCCCCATTGGCCTTAATGATAAAGAATTTTTCTTTGTGTCCCTGTAAAAAAACTATAAGTGCTAGATTCTCCAAAATCTATAGGGTTCGTGCTATGGTGACTTACAATATACGTACCAACTTTCAGGTTAATCGAACAAAGCCTTTAGACGCTAGCGTGTTCACAAACATACACACATACACACATACACACACACATACATACATCATCGTAAAAATAGTGAAAACGGACTCAGGGGACCTCAAAACGTATAGAAACATCAAAATATCGAATTCGGATTTTTGACATGATTACAATACTTTCCTCACTATAGTGTTCGGAAAGTAAAAACAACTCTGCGGTAGAATGCTCATACGGCATGCAGATCTTTACAGTCAAAATAGATAAGTTCTTAATCACAAAACTATCATCAAGAGGATGACTGGTTTTACGATTGATATTACACGCATGTGAACTAAAATAAATTTACCTAAAGTGGGGCCCAAATACCACTTAACCATAATGGGTCTAAAATATACTTCCCGTTAAAAAGACTGGAAATACCGATCGATTCTGGACAAATGTATACAGATAATCCTATTTTGTCCGATTCAATAGAACGATTCAGTAAACTATTTCCCGAATTCAAATATAAAATTATTGAATGTCATGATATAGTACTGTGTTTCTTTAAGAATCGGACGATATTTTTATTGAGGCGATATCATCTATATATAGTTGCATTATCGCAGGCATAACAGACTTCTTAAGACAATCGCATTTAGAATTAAAATATATATATATTCCACTATCCACGAGAAATCTTTATGTATGTATTTAAAATTGTTGCATATCAGTGCACACGAATGAAAAATTTCATGACTCTTAAAAAACGATTTGGTAAAGAGTTTTCACCTGCCGTAAAGAGATGGCAGCACTAAACCGTGACTGAATTTTGAATTTTACTCAAACACTGCGCAAAACTTTTTAATTTCTTTAATTTACTGCGCAATTTTCTGACTAATTATATTCGAACATTCGTCAAAAGTGGTATAGGGTGCCTCTAGTCTTTTCAATAAAATTTCATATTGGATATATAATGTTAATCAAAGCATTGTTACCTAAGTTCCTTAAAACTAAGAATAAATAGTCATTGTATTGCCTAATCATTAAAGAATTATTGTGGAATGCCTTTGACTCATTCTTCACCTGAGATCTGGCTGATAGGTGAGTCATCCAATTTCATTTAATTGATGTATAATGCAGTGAATTATAATTAAAATGACAGTGCTATAATTAAGTATTCGAATTAATTGGTATAACCAATTTAATAGTTTGATTCGAATTGAATTCGTAATTAGAAAATATGCTATTAGGAAAATTGAATAGCTGAAAAATGAATAAATCTTTAGTTGGTTATTCTCTTTTGCCTTTATAGCCACGATTTATAATGTCTATGATTTTCTTGAGAATTTTCTATACAAATAACAGCAAATTTCACCTATTTGTTTGGAATTTTCAACAAAATAACGAGACATTTCTGTAAAAAGAAACTCTGAAAATTCGTCATTTGACCAACTGTGGGTCAATTAAAGGGTAACACCACCGTAACGGCCTAAAAAAAAAAGAAATAAAAAAGCGTTTTTTCCGAATTGTTTTGTGGGCCGGAAGGAAACGTGATAGAGAAATAATACTTTGGGTAGCTATTAATCATATATTTAATTATATTACAAAAAAAAAGTTTTCGGAAAATATTATAAAACGGCAACACTACAGCAATTCTTCCATGGCATGTTGAATTTGAGGCGATGTGCCAAATCTGCTAAAATTTGTGCCAATTTGAATCTCGCATGTCAATTTCTTTATGATTTTTACAGTAGAAAGTTACTTAAATGTTATTTATAAAAATGTCTGTTCTAAAACGCAATGCATGGGTCTTTTTTTTTTTTTTTTTGTTGTTGTTGTTGTTGTTGTTGTCCCTGTACATAAACTAGTTGTACAGGACCTATTAATGCCATTATTTTATATAGGGAAGATTCCATAGTGAACTCCATAAATATATATCACTTTTAAAAATTCTGAAAATATTTACGGACTCTGGGGGACGAGAGATAGACTGATAAACAAATTAAAATCACATTCACACTTAATATTTGTTAGAAAGTGTTAAAAACGCTAAATGTAAAATAAAATGCAATTCCAACAAATTTTTATTAATAGCTCTTAATGTTACGGAATATTTTTGTGTGGCCCTGTATATCTAATACTAATCACACTATATCATATACAAAGCAATATTTTGTACATAGGAATAACATAGTTCAATTTCATTAAGCTTTCTGCAAACTAAAGTTATTAAAATTTGTTTTGTAGAAATACCTCTCATAGAACGGAATTGCTTTGGAATACTTTCAAGACACTTTCAACACGAACCATCGACAGTATTTACTCTATTTTACATAGAAAACATCCGATAGTGAACTTCAATAACATATTTCAGTTTCATTAAGATTTGTGTACAGTAAATATATTAAAATATAGTTTATAGAAATAATCTCATAGAACTCAATGCATTGGAATACTTTCGGGTGTCCCTGTACGCAAACCAGTAGAGGTATTCACTCCATTTTTAGTAGGCAACATCTGATAGGGAACTTGAATAACATATATCAGTTTCAAGATACTCCATAAATGTTTATAAGAGTAAGTTAAGTGCGGACGGACAGACAGAGAGACAAATGGATATACGAACATACAGATAGATACCAAATTGAAATCATATTCACACTTAAAAATTGTTAGAAAGTGTTAAAAAAGTTTATTGTAAACGAAAGTACAACTCCAGCAAATTTTTATTAATAGTTCTTAGTGTAGCTGAATATTTTTGTGTGGCCCTGTAAATTTAATACTTATCGTACTATATTCTATAGAGAGCAGTCTTTTGTACATATGAATAGCATATTTCAATTTCATTAAGCTTTGTGCGAAGTAAAGTTATTAAAATTTGGTTTATAAAAATACATCTCATAGAACGCAATGATTTGGAATACTTTCGAGTGTCCCTGTACACAAACCGTATTTACTTCATTTTACATAAGAAATACCCGATAGTAAACTTCAATAATATATTTCAGTTTCATTAAAATTTGTGTACCATAAAGGTATTAAAATATGGTTTATAAAAATACGTTTCATAGAACACAATGCTTTGGAATACTTTCGGGTGTCCCTGTACACAAATCAGTAGACATATTAACTCCATCTTCAATCGGAACATTTGATTGTGAACTTTAATAACATATATCAGTTTCAAGAAATTCCATAAATATTTGCGGGAGTTAGAGCGCGAAGAGACAGACAGATAAACCGAAGTCATTAACACTTTTCCACCTTGTTGGAAATTGCTAAAAAATAAGACACCTAAAATAACCTTTATGTTACTTCCCATATTATTTCACCAATACAACTTGTGGTGGCCATATAATTGTTACTTCACACAATATTTCTAATTAATAAACAAACAAACAACAACAACAACAACAAAAAAAAAAACATCATTGTGCATTTTTAAACTACTTTGCTCTACAAAAATGTAATCATTTATGCATACGATCTCGATTTTGAAGAGAAATAAATTTGATGACTTTCATGATCTTAGTAATTAGTCAAAGTCATCTCGAGGGCAATGAAACAAAAAAGTTGAAAATTCGGTGACTGTCCCCGGATTTTGAGGATCACTAAAATCACTTAATCCTATTGTTATTTATTTATTTTTAGATAGGGGTTATAGGCATCGATTTTAATATAATTCGTTTTTTTTTTTTTTTTTTTTTTTGTTAGTTAAAGTTCCTTTATTTATAGTTGATGAATTGCACAGTGAAAAACTGTATAAGCAATACTTATGATTTCGCAATATTAGATTATAAAACAGTGAATCCTTTGATAGGTATTCTACCAGGATATTTTACACTATTCTAACAAATGTTTCACTATTTAATGTACAAAATATTTATAATTAAACTTCCTCTATAAATATCATCCTGCAGATAAAACGGGTGATTTGGGATGCCACCCATTTTGAAATAGGCTCAATTTAACATTAAAGGCAATAATTAAATTTTATGTTCATAAATTCTCTTTAGGTAGGGCTTTTCGTTAAAAAATCGACAAATGTAACACAGAAAATGACTCTTACAGATGACAAACAACTGGAATTTACTTTTATATATTTTTTTTTTCGATCCCGAATGGGGCATTCTATGTAGTAAATTTGACAATTTTTAGTGTAAAAAGCTACATGGTGGCTACTTTAAAGCGCTGAATAAATTATTTCTGGGTTTATATAGGGAAGTAGGGAAGAAAGTTTTGTGGTGGTTATCACATACTAATTTTTCAGGGGAAAAAAATTAATTTATCTGTCAAATATGTGTTTTTAAATGTTAGATTTTTAATATTCATTTTATTATTTAAACTTCAATAATAACAATATATATCAAAATATTATATGGAATAAAAAATAACACAATGTGTATATTCGCAGTGTTACAAGTAGCAAAAATCAGAAAAGCCTGTTTTATTATTATACAACTTATAAATTCAACAAAGAAACAATTCTCAACTTTTCTATTTTGTCCGTATTTAATTTCGCAGAATTTAAATATAATCGGGCTACTTTGCATTTGAAAAAGTTATTACAGATTGAAAAATAATTGAGCTACTTTGCTTTTTTTTATATGTCATCGAGAATGGATAATGGATATTCAAATTTAATTCAAATAAAAATTGACATGCTACTTCAAATCTCAAAACATCTTGAAATGTTGGTTTGGATTTTAAATTAATCAAAGTACATTAATGTAAAAATTAAGAGAAAAAAGAAAATACATTTTAATTTTGTATTGATAGAAATTTTAAATACATCCAATTTCACAGGAGGAGACTTATTTTTATATACTTGTGTGATTTAATGAATAAAGAATGATTTGAGTTACACATTCAAATCTTAATTAAAAAAAAAAAAAAAAAAAAAACTTCCTTAATTATAAAAAAGGTGTTACATCATTTTTTACTTTTTTTTTTTTTTTTTTTTTTTTTTTTAATTTCCTATAACACAATAATTAATAAATAAAAATTTTGAGATTAAAAATTTTAATAATTGACTTTAATTAAATGTAGAGAATATAATACTTTTAAGTTTTTGAAATATAAAGATGTTTAGGCTAAATAAAAAGAAATTTTTGCATGTCTATAAAAGTAGCCCATTGCCAGAAAAAAAATCTCTTACAGGATGCCGATAAAGAGATAGGTACACGATGTAAATGCACTCTTTTTACCCTTATACCCAATAATTTCAGAAAACAAATATATTATTTATCTAATAAAAGCATAAAATAGCTGCAGCACCTCCGATTGTTTGATTATTCAAATAAAATTTCATAAACGTACATTTTATATTACAAACCAATTCTATATGAGGTTTGATGCAACTATTTTCCAATGAGTCTAGAATATTACTATTAAACAATTTGTGAAAAAAATTGTTGCTCCATCAATTGAAATTGAATTATATAAATCACAGTATCGTTCATCAAGGGTCTGACATAATAAGAGGTGATCCATCCTTTTCCTATAATAGAATGGAAACGCAAGTCCTTACAAAGGTTTTGGCTAGTTCGTTTACCAATCAAAATGCTTGTGGATTTTAGTTGCAGAAGTATTTGCTCCTTGAAGATGCGAGTTAATTACGCTCATTTAATGAAGAAAGTCGTCCTAATTTACGAACAAAGTTAAAATAATAGAAATACAACTTAGCGACTGCATTCCACTAAACTGTAAGAGGAAAATTTCAATGAAAATTTACAGGATAAATTGCTACAGTTGTGAACTCGTAATCTAGGGCCTCCTGTGGCGGACACTAGGAGTCAAAGTGTTAAGGAGCAGGATTTATCAAAATAATAATTCTCAGTTAACTATTTTCAAAGACAGACCTGTGGAGCAGTCTTCACTACATTGCGTTGCTCTATCCTTTATCGCGGGCAATTTTTAGAGGAAGATGATGAAGAAAACCTCTTACCCAGTGATATTAATAATGAAACATTTGATTGTAAGAAAGATTTTGCAAACGAATTTGCAGTTTATTTTTAATTTATTTACAAAAGTAATTTAAAAAGTATTCGATAAAGCTCTTCTTTCTTTTGTTATATTATTTGAATTTAATAATTTCAGTTTTCAGTTTTTCAAACTTATTAAAAATCATAATAATTACCCAGAAGAGCCATTTTTACCTCCTATCAACCAAAATTGAATTTTCTTTCTTTCTGAAATCAATTCAGTGTTACTTTAGAAATGTAAACGCTTATAATTAAACATAGAATGATGGGAATTAAAAAAATTCTATTTATCACACATTATTATTGTTGTGCAGTTTCATATTTTAGTAAAATTAAAATATTGAAATTTTAGTACAATTTTACCAATTGAAAGTCCACCGTCGCCTTAAGCTGTAAATCTGCTTAAGCTTACTAAACGAGGTTGTAATTAATGTATTGTTTTCTGATTTTCAGATTGTATCGGACAAAGATGTGGAGAGTTGTATCAGACATAAATTTAATAATATTCTCATAAAAGGACAATATCGGTTAACAACGTCAAAGGTGAGATATCAAAAATATGGAAGTTAAAAAAAAAAAAAAAAAAAAAAAAAAAGAAAAAAAGAAAAAGTTTCGAACGAAGAGATTCGCTTTATCTCTTTAGAAATCTTTGAAGATGACTGGATTCCGTATAGGACATGTGAAATTTAAACTTACGAAAATTGCTCCATTCTTGAAGAAAAAAAATGTGTTTAAGTGATATTATTTTATCGCACATTTCCTAAAAAAAAAACAATAATAATAAGAGAAAAGCAATAGCCTTTGAAGCCTTGATTTGCACCTTCGCATTTGATTTTTTAAAGTTTTTAAAATATTTTTGTATTTATACATTTTTTTATCGCGAATTAACTTGTTTTTAAGATATTTATAGTTTTACAAATTTCCCAAAAAGGATTATGCTGAGAAATATAAAGTTGTTTGTCAAACTAAATTTCTCTTCTTGCACATTTTTTTCATGTCCGATACAACCTTTCATTTCAACATTCTAGGTCCAATTTTTTTACTTTACGTGAGATATAAGTATATGGGAAAACATACACAGTTACAGGCATTACTAAAAAGTGTAGTGAAATCTTGAATATAGATACCTGACCTCCTCCCTCTATAATGGGAGAGCAAAGTTATGATTGTCGAACTACGGTCTTTTTTTTTTTTTTTTTTTTTTTTTTTTTTTTAAGTTGGACGTGAATTTTACTGCTTCAGTTGGATTCCTGAAGTCTACAAACATCCATGCCAGAACCAGTACTCTAACTAGACATCAGTCAACTACAGTCAAATCTGTCTAAGACGGAACAGAATGGGACTGTTAAAACTTTCCGTTTTAGACAGATTTCCATTTTATGCAGATTTTCCATGTAACTGCCGTAAATTTGCCATGTCTAACAGAAAATCAACTTTCTGAAGAAATTCTTAACTTTTAAATCATCAAATTACTACCAAATTAAATTCTAATTATACAAAAAATAAAATTGATGAAAGTCTTTATCTCGTATACTATTTTATCATTTATATATGTTTTAGTAAAGGTTCCTGTAGACTTTTGAAGGGACTGAAATTTTTTTCCGTTTTACGCAGGTTTCCGTTTTACACAGATTCCGGTTTAGGCAGATTTGACTGTATATACCTAACAGAAGACCAGAAACCTGTGTTCTAGTAGATCCCATATAGATGCAAGTACAATTTTGAAACATTCTATGGCTAACCATTTTTTGAGTTCTGCGAAAAAATTAATATTTAGTAATTTGTAAATAAAATATATCCTTATTACGTTTGTGGAAGTAAACATTTGCAAATATATCATGTACTGAAATTTTATAAAAGCTTAATAATAATATTTAATTATTTTATAATTGAATTTTAATATTAAATTAAAAAATATATGATGCTTTTTCAACTTTCAATTGATAATTGATTTTTTTTTATTTTATAAAAACGGCCTTTTAGAAAAAGAAAATGTCTACTTAAAAAATATATATACATACACTCACGGACATTGAAAATAGCGCACCAAGATAGAAACATTGAATTGAAATGAAATTTAATACACTTTAATCATGCAGATGAGATATTTACTTGATCTTGAAATCGATAAAATTTAAGAAATATAGTATGTCCAATCAGACAAATACAGTACCAACTTCAGTATCGCGTCGGACCACCTCCAGCTGTAATAAATGCCGTAGCAAGGTCTGGCATTAATTTGATTAGACGTGTAATGTTGTCCTGAGGCATATGGGCCCACAGATCTTGAACAGCCACCTCCAGATCATGTGCTGAGTGACACGGGGGTATCTGGCGTTTCACCAGGTCCCACACTTGCTCTATAGGAGACAGGCCCGGGGAGCGGGCCGGCCATGAAAGAGTCTGAACATGACGTAGTATGTCTTGAGCAACCTGAGCTGTATGCGAACGAGCATTATCTTTCTGAAAAATTGCTTCTGGAAGACTATTGAGGAAAGGACCCGCGTGGGGTCGAAGAATGTCGTCAGCATAACGCTGATCAGTTAAGGTTCCACGTATGACAATTAAAGAGGATCGGCTATGAAACCCCAGACCATTACGCCTGTTGTGCGTGCAGTGTGTTACGCGACTGCGAGGGGAGGGTAGTACCGTTCACCAGGATGTCTACATACCTGCAAGAGGTTATTATCCGTCCTCAAAACAAATGGGGATTCATCACTAAACACAACTTTTTGGCAGTCTGGTAACATTCCGCGTCGCTCTGGCATGGAAGCACTGTAGACGAAGCTGCCGATGTTTCGGTGTTAAAGGGCAGTACACGGAAAGGGTGCTTGGATTGCAGATTAGCTTCTACAAGCCATCTAAAAATGTTTTTTGGAACAACTGTTACTCCTACATTTGATCGTATCGTGGAACGAGTCACTGTGGGGTTCACGAGCGCTTGTCTCACGATCCTTCGATCCTCTCGCTTTGTCGTCTTCCTGGTAGCTTGAGCCCATTTCTCCGCACGTGGGTACCATCTCGTGTCCATTGCTCCAAATATGTTCTGACGGCTCACTCAGAACGGATGACGTGGCGAGCAACACGGCGCGTCAACCAGCCTGCAGTTTTGCAAGCCAATGATCAGACCCTTATCACTTGACTGTGAGAAATGTTTTCTCACACGATTACCTGGCATTTTTTGCTTACTAAAATTCCTCTAGATTTGAAATGAGATCGTCAAGCTTATGAATCTTCCACTATGTGCCTATTTCAGCGCCACTGCAGCATGTGTGGTCATGCGCATTGGCACTAAACTTGGATCATTTGCATATCGGATCTGACTGTCCTTATTTGCAAAGTATTGCGGTTGTACCTTTCTCCCTTCTCGGTGCGCTATTTTCAATGTCCCTGAGAGTATATAGTCTTTTAAATAAATAAAGTTAGTTTTACTATTTTCAGTAGTACTTACTTTATTGATGAACTTACTTTAGGATGTTTTTTAATAATAAGCAACCAAATTTTTTATAAATATTATTTTTATAGAAGAAATTACGTACAAGAAACATCTTAGAAATCTGCACATATAAAACGTATTTTATTTTTGATATTTCTAGAATTTAGATTTTTAATTACTTCTAAAATACGATTTTCCATTGTCGATTTCTTGACCCCATTTCTAAACACTTTACATTTACATTGTTAAAAATGTCCAAGAATTAATTTAACGTTTTGTTATATTCCCTTTTCATATGCGGGTAATATTTTAAAAAACAAAACGCATGACTACTGGTTTTATTTTTTTAAGAAATCTGTAACTGAAGTGTGTAGCAACTCTTTATTCCAATTACTTAATTTTAACTCCCGAACGAAGGATTATTTATCTTCTATCCGTAATCAATACCGAAAGTAAAAATGTTACTTTCCAGTCTTACTTATTCCAGATACGAAAACTACTGTCGAAGACACATAACAGGATTTCTACATTTAGTGGGAGTTTCGAAACATCGACTTTTCTATTAGAGAGAACTACTATTTACCCAATACATTTTAAGAACTAATGGAAATAACCTAAAGAATGAATGGAAGTAAAGAGGAAGTAAAATCTTTAAGCAGTTACAAAACTTTGATTTATGCTCTTAGGAAACGTTTACAACAGTTCTATGGGTAGTGTCAGGGTGTAGGGTGTTTCATTATCATTTGAAAAGCTATTCAAGATTGTATCAGTCAGTGTTTTATTTAATATATACAGAGGGAAAATATTACCCAGAAATATTTTATAATTATTTCTTTGCGCATTAAAGTTTTGTTTATGATTTTGTTATAAGATACAGTGTCAAAAAATTTATAAATTCACTGAATTGTGTATCGAGAGGCTCTGTAAATCCGCATTAGTTTCAGATAAAAATACAGAATAAAGGCTCAATTTTTGTTTCATATTTTTTTTATTTTTTTTTTATTTTTTTTATTGTTATTTTTTTCAATAGAAATTAAAAATGAATGCTTATTCTTCATAAAATGCATTATGAAATATTAATATACTTCCACCAGCATTTAATTAAAATAATATTAGCCATTAAAACGCATACAGAAAATAGAAGTATCCCTTTATTTATCCCTTTATTCAAGACTTACATAACTGACGTTTTTTCTGTTTAAAATTTTAACAGCGAAAGTATTGAGCTTCAGTATTTTCACTAGAAGTACTGAAAGTACAGACTGCTTTAAAATGGTGTAAAATTTCAAGAAAAATATCATCGAGTTGTAGTTTATAACTTTAAAACTCGCATGATAAAGGACAGACTAGTAACTGAGGTATAAAATCGCGGAAAATAGCTGCAAAACCCATGCTGTAGCTTCAGCATTCTTACTAACCGCTCACGGCTCTTATTTTTCAACTGACGATCCATACGTGAAAACGATGACAAGATAAGTAGGAAATTCTCGTGAAAGAACTTTTTCATGTATTTATCGTGCTAATACATGAAACAATGCTGGAATACTAGTTCATAGGTGCGAAAATACTGACAAACCGTATCCAAATGGCGTGAAATTCGAAGAAAAAAATCATATAGTTCACAATTTTTTTTTTATATATATAATTGTAGTTTATATCTTTAAAATGCTGTATTAAGAATGCCAGACAAATAACTGTAGACTAAAATAATGGTAGTCTTTAGCAAAGGTCGCGTGATACGTTCGTCATTCTGGAACGTTTGATGAGGTACGTTTCGAAAATCTGAGCTTTAAGATGACTTAATTCAGACACCTTTACCTCTGCATCATTGAAGGTTTCATATAAAGACTTTAATATTTATAAACTGAGCTATATTAGGTTTGTTCAATAACATATATATTCAGGCAACAAATATTACAGACTTTCATATATACTAATATATTTATTGTATATATGAAGTGAAGAATTTAGTAACGTTATAAAATTTAGCAATTAATAGATGCATGATTACACCAACAACACTCAAATAATAGTTATTCCAATTCAATTTAAATGTTAGCACATATTTTTTCTATGATTCATTTACAGCATTAATTAATAGATAAATTCATTTTAAATTACTTACTCTAATTATATACATTATTTTTTCCCCTTACACTTTTGAAATCTTAAATTGCGTTTTCTCAATCTGTCTTTTTCTTGAATTTATGATTTTCAAAAGTCTAAAACATCTGCCGATATTTAAGAAAAGACTTAATATTATATTTAGATTTTTAAGAGAACTTACTTAAAATAATTCGAAATGGATTTTAAAATTTATTAATTAGTTTTTCAGAAAAAAAAAAATTAAAATGCGTATGTCTATGTAAAAGCTTGCATAAAAACATTTTTATTTATTTATTTAATAATTTATTTATTAGGTGTTGCGAAATAAGGCCGATTGACAACTCTTGGGTCCTAGGCCAGAGAAGGACTGCCTTCCGTGGAGGTCTTTTTAAGGGGTCCTAGCCCGTATTTACGCAAGTTTCGGAGAAAACCATGAAAAACTCCGAACGGCTAGGTCGACTTTATTTATTAGGACAGTGGACTATTAGTCTCAATCTGTGGATTTTTACGATACCAGTTTTGCAATATTTGGACATTTATCGAAATTTAAAATTTATCGGAAATATAATTGAATAAATTAAAAGCAATGTTATAGTTAAAAAAAAAAAAAAAAAAGCTAATGGTTCTCCGTCCTAAATTAAATTCCGCTTTTGCCCAAATTTCATCTTTTTTTTTTTTTTTTTTTTTTTTTTTTTTTGAGAAAGAAAAAGAAAATTATTAATAATCAGTATCAAAACAAACACTATCGAAAAAGATTTTTTTTTTTTTAATACATAATTTTTAATTAGGAAATAAAAAGCGCACATGCAAAATGAAATTAAAAAAAGAAAATAAATGAAGTTTCAATTTGAGTTTGTAATTTGAGAAGGGCATTGGTAGAGTAATTTTGTTGTAATTTTTTTTTAATAAATTAAAATGCAGATATCATAATTGCGCTAGTAAAGACCTTTGCGAGAAACGTCCGAGTTACTTCGGTGCCAAATTTCAAATTTCGCCAAAGGAGTCCTATATACTGAAGCTTTTTTTTTTCTTAAATCCCTTAGTATACTTTCAGTTCTTAGTATACCTTAGTGAATTCACATGATCCTTTTCTAAAGAGTTTTTTTAATCTTAGCGTTAGGTTTATTTTCCAATTTGTGCCAAGAAGACATTTCAATGCAGAACTTTCATTTTTATGTAATATTTTTATTTGTAATACCAACTTGTTACTTTTTCTCATACAAGAGATTTAGCAAAATAAATTTATTTGATTATAATTTTATATTCTTAGTTTAATTTTGTAAACAAATTATTCGTTGAGAATAGAAAGGCCAAATGAAAAGTATGCAAAATTAAATTTTACTTTCAAATGGAAAAAAAAAAAAAAAAAAAAAAAAAAATCACAAAAATAAAGTGTATAATAATGTTGTGAGTGTGTGTACATATGTATGTTGTGTGTGTATACATAAGCGTATGCGTATATATATTTATAATCAATTTGGCAAACATTCAAAAAACTTCAAGAGAAGTAATAAATTTGCATGAAATAAATGAAAACCATTCAATTTTATTAAGATTAATCACACATTTTTAAACAGCATCGGGGATTTAAATTAAAAATATAATATATTACATGTGCATTCACCCTTAGGAAAATACAGACATATTAATTTGTTTAATATTATAAATTTTGCTGATTTTATGTTTATTTTCCAATTTGAATTGATTTTATGTATATATACATACACATAATAAAGAATTGTTTTATACATATGGACGAATAAAGATAATTTTTAAATTTACAATTCGTAAATAACTGATGGTGAAAAAAATGGTATTCTGTCCGGGACGGTTTTAAACAGGTTTTTTCCGCTACAGAAAAAAAAACTAAAGGGCCTTTTTTTTTTTTTTTTAAGTAAATGCAAAATTTATCCCTTCTAATTATTTAAGTACTTTCTATGAAACATTCCAAAAATAAATAATTGAACAATTGAACGTGCATTTTTTTTTTTTTTTTTTTTTTATTGGCATCAGTATTAATTAATTTTTTAGGAAATTCTAAAACTGTTATGAAGGTGTTAGTTATTATCTTTTAAACTAGTGAAAACAATTTATTTGAAATGGTCAACTTGTAATCTTTGAATTATTTCTCATCATTTGGTAAAATAACTGGGAGTTACATACAGACATTTACGATTGAAGTACAAGAATAGTTCTATTAATGTAAATAAACATATTCTTTACTAAAAGAGAAAAGGTTAAAAAATATACTTGTAGATTGTTAATAAATATTTAAAATGCACTGTAAGTTAAATATATATATATATATATATATATATATAGTATATATTTTTTTTTATAAAAAAGCGAGTCTAAACAAGCTTATATAAACAACCTTATCTGGTGAAAGTTATGTTGAATTCGTGGAAAAGAACCTTGATATTGCCACGTAGATGTTGTGAAGAATCAAAGTGACCACTCGAAGTGAAGTAACGAACGTAGTTTATTAGCAGAACGAACTTGTAATACAGCTACACTCGGCTGAGAACATACTCAAACTGAGGAACAAGTCGCTTATATACAATATTCGAATATTCCAGAATACAAGATTAACATAAATTAGAATATTCTAGAAACTGCTAGAATAGGAAACTAAATATGTAAAGATAATTATAAGAATTTAGAAATAATTTTTTAGAGTCTTTCAGTTCACTTGACCCCGGCTGAAATAGAACCGAGACCGTCTGGGTGACAGACCAAAGACATACCTCTACGCCACGGCGGCTGTAAAGAAAGCTGACTTTGTGGCAATATTATAAAGTTTGTAAGTGTCGTTCTATTTGTTAGATCGAGGTTTTCTCTAAACTTTTGTAGGCAAAGTTTTTCCCGGACAAGATTTGTCATATGTGTTTTGGCTATTAGACCAGATTTTATCACCTGAAGGTGCTATTCTGCGATAGCAAAAATTTTAGTATTATCGTATTTTACAAAAATTTTAATTTTAAAAGGGAACTGTTTAGATTTTCCTTTTATACAAAGACTGTTTTTTTTTTTTTTTACTTTACTTTTGTTAAAACTTTTTAAAATCCTTATTAGTGTAAATATTAAGTATAATATTCAAATGTAAACAGCGCCACTAACCATAACCATAATATTAAGAAGTTTCTAAATGTCGTTCTATTCAAGGTTTTCAATAGTTTTATAATTTCCTCTTAATATTCATATCATTTTCCTAAATATTCGCCGTAAATCGATCCAATATATTTTTAATCTGTACTGAACAAACATACTAACATTGCGTTGTGAAGAGAGAGAGAGAGAGATATTTTAAACGACAAAAGGGATGTAAACTAATAAAATTTAAAGGAAGCCTTTTGAGACAACATATTTAAAAGAATTTTTTTTCAAGTATGTGGGCTATTTTAGTCAAATTAATTTTAGGTCAGATTTTGCTACACTTTGATGTTATAGGAGCGCGTGCAACAAGATGCGTGTTAGTGTCTGAAACCTGTTTAACAACTACGTGTTTACTATAGCTTGCCTATTAAACAGACTCTTAATATATTAATACTAAATGTGACATGTAAGTTACAATGTGATATGTAAGTTACAAACTGCACTGTTAAAAAAAAAAAAAAAAAAAAAAAAAAAAAAAAACGTAAGATTACGGGGAAAGCCCGGCAACAGAGATTCCAGACAAAGCCGATAAAAAAAGGATTTTTACGGGCATGTAACATAATTTAAAGTCATTTATAATTTACGGTTTATTTATTTATTTATTTATTTTTTTAACAGGCTTTGTCTGGAATCTCTTTAAATTAATGTTCTTAAATGTATTTAGTTTTGAATACGAAAAATATAAGATGTAAATTAGAGAGAGTAGTATTTCAATTGTTTCCTATGAATGTGATAGTGTTGTTTAAAGTTTAAAGTTCATTTATGTGACATTAAGTATATTTTGAATGTATTTATATTTTGTAGTATATAATTAATTTTTTTAAGATTAAATTTAATTTAGTTAATATCCTTTCAAAAAATAATGGGTTGCGCCTGTTTTTTTTTTTTTTTTTTTTTTATAATTTACAATTTTGCTATTTAAAATTTTATGAACATTTTGAATGAAATATGGATAAAAAAAAAAAAAAACACCAATGATTTTTTTTTTCTTTTTAGAATATTTTATTATTTCACAATTTTTTTATAATTAAAGCTAAGTTGTTTCTTGATAACATCCTTGTTTATAAATAAAATTACATGACCCTAAAAATGAAAGAGTAAATCTCTCAATATATTATTAAAAATGATACGTTATCAATTCTGAAAACATCATTTAATTAAGTCTCGAGTAATGCAAATTAAACACGAAAAATTCTTTCTCTTTCGCTACACAGTTCTTTCATATTGTATCACCCTTCGCGGGAAAGTACATGTTTAATTAGTAGATTTATAAATATCATTCCAAGCGATGTTTGTAATTAAAAGCCACTCTGTTATTCATCTCATCGGTATTTCTGTTAAAGTTTCTCTGTTTTTTATGTATCTTTCTCCGCTTAATTCAATTAATTCAAAAGCATTTACAAAGTATCTGTTCAAACTCAACTGCATGCATTTTGACATGAACCACACACTTCTGCATTATAAAAGGGAAGCGAAATATTTTTTTAACTACCTAATATCTTCTCTCTTAATACTAGTAAGTGCGAATGCATTAAATCATAAATACGACCTGTAAATAATGATCTCTATTTAATTTTAAAATTACGTTTTACTTTAAAAAATTGAAAATATAGTCATTTTTTCGAATATTAATCTTTTTGAATAGAATAAAATAGATATATATATAGATATTATAAATATTTATTATTTTATTTTTGTCAGTATTTAACAAATCTAGAACATTTTAACTGATTTTTAAGTGATAACTGAATGTTTCGTGTGACTTAACTGTGTCATTTTTAAAAGGATATATGGATATTTAGTTAAGAAAGTCTAAATTTATGTCTATTTTGTTTTTAAAGAATATTTTATTTTATTATTTAAAAAAAAAAAAAAAAAAAAAAAAACTATATATATTTACTATATATTTACTATTATTGGTAAATATATATATACCAATAATAGTAAATATTATTCGTAAAAAATATTCGTAAAAAAATTCCTATCTGGAAATAATGCTTGTGGAAACGTCAAACATAGCAATATCGTACACTTTTTAAAAAATAACCTATACTATCTTTTTTAAAATATGAATATGGAATAAGACATTGATTAAAACGCTTTCGATTTTTTTTATAAGGTTTTGTTACATGCAAATTTAAAATCATTACACTGAAAAAGATGTTTTGTTGCAACAAAAAGAACCGCAACATATAGCAACGAAAAAGTTACTAGATTTAACTTTTTTTTTTCCTTACTTTAACAAAATATTTTGTTGAAAAAGCAAAACAATTTGTTTAATCAAGCAAACAAGTTAAAAAAAAAAAAATGAATAAATACCGTAAAATAGGAAAAAAAAAAAGATCAACAATTATTTTAGTTAATACAATAACATGACCATCAGGTCGGGCGAGCAAAGTGGGAACGAGTGCTGCAAAACCAAGCGGCAATGCACAAAACCAATTTGAATGATGAGAGAAAACAAATAAAGTTAAATGCTGCTGTTACAATAGTTACAAAAATAAAAAGCAAAAAGAATGAAATAAAATAATACATTTTGTCTTTTATTTATGTAACTAGCAGGCTACGCCCGCTTCGCTCGTCAATATTTTTAAATGAATCACTATACTTAATGAATTCTCAAAAATGAATTAATTTTTATCAAGCGGGAAAAGAGAGAGAGAGGGGGATACGATTTTAAAGTGTATGCCATTGTGCGCTGCACGCGCGCATGTTCGACACTCTTAATGAATCACGATATCATCGTAAGGGAAAATAATAAAAAAAAAAAAAAAAATTCCATCTGTGGAAAACTCGGTGCGGGCCCCCACTGCTTGCGGCAGAGTATACAGGCACGCATGTACATTCACCTACCGTTCCCACCCCTCCTAATTATTTTAGACTTTAAAAAATACTCGGAATCGTTCTCCTGGGTTTTTAGACCTAATAACACAAATTTTCAACATTCTATTTGAATGTATTTATTTTTACCCCTGCGCCCGTTCCCTTCCCGCCTCTCGTAATAATTCTGTACTTTCAAAAATATCCCCAATCAATTTATCGGGCCTCAAATCCTAACACTTATTTTCAGCGCCCTAACTCTTTTTTTATATATTTTTGCCCCTTCACTCCCGCTTCCTATCTACCCTAATAATTTTACAAATTCGAAAATATTCGCAATCGATTTGTAGGTATCAAAAACTTCCATGTACCAATTTTGAGCGACCTAACTATTTTTATTTTTTTTTTCTGCCCCTCCGCCACCCCTTCCCATCACTCCTAATAACTTTACAAATTCGAAAATATCCGCAATCGATTTGTAGCTATCAAAAACCTCTGTGTACAAATTTTGAACGGTCTAACTCTATTTTTATTTTTTTTGGTCTGCTGCCCCTTTTGGTCTGCTGCCCTTTCTGCCCCTCCTAATAACTTTACACAATCGAAAATATCTTCATTCAGGCCTCTAAAACCTATTTGTACCAATTTTAAACGGTCTAACTTATTTCTATTTTTTTGCCCCAAAGCCCCCCCCCCTTTCCCGCCCCACCTGGGTAAAATTTCTAAAATTAAAGAAATTAGTTTTGATGTATTTGTGGTAGCTATATTTTAGAGCAAAAATCTCACATATATCTTTTTTCTGTTTGCGATATAAAGGAGTATGTGAAACTACGTTTTGCGCATGTGAAATGAAGTTTTGCCCCCTCCCCCCCCCCTCTTGGGGGCTGAATTTCTAAAATTCCAGAAATTATTTTTTTAGATATTTCTATTAGTTATATATTAGAGAAAAAATTTCACGTATATCTGTTTTTTTGCTTGAGATATATAGGAGTATGTGAAACCACGTTTTGCCCTCTTTCCCCCTTGGGCACCGAACTTCAGAAATTCCATAAATTAGTTTTTAGATATTTGTGTTAGCTATATTTTAAAGCAAAAATTTTACGGATATCTGTTTTCTTTTTCTTTGAGATATAAAGGATTTGTGAAATCACATTTTGCCCCCTACTCCCCGTTGGAGGGCAAATTTCGCAAAATCGTTTCTTAGGGGATGCTTACACTATATGTTCTATAATATGACCCAGTTTTGAGTCAGTTGTTCCAGTAGATTTTGCTGGGCGTTGATGAGTCAGTGAGTGAGTGGAAGTACTCTTTTATATGTATAAATTCTAGGGAAGTGTAATATTGCTTTCTAACTTAACTGATATGTTGAATTCGAACCTAATAGTCAACCTACCTGTTTGTTTGTATCTTTTCTTGTAATATTTAAGCATTTATAATCAAAATCAACCATGAATTAGTTTGAGTTTAGCAAGCTTGAAAAATTGAATACATTTGCCTCTCCGAAAGAATACCTATCTCGGATCTCAAAGCTTTACATTTACTGTATTTCGGAATCAAACTTAACATGATTTGGTAAGGAAAGTAAATTTTTGAATAAAATTTCAGATTTGTTCGATTTCTTAAGTTCATGTTATTCTCATTATAACATGCTCTCCCATCATGTTATTCTCTTCTCTGTATTTCTCATTCATGTTATTCTTATCCAAAGACTTTTGAATGTTTGGGAAGTGTAATACTTGTCCCAAGCCATTCAACCGTACCACTTATATATTTTTACTTTCTCTTACCCATAAGGTAGAGAAAGTATTGTTTTGGGGTCAAATTTTTGAACGCGAGTTTTTGTTATATTGACATATTCTGAGCTCCCCTGAATACGAAAATCATGTTTTTAGAAAATGGTCTGTGTGTATGTCTGTGTGTCTCTTATCAGCATATCTCAAAAACAAATTATGGCAGGAAGTCCAAACTTGGTATTCTAAATGTGTATCATACAGGGATGCTACAGTAAGCTTTTCGTTAAGATCAAGTAAATGGTTCGTGTACAGGGACAATCAAGAGAATTCTAATACATTACGTCTATGGGGGAAATTGCAGGTAACTAGAGTTTAACCTCTATAGACTGCACTAAACCAAATGAAACGAATATATATATATTTTAGTAGAGATAGTTAACTGGGAAAAAAATTGTGTATGTAGGAGCCTCGCCTCCCCCCTGGGGGGAAGTCCCCCCTCGTAAATTTTCATGATGGGTATCTTTCAAAAGAGCTCGCCAATAACTTTAAAAAGAATGGTTGAACCATCGATCTGCGATAATTTAAAACAGAGTTAATGTTTTTTTTTTTACTTTTAATGATTTTTTTTTTTTTTTTACTTTTAATGATTTTTTTTTTTCTTTTTTTTTTTAATATTGAGAATAAAATGGACTTTTTTTGGATATTTAGTGTTATACTACTTCTCTAATATGGAAATCGTCTGCATTATCATTCAAGATAATTTTTTTAAATAATAATTTTAATAAATTATTTTTTAAAAACAGAATTATTTTTTAATAGCCGAATTAAATTCTATGTAAATGTAGGTGCATTAATGAAACGGGGACCGCCCCCCCCCCTCACACAGATCTAATTATCATATAAAACTCTCCCGAAGCTTAATTAGAATTGTTTAACACAGGTTTACATAACAGTATTCGTTATCTTACCTATTAATCTGCAACCTGTATTTATAGTATTAAATTTCAGGGTAAGAGAAAGTCGTGTGAGTGACACAGCAGATTATTTACTTTGATTTTCAGTTTTATCCTTTCATTTCAATGAAATCTAGTGTTTTTATGATTTTGGTGAACTGTTAAAAAGTTTAAGAAGTAAAGTGCTAGTTGGAGGCGTACGGAAATGTTCAACTCTGTAACAAGTCGACTCAAACAATGATGTAAAATGCAAATAAACCCAGATTTCTGAAAGTTTTCACGATCTGGTAACTCGAATAAGAGATCATTTTCCGAACCATGAAATGGTGAAACCACGAAATATATATATTAAAAAAAAAAAAATCTCTCTTTTAGTGAAACTTTGTTAAATCATAAAATCTCATACTTTTTCAAACCTAATAAAGTTGTAGTTTATACCTAAAATTTTAAGAAGTGTAAGACTGATCAAAATGAGGTCAAAGTCGAAACCATAAGTGTTGTTACACTTACCCCAATTCCCATTGTATGTTTCAATGAAAATGAGAAAATGTTTAATAAAATATGACACACAAACACAAAAAGAAAAGTGACATAGTAAATTATATTACTAGATTTATTTCATTTGTAAAAACGCAATATACTTCATTAAACGATGAAATTTTAACATGACACGCATTTTTTATTTGAACTATTAACCCTTCATCTACCGATGGTACGTTAAAGTACTATTGGATTCAACACTGAATAAAATACATTGTGACGTTGGAGTGTTTAGGAATAAGACCGATTAACTGCTCTAGGGTCCTTGGCCTGAGGGGGAGTGCCTTCCGTGGAGGTCTTTCTAAGGGGTCCTAGGCAGTATTTACGCAAGTTTCGGAGAAAACCCTGCAAAACTTTGATGACTAGGCTGACCTGGGATCGAACCTGACACCAGCTTTACCAGCTTAAAGCGCAGAATTGCTCGGCCAACGGTTTGTGACGTTGTAAGGCCATTGGTACTTATACGAATCAAATCTATAGAGCTTTCTTTATCCTGACTTGACGGCGTTCGTTTATTCGTTCAAAGTGACATCTTTTACCGTTTTCTCTTTATTTCCAAACTCCGTTGTAGGAAACACCTGTGTTTGAACTTATTTGTAAATTATCTCAAAAATTGAAAGTAAGTCACAAATATATATTTTTTATCGTTTTATAATACTTTATCAATGATGTTGTTCAAACTACAATTCAGTGTATATTTGTATCAATACAAAAAACCCTTAACGGGTTAAAAGTTTGTGACGCAGCACTGTACTTTATGGCTATACGAATTAGAAATACGGGTCTTAAAAATAATGATATCAAATTTTCAGTGACGCTTTGATATTAATTAAATTATACATAGATTTTCTTATTTGAATTTGCTTTTTCCTTTTATTTATATTTACAGTGTAAACGTTATTTTCAACATAAAATAATATATAGCATTTACTCATTGATACCTTTCCATTCACATCTCTTATACTATGAAAGCATGTGTTTTAAAAGAAATTATATGAAATTCCAGTAACGCAGTGGTGTTACATTAAGTGATTTGTTTTTAAATTTCTCTGCAATTATTTTGTTTTGCATATTAAAGTATATGTGCACATTGAAATATTGCTTTTAATTTTCAAATACGCTGTCAAATATATCACTTTCATTAAGCTTATATTATGTACTGAAATATATTTATTTCAATGAATTATTCTATCTTTTGCGTCACGCCATCTAAAACTGTAAGTAAAATATATGGAAATGTTTACTTTGTGTCATTTCATCCAAATAAATGCATGCAAATAGATATCGTGATGCAAAGAAAAAAACTGTGAAATTTTTTTCAGTTTTGGATGGCGTGACGCAAAAGATAGAATAATTCATTGAAATAAATATATTTCAGTACATAATATAAGCTTAATGAAAGTGATATATTTGACAGCGTATTTGAAAATTAAAAGCAATATTTCAATGTGCACATATACTTTAATATGCAAAACAAAATAATTGCAGAGAAATTTAAAAACAAATCACTTAATGTAACACCACTGCGTTACTGGAATTTCATATAATTTCTTTTAAAACACATGCTTTCATAGTATAAGAGATGTGAATGGAAAGGTATCAATGAGTAAATGCTATATATTATTTTATGTTGAAAATAACGTTTACACTGTAAATATAAATAAAAGGAAAAAGCAAATTCAAATAAGAAAATCTATGTATAATTTAATTAATATCAAAGCGTCACTGAAAATTTGATATCATTATTTTTAAGACCCGTATTTCTAATTCTTATAGCCATAAAGTACAGTGCTGCGTCACAAACTTTTAACCCGTTAAGGGTTTTTTGTATTGATATCATTACTTTTTAGGGGTTAATGATCAAAACGTAAAATTAAAGGAGCATGGTAATGAGTTATAACACTGTATTAAAAGTGTTGTTTTATAGGTCATACTCGAACAAAATAACAAACTAAATAAAATTTTAAAATTTTATAAAAAGTGATAAAAAAGATGGACACATGCAACATTACAAAGGCATAATATAGTACATTTTAAAAATGACAAAAATTTCTTATTTATATTTATTTCTTATTAAAATTTTTTAGGTATAGATTTGATTTAAAAGAGAAAAATAAATAATAATAGAAAAATCCTTAAAAGGTGAAAATTTTATACTGGTAAATATTTAAGTAGTATAGTTTGTTATGAATTTAACTTAAAAAAATCTTAATCTATTCAAAATTTTATTATAGCTTAACATTTTGTAATTTATATATTATATATACTAGAAACTTAATGAGCAAATTAATTATTTTCAAATTCTGTTTTAAGAATTTTTTCAATCCGTAGTTTAAGTGATTTATCACCTAATTTTGAAAAAATTACAAATATTTGCATATGATTATCATATTATTTGTCATTTTTATGAAAATAAAGGAAAAATTTTTTGATGTTGCAATCACCTTTTAAAATAGAACCAATTTTGAAAGTTAACAACGTATCAGCATGAAAACAATGTAAATACAAAGAATATTTTTGATAAACAAATGTCATATAAAATACAAGTACCTAAATAAATAACTCATTTAATATATATATTCAAAAAAGAAAATTTTTTTTTTTTTTTTTTTTATTTATTTTTTTTTTTGTTTATTTTTGACGCTTTCCGATAGATGGAGCCAAAACGATTATTTGATATTCAGTATTTCAGATGGAAGAGAAGAAATTCGTCCACGAAACTGCCACATCACGGTATTTTCGGAGTAAAAAATAGTTCGATTTTTAAACTGAGTTATAAAAAAAACAAGAGTTTTCCTAGGGAAAAGGGAGATGTCAGGCACATCAGATAAAAGCGATTAATATCATATATAAATTAAACTAAATTCGCTCGAGCCATATTCGAGAAAAAATTCTTACACATTAGTCCGTCCATTTATAACTTAAATGAGCCAATTCATATCTCGAAATATATTGCACGCAGAAATGTAGAGATTTCAGGGTAGGATCAGACAGAAGGTGAAAGTCTATTTTGAAAATATCAGAACATAACCTCCTATATTTCCTGAGATATTAAGTGTCGGCTTTCAGCGGTTTGTTTGATCTTAAAATTCCTGTATATATAAGTGTCGCAGTTTTCGTTCGTTTTTCCGTTTCCGCTGAGTGTCGTGGCGTTCGTTTGTTTTTGCGCTTGCGTCACTAGAAAAACTGCCGCTTTTCATGATAATCTCTACAACCTGTTTTATTGACTGGTACTAAGTACCGCTGGTGCATAACAGGTGATAAATGAAAGAAAAATTTTGTTTTGTAAGTCTTTGTTTCCTATTTAATCTTTATTTCGAAGAATGTTATGTGTATTTGTAAGTGAAATTTACTTTATAGTTTTAGATTTATATTTTAAACATTGATCCATTTATTTCATAACGTAGAGATTCATCGTCAGGTAAATGATCGAGAAACTGCCTACTTCAAACGAAAAATAATAGTTGTATTCATTCCTTATCGAATTAACACGGAAATACTGAGGGCACAGTTCAAATAACACAGAAGGATGGAGCACAGTTGGATATACCTGCTGTTAAATACAGTGAGCAAAGGGAAACCATCGATAACGCTCATATCTTGCATTCCGTATACAACAGAAATTAAAAATCGAAGAAGTGACTGTTTTGAACAAGGAAAGAAGAGGCTCTGATCAACGGCTATGTTGCGTATAAAGAGATAATGGATCCAGTATATGTATTGAAATATAAAAGAAACGTGACTCAGGATTCGCTCACACTCTCTAGAACACATTCACACTTAAACCTTTTGAAAATGAACATAATGGCTCACCACGAATTGGAAGCAATAAGAGGAGGGGAAAGAACATTTCGGTATTAAAGGAAGTTCGCCTCGAAAGCTAAAGATGTCAACGGCCAGCATAGGTCAGTTCTCGAGGTCTGAGCGAATGTTACTATAAAAATGGCATTCAAAGCAAACCACATTGTAAATGGACTATGTGCATTGTGATTTTGTGTCGCAATTAAAAAAAAAATTGCTTATATCAATGTCATTAATCTCAGATAAACAGTAAATAAGATTAAACATAAATTGCATTTAAAAAGAAAAAAAAAAAAAAAAGTCGTGATCTTTTTACGACCTTTTTGTACTGACTGTACTTGAAATTGCCATCTCATTCGAGTCCCATTAATTACTATAATGATGTAATAATCACATTTTTTATTGCTTATATCTATAAGTTTGCTCTTAAGTAATCAGAAATATATATGATACTTAATAGGTTGATTTCTTTATAAATCGACCTATTGCAACCACTTCGTTTATCTATCTATCTATAATGAAAATTTTATCATCACGATAACTCCTGAAATAATACTCGAAATCGAACCAAATTTGGACACTGAACTGATCTTATAAATATCTTGAATGAGTTCGTTAACCAAATTGCTCCGACTTTTTGTTTTCAAGTGGCAGCCCAATGAATATTTCAAACCGACATTGTAAAAAGCATATTTAAAGCAAGATTTGCTTGAATTTTGATGTGAATACAGCACACATAAGGATCTCAATGAAGTTTATTAATGAAGTTTATCCGCCATTTTTAATAAAGTGGCAGATATTTTAAGTTAAGTGGGACCACTTGAAATCAGGCTACCAATTGAAAATTTAAAATCACGATAACTTCCGAAATAATACTCCAAATCGAACCAAATTTGGACAACGTCTTAACGTATCTTATAAATATCTTAGATGAGTTTGTTAACCAAGTTGCTCCGCCATTTTGTTTTCAAATGGACACAACTTGAAAATTTCAAGTTTAAATTGTAAAAAGCGTATTCCGATTTTTTTTTTTTTTTTTTTTTTTTGATGTATACATAGATTATACAAGTGTCTCAAATAACTTAAATGAACTTTATCTGCCCTTTTTAATAAAGTGGCGGATATCTTAAGTTAAGTGGAACCACTTGAAATCAGGCTACCACTTGAAAATTTAAAACCATGTTAACTTCCGAAATAATACTCCAAATGAAACCAAATTTGAATAGTGTTTTAACTTATCTTATAAATATCTTAGATGAGTTTGTTAACCAAGTTGCTCCGCCATTTTGTTTTCAAGTGGAGACAGCTTAAAAATTTCAAATTTAAATTGTAAAAAGCGTATTCCGAATTTGTTTGAATTTTGATGTAAATACAGACCACAAAAGGATCTCAATGAAGTTTATTAATAAACTATTTACGCCATTTTTAATAAAGTGGCAGATATCTTAAGTTAAGCGAGGCCACTTGAAATCAGGCTACCACTTGAAAATTTAAAATCACGATAACTTCTGAAATAATACTCCAAATCAAACCAAATTCGGACAGTGAACATATATTTTGGATGAGTTTGCTAATCACGTTGCTCCGCCATTTTGTTTTCACGTGGAGACCAGTTGAAATCACACTGCCACTTAAAAATATGTCATCACCATAACTTTTAAAATACTAAACTGATTCAAATGAAAGTTGGATAGTGAACTTATGGTTCAAATATCTTGGATAAGTTCACTTGGTGACTTGATCCGCAATTTTATTTCCAAGTTGCGTCCACTTGAAAATTTATGATTATGGTACCTTTAGTAATACTCAAACAATTCGCATCAAATTTGGGTAGCGGATTTATCATTCAAATATCTCAGATAAGTTCGCTGGGTATCTCACTCCGCTTTGTTTTTCCAATGAGTGTCACTTGAAAATTTCTTATGACGATAATTTTGTAAATGCTGATTTAATTTGAACTAGAGCTGGACAATGAATTTATCATACAAATATATTGGATGATTTCGCTGGGCAAGTTGTTTCGCCATTTTGTTTCCAAGTAGCAGCCACTTAGACTGCTACTTGAAAATTTTCCAGAACAATAACTTTTGAAACACTGTACTGATTCGAACCGCAGTTTGATAGTGAACCTATGTTTCAAATATCTTGGATGGGTTTGCTAGGCAACTTGCTCCACTATATTGTTTCCCAGTGGTGGTCACTTGAAAATTTTTATCACGGTAACTTTTGAAAATACTTAATCAATTCAAACCAAAGTTGAAAAATAGATTTATCATTCAAACAACTATGATTTCGGTGGGGAAGTTTATTTCGGAGTTGCGTCCACTTGAACGCAGTTTTAGAGGCTTTGATATCGCAATAACTTTGAAATACTGAGCTTATTCGATCCCAAGTTGGACAGTGGACTTATTTTGCAAATATTCTTGCATACTTGGGGGGTGGGGGAGTTCGTAAGTTGTCCCGAGAATGAAAGGCGAAACTTGCAAAAGTTCAGTAGTTTATTTACAGAAAATTCTAGAAGAATACAGGTCGGGTTCAGTTTCACCAGTAAACACACCTTAAATAACAGCTGTCAACAGCAAATCCGCAGTTCAAACTGTACCAAAGCATTAACATAAAATAAGGCTCATTCAAAGAGGCTCAGAACACCTTCAAAAGCAATGCAAGCGTTTGGCGAAACTCAACTGCGAATGACTGACTTGGCACGTTCGACCACCTTTTATACCCCTTTATCGAACCCAGAAAAATTTAGAAATTTCACGTAACTCGTTAACCAATCACGTTACAGCGTCCATCTTTGATATATCGATAGTTAGGATTTTCTCGCCAAAAATTGCCAAAAAAGAAGGCAAGGGGAAAATGTCGCCAAATCCATTGCGTGACTTATTGAAGCTTTTTAATGCGTTTTTAAGGGAAAATTAGGCTGTTTTTACTCTAAAACAAACTAGAAATACAGAAAATTAACAATTTATCAACTCACTTAAGCCTCTTAGAAAGAATTTACTAAATAATAATAATAATAATAAATAAAATAAAAATAGAATTATTTACAAATTTGCAACAATATCTTAGATTAGTTCTCTGCCATTTTGATCCTTTTATTTTTTCAACACGATGATTTTTGAGATTCTGATTTAATTCGAACTAAATTTGTACAGTAGATTTATCTCACAAATGCATTTGATATATTTGTTAACTTGGCCCACCATCTTGTTTCCACGCGCCCGCCACTTGAAAATTTTAAATTCACATGAAAAGGTATTTATGAACCGATTTGCTTAAAACTCCATAAGTGCATAGCCTACTTCAATATTTCTACCAATTCCATTAATAATTGATAAAGAAAAATAAATCAACCTTCCCTTCCGAATAAGCCGGAAGGACTTGTTTTCTATGTAATTAATTATGCTAGACAAAGGGATAAAATAATGCACAATACAACTTGAAAGATTCTACGAAATAGGGAGGGAATGTAATTTTCCTCATAGTCTAAAATATATCCTAGTTATTTTGTAAAATTCCTAAAATTTGCTCTTCATTATTTTGATGAATGCTTTTCTTATCATAATCGATGGCAAACAGGGTTTCTGCATGCAAAAATATATAATATTCTTATTACGTTTATTTCAGTTTAAAGCAGTTTCAATTCTCGAAAGAGGATTTCTGCCAATAGACCACAAAGTATTTGATCTATTGTGTATGTGAACGGAATAATTCGTCCGATCACCATAAACTGTTTTATTTAATATAACATAATTCAGATTTATATTACAGAATCGGAACTTTCTGATTATATATATATATATATATATATATATATATATATATATATATATATGTATATATATATATATTTGCTATATGATGGTTAAAGATACACACAGACAGACAGAAAACCGGCTGCTTAAAATCAGATTTTCCGGGTATAGAGTACATCAAATCATATAATTATCGCAAAAAACGTATTTTCGAAATTTAGACTCCAAAACAACATCTTGAATTTACGTCACGATTATAAAGTCTTTTTGATATGAAAAGATTCTCAATATCACACTTTCTTTTATATAAAAAAATAAATATTATTATCGGTTCCATCACGATTAGAAAATTATTCTTGAATTTATAAAGATTTTTCTTACTCCTCAGTTGATACATATTAAATTTTCATTAACTATTTATGAAATAAGGCTAGATTTGATAAAATGTAAAACATATTAAATACAGCGAGTCCGTCCTTTCTTTTTTTAAATAAACACGTGTCAAAAATATGCAAGCCATCTGAAATTAATGGTTTCTTAAGGACATTAATGGAACGAGATAAGAGTAAATAATGATTCTGAATGATTTATTGCTCACGAAATTCAAAGCGGTTTTTATTTATATATATATATATATATATATATATATTTTAATCCACACACAATTTTTAACTGGAAAAGAAATTATTTTGTAGAAATAAGAATAATATTTCAAGAAATAAAATTCACAGTTTTGAAGATATCATCACTTAAATAAAAGTTGGGTATATCATTATTCAAATATTTTACAATATTAGCTGAATTTCTGATAATTATGCTTTTACTTACGTATATATACGCATACAGTGAGCGTAAAAACTTTCAGGCGAGTCAGAAAATTTCTCAGTCTTCTTTAAAATAATAATAATAAATAAATAAATACATAAATAAAAACTTTTAAACTAGCATTGGAATGTTTATTTGTAACTCTAGGAAACTAATTTAATTGACAAAATTTTAAATTGATGCGCACAATAGCCAAAATGAAACAGAAAATAAAAACAAGTCCTTCCCGATCATTCGGAAGGGTAAGATGATTTCTTTTTTCTTATCAAGTAGCCGTCATTTTGTTTCAAAACGGCGTCTACAAATTATTAATATACTTGGGAAAAATAATGATGTAGGCTATGTACATATCGAGTTTTAAGCAAAGCGGTTCATGTCAGCGAGGCATTATTTCGATTTTCACAGGAAGAGAAAGAAGGGATAAGATTATAACCTCTTATGGCTCTCACAGCTCTAGGTTGAAAAAAAAAATGCGAGATAGGACAAAAAGTTTAATAACGAAAAATTTTCATTTTGAAATGGCCAAAAAAGTTCATGGCATTTCAGGTAAGCATTTATTTCGTTCATAGAGCATACACATTTTTGTTTCTTACGAAGTTAACATTACTGACGGAAAGAGAAACATTTGAGATGTATTTACATTGAAAGATAAGTATAGTCGAAAATCAAACATTTTTAACTGTCGCGTGCTCATACATTCACAAAAGTAAACTAGTTGGCATAGGTGGACTCTGCTCAGTTCCCCATCATAAGAAATTTCTAGTGCGAGACATATTACTAGTGGATCTGCAGATCAGGAGCCTCAACGTCCTATTTGCATCAGACATTATTCAATAGGTCATTTTTATTTATTCCTTATTATATAACAGTATATATTGATTCGATCGACTTATTACCAAAATCAAATACATTCCTGAGGGGGGCGGCAGCACCCCCTCAACCCCCCGTTGTATCTCTCTTTGTATACCTATTTGTATATGATATAAAGTGTTACGAAATTGTAAATAATTGCATTTATTTTTGTATAAATTCTTTCAAAGAGGTTTAGTAAGTTGATAAAATGCTAATTTTGTGCCTTTATAGTCGTTTTAGCGTTAAAATAGTCAAATTTTCCTTTAAAAACGCATTAAAAAGCTCCTATAAGGGAAGAAATAAATTTGGCGCCAAATTTGGCGACTATTTCCCTCCTTGGCGATTTTTTTGGCGATCTTGGCGAGAAAATCCTTATTGGGGATATACCAAATATGGAAGCTCTAATCTCATTGGCTGATGTGATACGAGAATTTTCCAGAACAGTCTGTTTTCGATAGAAAAGTATAAAAGGAGCATTATTTTCGCCAAGGCGGTCAGTCTCAGATCTATATCAGTTTCGTCAAATGCTTGCTCAATGGGCTCATGAATATGTGTACCAAATTGCAAGTCAATAGCGTTATTTTGGGGGCCGCTATCGCGGTACATACAAATTCTTCCCATAGGCCATAATGGTAAAAAAAACTTCGGCGTGTCCCTGTACACGAACTTACAAATGGAATGCACACCGAAAACTATACAGCTAATTTCATGGGCATCATGAACATGTGTACAAAATTTCAAGTCAATAGCGTGTTTTTTGCGGCCGCGATCGCATGACAGACAGACAGACGGAATCCAAAATCCTTTTGAGTCTCAACAGAGGACCTCCATTCACATTTCGGCAAAAATTGGAAGTCAATAGCTTGATATTTGCGGTGGCTATCGCGGTAAATACAGATTCTTCCCATAGGCCCTAATCATAAAAAATCTTTGGCGTGTCCCTGTACACGAACTACAAATGGAATACACACCCAAAACTATACAGCAGATTTCGCGGGGCACATGAACACGTGTACCAAATTGCAAGTCAATAGCGTGATTTTTGTGGCCGCTATCGTGATACATATAAATTTCTCCCATAGGCCGTAATGATAAGAAAAACTTTGGCGTGTCCCTGTATACGAACTACAAATGGAATACATACCAAAAAACTATACAGCTGATTTCGTGGGGCTCATGAACATGTGTACCAAATTTCAAGTAAATAGCGCTTTTTTGGCGGCCGCTATCGCGCGACAGACAGACAGACAGACAGACAGACACAGCCCAAAACCGTTTTGAGTCTCAACAGAGGGCCTCCACTGACGTTTCGGCAATAATGTTAAAAGAAATCAATTTGACCAAAGCTTCATACAGTGACAGAATGAAATCCCCGCCTAATAGGCTATCCACCGTTCATTTCGATATATTTATCTTATTCTAATCTATTAATTTATTTTATCAGGGTCAATTTCGTTGTTTAGTTTTCATGCTACTATTTCCAATGCAATAATCCTCAAACTCATATTTATATGAAAAATTTGCAATTTCGCTATGTTGATAAAATCGTAAATTACGAATAATTTACGAAATTTTCCTATTAGAATATTTGTATTCAATCATGTTCAAACAAATATCATAAACGTAATTTTGAAGTTGTCTAACGTATTTAGGATCCTCAAAATGGAAGTTTATGCTCAATTTTGCTTTATTCTGACCTGTTAAATAAATCGTAAATTCCAAATAACTTACGAATTTTTTAAATTGGAAAAATCATAGTCTATGATATCCATGCCAGTATCCTAAATATTATTTCGAAAGTGGTTTGACATCTTTACGATGAAAATATCCCTCAAGATTGACGTTTATTTGAAATTTTGCTCTTATTCAGCCATGTTAAGAAATTCGTAAATTTCCAATAACTTACGAAATCTTTATATTGGAAAATTCATAGTCATTAATATTCATGCCAGTGTCCTAAATAATGTTTCAAAAGTAGTCTGACATCTTTACGATGAAAATATCTCTCAAAATTGACGTTTATGTGAAATTTTCCCCTATACTGCCATGTTAAGAAATTCGTAAATTTCCAGTAACTTGCGAAATTTTCAAAGTAGCATATTTATAGTTACTGATGTTCATTCCGGCATCAAAACTGATATTTTAAAACTGGTCTGACATTTTTACAATAAAAAGTTTTCATTTAATGCACGTTTAAGTGATTTTTTGTCCTTTACTCCCATGTTAAGAAAATCGTAAGTTTCGAATAACTTACGAAGTTTTTAAAATCGAATATTGCAAATGAATAGGGTTCTTGCCAGTGTCGAAAGTAATATTTTAAAACTGATCTGACCTCTCTGCGACAATTTGTTCTTGAGATATCGTGTACACAGACTAACAAAGTAACGGACTGACCCACTAACACACTAACAGACTAACAGACACCCTACAGACAGACACCATAGAAATTTTGTCATTTTCGGATTCCTCACACCTGAAAACGTGTAGAAAAGTCAAAAAATCGAGGTCGAAATTTTTCACGATTACCTAAGTTCCCCATACCTATAGTATGATGGGGAACTAAAAATTGAAACATTCAACATTATTTTTCTTTTCTTTTTTTACTGAGCACGAGTTGTAATGTAAAATTCATCGTTATCAAACATTTTTAACTACCGCGTGCTCGTACATTCACAAAAATAAAATGTGAAACATCAACATTATTTTTATTTTCATTTTTTACTGAGTACTCGCTGTATAAAATAAATTGTAAACGTAAAAAAATTTGAAGTATCAATAGGGCGGGTTTGCTGGCACACTGCTGATGTTGAAAAATCTGTTTTCTCGCGGTCGCGGGTATGTTACTGACGCGAAAAATAGATAAAAACAATCTTTGAAGCGGGTTGTATATCGCGTCAAAACTTGAGATCAATCGGTGGAGAACATTTTGAGCTTTTGAACAGTACACAAACCAACTTAACATTTTTATAGATAAACGAAGTTACTGCAATAGGTCGATTTCTAAAGAAATCAACCTAAAACTAATTGGACCATGTAAGGACCATGCATGGACCATTGGACCATGCTTTAAGGCTACCATTAAAAATTAATTGGATGCTCTAAAATTAGCTTTGTACGGAAATGTACGTCAATTAAAACTTCGAAAGACTGATTTGAAATGTTTCTAAGGTTGACTAAACATGTTCAGATACAGCACCGCATATCTTGCTCGTTGAAGTGTAATAATATTTTGATAGTAATGTAGAGTAAAGGAAAGTAGTGCGTGCGCCTTAACTTTTTATTATTTTTGTCTTATCATAACTATTATATCATTATTCAGTATATTACTCATAACTTTGCAGGAAATTTTATAAGTTGTATTGTTATTTTTTAATTTATATTTGTACAGCGACTTATTTCTGATAAGTAATTTAAATAAAATTTAGATACGCATAATGAATGAAAATTAAATTTTAAATTAAATCGTAATTAGTATGCAAATAACAGTAGTACTTTAATTAGAAATTTATTTATGCTGCTGCATTTTATAAACTTAATTAAAATTAAATATGTTTACTTTATCTACTTTGTTTGTAATTATTTGCATCACATTTAATTTAGATTTTCTAGAACACAGTGTTAAAAAATAAATAAATGTTTACTCTATTTCGAGAACGATAATTAAAGACTGAAAGAACAATTTTGTCAAATTTATATAGAATATTCATTATAAATGTAAAGAAAAATTATTTTAATCTCGGTTTTAATGCATTTTCTAAATAGGCGCGACGTTCTTCAATTGATACTAATAATCATTTTAATCATACATTTTCATTAAAGAAACCAAAGTGAAACTCATATTTATAAGGACACTTCATGTTTTGAAATAACTAATGTAAAAATAATTGTGAGCAAGATTAGACTAAGTGCACATAATACATCTAGTATTATGAAAAACAAATCTGGTATAATTTTTTTTTATATGAAACAAAATGAATAAACTATAAAGCAAAATATATTTTTCTCCACGTTTTCAGATGTTCATAATTATAGGGACAATCAAGATTTTTTCGTTTTATTTAACTTACTAGCGGATAAATTACAGCTGACATGCGAATTTTTTAACTACTGGGCTAGATTAATTCATGTATAAGCCTTCAACTTTTTTTGGACGAACATTACTGATAATTCCTCGAAAACAAGAACGTTCATGTAGTGAAGTATGACAAATGTGTTTTTTAAGTGGAAGGATAATTTCAATCCGCTTTTAATGAAATTCGAAGATCTAAAATTGCTGAAGGAAATGGGATCAAACGTTGAACTGCTGGTTCAATAGGAGAGAGATATGATGCAAAATCAGAGTTGTTGTACAGAGATCGAAGATTCATGATTCCTCTTACTCATAATGACTGCTGCTGAATTTGCTCGTAATTTTCAACGAATGGTTGGGGTCCCCATTTATGCATGTTTGAAATAATTAATAATATGTTAAAATGGATAAAAAACCTGTAATAATCAATAAGCCTTTGATGGGGGAAAGAAGGTCTGTGTTAAAGTTGAATAAAGGAAATATTAAACGATAAAATGTTGCATTTTCGTATGAAAAACATTTTATTCTTGATTAACCAAATGGTTTTAACAGTTACTGGCACGATCTGAAAATAGCGAAATACAGAGCAGATTTTTTAAAGGCAGATATGAGTCGGACATTTTAAAGGTGGATAAATGGTGCTCTGGGGAGCTGTTTCTACCGAAAGCAAAATGAATTTAGTAATTTTTTCTATTATTATGAACATCAGGAGAATATCCGCAAATTTTAAACGTGAAATTCTCAGATTTTTGTTAGATTTTGGGGGGTAATAATCTCTTTTTCAATAAGACTTAAATGTTTGCTCTACTTCTAGAGCAATAGGAAATAGTTTGAAGAAAGAAACTTCTGTATTATTGCCTTTCTCGTGGCCTAAAAGTTGAAATAAACCTTAACTTATCATATTAGAAAAGTGCATGCAAGTGGAAAGCAATTTTAAATAGTTTGAATGTATTCAGAATAACATCTATGCTGTATGAAATGGTATTGAAACTGAATATTAAAAAGAAAAAAAATGTATATATACACCCCGTGACAAAAAGATAGGTACAAAGGGTTTTTTCTTTTATTTTTCATAAAATAACATTATCTAAATTGTGCTTATAATTTATTATTATCATAAAATAAAACTATTCCCGGACTAATTTTTGTTTTAAGACTTATTTAGAAAAATTTTAAGACTAAAACTTTTCTAATTTAAGACTACACACCGCGACAAAAAGGTAGGAACAAAGAGGTTTTTTTTTAATTTTTGAATATGATTATTTTGAATATGAATATTTTGAATATGATTCAAATATTTAATATATTTTTGATATGATAATATTTTGTTATGATAATAAATGATCAGCACAATTTAGATAATGTTATTTTATGAAAAATTTAAAAAAACCCTTTCTTCCTATCTTTTTGTCACGGAGTATAGTCTTAAATTAGAAAAATTTTAGTCTTAAAACTTTTCCAAATTAGTCTTAAAACAAAAATTAGTCCGGGAATAGTGTTATTTTATGATAATAATAAATGATAAACACAATTTAGATAATGTGATTTTATGAAAAATCAAAGAAAAAACCCTTTGTACTTATCTTTTTGTCGAGGGGTGTATATACCAGAGAGAATGTCTGACTGTTTCACCCTAAAAAAAGACCCCATAAAATATTAATTTAAAAAATAACTGAAAAACAATTATTAAGATTCGAGCTGTCCTTATAATTGTGAACACCTGGACAATCACCTTTTTGACCGAATTTAAACTTTTTTTAAAATAGAAAAACAATAAAACTTTTTAAATGTAGTCTATTAATGAAATTCAAATTAATAAAAAAGATATTTGTTTAAGTAATAGTGCTCAGTGTTTAATTAATATAGAAAAACGGGTGTCCTTATAATTATGAGAACTAGTGTATATATGTGCAATTACAAAGAGAAAAAAAAAACGACTTTACAATAATTTCGTTTTCAGTAATAATGGGGTAAATTATATAAAAACAAGCGCACATTTATTGCGAATGAAAATTAATGTATATATGCAGAGTACATAAAAATAAGAAATGAAGTAAAACAGCAGGAAATCACAGGTTTGACATAAATTATACGACACTTTCCTACTGTATTCACACCTTACAACATTTAACTGTCTATTTGCTTTATTTTCGCGATTTTATGGTAAAACATTTTGTTTTTAATTATGAGAGAGAGACTAAGAAATATATCTCTATAGCTTTACTTTTAAAAGAAAGCATAAAAATTAAATATTTTTATTTTATTTGTAACCTGCCGCATTCACTAATAACTGTAATGAACAATAGTATTATAAAATTTTTAATGTATTAAAAATTCAATAGAGCGTAAAACAGATTATTTAAACCCAAAAACGTAGGAAAAAAAATATTATAATCAAATCCAACTCGCAATTTACTTTTACTAAGTTGGTAATTATGTTTCATTAAAACACAATTCCGAAATAAAAATTTCGTACTCATGTTTCATACGCATACAAAATATTCTTTTTCAATTTTAAAAGGAATGCACCAGCTCGAATAAAATAAATTATTAAAACTATGCATTTTTAGATTGCTTCTAGAACGGGCAATTTTACATCAAGTAAAATCAGCTCAGATCTAGAATGCGGTAAAACGGGAACGGGAAATGTAAATAAATGATCTTAAATTAAAATAGTGATTTATATATAGATTTCCGTTGCCCTTGGTTTGAATTACCAATTAAATCTAGAAAAATTAACTTTAGAAAAAATAAAAAAGGCCTAGCTCAAAGGGGAAGGAAGGACAAACAGGGTCAAAGTTGTCGCTAAAGTCGGTTTATTGAAGTTCATTCATAGTTTGTCCTTAAATTCTAACTATGTCTGTTACTCACTAAACCAATGCCATGAGCGACTTTAATCGTTTTATCGTTTTGGGTTTAAGTAATACCGTAGCGCAAAAGTAACTCTGTTGTATGGTACTGAATATAATCTTCATAATACAGCGGAAAAATTATTTAGAACAAATATAACTTATATTTCATAATTTATCTGAATAAATTTTCTTCTACAAGTGACTAATTATTAATTTATCACCTTATATTCCATACACAAAATCTTTCTGCAGCTCAATGGAGAAATCTAATTCTGTAATGTTTCATAACAATATAATATTAGGTCGTTGCAAAAGTTTGTGCGGACGCGGATCATTTTATTGCCTCCAAAGACGAGAGCTTTTATCGCCGTGGTATACATTTGTTACCCGAAAAATGGGCAAAGGTTGTAGAAAGTAATGGAGAGTATTTTGATTAAAAATTATCATTTGATTTGATGTATTTTTATGAAATGAAGCAATAAAAAACTGCACGAATTTACGCAAAGACCTAATACAATATGCATTAAAAACACCTCATCAGGGGTGTTTTCGTTCCGGATTTTTTATTTTATTTTCCACCAGTAATTTTTTAATAGGGATATAATTAGCAGTTTTCTAGTAATGTTTAGCAATTAAATATAGCCAAAAGTATAATTTGTAATTACTGGGGGGAAATAAAATAAAAAATCCTGAACGCAAACACCCTTGCCACATATATATATATATAGATAGATAGATAGATAGATAGATAGATAGATAGAGAGAGAGAGAGAGAGAGAGAGAGAGAGAGAGAGAGAGAGAGAGAGAGAGAGAGAGAGAGAGAGAGAGAGAGAGAGAGAGAGAGAGAGATACGAAGACGTACAGTTGTTAATAATAATAATAATTGAGCGCATGTTATGAAAGAGGAGTAGACCTGCTTAAAATATTACAGCTTTAATAAAAGACAGATCACATAGATACACGGACACACAAGAAAGGAAACAAACAGAATTCACAAATAATTTTCAACATTCTTTAAAAACATTAAAACGATTTATTGGAAACAAAAAAATTCCACAACATTATAGTGTGTTGGAAGAATTTCTAGAAGACAAGCAACATCCATAACCTGCACTAAACAAACAAATAGAGAAACAGAAAAAATTACCTTGTTTGCGAAAATGGTATGGACAGAATTAATATTTTGCGTGAAGAGTCACCCAAAAAATTCAGACACATTACAGACTATTAGTAAAATAGGTTGAAAATGCACGCCGTTTCCTTAATAAACCATATTTCAGTGTTAATAAGAAAGCACCACAGAACTGGCGATGTAAATTATTACTTACAAAAGAAAGTAAGCACGGTGCTTACTTTGTTCGCTTGATGAAGGGTAGTGTGCTTTTTCGACCCGAAATTGTTGCAAGTTTATTGAATTTTATGGTGTTTATTCAAAGTTTTGTAAGTAATAACATATTTCATAATAATGCATATACAAAATATAGACAACTTACAGCGACATTTAAAAGCAGCCAAGTACATTTCTTTTTATTTGATGTTTATATTATGAAAAGGATTTAAATGATATGAATTCTTTTAAAATTATGTTGTACTTCGAATGTGCACATGTATTTAAATATATATATATATATTGTTTCTTATGTATACATTATGTTATATGAAATATAGAAAATTTTATAAAAAATTATTTAATATAGATTAATATACAAAATATTCAAATTAAATAATCCCTCTGCTATGAATTTTAAAACACTACATTCCTTATATATATTCAGTATAAATAGGAAATTTTAATTTCATGAATACAAAATCCATAATACGCGAAACAAAGAATTCTTTTTTAATCTTCATATTTAATTTAGATTTAATGTTCGAAATGCATTTTGAAAAACTCTACGTACGAAAACAATGCTAGAAATAAAATGACTTTAGAAAAAGAAGTAAAAACAAGAAAACTCGATTTAGGGCTCTCGAGAATTAAATTGGCTGAACAATTTCTTTAAATATTTATGTCTATCCATTTATGTTCCCTAGATATCTAGAAGTTCAATTTAAAATGGAATTTTTTCTTCAATTAAAACTTTATTTATTTATTTTTTTTTAAATCTCCTATTTAGATTTTATTTAGTATTCGTATGTTTAAATAAAAATATATTATTTAATTTATTTTTTCTGAAATTTTTTTTTATTATTACAAAATAAATAGTTGTTTCTTAGTGTGTTTTAATCAAACGAGTTATTACTTCCATTACCCTACTACCGTAGATAATGGAAGTATTGTATTTGGTGCAAAAATTCAATATCGAGACTTCACCTGATTTGCCCGTTTTAAGATTCCCTGAGTCCAAAAAAGTGTTTTTTTGGCAATTCGTCAGTGTGTGTGTGTGGTATGTATGTGTGGAATCTTCTGGCTATCCTATCTCCGAAACTAATAAAGATAGAACTATGAAACTTCAAAATTGAGACAGGTCTGGTGTACAGATGAATTATCCATATTTTGGTGAAAATTGAAAAACCGGAAGTGTGACATCGGAGACCGAAAGTCATATCTCAGAAACGGCTTTAATGATTTTCTTGAAATTTGCCATATAAACACTCTATTAGATGTCCTTTCGAATGATATAGTTGGTTAGTTCAGGAAAATGGATAGGCGTCCTGTATAAATAGCTCAATTTCAAGTCATGCAAGCGCATTCCTTTAAAAACGGCTGTACGGATTTTTTTCAAACTCGGTTTATTAATTCACTTTTATATATCCTTTTGTATCAAATTATTGTTTTCCGGTCAGTAATTGACTTTTTTGTAAATTTTGGTATCTCAAAAACAACTCTAACGATTTTCTCGAAAATTGTTGTATAAATCCATTTCTTTCTCATGTATTACGGAGTTATTAGAGGAAAATTAACAGTCATCCTGCTTGGGTAGGTCATCTTCAAATCTCGGAAATTTGTGTTTCAAAAAATAACGTCGATTCCATCGAGCCCCTTTGACAATAAAATTATGTGTCTGCTGGTAGTTATGTTCAAAACCAGAGCGCATTGTTAGACGCCAGCGTTCACATCTTTGGAAGGTTTTCTAACAAGGATTTCTAAGATGGTCTTCATAGGCGAAAAATTTCGGTAAAGTGAAAATGATTAATTTAAGGTATAAATTATCTAGCACACCAATTATATCTATTTCAATTTTAAATTCATTGTTATATGTACTAATAATATGTTCCTTTCCTATAAAATCATACAATTCCATATGTCATAACACTGCAAAAAAAATGTGCTATGGTAACATATCTTTCTTTCGCCTCGTAATAATTAAAGTATATCTTTCAGAAGTTTAACTTATAGTAGAACATATTTATAACATTTCCATTAACAAAACAAGGAAAATGAAACATTCTAAACAAATTTTCGAGAATATACAAATACATTATTGTTTATATTGTAAGATAAATGGCTAGACATAACATACACGACGTGAGCGGCTGGATAAGATTATAGAAATGACATTCATGATAGATGCGTTGCGGTTTAAAACTTGCATTTCTTTAAAAGCATCTTCAGAAGAACATTTGGAATTTAATTTATGAGCGTTAACTTGATTGCAATCGAAAAACGTGTAACTACAAGAAATTATTGCGAAAGAGATAAATTTTCCTTTAAATCTATTTTTCTAGAAGTGATCCTAAATTAAATGCTAATTTTAATATGAGTACGTATTTATTATTTTCAGAAAATATTAAATATGTTTATAAGATGATAAAATAATTTACACTTATAAATTTTATTTAATTATATTTTTCTATTGTTTTTTTTTTTTTTTTTTTTTTTTTTTACAATTTAATATATATAATGGGTAACATTTATTAGTTTCAATAGTTTTTAACTTGATAGTACGTAAAGATTATCATTATAAAAGTAACATAATTGATAATTTATTGCTTAAAATGACTCCACCGCCATAAATTTTACATGAATCAATAAATTTTTCGTATAAATATATATTCCTATATATTAGCTGGAAAAAAAAATGAACTAATAAGTACATGAAAAATGGTATATAGTATAAGTTAACAAATATTATTTACAAAAAATAATGATAAGAAGCCATAAATTATATTGAGAATCTTTAGTATTTACCCACACAATACCTACCTAAAAAAAATTTTGATTGTGAATCCATATTAATTTCAACCAGAGCGAAAGTTGAGCAATCTAGAAATCGAACATGAGTCCGTGGCGAACTTAAAAGTATTACTTAAAATTATTGCCCAAGTTGTTTGGTAGACGGGAAAGTGATAAAAAACAAAGTTAAACTTAGAGATGTGTTTGGTCGCTTTATATGCAAGCGGCACAGCCACAAAATTTTGCCTAGTGGTTCATTTCGATCTCCATGGATGCACAATGAAGTCCAATTTTCGAATTTAAAATTAGTTTTACTTTTATTATTATTATTAATTAAAATTTTCGTAGCTATGGAGATTGTTTAGGGCTGCCATCTGCAGCCGTAGAGTGAAATGATAATCTGTTCGAGAAATATTTGTCTGAAAAACGTAGTTCTTGAATAGTAGCAACGCCACTTATCGTCCAGTTAGCATCTATATTGCAATTTACAATTTAGGCGCAAATGTAAGCAGTGAGGACACGGAATCGACATAGTGTAGACGGAAAAGATGCTGTCGAAGACAGCGAGCACCCGAAGCGAGATTTTAAGAAATTTTAATGGATTTTTTTTTTTATTTGATTTATAAAGTTATTTAAAATATAGTGCTTAATTTATAATTATTATTATTTCTTTAAATAGAGGGACGAGCAAAGCAAACGAAGAAAAGGAGAAATAAATGCACATATAGGATAAACACACCAGTTGTTGCGAAAATCGCTACTTCCACTTCTACTTTTCGTAATCCGATCGTCTGCGCCTGCGCGCACGAAAGGAATTGTCCGTTCGATAGGAAGAAGAATAATGTTCTAAGTTCAAAATGTAAATATTGTGTATTGTTAACGCACGTTTGGTATTTATGTAATTCTTTCAGTATAAGATTTTTAATAATTTGTGATGGTGTATTTCTCCAGATTAAATGTGTTTATTTAAAGAAAATGACCGCTTAATGAGTGAAAGTCTCCACTATTTACTGAATTAAGAGCGAACGTTTCACCACCCCTCGAATAATACAGTTCAAGGACGATAAGTTTTTCTTACCTATTATTGAACTGATACATAAATGATTCTATCTGTTTTTATTAAGAAATTTTTGATTAGATGAAGATTTACAGAATCAATTTGTTGAATACTAATTTATTTAAAATTCAGTATATACATATCGAATATAGTTATTCTTAAAGTTTGAATTCGATACCAGTGCCTGCCATCCTTAAGGCCTTATTCCAAAAATATTTGTTTTCATTGCATGTTTTAAACATGGCTTTCATTTGTCAATATAATACAACCGTCTATTTTATACACTGTTCCTTTCAGTTCAATGGACATTTTAAATCTTTCAATACTTTAAACTAATTTCTGAAAAAAAAAAAAAAAAAATGAATTAATAAAAATGAACCAGTGTTCGCCACTCGAAAAATGAATTTTATCAGTAGTCGTCAGATCTGTGAACCAGGAATCGCCTTATTAATAAAACGTAACAATTTTCTGAATAATTTCATTTGAATTGTGTTTTTAGAAAATTTAATCACAAAATATCTTTGGCGCGTAGTATAAAAATCCATCCTTAAGCTTTAAATCACAGGGCATTGAATGGTCCTTTATTTTGAATACTGCTTTTTTAAATAGAAAAATTCAGTAATCACTTCTAGATTTTTTTTTTTTTTTCGAAAGTCACCTGACAAGAACTGCAAGAAGTTACTAATTTTTTCTATATTAGGAAAGAAAAAATAATTCAATTAAGGGATCGCTAAATGCCTTGAAAACACACACACACACAAAAAAAAAAAAAAAAAAAAAAAAAAAAAAAGTAGCAGCAAAATTAAAACTATTCAACACGGTTTTAAGAATAGAACAAATTAATATTTAAGCATCATCGTTAAAATAATTTTTGAGAACTCCTGATCATTTTTTGCTTTTAAGCAAAATGTTTAAAATCCTTCTTCGCCCACACCGTTATCTTTGCTGTAGGCAGAGGTTATCCAGTGCTTTTTTTTTCTTAGATGAAGTATGCTCTTCTTATGATTTCTTTTGCATCGCTTTTGATTGGATCTTTCCTTAACACTAGTACCTGCTGTTTTCTGTTTATGTATTTCCTGTTCGGTTTTTCTTTTCTCTGTCTTGTGCTTTTTTAGTCTTTAATTCTTCGAATTTTTTTTTTTTTTTTTTTTTTTTTTTTTTTTGCCTTCTTTTCGTGATAGAATGAACCTCATGCATTAATGTTTAAAAAACAGAAATTCTATTTCATTCTATTTCACTATAAACTCTTCAAAGCTTGACAGGTAGTAAGAAAAATACGAAAAGAATTAATTTTAATTCTTTGTAAACTAAAAAACATTAAAATAAGTTCGTGTTCGTGCATTAAAGAACCGATATTATAAACCCAAAATTCCGAAGCTACAAATGAACAATATTAATTTATACGAGTGAATTTTGCATATCAAATACAAAAAAGAAAAATTCAAAGTTATGATTTTTTGGCTATAGGTTTAGGAATATGTGTATTCCTAAATGTAGGGTTGCTTTAAAGAAGACATGCCTAAGTCAAAGATAAATCGTTTTTAGACAAAAGAAAAAAATGTAAATCTTTTATTTATTTCAAGTAAACCATTAAGTTTATAGTTCATCATTATCGCTGTTATGCTTTTGAGATTTATTTTATCTCATATCAGAGCTGCCAACCTAATCCGGCAAATTGTTAGTACCGCCCCTTTTTCTACACCACTTAATTTTTAGAGTATTTTTCTACTTAATTCATCATAGATACATTTGAAGAGAATTGCTCTAAAAATTTAGTGGTGTAGAAAAAGGGGCGTTAACAATTTGCCGGATTAGGTTGGCAGATCTGTCATATCATTGATATCTAGAAGGGATATACGAATTCAACTTTCTTGCAAATGCATGTTATCTTTTTACATTTTTTTTTCTTACATTTTACAATCATACAAAAATTATCTTTAAGTTTTTTATATAAATACCTAAAGATATTCTAAACCTATCTGCGATGTACATTTGATTAGTGTGGGCAGATTTTTAATATTATACGTAACTGATCAATAGTAAGCAAAGTCTATTTAAACATAATACCCATTTTTTTTCCCCATAGATTCTTTTCAAAGAATTGTATTTAAGTTATTCCATTCAATCATTCGTTGCACAAAATTCTACTCAGAAAATGAATTTTCGATAGCGTCTTATTTTTTAAAAAAGTACTTTATATTTTCAGCGTTCAAACTGTACTGCGAAAAAATGCAAAAATAAAATATCCTTTGCATAATTTAAGAGATTAATTAATTAAGATTAAAAACTATTAAAAGTTTAAAATTAGAAAACATTTCACGTGTACAGTCGGTAACAAAAGTGTTCGAACACTAGCAAAAATTCCTATGTAATAAAAGTATACTTCATACGGTTTTCTTAAATAAATCCTTGTCGAATCCTGTTCTTAGTCAGTGTAAGACCATGATTCGACAAGGATTTATTTAACAAAACCGTATGAAGTGTACTTTTTTACATAGGAATTTTTGCTAGTGTTCGGACACTTTTGTTACCGACTGTATATATAATCTATAAAAGGTAACAAACCACTTTAAAACACGTAGATAAAATATTTATATTCAAAAACGACACAAAGTGGTTTGTTACCTTTTATAGATTAATTAATACCTGAAATATATAATTTTATTTTCATAAGATACATAATTTTATACTTAAATTTATAATTTAAGTTTAAGCACACGCAGAAACAAATTTTTGAGATCGAAATACGTGCTAAATAATTCCATTTTATACAACTGTTCCAATATTTAACGTAAATTTAATTCAGCACTTTTTCCATAGGACTGTTCATTACTAGCAATAATGACATTTTGTAGCACCAGTACTGGACTCGTCCAGAAATTTTATATTATGCTGCCACAAATTTTAAAATCTAACACAATAAAGGAATTTTGCATAAGAATTTAAATCATATGAAAACTGATGGTGGAATAAATCAGCTTAAAATAAACACATGGAGAGCAAACAAAAATTGGCTTACTTTATTCAAGACAACAAGAAATATTCAAGGGATTAAACATATATATATATATATATATATATATATATATATTTAATGTATTTACGATGAAATAAGAAGAAAAATACTCTAAAGAAATACTGGTGTGAAGAAAAAAAAAAAAAAAGCAGGTATTAAGAATCCTTCCCGGATTATTAATTAAGATGTTGGCAGCTCTGATATCGTAAAAATAAAATTTTCTTTTGAATAAAAAACTAAATTTTCATTTACAACGTAAAAACAAACAGAGCGTAACAACAATATTTTTTGAAAGGGTACTTAAAAAAAAAAAAAAAAAAAAAAATCATTGATTCTTTAAAGCTTTGCCTCCTCCTATCCAACATATTATACATTTAAATATTTAAGGATTTATAGCCAATGTACTTTCAACGAGAATATATCAATGTGAACATTTAAGTCACAATACCGGTTTCTTTAGTTTAAGGAAATAAAAAATTATTCTAACGAAACATGTATTCATTAGTTCCATTAAGTAAACTATCAAAATTTCTTCTAAATTCTATATTAATAATTTATTTGGCGAATTCTTGTAACATACCCTCCAAAAAAAGATTTGTTTAATTAACGTTTTAAACGAAATAATCATGAATCAATTCTCTGCTTTATAGAAATAGTAAATAGGGTTCTAAATTAACTCGCGCTTTAATTACCATAAACAAACACATGAAAAATTATGACGATTAATTCGGACTCAACTAATAGGTGCACCCATCTGTTACATTGAATAATTTGAAACTTATTTAATCAATATATTTACAAAATTAATAAAATATAACTGTACGAATTATACACTAACTATAATTTATTTTCAATTATATTTTATTATTTTTTTGTTTAAAATAATTATAATAATTTTATGGTTCCGTTTTGATGTCAGGCGATATCGCTTTGTGAGGTGAATTCTATTTTATATAATGCTGAGTGTTTGAATTATTTTTTTTTAAGATCTATGGGTTACGGAGGGGGGTTATGGAGATGGGTTACGGAGATGTCCTGTCTGTTGGCTATTCAGGAAGAAATATTAACCTTAATTTTTATATAAATGTTTGTGAAAATTTTCTAATAATTATTTACGATTAATTATATTGGAAAATACTATTAGAAAATATTGGTGGTTATTCATTAGAAAAGAACCTAAAATTTGGCAAGTATTGGATTAGAAAATAACTTTTTTGATCAAATTAAGTATTAAAATTAGTTAACTTCTGTAGACTCCGAGTTTTTGCTTTTCAATGTGAAGAGCATCATTTTGGAAATATGGGAAAATACCGTTAAACTTTAAATGGTGTTCTATTTATTTATTCAGAATTTACAAATATTATGATACTTTTAAAAAATAAATATTAAAGTATGCGAAATAGTGTGATTTCATCTTGAAAATAACAAACGAACCTAATTATTTATTAAAATTAAGAAGACGATTAAAGTACAAAACACTGTCCTTAGTAACAAATTTAATACAACATTTTTTTAGCCGGAACTGCAACATTCTAATCTATCCAGGAAAAAAAATCTGATCTGAAAATAATATTTAGCATGATGAATAGAAAATACGAATGAAAAGTGATGGATGCATCGTTCATTTTCATATATATATATTTTTATTATTATCGGAAAGTATCTATGTATATTATATAATGCTAAATGAGTTCCTTTTTAATTTAGCCATCTTATCAGGTAACATTCAACACGTAGCTTCCTAAAGCAGCGAATGCAAAATGTATGTGCTTTTATTTTGTTTTTACTTATTTATTTATTTTTGAAAGGGAGAAACAAGAATAACATTAGAATGAGCGTTGTGGCAAATTAGTATATCGATACTAAATATTGGTTGATTCTTTTGCTTTCTAAGAATTTCAAAATTAATTCATGAATGGGACGTTGCGAAGTATCTGCGATGTACTTGAAACAAAGTGTATTACGTAGATTATAATCGGCACTACACCCTATAAATTTAACACAGCGATGTAGCAGAAAAAGCACCAATTTTGTAAACGTTGCATTTCAAACGAATATTTATTATGTTTATGAACCTTATCCATATCTAGATTAATATAACTTATTGAAATTAAAAGTCGTTCAAAATTCACAATCGTAAAAAATAAAAATCTTATGAACACTTTCTTCTAGCACAATTTATAGTTAACTTTACCAAAAAATAGACAAGAATTTCAAATTTCGATTTTAATGGAAGTTTATTAGCCAAATTTTCAGTTTTTCCACTAAGACATATTAACTAAAACTTTTCATACAGCAATGAATGATTCAGTTTGAAAACAAAGGGTCAAATAACTTTAAAAAAATCTTTATTTTTCTATATTAAAATGAATTAACATTATGGTCCTATTTTTAGAGGAACATAGTTTTCATTTATAGCGAATTAAGTTGTCATTTTCTTTTGTCTGAAAATTGTATTGAAAGATTCAATTATAGATAACGTTATTTTATAATACTAACTTATCGATAGAAAAAAAATTATTATTAAAAATTCGTTATAAAACATAAAATAATTAGAAAACACTTTATTTGCTTATTAGATGAGAAAAGGATCCAATATTCATCAATTTCTAAACTACAACTAAATTCCTTAAGCAAATTAAGAAAAAAATGGTAATTAGAAATCGTGCAATATCGAATTCGAAGAATAATTATTCGTTTATCACCCAGAAATCCTCATCGTTATTCTGCTATTTTAATTAAATCCGGCTCTACTAAACCATGACTGATGACGTGTCTAATTTTCTAACTTTCCAATTAGATAGATGAAGATTTTCTAAAAATGCATGTGCGTTACAAAAAGTGTAATATTAAAATTTTTATAATTCTCTTATATTCGTGCTACAACTTAAAAAAAAAAAGTCCCAGGAAAACGAAAATAAATTTAATATTTAAGAAAGGTTGATAATAATCAATATGAATTTTCTTAAAACGCACTAAGATTTTATCATAAAATAAATAGAAATTTTTATTTCATTCTCATTCGAATGAAGATGCTATGAAACACATTAAAAGACAATATGACGTCATACCAAGGATTAATTAATGAAAATATCATTTCTCTAAAGATTTTATAACTCATATAAGTCATGTAAAAATTTTAGTTCGAAATTTCACATCTAAAAATATCTTTGCTATGTCGATTTGCTGAAAGATTCGCTTAAACTTGCTTATTCATTATAGCATCGTTATTTGGATAGTTTTACATATTCCTTGTCCTATTGTGGTTTATTCTTCCCCTGACAGTCGTGCCGCTTTGAAGCACAAATATTCTAACGTAAAATTTGAAATTATTTTTATCCATGTAACTTAAATTAAATAATATTTTAATACTATCATTTATAGAAAAATTTATTTTAATATGTTATCAAATTTGTTTAAAATAAATGTGAACTTTAAACGCATATTATCAAAATTTGAATTTTTTCTTGTCCTCTTTCTTGTTCGTGTGAGTGTACTTGGGTCGCTACAATGCATGTGGACATTGACAGCAGTATTAATGAAACGAGTGTAATCACATCGGTTTATTGCCAAACAAACAGAAAAAGACATACGAACGATTTTACTAAGTCCAGAATGAGCCTATTCCAAAGGAAGTACATACATGTGGACTTTGAAGCGGCAGCAATGTCTGCTCTAATGAAAGTGCTCCATTCAGTTAACGTGAAAGGTCGCGACTCTCCCATTCATCAGTGTCATTGAAGAAAATTTTAAAACTTAGGTCCAGTAAACGAATCCACTTACATGAAGAAATTCGACTACACCTAAGAATGTGGAGCTCAACCGCATCTCTGGAACATATTGACAACGGAAAGTTGATTATGTTTGGAAATTCTCCTGAAAATAAAAAGCTACAGATATTTTATTATTTTGTAGAACAATGATTTGAAAACGAGTCAATAACACGCGATATGGAGAGTTGGGAAGAGAGCAGGCGTCCTACAAATGACGCCGCCGAGGAATGGAATTTCAGATTAAACGAAATAATTAAAAGGCTGCATTCTAATTTTTATGTGATAATAAGAGCTCTTAAAAAACAGGCAAAATGTGCCGATTTCTTTTTTCTTTTTCTTTTTTTGGTATGCGACACACTATTTGAAATTAGAAGGAAAACAACGTACATTCAATTAGATGAAAGAATTTCTAAAATTTCACAAGAACATAATCAATCCTGAGACATTAACAAATGTTTACATGCACTATCCTATGTACAAAAGCTTGAATAATGTTTAATAAAGTAATTTACAATAATTATCTTTAGACTTTTTTTTTTTTTTACAATTTTACTTTTCATTCCTTCCAGCACCAGCGAGGCCAGACTAGTCTTCACATATTACATAAATAGAAATAATTTGGGGATTACTTTGTTTTCTCTCATTATTTTAAATAAACAGAACACTGTATGTAAAAGGATGTAAAATATAGTTTTTAATACATCGAAATGTATTTCAGCCGAAAAAGAATTGCATTTTGGAAGAGAGCGAAACTGACTAAAACAAATAAATTAATGGTTCATTAATTTTTTTTAATCACACAGTTATTAAAAATTGAATCAAAACTTTGTGTATTTCAAATTAGCAATTGTTTTTTAACCTGCGAATGGTTTAAAGTGAATCATCCTCAGTAAGATCTTACAGAGATTGAGTTTGACAAAAGGTGTTCAACATTTACTTTTATTAAGCTGATATCAAGGATCTGATACTTTTTTTTCCGAATTTACAGTTTCCGGTTGTTTCTGTGTTAGGGGTGTCGCTCTACGGTTATTTTTTGCCCATCTAGACTCATTAGACCGGGACAGACTCATTAGATTCATTAGACTCTACGGCTTAAAGTGAATTCTGACATCATTACGAACATTAATGCCTGAACGTGAAGGTTTTGGGTCAAAGACACACGATTTTGATGGCATAGGTGCCAACATTTTAATTTATTCCGGAGTATTTTTAACCCTGCCTTTATTTCATACCACTTATTTTTTAAGAATAATTTTTTCTTATTTTATGGAAGTTATATATTGAAGAAAAATTCAATAAATTGGGGCGAAATAAAGGCACGGATAAAAATACTCCGGAATCAATTAAAATGTTGCCATCTATGTATTTATTATTAAATGCTGAAAAGAAGCAGAAAACTGAAAGGTTGCGAATTCTGAAAACAGGTTCTCAACATTATTATTTTAAAATCCAAATAATCGTAAAACATACTATAAATATCATTTAAAGCAAAACATACGAAAAAAATGCTTCATTTATTTCAAGCGTGTTTTTCGCTTAAAAGATAGTTTTAGAACAAAAAAAAAAAAAAAAAAAAAAAAATTGTCTCAAAATTTAATATTCTCTACTCTAAAAGTAATGAATAAAATTGTAATATTATTTATTCCATTTTAGGCTGCAAATGTTTTCTCTTCTCGCTTACAGCCTATTAAAAATTTAAATGAAATGAAACACCAAGATTTTAATGTTTCCCAAGCATTTTAATATTTATTCTCTTTTTAAACACATTTCTAATGAAGTTTTCCATCCTGTAAAATATTAATGCAGGATGCATGAAGAATTTTATTAAATGTATTTGTATATTTATAAGTTTAAAATGCAGCATGTCATTTATGTTTTTTTTAAGTGAGAAACTTTAAATATCTGATAAGGTATATTAAAAATCCTCCTCATCAAAATCATATTTCCAGTACTCGTTTCATAAGCTTACATGCAAATACACGGATAATACCTTTTTCGATCTTTTTTATGAATTCCATCGACTACCTTATTAACAGAAACATAACGTCACAACATACATTTTTTTTTCTTTCTTTAAGCATTTTTTATTCGAATAATGCAATTTTTCCATCATCTAGTTTATTTTAGTTTAATGTGTTCTTTTCTTTGGTTAAGTTATGAGACGGTCCTAATATATGTTTTTACTGATAATGCACTATAATTTAAATAACAGTTTCGCAAATGGGATGTGATGTTATATATAGTATTGGTCGATATCGAAAACATGTTATTGACACAAGAATAGTTCAGAAATCACTCTAATAGATGTAATTTAAAATTTATGTTTTGGATAAAAAGACAGTTAAAAATAATTCCTTGACATTCACAATTCGTTTTTTCTCGATATTAACGACGCCCTCTATCCCATAATCGAATTTAAACGTGTCTGAAATCAGCTTTAATGGGACATAAATTGCAAATGTAACGAAGTAAAACATGAAATTATTTTCAGTACTGATGCGTGTTTGTGAATCACTTTATTTAAGCGGTGTTTCACAAAAGACTCTCCAACTTTGAAAGGACGTAACTGGGAAACAGGGGGTGGCAGAAAGGTGAAACAAGTGGTCTTGGACACTCAGATCTAGAATTTTCTACATGAATAAATTACGAATTGTTTTCTGGTTTACTTTTTAGAACATTAAAATTTACCTTTTATCACTACTAGATTTTTTTTTTTTTTTTTAAACATTAAGTAACTTTTTTAACATTCAATTTTTATTGAAAATTTACTGCCTTGTCATCGTCGGACTTTGAGCTAATCAATGGTATTCCAGTACAATAAAAGCAGATTGTTTCAGGGAGTACAACATGATTTTCTTTAATTTTCAATAATAACTAATTCGATACAGCTTCATTACACGCGTCAGCATGAACTTTCAAGTGAACATTCTGTACTTCTTAGTACAGCTTCGTGTGCTTGTGGAGCCCCCTATTATCCGATCTTGGACCTATTTCTGTACACCGATGTGTAACAAATTCCTGACCTGCAACATCTAACATACCACTTCTTTCAACTTCTCAGTTTCTCGCTGTTTCATAGCACCCTTATTTCCATAAAGACGTTTTGAAATCTTTTGTAAATACAAATTTTGTTGATTATTTCAATAAATTTTAACACTAACCAAATAAAATTTTCATTTTTTTTTAATTATGGCTAGTAATAATAATTTATATATTATTTTCATTTTTTATGGTAAACTGATAAGGAATCTCACATTTTTGTGAAGAATAACAGTAAAAAATATAATGTATAGGTTGCTAAAGAATGAAAACATCTTAATGCATAGACTTAAGGAAAAAATAAATCTATATTTTGTCTTCAGGGTTAATAGGATTCTAATATATATTTTATTTATTTTGTATCATTTGACATTATTTGCATAATTTACGTCATTTTTTTTCTCTTATATTCAAATGAAGAAAATAATGATTTCATAAATATTTTTCGTTTTCGGGTGTTTGACGGATTCCGACATGTTGAGAGCGAGAAAACACGATTTGACAATTGTTAGAATATGTCTAACTGACTGCTTGCGTATCTGTATGACTAAAATTTTGTGGCAGCTCTAGCTCAAGTACTAATGTACAGAATTTTACACAAATGTATATGTTGTTGTACCTTAGTGACCAATTTTTTAAATAGAAATCGACCAAAAAATGGTGCTGTGATACAACGATTTCTTTCACTTAAGGAAAGGCTAAAACTATCTTTTATTGTAAGGTAATTGCAGGTAATAGGGTCACCTTAGGGATAGAAATTTTTTAGCGATTGTATTAATCGATTTAAAGAAGAATAAAAATTCACTACAGAAAGAAAAGACTCTTTTTAGTACTCGAAAAAAAAATTTAAATTTACAATAATCAAGATTTAAACCTGCAGGTTTTTTTTTTTTTTTAGGACTAGTTGATGAAGGTTATATGTCCATAATTGAAATATAATGAAAAGATTCATATTTAAAGCATAAAAATACATCAATTGTTACAAAACCAAATTTAATTTTTGAATCGTAACAAAAATTAATGAAAAGAAAGGTAAAAAGAAAATTTAGAAAATAATGTTACGTAATTTTCAGCAAATTTTTAAGCAATTTTAAACATTAACGGTCAAAAATGTTTTAATATATTTTGACTTCACATGTATGGGAAGTAAAAACTCCATGTCTTTTTTGGTAATTACTACCCATTCCTCGTGACGGGGGTTACACCATAATATCATATCCATCACTTTTTCCTTGTTGTAAATACCGCTAAACCAACCAACTTTCTTTATTACTTTTCTTTGCTCGAGGAACTTTTCCACTATTATTCCCAGACTGACTTTTGTTAATCGCTCTTGTGATGTTTAGGTATATTCAGTATTACTTTGAGTAGCTCTGGGAAAGAGGTCTTTTTTCAAAATTACAGCGTGAGTTCATTGCAAGTTTTATATTTTCAGAACTTGAGGGACAAGGAGTATGGCGAACCTGTTCTTCAGAAGATGTATCTGGGGAAGAAAATTGTTTCAAAATTTTGGCACTATATTCTTTGCTGGAGGTGGGATTTTAAACACAGAAGTTGGAGCAAAATCTTCTTCAGGAATTGCATTGACAGGACAGATAGGAGAGAATTGACACGATAGATACCTGTCCCTTTGAATCCACCTTTAACGTTTAAAATGCATTGCAATGTCATAGCTTTGTCCCGAACCGGATAAAATATTCTTCCAAATCGAGCTTTTATAATGTTTTCATGTTTAGTTTTTTTCAAAAATAAAAGAACTTCTTGGTCTTAAAATTGCTCAAATGGCCCAAAAAAGGATTTATCCAAAGGCTCATGGGTTGTATTAGAACGCAAACAAGGTAGAGGAATGTCATTTTTTTCAGCCTCATCCAGAATTAAGTAATCAAGATGGAACTTGATCCCATAAAAGGTCAGAAAACAGCGTCTTTGTGGTTTAAATTTTGATGCATGGAGGTAATATGCCCATCGGGCATATTGCCAACAATAACGAGTTTTAAAAATCCGTTCGTAATTCTGTCTGAAAACTCAGCTATTGAAATTCATTTATAGAGTTGAAAAGACCATTAAATCAGCTAAAATATTATGTATAACACTAAATACAGATATTTTGTTTCAACCAAAAAAGTTACAATTTTACAAGAGACAAGTTTATAAAGTGCCACTGCAACTAACAACTAATCAACAATGACTGTCCCCTCATGCACGGGACTGCTTTGCCGGCAACGCAGTACTAAACTATGTTCTTCTGACTTCGAGCGACTAGATTCAATCGCCATCTTTCAAATTTCATTGAAATTGATAACATTATTGCGGGTTGGCCATATTACCTGTATTGGCCATATTTGCGTCATTTACCTTATATATTTGAACAAAGCATAATACGTAAGAGATCCATTATGAAATATTATGCTGACTCAATTTGAGCGCTTATCAGCAATTAAGGTGGTGCTGATGTTCTGTAATTTTCCCTGTAAATAGGAAGGCTAAATCTCACCTTTTATGCTATATAAATGCACCAAACAAAGTATGAGGTAACCATTATGAAAATGGATGTTGACTTTATATTTGTGCATATCGGCTGACAGGTGCACTGCTATTACCTTCTGCGATTTAACACATGGCTACATCTCAGTATCTATTGATTAAAATTGCACTAAATTCCATAAGTAAAATGTTTATCGTGAAGAACTATTATTAATATTTTCTATATATTAAACAATAAATGACTATGTTATATAGAAGAAAGAAAGAAGAAATAAATAAATGTTAAAGAGAAGAAAGTTTCGTAATGGCAACAACATACTAGTTTTAATTTGTAAAGCATCTCCATTGTAAGGAAAAGATCGCTTCTATTTTTATAATATAATAAAAAATTTCTATTGACATTTATACTAATAAACTTTCAATAAATTTAATGAAATTACGAAAGACATTTTACAGAAAATACCTAATGTCTCACGTTTAATATCTTAAAAGTTCAAGAAATAAAGTATCTTTTATTTTAAATAAAAGTTTATTTATTTAGTGTTTCCACAATTTTGTAAGCTTAAGTGATTAGAGGTAATTTAGCAAAAAATACTTTTTTCTAATTCTCATTATTAGGAAATTTTCAACTGAAATTATTATAGATAGTTTTCATCTAGCAAAACTGATTTCTAACTGAATAGAAACGAGCTTGAAAATTTGTAGGTTTTTTTTTTTTACGGAACTGATAATAGACAAAAAATACTACCTTTAATATTAAGATAACAAAGCATAATTATTTGAAAGTATCCTTAATTTAATATATGTTGATATAATTTTATGAGTACATATGCCTTTGTACCCACAGTTCTACTTCCAACATTTGTTGACATATATACTGATAATGGGAAAGCTCGACCGCGTCTCGAATGTCTAAATATCGTTGCCCATCTCATAAAAATTTTATTATCATTATTGCACTAATATTCATTCAATTAAAATTAAGTAAAATTCAATGTACCATTTTCCAATGAGTAATTAATTACAGATTCAACTAAATTTTACAGTAAGTAACACTGTGCAGTTTCAGCTGATTTTTTTCGAAACAATAGATTTTTTGAAAAACTATAGAAAACAATCTGATGTGGCATTCATACGGCTTTTTCTTACCCTCAAATTTAATGCTATAATTATAGATTGAAGATTAAGGGATAAGATACAGTTACATAAACCTACGTTAAAGACGATTCAAAATTAGGCTTTGGAACAGCTTTATTGGATAAATATTTATGCGGGAGGGCGAGCTATTGCTTTCCTCAAACCCCAATTTGATTATCGTACCTTTATTTATGTAGAATTAAAATCTGTTATAATTTTAAAAGTTCATTTAAAACTTTTCAGACAACTTTCACACACGCACCATTCCTTGAAACTTACGAATCTCGATCCAACTTTTCAAATAAGAAACTTATATTAACTTCAAAATACAACATTTCAATTGCCTGAAATTATTTGTTCTAAAGTTACTTTCATAAGAGACAGAGATAAACATCAAACGTTAAAAAGCAGGCTTCAATATTCAGGAAACCTCAAAATATGTAAATATATAACGAACAAGTGATGAATATTTGGCTTAAAAAATACTTTATTTACCGTGTGTGTATAATGAATTAATTTCTATTCTTGAGAAGTTTTCCTGTACATGGTAAAATATTATAGTAAAGCATTTCCATTCATTACATTCAATAATAATAATAAAAAAGTTTTCGCTTAATTATTGGCAGATCTGTATATCTTCTAAATTGTTCGCACAAATATAAAACACAGCACAACCTGAAATATACTTGCATCAATTTTCAAGTATTGTCCCATTATATTCTAGTTCATTTGTGTAGCCCTGTACACGAACAGGGAATGATTTTAATACCCTATTCTGCATGGAACCTGCTTTTATGCATATAAAAAATATTTATTTATTTCATTCGGCTTAATGTAGTGTATAAATGTTAAACTATTTACCAGTGATTTCGCCCACAGACGTAATGTATTTGAATTCTCTGGGATGTCCCTGTACATGAACCATTTGCTTGATCTCAACAAACGGTTTAGCGTAGCATACCTATATGATAAAGATTTAGGATACTGAGGTTGAACTTTATGATGTTATTTGTTCTTGAGACATGCTGATAACAGGCAGGCAGGCAAATAGACACACAGACCGACTGCAAAAAATTATTTTTAGCTTCACGGATTCTTAAGACGTGTAAAATATAACAAAAACACAATTTCGAAAATCTGACCACAAAACAATACTTTCCCTACCATATATGTGGGTAAGAGAAAATAAAAACTTTCAAGTTAATGTCTTTATACACAATAGATACTTAAATATAGCTATTCCATATACAGGGAAAATTGCAACATATCTGCATCACCAAAACTGAGTTGGCATAGATTTTCATAATAACCATTTTATATAGACATAGCCTCCTAAACTAGATGCCTGTCGCGTGACTCGGAAACTTGGCACCAGTTCAAGCGGTAGACAGCGCCACCTGGTACAGATTGCGCGACTTTTTTATTCAACCGTCTCCAATAATTTTAAGAAATGATATATGATATATACAATCGATGTTTCTTCCATTCTATTCGCCTTTTATGTATATCAAATCCTACTTTTAAAAAATTTTGGTGGCTGTTGAATAAAAATCTCACGCAATCTGTACCAGGTGGCGCTGTCTACCGCTTAAACTGTTGCCAAGTTTCCGAGCCACGCTACAGGTACTTAGTTTAGGAGGCCATGATATAACGCATATGACGCATTGTACAGTATAGAAGCTGAATTATGGCCTACTCACAGAAGAACAAAACTGAAGCTCAGCAGTGAAACCTAATGTCGATATGCATTGACATTGAGACAGTATAGAATGAAAAAGCACAGCAGCGACGCCTGCTGGGAAACTAATGTCGAATTCTAAACAACACTTATTTCTGTCGCTTTCTAAACCCAAATTTCAAAGAATTTCGTGCATTTTATCTTGAGATCAAGTGGCTACAAAATTTTGATAAGAAACACATAGACATTAAAATAATAATAATAATCAAATCGTGTTCAGGACATCCCAAAATGCATAAGCCCATCATAAATTTCGTGTATAAAACTTTCAACCTTCTTAAGTATAAATAAGAAAGTGTTTGAAAAAAAAAAAAAAAAAGAGAGAGAGAGAGAGAGATTCATATATTTTTGAAAACGCGCTAATTATTATTTTTTTTATTGACTATACGAAATTAGAATTTTCATAATTTTTATAATATAATTTATTATATTTTCTATGAAATTTAATAATCTACTTAAATTCAATCTTGTAGAGAAATAAAAGTTTTACTTTAATTAATTAAACAAAATAATATAGTGAAATTTTAATTCAAAATTATACTTTATTAGATTTTAAATAAAAATTATTTATCTACTTCAATTCTATTTTGTATAGAATGAAAAGTTGTACTCTAATTAATTAAACTAAATAACAGAGTGTAAAAATCATGCTATTTATCAACTTAAATATTAGATTTACAGAAAGTAATTTAGAAAGTAATAACAATAATGTAAAAAAAATATCCAATTAAAATACTGATGGTTTCTTGAATGGACGTTTCTACTTTTTGAATAAAGCGGTCGTTTAATCAACGCAGAATAATATAATAAATAATAATTTGAAAGATACAAATGAGGTAAATCAATGTAGAAATTTAATTACTTTTGTTGTCTTTGTAATTAAGTTTTATTTCATAGATTTTTAAAAATCGACTGTTATTCATGTTTAACCAAATAAAATTAAAGTTATTAAAAAGCAATTGCATTACTACAAAAATTCTGAAAATCAATTTGTTCAGTCAGTATAAGAGAAAAATCAATTTTAAATGAACAGAAAACGTATTAATTACTCATTGTAATAATATTTTTCGCTACGCATTCGCTTTATGCAAAATTTCACAGTAAAAATTGTAATAACATAATATAGAATATTGTAATCAAAATAAAAATTATGAAAGCACCTACGAAGGTAAAAAAAATCTATACTTACGAAAGTAAGTTTATTTCACAAAGACCCAGTAATCCTTGAAAAATATGAAAGAAAAATATTCTGACACTGCACAAAAATTCATCCACACTGTATTCATGACACTGAAAAATAAATGTTACATAACAATTTTCGAAAGGTTTTAGCTGATGCAGGTAAACCACTGCATGTAAGCAATCCTTCATCGCTGTGTTCATTTTAAATCTGTCAGAAAAATTTGTTCTTACTACGGAAAGTGGCGTGTACAAACGCGTGTCCTTAGCAGCTTTGTAACAATTTTGGAAAATGTTTCTTTTTTATGAGTTTTTTCCCTCTTTATTCTGAAGATTCGTTTATTTTACTATATGCCTGTAAATATTTCAAAATAATTTAAATTTGTTTGTCTTTCAGCTTAAGACTGCCTAATGTACTCATTTTCTGCAATGTTAAGGTTATTTATCCTATTTAAAATGTCATGTTTATAACTGCCTTGTTGAATAATAATTGATTTATTACAAGAAATTCCAAACATACACTTCTGATTTATTTGACTGAATATATTAAATATTTTAAACCTGCAAAATATTGCAGTGTTATGCATTTTATTACATAAAAAAAAAAAAAAAAAAAAAAAAAAATTATATGCCGAAGGATGAATAAAACACATAACAAATAATCAACATTTTTTATTTCATCTTCTGAGCTTCTTTTCTCTAAGATTAAGATACTAAGATTAAAACTCTAAGATTAAAACGATATATATATATATATCTATATTTCTGAACATACATTTTGATATCGAATTTCTAAATTTTTTATATTTTCATCTTGATATATTTTAAAATACAAATATGCTCACCGAGGAATGCCCTCCCCCCTCCCCCTTAAAAAAAAAGGTAAGACTACATCTGTATAGAAACTCAAATTTACTTTTTTTCTCTAAATGCGCTCTATAATAGTCATTTTGAAAGAAAAATATGGAAAATAAATATGTATATATAGACAAAATTTATGCAATGCTCAATAATATATATTTTTTTCATTTTTATGCCTTTTATTATTAATTAATGTGTTTAATCAAAATAGCCTTTTTTCGCCAAAATTTTATTTGTTTTCTTTCCTATTACAATTCGATACTAACAATAAGAAAAAAATAAAAATAAAAAAACTTTCTTTGGATTTTTAGCTATTTCCATTTTCTCTGAAGAAATCTTCATTTCTTGCTCAACATACATTTTTATGGTCGTATTATTTTACTTCACTTTACATATACTTGCAAACTAAACAAGACAAAGTAATTTTAAGGCATGAAATAAATAGCCTTGAGACATTCAAAGCTGATAATTTTAGTATGCTTTATCCACACTAGTCATTTATTTACAAATACATTTTTTTATTTAATTAAAGGCCGATATAATTTATAATAAAAAAACACGTGTGGCACTCGAGGACTGTCGCGGTAAAGCTATTGCATAACATTTTTTATCAACTTATGCAATTATAATTATTTATTTATTTTATTTATGCAGTATTTTTTTTTCTTTGATATTAATTCAAGTTACACTTTTTGAGCGTGGTGACCGATAAGAAAACATTTTTTTTTCTTTTATTGAATAAATGAGAATATATCCGCAATGAGAATATATCAAAATTATCCGCAATCGATTTGTAGGTATCGAAAACCTCGATGTACCAAATTTCAATGATCTAACTCTATTTTTTGAGAAAAGGTATTTTAATAGGCTTTTAAAGGCCTGCAAGTCGAATGGGGATATTCAAGCTACACTTTTTGAGCGTGGTGACCGATAAGAAAACAAATTTTAATAGAGAAAAGGTATTTTAATAGGTTTTAAAGGCCTGCAAGTCGAATGGGGATATTCAAGTTTTTTCTTTGATATTAATTCAAGTTACACTTTTTGAGCGTGGTGACCGATAAGAAAACAATTTTTTTTTTCTTTTATTGAATAAATGAGAATATATCCGCAATGAGAATATATCAAAAATATCCGCAATCGATTTGTAGGTATCGAAAACCTCGATGTACCAAATTTCAATGATCTAACTATTTTTTGAGAAAAGGTATTTTAATAGGTTTTTAAAGGCCTGCAAGTCGAATGGGGACATTCAAGTTTTTTCTTTGATATTAAGGAATAAGATAACAATAATGATAAGATAACAATAATGATAAAAAAACAAATTTTAATAGAGAAAAGGTATTTTAATAGGTTTTAAAGACCTGCAAGTCGAATGGGGATATTCAAGTTTTTTCTTTGATATTAATTCAAGTTACACTTTTTGAGCGTGGTGACCGATATAAAACAAATTTTAATAGAGAAAAGGTATTTAATAGGTTTTAAAGGCCTGCAAGTCGAATGGGGATATTCAAGTTTTTTCTTTGATATTAATTCAAGTTACACTTTTTGAGCGTGGTGACCGATATAAAACAAATTTTAATAGAGAAAAGGTATTTAATAGGTTTTAAAGGCCTGCAAGTCGAATGGGGATATTCAAGTTTTTTCTTTGATATTAATTAAGTTACACTTTTTGAGCGTAGTGACCGATAAGAAAACAAATTTTAATAGAGAAAAGGTATTTAATAGGTTTTAAAGGTCTGCAAGTCGAATGGGGATATTCAAGTTTTTTCTTTGATATTAATTCAAGTTACACTTTTTGAGCGTGGTGACCGATATAAAACAAATTTTAATAGAGAAAAGGTATTTAATAGGTTTTAAAGGCCTGCAAGTCGAATGGGGATATTCAAAGTTTTTTTTGATATTAATGAATAAGATAACAATAATGATAAGAAAACAAATTTTAATAGAGAAAAGGTATTTTAATAGGTTTTAAAGGCCTGCAAGTCGAATGGGGATATTCAATTTTTTTCTTTGATATTAATTCAAGTTACACTTTTTGAGCGTGGTGACCTATAAGAAAACAAATTTTAATAGAGAAAAGGTATTTAATAGGTTTTAAAGGCCTGCAAGTCGAATGGGGATATTAAAGTTTTTTCTTTGATATTAATTCAAGTTACACTTTTTGAGCGTGGTGACCGATAAGAAAACAAATTTTAATAGAGAAAGCGTATTTAATAGGTTTTAAAGGCCTGCAAGTCGAATGGGGATATTCATATTCAAGTTTTTTCTTTGATATTAATGAATAAGAAAACAATAATGATAAGAAAACAAATTTTAATAGAGAAAAGGTATTTTTTAATAGGTTTTAAAGGCCTGCAAGTCGAATGGGGATATTCAAGTTTTTTCTTTGATATTAATTCAAGTTACACTTTTTGAGCGTGGTGACCGATAAGAAAACGAATTTTAATAGAGAAAAGGTATTTAATAGGTTTTAAAGGCCTGCAAGTCGAATGGGAATATTCAAGTTTTTTCTTTGATATTAATTCAAGTTACACTTTTTGAGCGTGGTGACCGATAAGAAAACAAATTTTAATAGAGAAAAGGTATTTAATAGGTTTTAAAGGCCTGCAAGTCGAATGGGGATATTCAAGTTTTTTCTTTGATATTAATGAATACGATAACAATAATGATAAGATAACAATAATGATAAGAAAAGAAATTTTAATAGAGAAAAGGTATTTTAATAGGTTTTAAAGGCCTGTAAGTCGAATGGGGATATTCAAGTTTTTTCTTTGATATTAATTCAAGTTACACTTTTTAGCGTGGTGACCGATATAAAACAAATTTTAATAGAGAAAAGGTATTTAATAGGTTTTAAAGGCCTGCAAGTCGAATGGGGATATTCAAGATTTTTCTTTGATATTAATGAATAAGATAACAATAATGATAAGAAAACAAATTTTAATAGAGAAATGTATTTAATAGGTTTTAAAGGCCTGTAAGTGGAATGGAGATATTCAAGTTTTATCTGATCTACTTTATACACAAATTTTACGCGTACAGCTATTCACTGTTGTACATAGATGACAGATACCACCTATATACTTTCTCACAAACTGCTGCTTATGTATTCGTCCGATTTCGGAGCAGCTCGTCTCGATCTGTGCGAGCTTCGTACAGCCGAAGTCTACCGAACTGTGTTAGGTTTTTTTTTCGTTACGGAATTTTTCGATTCGGTCGCCGCGCTCAAAGCCCGCGATAAAAGCTATACAATAGCTTAAAAAGAATATTATAAATACTTATTAAATTAAAAATACCTCATAAAAATCCTTATAAAATTTGAGCCCTTATATATTTCGGCACACCAGACGGGGGCCATCATCAGAGCTCGAAAATGACACGAAAGTCACTGCTGGGCGGTTTGTTTATTCTTCTCTTCTTCTTCACCCTTTGATGATGTCTGGTGTGCCGAAATATATAAAGGCTCACATTTTATAAGGATTTTTATGACGTATTTTTAATTTAATAAGTATGAACTCAATCCTTTTTTAAAACTTTTTAAAGGAATATTATAAAGTTTTAAAAATATATCTTAGTGTTTATTATTAGTTAATTTGTTAAGTTATTAAATTTGCAATTTCAATACAGCAACACAGCTGCTTTTGTGTTCGATTTTATGCCAGAAATTACCTATATTAAATTAACAATATTTCTGGATATTTTAGGAATGAAATTGATATTGAATTGATCTACCCGGTGTTTCTCGGGTTGAAGTAGTGCTTAATTTTTTAATTAAAGAAAAAAACAAAGTAAAGAATGTATGAGATTGAATTTAATTACATTAAATTGAAGAAAAAAATCTTCCATATTGCAAGTGAATATTTTGATTAAATCTATTCCAAGTCCAATACAGGAGGTCAATAAAAACTTCTGTGTAAACAAACTATAAACTTATTTTTTACCTGAGAGTGCATACAAATAAAAATTGTTTGAAGTTCTTATACGGTAGAAATATATCTGCATGGCTTCTAACATCAGGGTTTTTTTTTTTTTTAATAGCGTTTCTCTTCCGATCTTTTTTGCCTTTGAGGCCCTGCGACCACTGAGCATCTGCACGATATTTGGCTTGTAACCGTCTGTCAGCTTTTTCTCTGACTGCACTTTTCCTTTCAGTGCTTTACTGACACCTGGCTTGTGCCTATTTTCCCCTTTCATCTTGTCTTCTAGCCGCTATCCGTTGATCATCTGCACGATACCTGACTTGTAGCTTTTCTGAAGATTTATTTATTTATTTATTTATTTTTTTTTTTTTTGGACTTAGCATGTTTCTGACGCAAGGCTTGCACATGTTCTTTAGGTTATACCACTGAGCATCTGCACAGTACCTGTCTTGATGTTGGTCAGTTTCTTCTTGTCTTCAAGCAGCTCTTCTCTGGCGCGTCTCGCTTTTAATTGTTTACGAATTCCATATATATATAAAACGTATTTTTCAAGCTATTAAACTTTTTTTTTTATTTATGTAGGGGAATGAGTTCTGCTATGGGCACCCCACCATATTTTTCAACAGAAAGCAAATAGGGTGAAATTGGGTACTGCCAAACTTGTATTTTGACAATACGCAGTTTTTTGCTAACACTAAAGTGAACAGACGCATTTGCTTAGCAAGCATCGAAAAATTTTTGAAAAAAAGCAACAAAAAAGTAATCTGTGAATGTTTCCAATGTGTCATAAATCGAAGCGAATTAATCAAAAAAAAAATTAGCGTAATGTATTTTCATGCAGCATATTCATTATATTTTGTGATGCAATATCGAATGTAGTCAAAATATGGACAGAAAATTGTTTTTTTTCTGTCATTATAAAAATAGCTGCCATTTCCGGTTGTGGGTACCTTCAGGTGACCGGTTGCGGACACCCTTGTTTCTTTCACTTAAAGCGTGTGTTTGACTTACAAACTGTAAATAGGGTCGTTTATGTCAAAATAACGTATTTTTTTAGTGCTTTTATGCATTTTTAGGCATTTTTAGCCATGTCAACCCCTGAAAACTTAACCGATCCGAAAGAAATGCATTTTAATGAACTGGTTAAAGCCATTAAGGATTGCTTAGAGTATAAGAAATCCACGAAATCGAATGCTTGGGAATATGGGCGTCTTTGAAGCATCTCTGTCCCTCCAGAAGAAGCCTGGGAAATATAAGGCAACTCTACTTTTCAAATCTGATGATGATGTCTTTCTTTATCATCTGTTTGGAACGTTGCCATCAATCCTAAATAAGAACCAGCTTAATCAAATGCAACGAGTGCGATCGCTTGGTACATTTTAAGTGTGCCAATATGCATGCAAGTTATTTTACTTACTAGAATTGCACTTCTGATTTGGAGGACGAAGAAAATGGCGAATAAAATTTCAAAAATGCCATTTTTGTGGTTATTTTGGCCACCGAATCCTTACAAAATAAATACATTTTCTTATTGGGTACACAATTTGTTTTGGCCAAAAATGATCACTTGACAAAATTAGGAATAAAAATTTCATGGTTGACGGAATCAATACAGTTACTTCATCAAACGTTAGCTATGGCCCCCATCTTTCCATTGGGTTTCTTATGTTTGCATTATACCTTCTCTAGCAAAAGTTATCAGCTAAAATCTAAACCGTGCCCCCAACCGGAGACATCCCCTATACGTAGGAATAAACAGAAGTTAGCTGTTTATACGACCGGAGTTTTAATATCAAAATTATTTAAACGTTAAATTTGAGAGAAAAAATTTAATGGAATGGAGAGGAAACAGTAAAATGAATCACTATCTCAATAAAATTCAAATTATAGAAATTTGTATACATTGTGAAAATTTAAACGAATAAAGCAAAAAATAAACAATTAGTTTAAAAAAAAGAGAAATATTTTGATGAAATTCTGGCAAAAGCAGAATTTAGTTTAGTGCGGAGGCTATTACTTTTTTTTTTTTTTTTTTTTTTTTTTTTCCAAATTATAACATCGCTTTCAAATTATTCAATTATATTTTCGATAAATGTCCAACTATCGTAAAACTGGTATTGTAAAAATCCGTAGATTGAGACTAATAGTCCTCAGTCCTAAATTTAAAAAAAAAAAAAAAAAAAAAAAAAAAAAATCACGTGCAGCTAAGCATGTGTTATTTACCCTTTATTAACTTCTCGGGTAATAACCCCCTTTTTTCACGTGTTTCCACATGTCATTACTTTGATATATACATGTAGGACATACCAACTCTATTCCTCTGAAAATGATAAAAGTAAATTTTGACTCCATTAGTGGTGAATTTAATAATTTAACAAGTCAAATTATTCACCTTCATGGTAATCTTACTGATCATTGGTACTCAAATTATCACCGTGACAATTTTATTCGAAATAAATCTCATTTAAAATTTAATTATATGCTGGTATTTTCATCTATCTTTTGTTTGCTGAGTGTTACAAAGGTATTAAATTATTCAAATTGTATATATATATGTATATATATAAATAATGTTTGGAATGAATGTGTAATTTATTTATTTATTCATTCATTTTGGCATCAATTTGTTACTTTTCTTTTCTTTTTTTTTTTTTTTTTTTTCTTCATTGTAGTTTTTAAGTTAAAATGGGGTTTCTATTTAATATGTTCTGAAATAGTTATCTGATTGAATTAAATAATACGACATTAACGAGATTTTGTCCTGATTAGTAAGTGTGACAATTTTAGAGGCGATCGTTTGAATTCTGTAGCTTTCAGCAACGAACTAGAAATCCGGACAGGCACAATGACCCATTTTTCAGCTTTATATATGTAGATTAAAATGGCTGTAGCACACGAGAGATTTTCGCTCAGCTTTTTACTAAACACAACATTATACCCAACATACTCAGCCCTGACCTTGTTCAAGGACAGCACATTTTCGAATGATCAGCTTTTACGACGGGCTTTAGTAAGAGTTGACTATGTTGAGCGTGCTGATCAAAATCAACCAATAGGAGGGATGGACAGGATTTTTTTCTGGAATACCTTTAGCGAAGGGAATAACCTCACACCATCAGTTTGGGGGAACCCTACGGACAGCTGATCGGTTTTCTCGTTCGTTCGGCTTCCCCAACTTTGAACGACGAACATGTTGCGTATAATGTTGTGTTGAGTATATATGCTCCCGTGTGATATGGCCATAAGAAAAATAATTTGGAAACTTGTCCGCAGATTTTTCTTAATACAGATTTGCTATGTGCACATCGAATTACCGAATGAACTAAGAGATGATAAAAGTTATATGCAGCAAAAAAGTTGAAGAGGTTTCTTTCTTTTTTGTATGGTATTATTTCTTTCTTTCTTTTCTTTTTTTTTTTAAATATCAAAAATACAGCATTTTGTAATATAAATATAATATTTTGTAATATAATATTTAAAAAAAAAATGAAATAAAAAGATAGTTTTGAGCCAACTATTCCTGTATGATCAGGATTTTAACCGATTTTATAAAGAAATGTTTGTTTCAATTAAAAATCTTCATTGAAGTTTTTTATATATATGAAATTAAATTTTAAATAATTAAAGACACTAAATTTTAAGGTTCTATTAAATATTAGAACGAAGAAAAGCAAAGATTTTCGATCTCCAATTTCAGATTCACTATATCAAAATCTACATGTAGATATGAAAATGTTTAGGAAATGTACAATTTAAAAAAAAATTACTCCGTTTGTTTAGTCTTGAAAAAACTAAATTTAAACAACAAAAAATGCGATTCTTACAATAAATTACAATTGAACCCGTTACAACATCTTTAAGTGTGAAAAGTGTGACAAAAAAGTGTTGTATCATTACAAAGAGCACTTTTTTACTGTAGCTTAGTAGTTACAATAATATTGAAATTTTAATCTTATGCCATGTTTCTTTTTATATGTACTAAATAAATTATTTTTTATGTCTGATATAATAAATTTGATGTATACAGAGTTCATATATAATAAATTCGATGCACACAAATAATTCAAATATTAAAGAAAAGTTTATGGCAAACAAGCTATTTTTTTTACACAAAAGTATTCAAAACGGGTTAAAAGTTGAAATAAAATTAACTGGATTTGGGACACGATGCTCTAAAGGTCACTTCCCTAAGTCCGATAGTACATGAGTAAGGTATTATAATCGAAATGGTACATGCATACAAAATTTTAATTCAATCAGATGATAGGAATGGAAGAAAATTCAGTCCTTAGATTTGACTTGCACATAAATAAATAAATAAAATACCAAGCTAAATAATCGTGTAAAAGAAAAAAAAAAAATCTTTAATTAAAAAATATATATACGTTTACTACCATAAAACAGTTGATTTAATTTAGAGAATAATTTTGTCCCTTTCACGATACCAACATAAATGTCGCACGTTCATGGAAGCATTAATTCACGTCCATGTGAACTAATATATCCATCCGATTATTATAATTATGGTGAAATGTTTCAGGTAACAAATTGGGTAAATAATCTATTTCGTCATACTACATTTAACCCGGGAATCTGTCATTAAAGCATGTCCCATTAAATCAGATGCATATCACCGACTATAATATATATTTCACGCGATACAAGTCATCTTTAATCGTATTCAATTAAACTATAAATAATATCAACCATTCATATTTTGCTATTCACAGCTTCTAATTTCTTTTTCATAATGTTGTATAAAACTAAAATAAATTATAATCTTCTCTAGAAAGTTTGTTCTATCGTCATTCAGTATTAGAAATACAAAGTACATGCATATATATATTATATATATATATATATATATATATATATATATATATATATATATATATATTAGGGTGGTCCTTAAAAATTAACATTTAAGTTTTTGTATGGGGCACCCACTTATTTTGTTCTATGTATAAAATAATGACTTCTACAAAAATTTCAAAATTTTAAAACAAGTTTTAAGGGTGGCTACCGAGGTTTATAGAAATTTAAAAATGACAAATTTGACACACTTTGTAATTTTTCATTATAAATTATTATATTTTAATTACATAAAAAATTAAGACAATATACATTAAAATATTCAATTTAAAATATTAAAATGCGCATAACATAAATTTAAACATTTCGAGCTTTATTTTAGACTCCTCATCATTACCCCCCCCCCCTTCGCGTACAGAGGTTATTTATAATATTCCTTGTAAAATTTGCAGTTCCGTTCATATTGTTGAAACTGGCCGTTCCCTTCATACTCGAGTATAAAAGAAATTTCAAAAGCCACGATATTCATTCTAAAATAGTGCAGCATGCCATAGAAACCGACCAACTACATGATTTTAACAATACTAAATAACCGTATCTAACTGTTCAAATTATCATTCAAGAATTTTTCTGGAAGGCTGGTATACGAAACAGAATTCTTCACTGATTAATGAGGCATGCACAAGTCCTGCTGAATACGCTGTACTTTCGTAAAGGAAATCTACTGTTCTTCTCAGCGTTTACTTTTGGTTCATTTTACTGATGAGGAGCCTAAAATAAGGTTCGAAATGTTTAAATTTATGTTATGTGTATTTTAATATTTTAATGTATATTGTCTCGATTTTTAATGTATTTAAAATATAATAATTTACAATAAAATTACAAAATATGTCAAATTTGTCAATTTTTAATTTTTTTAAACCTCGGTAGTCACCCATAAAAATTTTGAAATTTTGAAAGTCTTTATTTTATACATAGAATAAAATAAGCGAGTGCCCCATGCAAATTTTAAATGTTAATTTTTAAGGACCACCCTAATATATACATATATATATTATTATTATTATTACTATTTAGAAACATTTTAAAATTTGACCCATACTTTTTTGATTTCATGTTACTCTTTTTTTTTTTTTTTTTTTTTTTTTTTGATTGAATTTTAAAAAATTTAATATTTTTGAGTAAAATTTTTCTACTACTAATTTACATGTCCTTAATTTTAACATGCCCTGTAAATTTTAACCCTATAATGCAAGATTTTATTTTTATTTTTCTCTCAGTAAAAATATATTTGCTTGTTTGGTAGCCATTTATACATAGTAAAGGCAACGCTCGTAGTATGATGGTAGGTTTTTATAATTCTACATTACGATTTCAAATAGTAAGAAACAAAACAGTTATTGTTTTCAATTAAACATACGGGAGCTGATACATTTACATTTTAATACACTGTATGTATACATTGTACTCTGCAAATAACCTTAGAGTTAAAAGTTTTGCAAAGTTGCTTTCAATCTAAATGCTTTGGCCAGTGATTGTTTGTAGTACATTATCTCTTTTGGAGACTTATAACGATTGTATTAACCAATAACTTTAACTCGCACTTGAACACTAAAACATGAAAAGCTTATAAAGTGAGGGTGCAACTTTTTACCAAAATTTCACGTTGCTTCTGCCCTCTAGTTTTATTGTTATTTTCATTTTTTTAGCTTAAAACAGTCAATCAATGCTTATTATAAAATCTTTTACGCTAAATGGAAGAAGCAGAGAGCCAAATTCAGTTGAAAAGTTACTCTCTGACTTTATATGCTTTTCAAGATTTGCATTGAACCGGAAGTTGAAGTTAGTGGTGAATAAGGCCGTAATTAAGGCTCCTTCCTTCATCGTAAGTCAGTCTGAGCTGCGCTCGTTGGTCGCATCCATGTAGGGAGGCAAACTGGGCGTAAGCCAGAAAAATCAGTTTTATTTTTTAGGTAAACCTACATAAACTCACTGTGTTTGTGCTAAAAATCATTTACTAGATCCCAGATTTAATCCCTATAGTCTTTAGCAAAAAACGCTGTCCTTTTAAATTGAAAGCAACTTATTTTTTTTTTCAAGAACATAGTATTATGTAAAAAAAGAAATACAGTCATTTGCGTAGATTATTGCATCATCTCGTTTGCTGATTGCACCAGACGCATTCTACAGCTATAAATAAAGGTGGCCGGCACGTTTATCGCCAGATGTCCGAATATGAAAAACAAACGACTGATTTTCGCCAGACTGTATCAGAATTGGACAGTAGAGCAGTGGAGTAGGGTCTTATTTTCGGATGAGTCAAGTGTGCACTAATTTTCTTCACGTGCTACAAGTGTTCACCGCCCAAGGGGGAAAAATAGGATGAGAAATATGCGATTCAAACTGTGAAACTTCCTCCAAGCCAAATGATATGGGGTGCAGTGTCTGTGTCCGGTACTGTATTTTGTGCCACCTAAAATCAGTATCAACAGAAAGCGGTACCTTAATTTGTTACATGAGAAATTGAAGCCTCACATGTGTGTTCATCAATGTTCAGTTTCCATGCATGATGAGGCTCCGTGACACAGGGTGGAAATTGTCAAAAAATATCTGAGGGCACATAAAATCAAAGTACTTGACTGGCCAGGTAACAGCCCAGATTTGAATCCAATAAAGAATCTGTGGTGTAGTGCGAAAAATAAAGTCCTCGAAAAGCAACCATCCACTGCTACGGTACTTGTTGAAGCAATAAAGCATGTCTGGTGCACAGACATTTCTAAAGCTTATTGCGAGTCTCTTATATATAATAGCATGCCTAAGACGCTTGCACAAGTTATTAAATGTAAAGGAGTTCCCACAAAATACTGACTTCAATTACAGTAAATAACCATGCACAGACTATTTTGTTCTTTTATTTAAAATATGTATGTTATTTTTGCGAAATTCCAGATTTTTCTGTGGGTGGTCTTAAACTTTTGAAAATGACTGTAGATTCGAATCGAAAAAAATATTTCATAATTATCGCATGCGTCAAATTTTATTCAGTTCCACATTACATCGATTGAATCATAGTTTTCAAGCAAATTGTAAATCGACTGATTTGGAAATCACCTGTCTGTAGATATCTGTGATATTCCAATCAGCTACGATTTATATCGTGTGAAAATAAATTACAATTGTGACAAAGTTTGGAGCTTAAACAATATTTTATGCAATAGTAATACATACGTAATAGTGAAAATGTAATCAGAGCTTTTAGTAATATAAATTCGTATATAATCACAACAACAACAAAAAAATAAATATGTAAGAAAATCTTATAAATATGTAAGAAAATTAAAGCTTGACATATATATATATATATATGTTTATATCACATTTAATATTTCAAGAAGAAATAGCATTAAAAATTCTTTAAGCTGTTTTAAATTATTATTGCAAATAATGATACAAAATTTCATCTTACACTGTTAAAAAAATGCAGAAAAAATACTGAAATTACAGAGAATTTCTTTATTTTTTCTGCATTTTTTTAACAGTGTAGGCAGATCTACATATTGATTTGTACACAGCAATTTTTAAAAGTATGTTGACACATATTCTTGAAATGGAAACTATTTTTAATTAGTTCTCTCCGACTACAATGAAGTTATTTAAAACATTCACATGGACATTTTATGTATTGTTCAAAATAATTTACTTTTGTTTAAAAATACTTGTTGGAAATAAACGAGGGTTCTATTTCAAGTCGCGCTGTTATTAAGTTTTATTTCGGAAAATGTTGTATTTCAGTAACATGTAAATGGCTTATGTTCAGAATATATATTATCATGAAAAACGGCAGTTTTTCGAGTGACGCAAGCGTATATATATACACACAAAGTATCTATGTACCATTAACTGTGGGACATACAACAAGCGTGAACAATAATTTAACTGTAAGTAGTAGTAGTTTACGATATTTTTAAAGAAAATGTGAAAATAAAAGGAAAAGCAAACTATAATTTCCATTACAATTCTATTAATTACTTTATTTTAAAAATATATTATTTTTGTTATAATTTTTTTTTTTTTTTTTTGAGTATTAATATGAAAAATCTTACATATTAATAAAAGTCATTTTAATTAGCATGTAGATTTCATCCCCATACGTAAAATTGCGTATTTCTTTACGTAAAATTAATGTTCATTTTATAAAAATATATCTCTAGCTGTATTTTTACCTATGGCGACATTCAGCTATTTAACGAAAAGAAAAAGGCGGTTAATTGACATTTTCGAACCAATTTCATAAATACTAAGTCACCAGTAAAACATTTATGATAAATTCTAAATACAAATCTATGTCATACAATCAACAATGTATGTGTTTTGTTCTTATGTGTTATTAATACGTAAAGTTCACAAAAAACCTTTAAAACTGGCTTTTGGGAAAAACTAAATATTGAAAAACTTGAAAAATTAAAATATTTCTGGTTCTCATACTGCATACATATTAATAAATTTAAAAAAATAATCACAAAAATTTTTGCAAGATTGTATTTGACAGCAAAAGAAGAAAAAAAAAAAAAAAAAAGGAAAGGAAGAAATCCATATACAAAATAGTTATGTGGTTATTAAAATTCATTCTTTTTTTCCAATTCAGTTTATAATATTGCTGATGCACTTGATAATACTGAAATAATAAATTGAAGAGAAAAATTGCAATACATGTTTGATAATTTTTAGTTAAGTTATTCGAAATACATAAAAATATATCAAAATTTAATTGACGTAAGAACTCAACGGAGTGGCCATAAAATAACTTCCTGTTTAGAGGTATCTCAGCTAACACTAATGAAAGTAATTAAATTAAATTTCATATACAGACTGTACAAGACATAGAACGATGATTTCCACAAAGAAAAAAATATAATACCATAAATCATCGACAAGACATCTTGGCGCTGCTGTTCCATGCACCTCTAAGTGCAAATTTGCACATGTTCCACATTTGCAGTCCTGAGGATCCAGATCATTATTAACAAAAAAAAAAAAATATTTTCCATAGATTTTGTATGTGCTTCATTTCTGCATTGTGCATATTTTATTCGAAAATTAATGAAATTTTACCTAATTTATTTCCCGTACATTAAGTGTAAGTAACTTTTTTTTTCGTTTACAACAATTCCAAAGTAATGTATGCATAAGGAAAATTGCGTAATTGTCCTCAATTGTGTAAATTGCACAGTGTGTATGCGACAGCCATTCCAAAATCTCTCATCAGCAACTTTTGGTATTTTTTTTTCGTTTCGACAATTACTCCCTCCCCCCAACACACACACACACAAAGTCTACATGCAAAATTTGATTACCTTCATTAGTTTTATCTGTGAATGCCTCCAATCAAAGGAATTATTTTACGGCTACCCTGTATCATCGATATAGATCACTTCAATTTTTGCATTCTTAGAAAGAACATGATTTAGGAAATAACATCGTCAAATTACTTATTATAACTAAGAGATTGAGCTTGTTGCTTTATTCATTACTTTATATCAATTATTTTATTTTAAATTATACTAATTTGTACAAATAGCCTAGATAAGCACAAATTATTTAAATTATTACAATTAAAAATATTTTAAATATAAATATTTATGATACAATATGTTAGCTTTTGAGAGTTTTGATATTTTTTGAAAAAGTAAAAAGTTATTTTTATGTCTGTATGCTAGAAGACTAGCGTACACATGTCTTAAATAGCTTTAAATAAAAATATACTCAACAAATTAATAATAATAAAAATAATAAAACACTGAGACTAACTTAAACAAATTAACTCAACAATTTATTTACTTCTTATTGTTTTCGGTGTATAATAATAACTGTTATTTGTTAAAAATCCATAGTATCGTAAATTATTTCGCAGTTAAATAAAACTAAATTTTGAAGATTTACCTTCTCTCTCACCCTTCCCTTATTTTTAAATTCTGATTTGGATTTAAATTGATGCGTTGGGATGATGTCGGTAGCATAAGTGCCTTTAACGTAAATCTGTAAACCCGTGCCCATAACATGAATGTTATTTCTTTCAGTACTGTGTCTTTAGCGTAAATCTGTAAAATATTAAAAGAAAATAATAATAAAAATTTTAAAATATGAACTCTTAAACTTTTCTTTGCACTTTATTCCGACCTAGCACTGACTATTTCTACTTCAGAAGTAACCAATGGCAAAATAGGTGCGTTTAAAAGTTGAAGAAACGTCTTTAATTTTCCCATTGTATAATAATAAAAAAAAAAAAAAAAAAAAAAAAAAAAGAAGGAATACACTTCGTTGTCATTTTATATATACAATAAAAAAGATCTAACAATATTCTTCACTGCCATGTTATTACAACTAAAGAGTTGCAAGAGCTGTTAACCCCTTCTTATTTACGCTACGGGCATGATGAGCTAAAGACACGTTAAAGACAAATCACCGATGTAATAACAGGAGACTTGCCGTTGAAATATTAAAAACCCGAATAAACTACTACGTCAGAAACGCCAAAAAAAATATTGGAAATGCATACAGCTGTTTCGGTAGCCTATAGCGTACCGTCTTCAGTGCAAAAAGGATTCTGAATCAGGAGAGGTGCTCGTATATATAGGAAAGGGGCCGGATTTAGATCAACCAATAGAATAACGGGAAAAGTGGGGAGTGTGGCCAATAAAAATTTAGGAAAGTTAGCTGTGTAAACAGTAGAAAATAAAAAAAATGTGGACTGAATATAAAATTTCCAACAGTCAGACAAATAGGGAATAGCGAAATCACAATTTACAAGGTTTTTGAATTTTTTATAAATATGAAAAGCTTTGAAGAAATCGAGTTCATGAATGGATTTAGGTCTGCAAATTATTTTAGCTGAATTAAATTTAAAATTATGATTTTCCTCCCAGCAATGTTTAGAAATAGCCGATTTATTGGTTTCTTGTTTGCGGACGTAATTCACGTGTTCTTTTAGACGAAATTTAAGACTGCGTTTAGTTTGGCCAATATAGGATAAACCACACTGACAGGAAATACTATAAATTCCCCAAGAATTATGTATATCAATGGGATCTTTTAACTGAGAAAAGGTGAGTTTATTGGAAGGCGAAAATATTATTTTAAAATCATATTGTTTGAGAATTTTAGCTATGGTTTGACTGGATTTAGGAAAATAGGGTAAGACAATACTGATATTAGAAGAGACTGATTTAGTAGACGAAATACGAGGGAGTTGTAATTTTTGGATAGCTTTGTCTATAATGGAAGGGTCATAACCTCTGTCAATTGCAATGGCTTTTAGGTATTTAATTTCAGATTTTAATAAAATAGGATTAGAACAAATATTAAGTGCACGGTTTACAAAAGTATAGAAAGCAGCCATTTTTTGGTTAGGTGGGTGACATGAACGCGCATGGGGAGGAAGGGAGACAGCAAAATTTTTTCGATAGACGGTGGTTGAAAATCCATTTACAGTGCGAGAGACAAGGGTATCAAGAAATGGAAGGGAGCCATTATTTTCTATTTCATATGTAAATTGGATATTACTGTCAATTGAATTTAAAGTTTCTAAGACATGGTCTATATTGTGATGAGATATGTCGATAAGCGTAAAGGTGTCGTCAATGTAACGGGTCCAAAAAGGAAAAGACATTTTCTTAAAAAGCTTGCTTTCGAAATAGCGCATATTAATATCTGCGAGAATTGGGGAGAGAGGGGAACCCATGGCTAAACCTTCAGACTGACGATAGAATTTATTTTGAAAAGAAAAAGTGGTTTGTGATAAACAAATGCGGGTAAGAGAGATTAATTCTTGTATTTCAATGGATGGGAAATAAACGGATCTCTTTTAATCTATTTTCGAGACAGCAGAGGGCGCCACTTATTGGAACATTAGTGAAAAGAGATTTTACATAAAAAGAAACCATAGTGAGATTAGTGTGAGGGCAGTTTTGAATGTTTTTTGCAAATTTTATGGAATTCTTAACAGTATAACTATTAGCAGCAAGAAGGGGAGCATGATGGCCCATATATTCCTCTGCCCCGTGACCCCTCTACTGAAGAGTTAAATAAAATTAAATCTGCTATAAAATCTTGCCCCTTGTTATTGAACTCGACTAAATCTCATCTTGTCCCTTCTATTGCTAATTGTGCCAGATTTTATGCTTTACCGAAAGTTCACAAACCCAATATTCCATTTCATCTTATAATCTCTAATATCGGTACTGCTTCCTATAATTTAGCTAAATTTCTCACCACAATTTTTGTTCCCCTTGTTGCTACTAATAGTTATACTGTTAAGAATTCCATAAAATTTGCAAAAAACATTCAAAACTGCCCTCACACTAATCTCACTATGGTTTCTTTTGATATAAAATCTCTTTTCACTAATGTTCCAATAAGTGGCGCCCTCTGCTGTCTCGAAAATAGATTAAAAGAGATTCGTTTATTTCACATCCTTTGAAATACAAGAATTAATCTTTCTTACCCGCAATTGTTTATCAAAAACCACTTTTTCTTTTCAAAATAAATTCTATCGTCAGTCTGAAGGTTTAGCCATGGGTTCCCCTCTCTCCCCAATTCTCGCAGATATTTACATGCACTATTTCGAAAGCAAGTTTTTTAAGAAAATGTCTTTTACTTTTTGGACCCGTTACGTTGACGACACCTTCACGCTTATCCGCATATCTCATCACAATATAGACCATGTCTCAGAAACATTAAATTCAATTGACAGTAATATCCAATTTACATATGAAATAGAAAATAATGGCTCCCTTCCATTTCTTGATACCCTCGTCTCTCGCACTGTAAATGGATTTTCAACCACCGTCTATCGAAAAAATGTTGCTGTCTCCCTTCCTCCCCATGCGCGTTCATGTCACCCACCTAACCAAAAAATGGCTGCTTTCTATACTTTTGTAAACCGTGCCCTTAATATTTGTTCAAATCCTATTTTATTAAAATCTGAAATTAAATACCTAAAAGCCATTGCAATTGACAGAGGTTATGACCCTTCCATTATAGACAAAGCTATCCAAAAATTACAACTCCCTCGTATTTCGTCTACTAAATCAGTCTCTTCTAATATCAGTATTGTCTTACCCTATTTTCCTAAATCCAGTCAAACCATAGCTAAAATTCTCAAACAATATGATTTTAAAATAATATTTTCGCCTTCCAATAAACTCACCTTTTCTCAGTTAAGATCCCATTGATATGCATAATTCTTCGGGAATTTATAGTATTTCCTGTCAGTGTGGTTTATCCTATATTGGCCAAACTAAACGCAGTCTTAAATTTCGTCTAAAAGGACATGTGAATTACGTCCGCAAACAAGAAACCAATAAATCGGCTATTTCTAAACATTGCTGGGAGGAAAATCATAATTTTAAATTTAATTCAGCTAAAATAATTTGCAGACCTAAATCCATTCATGAACTCGATTTCTTTGAAGCTTTTCATATTTATAAAAATTTCAAAAACCTTGTAAATTGTGATTTCGCTGTTCCCTATTTGTCTGACTGTTGGAAATTTTATATTCAGTCCACATTTTCTTAATTTTTCTACTGTTTACGCAGCTAAATTTCCTAAATTCTTATTGCCTACTCTCCCCACCTTTCCCGTTATCCTTTTGGTTGAACTAAATCCGGCCCCTTTCCTAAAAATACGAGCACCTCTCCTGATTCAGAATCCTTTTTGCACTGAAGACGGCACGCTATAGGCTACCGAAACAGCTGTATGCATTTCCAATATTTTTCTTTGGCGTTTCTGACGTAGTAGTTTATTCGGGTTTTAAAATCACCGATGTGTCTTTTCGTGTAAATGATATCTGTTTGAAGTAAAAAGCACTGTAGTTTAATTATATATATATATATTTTTATTTTAGTCCGTTGACACACTGTAAAAATATTTCTAAAATGGGTAAATATTTGTAAGATATTTGGGTAAAGCAATGTTCCAAATTGGAAAGTTCTGTTTATAAACCAAAATTTCAACCTAAATTGGATACGAGACCAATTTTGGATAGAATTGTTTTGTGGTTTATTTTTTGCAGTGTACATACGTATACATACGAAAGGTTTACATTTTGTTTAGATCATCTACGCATGTTAGATTTTTATTATTATTATTTTTTTTTTTTTATGAGAGGTGAGTGATACAATATTTTCTACGACGTCTAAAATATTGAAGACAAAAATATAAAAGACAAAAATATAAAAGAAAGTAGTGAACCATACATAACAAGTTTGTAAACTCAAAATAGATAGATTTTCTGACCCATGTTTAGGTTATAAACAGAACTTTCCAACGAGGAACATTGCTTTACCCAAATATCTTACAAATTTTTAACTGTTTTAGAAATTTTGTTTTACAGTACAGCTGCTTTCTGCGCATCTTATTATGTAATGTGTGTGTTCTGTATATTGTTTAAATGTATTTATCAGAAAATGAATGTAAGGTGTTTTAACCTAATGTACCAGCTTTCCAGTTTTTACCTTTTAAGGGAATGATATAGGTTATATAAATCTTTTTCTAATTTACCTTTTTACAATTATCATAATGTACATATTCTGTCAATGTCTTGACATACTCTAAATCTAGAGAAATTCTGATATTGTCCAACCAATGTCCAATGAATTAGTCATAAAATAAGGATATTTTTCCGTTCTCTGGAGAATTAATAGTTTTATTATAATCCTTTTTACTTTCACTAAGGGCACGGACTATTCTATTCCTACTTTCTCTCTTCCACCACTTTACGCTACGGGCATGTTACGCTAAAGACCCCGATGTGCCTTTTCATGGAAATTATGTGTGTTTGAATAAGAAGACACTACAATTTAATTTTATACAGAAATATTTTGACTAATGTATTTATACTCTTTTAATATGAGTCTATATGTTTTATATAACTATCCCTAATTTTCGTTACTTAAAGACTTCAAAATAATAATTGATGTTCATTATATTTCATATAATTTTTAATTTTATAGTATATCTAATAACAATTTTAATTGGAAGAATTACAATATTTCTAAGCGACGACGATACTTGCATGCTCGACATGATATTACATACAAGACGGATATACATATTTTAATGTAATGAGGAAAGTTATATATATATATATTAATTACTTTTTTACAATTATGAAAATTTGCATACTTATGATTTTAAATATAAAAATATAATTAAAAAACAATTCAGATTTATTAAAATAAATTCAAAAACTTGAACATTTTTAAATTCTACCTTCCAGCTAATTTTTTTCGTCGATTTTATATCATTATAGTTTAATAAAATATTTTATACATAATTGAGTATTATTTTATGGATCCATTGATAGGAAATTAAAAAAAAAATATTTTTATATTTGAATGCTTAAAAAAAAATCATTTTTTAAAATAAAAAAGTTTTCGAGAATTTTTATGTTATTCTCAACATGTTCTATTTTGATGCATCTACATATCAAATTTTTATAAATCTTAAACAGTAATTTACGAAAAATATTTTTAATATCAATCATCCCGTTAACAAAATACCAATATCATAAGAGAGCACTTTTTTAAAACTTTTCTTTATAAAAGACACCCAGTAGATCAATATGCAATATCTATTCTCGTCAAGGGCTGAATATAGTAATATCCATTTAACAGTAGGTTTTCAAAGCTGTATAATGTATGCAGGAACTTTTTTTTTTTTTTTAATCTCATTTGTTCGTGCGCATCGACGCATGCGCTGAGAGGTCTGTTTATTCTGTTTCTGGGATGACAGAGAGTGTATCGAAAAATTGAGTATTTTATCGTGTACGAACTCTTATTTCAGGTAACTAGACAAGACAGATTTCAAATGAACAAGGGAGGTCCTTCCTTATTCTTAAGACCGCTGTGATATTCGGCCGATTATGCAAAGAACAAAAGATAAACGAAGTGCAGCTCTAAAACATAATTAAAAATATCACCATAAACTATTAAACAATTATTTAAATGATAAATACTTAAAACAATTATATATATATATATATATCACTTTAAAAGGATTTTCGGCAATGTGGCAGCATCGAATTGTACGCACACAGTTTAGGCATTAAAGTGTCGCTTTTACAATGGGGGCTGTGAAAGTAAGGAAATACAAAATTAAAAAATAAACCCTACCTTGAGCAGTCTTCCGCAATCACCTGGGGTGAATTGGGACCTCCGATGCTCCCTTGTTCTGCATGGACGACATTCATCAGACGGAATAGCGACCCAGGTGTTGCACTGTTTCCATCTACACAGGCCACTAAACAAACGCACCTGAAATTCACGCAAATAGAAATAAATCAAGTCTCGGAATTTTAAAAATCCACTTACTAAACTTCAGAACGGAGCAATTAAACACAAGAGTGAATTTGTAAAGCTTTGGCATTTCATTCAATTTAAAACCACAATCGCGTGCCACATACTCTGTTTTACTCTGCAATGAACGATTTTTGTAATCTCAACAAAAACCCCTAAAATATTGAATTTTTCAGATGCGTGTAACAGCAGACTCTGCGAAAATGGAAGGACTTTGTTCATAAAAGAAAGACGTTTTGTATGAAAAAGATAATGACATTTATGAAAATTCGTGACTGACATTTAGTTTCAAATTTTGCTATAAATTTAGGAGAGGTGAAGGGATTGTTTTCAGTTTAAAAAACTAGAATACTTAGTCACAAAAACAAGGCTTTACATCCATTCGAACATGGACGGATATGGATGATCTGATGCTTTTCTCCCAGGTAGGCGAAAAAAAAAAATCTGTCTTTGAAACTATCATTCAATAAATAAAAATATTTTTCTTTTCAATTGTTAAATATGTATCTCTAAATAAATATATTTTACAATGAATCATCTTTAGAAGCACTGCAAATATTTTTTTCTTCAAAATGCTTTAATCTAATACTTCGTTAAAATAAATTTGTACATTTTAGCTTCACTTTTATTTAACAAAATCCGTCAAATTCCTCATTTTTAAGCAAACAACTTGGCGAGTCAAACGAAAGCCTTTCAAATCTAGAAAAGATTATATATGTATATATATTTGTACAGGATCGGACAAAAGAAATCAGATGCATCATATTAAATCAGAAAAAAAAAAATGTTTGAAATTCATTTTCAGCTGCATTATGCGATTCGTTTTAATTTACTAAATTTTACTACCATGTGTTTTTTTTATATAAAATACACAGGATCCAGAGTCTACTTAAAAGCAGTTCAATTCATTGCTTTCTATTTCATGTAATCAATGGAAATGTTACTTATAAAACAATGAATGTTTTCTTAACCAATACAGCAAACATAGATTCTTTTTCTATGTTTCTGTGCAGAAAATGATATGTAAACATCGTTTAAAAAGATTTGCTAACTTTAGGCATGTTTTATTTTTTATTAATATGCATATATCACTATAATCAAATCTTATTCCAATTTCTATCATTCATTATATACGATTAAGTAGTTCAAACGTCATTTAAAAATAACCCATCAATCCTTTTTGGCTAAATTTGATATTTCTTGTATCGAGCACTAAATTGAATAAGGCGCTTAAGGGCTTAATTTTAAACTGGGGTGCTTAAAACGTTAGAGCCCTTTGGCAAAATCGGCATATTTTATACATTAATGTTTTCTCGAAAATAAACATTCATAAAGAGCAGTAAATAACGTGTTTTACCACAACGGTGTTATCAGATGATTCAATGAATCTATAGGAAGTCGTACATATGTCGAATATAGGGGAAAGTAGGGGTAATGGGACAATTTTAAAGTATTAATTATTCTGAAAAAAAAAAAAAAAAAAAATTCTGTCTGTTTTTGTTTTTTGAAATGAAGTGAGAGAAATATTGGCTTTGTAAAAACAAAATTTGAAGTGGTAGCATTTCTTGTTTATTTAATATAATGACATATATTCACTATTGTACTTGTCTATTTGTCCCATTTCTCCCCTGGGTAGTGGTGGGGGGGTGATCTATTGGGACAGCCAGCGGGTCTAGTGGGACATATCAAAATGAACACAAAGTTGTAGTGCCCATATAAAAACAACACATTTTAACTCAAAGTACAATGTATAGTATAGTATTAATTATTTCATATCAAATTTGAAGATTTAAAATCAAAAGCCATTAAGTTTCATGAACGGTAACGAAAAATTTTCTGGTCGATTCTAGGCTAAGGCAATTTCATTACAATGACTTTACTTTCTGTCCAGTACTTTTCTTCTTTTTCGAATAAACATGCTTTTGTGAGTAGCATCTTTTCGTGAGACAATTCAAAAAATGTTCTTTTCAATGACAATCAGCACCTAATGATAGGGTTCCTTTCAAATTTTACTAAGACAAAATCATTTTCAGTATTTGTTCAAAAAGAACATTTTCTTCGACATCAATACTTTCTGCAAAGTATTTATTTTTTTAGAAAATCCCGTACTACAAAATTACTTTTAGAACTTCCTGGAAGAGAAAAAAGTTTCCTACTTTAGATATTAATTTAGGACTTTTTAGGAAATTTTTGTGGCATTTCAGTGTTATCAATTTTTTTCCCAGGTGGTTTTATCAAACTTTTATAAGTCATGTTTATTGCCAATGATAAGTTTCTATGTATTATCATTCAGTTGTCACATTAGACTAATTTGTTTGTCCCGTTAGTTCCCATATGCTGGTAATTTTAAATATTTCTAATCTACATAGTACATGCATATCCAATATCATTTTAACTAAGTGTAATATAAAATGAAATATTTGTGTTATAATTATTAGTAGTCTCATAAAAAATTTCAGGCTATAATGAATTGTAAATGTCATTAAAAGTATTTTTTTTTAAATCAAGCTTACTTTTATAAGCTGAAAACAAACTTTCTTATTCCACTCTTTCAAATAAATGCAAATGACTGATATCTTGATTTGAAGACAACAGATTTAGTGTAGCCATTTAGGTGTTACATAATGCTCCCTAAAAAATAATATTTTCAATAAAATTTGACCACTCGCTCACAAAAGACCAATAGCCCTAATGCATACTTCATTAATACCTACTACTACTGACCTTATACCTGAATATTTTTTGAAACTTTTATAAACATTACATTTCAGTGCATAGGGAATGCTGCTCCCTCAAATCCAGGTTTCTACTTACATTCATAAAACATTTAGGATACATTACACATTTAGTTACTTTACAAATATATATATTTGAAATTATTCAGAGAACTTTGTACCCACAGTATTCTTAGAAGATGACCGACTTTAGTCAAAATTTGCAAGTAGCACCCTTCCTTGTATGATCTTCAGAGTATTAAATTTGAATATCCTTCATTTATATTTATTTTTAATTTATGCTGATAACAGATACACAACCACCACTAAAAGCTTTATTTCTGTATTCAGAGAACCTCAAAACGATTGTTTATGTTAAAAACTTAATATCAAAACTCTGAAAAATATTTATCTACCCTATGAGTTGAGAAAACATTTCTTTTCTTAAGCAATTTTTTTTAGCCAAGGTCTTATTTTTTTAAGCATCTTTATCAATTTTATCTAATAAAAATGATATATTCATTAAACTTTGAACCTAATCGTATACTGACTGTAAATTCCATTCGCAACTTTTAGCGTACTCAAATTTGACACAGCCAAAGCAACATATAATACCACTCCTATGTATTTTCAGGAACTTCCAGCTGTAACACCTAATAAATTCAGGTTCTTTTGGATGGGCCTTGTAAATAAAAAATCAATGCTCTTCATGCCCTATTATGCATACAACTTGCTATGTGGGTATAAAAAAATATATTTATTTTATCAAGAAGATTTTAAAACATATATTGTCCGCAACAAATAATGTCATTTTATGAAAAACTCAATTTCTAAAATTGGACCGAAAAACAATACTTTCCTAGAAAAAAGAATGTAATTGAGAAAAATTGATTTGTATATTTTTAAATACAGAATGAAAGACATCAAAAGTAAAATGTCATTTGCACAATTAATATGCAAATTTTGTGTTTCAAAAACGAAATCATTTTAAAGGAAAGGTTTCTTTAATCCTTTTCAGAAGAATCAAATTAATTATATAAACAAACATAAATAATTGGATGAACAACCGAATATGGACTGACTATTTTGCAACTGGAATTAACGAAGCTATATAAAAGTTATCAAATTGCGCATAAATGTAAAAAAAAAAAAGTCATTCACTAAATAAATATTTTTTTCCATTATATACTACAGTTATACCATTTACTTTCGATAGGATTCGTGATGACCCCTTAAAATATATATGAATATGGAAGGAAATAATCACACAAGAATTAACATTATACCCGTACTTTATAAAGAGAAGGCATAAAATGCTCTTGTACTGTCTAAATTTGCATACACACAGTCTAGTGTACTGAAGTATTTAGAAAAAATCATAACACAACGGAAAACACGCTGAAACAGATTACAGAACTTATCATTAACTAAATATCACTTACCAGAATGCACAGTAACTTTTCTAAACCTGGACGACATTCCTCAAGGGATCATAACAAAGTAATTCAGCGAGTAATTCAATCTATCAGTCAACATGACTCAAAATCTCACGACAATAATCCTTTGCAAAACATTGTATATACTGTTTATAATGCATCACAATGCACTCAGCCTTTCACCACAATACAGAAGTAGAAACCAAGAACTGATACTGATCATGAAAACGATACATCAGTTCTTATGTAGTTTTAAAACAATTTCGATAAACACTAATTTTGCACTGCAGTAAACATTTTTCTATTTTAAATGCGATTCCCGGCTTTAAACAATCAACAACAACGAAATAGTTTTTTAATTTCGTTCCATTTCATTTAACACCTTACATGAAAGAAACGAATTTAGTAGGCAGTGAATATAGGTATAACTTCATTGACGTTGAATTCATGTGGATTATGCATTGCACTAGAGACACACAATGGGCAAATAGCGATGGTCTGGGATTCACCGCCAGGGGTGGCCTTGAGACATGCAATCACAATTTGGATCCTCAGAGGTGGGGGATAATTCCTCACATCGGTATAAGCTAAATGAATTATTTTACCTTGACGATATTGCAGGCATGATGTACTTTATATGCAACAGCCACAATTAATGTAAGTGAGTAGGTTTCACGTCGTATAAGTGGCACGCTATGGACAATGGGACACGGTCTGGAGATCACCAAGAGACATGATATCATAATTTTGATCCTCCATGGCCAGAATTAATATACATGACGGTCTTTTACCTACTCGAGTATCGAAAAGTCAATTCTTTGATTAAAAGCGCGTTGTTCTACGAACTAACATAGCGTAGAGAGCCTACAAAGAGGGAGGCTTCAATAGCGAGTCAGAAAATAGTTGAAAATGTTTTTCACATTTATCCACATTTAAAAGTATTTTTAATGCCTTTAGAGCATAGTACTCAATAATTTATTACCCAAAAACAGCGATATCTCTAAACTTTTGTTGTTGATATTCAACTGAGACGTGTTCGAGTTTTTTTTTTTTTTTTTTTTTTTTTTTTTTTTAACCAATTTCCAGTTTGGTAGAAAAAATGTCTAATATGAGCATGCGTCGTTGTGTAATTTCATCATTTGTCGTCCCTAGAGGCTCTCAAGTATATCGCGATACGCATGAATCCACTGTTTTCAGGTTTGTTGAATTTAACTTCGCACTAGTACTGCGTTATGGGTAATTGGCGACAGTATAGGATGCACTTCTAAGTATGGTCTGGAGACATGCCATCAGAATTTTAGTCCTCTATAGTGGGGATGACTCCACCACTTCGGTGACCCCAGAGGTATAATTTGGATGGGAACATGAAGGACATTGCGGCAAAGATGGATTTTCCTTTCACCAGGAACCATTATGACGGTGAACACGACGGTCTTTGGCGGGCTCGACTGTCGAACCCGCACTCTTCTACAGTCGGCAGTAAAAGTATCCGATCACTAGCAAAAATTCCTATATAAAAAAAGTACGCTTAATACTGTTTCGTTAAATAAATTCATGTCGAATCACGTTCTTAGACTGACTAAGAACAGGATTCGACAAGGAATTATTTAACAAAACTTTATTAAGTGTACTTTTTCTACATTGGAATTTTTGCTAGAGCTCATATATTTTTGCTGCCGATTGTAATTACGAGTTTGATGCTCTACTGACCTCTGTTTTCAGGAAACATTTGTTTTAAATATTTTTACAGTGTGTCTTTTAAGGGCCGATAACGTAAAAATACGTATAGAAAACTGTCAAAAACCTTTATTGATATCAGATGTTATGCATTTTGTGTTATTTTGTTTTTATATTTCTCGTGGCTTTGGGGTTACATACAAATGGAACGCTTGCAATTTCGATGCGTAAATTTTGCAAGTTTTTGAAAATACAGTCGGCAGCAAAAATAACAGAGCTCACTAGCGAAAATACCTATGTAAAAAAATTACACTTAATGCAGATTTGTTAAATAAATCCTTGTCGAACCCTGTTCTTAGTCAGTCTAAGAACGTGACTCGACAAGGATTTATTTAACAAAACAGTGTTAAGTGTGCTTTTTTCATATAGGAATTTTTGCTAGTGCTCGGATACTTTTGCTGCCGACTGCAGTCATACATTTGGAACGCCTGCAAACGGCTTTGCAACTGGAAGTGTTTCATTTGTATGTACCTCTTGGCTTGTTTTCTACATTAGACAGTTAGTGACAGGTTCTGGGATGGAATCCCCCTAAGTCTGATCCAGCCAATTGGTAGTCTTATGGCTGAAGTGTGAAATCCAACATCTAAGTTTTTAGTACATATCAATGTCTATATGTAGCTACCACATACTGGATCCCTTTGCAAACTAATTGGGATCAGAAATTACCACAGACCTTGAATTAGCGATAACCTTGGCTGCTTTTGAGGCATCCATTTTGAGTGGACAATCGTTAACTTCATATACCCTGCATGCTGATACGCCGTATGACAACTCCTCCTGTATAATTCCTCCAAGTTTAGATAAGAATCCCTCAAAATTAAGAATTGCCCGTTTCGCAGCACTAGTGCGACATAAAACCCATCCATCCGTCCATTCATCCCTCAAAAGTAAGAGAAATGGGCGTCCATAGGTAATAAATTGATTTGTGAATCCGAACAGTTTTTAGATCCTTAATCTAGACTAGAAGGGTTTGACGTCCCTCTAGATGTACGATTTACACTGCGAGAAGATTGCGATGTTACAGTATTAAGGGAGGCATACTATTGTAACAATCGCAGCTATCGTAGATCACAAGTACACCCGCAGCAAAAGTATCCGAGCACTAGCAATAATCCCCGTCTTAAAAAAGTACACTTAATACTGCTTTGTTAAATAAATCCTTGTTGAGTCATGTTCTTAGTCTGTCTAAGAACATGATTCGACAAAGAATTATTTAACGAAACAGTATTAAATGTACTTTTTTTAGACAGGGATTATTACTAGTGCTCGGAAATTTTTGCTGCGGAGTGTACTTGTGATCTACGATAGCTGCGATTGTTACAATAGTATGTCTCTCTTAATAACCTCCTTTTAAATTAATTTTATTCTCCTTAAAAGGGATGTCGTCCCCACTTCGATTATTTGAGCTGTTATTTTTTCTGGAACATGGAGGAAACTATAGCCCTTATTGATTATACGCGTACTACAGTCGGCTGCAAAATTATTCGAGCATTAGCAGTAATCCTTGCCAAAAAAAGTACACTTAATACAGCTTTGTTAAATAAATCCTTGTCGAGTCATGTTCTTAAACAGTCTAAGAACATGATTCGACAAGGATTTACTTAGCAAAACAGCCTTAAGTGTACTTTTTAAATATAGGAATTATTGGCTAGTGCTCGAATAATTTTGCAGCCGACTGTAGTTACCATTAACTATACAGGCAGGTTGAATTTGAGTGGGTTCAGACTGGAGCTACAGACTGGGCGATCAATGGCCGGTCTGAAATTCACCACAATAGTGGTCCGGAGATATGCCATTACAATTTTGATCTTTAGCGAAATCTTTCCGCTTCAGTAACCTTCAGAGATAAAGTCGGCAGCAAAGTTATTGAAACACTAGCAATAATTCTTATTTGAAAGATGAGCACTTAATACTGTTTTTTAAAGTAAATACTTTTTGAGTCATGATCTTAGTCGTATGCTGGGCCCTCCGTCGCCGAGTGGTTATGTCACCACACTGCTAATCGCCTTCGAGCGTAGGAGAGTGGGTTCGATTCCCGCGCTGGCCCTGGGTGTTTTTCCAGTTCTTCGTATTGTAATTCTGTCATGTGCTATCTGTAATTATTGGACGAAGATTTACAAGCGGACTAAGAGTCAAGCATACAAATCCAATGCATATGTTAACAATAAAAAATTAGTCGTATGCTGTTTATAAAAAGAAAATAAGTTGATGGTAAAAATTAGCAATCAAAGAAAAAAAAAAGGGAAAAATGGGGATGTGTGCTTCAATAATTTTGCTGCCAACAGTATTAATTTTATGGAAGATCCAGCGAGATAAGACATTCAAATTGAAATTTGATCCGGAGCAAAAATAGCATAACAAGAGACAGCAGAGAAAGACTAAGAAATTCCACATTTTTATTGGTATGTATAGCCTATAATGATGGCATTTTTTATTGAAAACTGGATTTGACCTGGCAAATTAATTATTAAAGACTGCTTATTTTAACTTGATTTTAAGAATTTTTTTTAATTAGATTTAAAGAAGTACACTTTAAAGAAATATATATATTTTTTTTCCGTAAGGACTAAAAATGTAATTTGTCAAGTTCATTATTCTTGAAGCAAAAACAAGTAGTCATTCTGCTAATTTAAAATTATGAAATATTTTATACTTGTTTGTTTAAATTATAATTTTTAATTTATGAATTAAGAGAAGCATAATGCTCGCAGTATTGCATTAATAGGATCTGAGTGTAACTAATTACAAATCAGTGATTGATTACGTGTTCTCGTTTCTGTTGTTCTTGACCTCAAATGTTACTTTCATTCTTCTATGCATTTAAAAAAAAATAACGGATGTTTTTGATAAGATTACATTTTTATGATGTTTTAAAAGTTTGTTTCTTTTTCCAATCTAGAAAAAGGATTCGATTGTAAATATGAAATTTTCAAAAATATCAAATAGATGTCTTATTAAAAATAGCCTAGAAAATACACTACTGATATTCGCACAGTTTTCTTAATTATTTCACCTAATTATTGTGAAGAGGGGTGCGTAAAAAGATGAAAGTCTGAAATCTATTCGTATGTTCATTATCCAGTTGGATTACGATCGCGCTGACTCGTAAAAGATAAAAGACTGCGAGTGAAACTTTTTCTCTGTTTTCCCTCCTTTATGTTATATGTTTGTATGCACACAGAAAGCTTTGTTCAAGGCATGAAAATGTAATTTTACTTGTGATTGCTTAATACTAGGGAGAGGATTATGTGAATTACATAACTGCATATGCAGTTGTATATTTGAGCATTTTTTTTCACTTTTGCAAATAAATGCATAAAAGCTCCTAACTTTTATTTTAAATGCATATTTCGGCAAATTTCAATTTATAAAAATCTTTTTCTGTTTCAAATTTGCGTTTACAGTTACATAATTCCACTTTTCTACACGCATTTCCCATCTTTCGTCTCTTGCGTATAATCCAGTTATTCTCAGTTGTAAAACACACATAAACTTAATTCAGCATGAATTTTTAGATTAGATAAGGAATGAAATAAATGTATTGAGTAGAAGTTTAAAAATCTGTCAGAAGTACTTAGACATAATCAACAAACTATTTCAAAAAAAGCTTAAAAAAAAAAAAAAAAAGCTAGATCAACCTTTTTTTTTTTATTAACTATTGATCATACAAACAAAACGTATTAAATAATTTTGTAGTAAATTTTAAGTAGGTTAATTTTGTAATTGAGTTTTTTTCTCTAAATTCCACAGTTTAAAAAAAAAAAAAAAAACTGAAAAAGCCTTTTTTAAATGCACTCAGCCCCATATCACCCCCCCACACCCCCATGGTTGGAGACTTCTAGTATGTTGTTCTTTTTTTTTTTTTTTTTTTTTACCTATTTTGCCTGGAAGACAGAAGGACTGAGTGACAGTTCGTAATTATTTGTAAATTGTTAAAAACGCATAGAAAAACGAAAATACTATTTGAAAAAATTCTATTCCTAAATGTATCTTAATATTTCAGTGTACACCGATAAATCTTAGTGCTAAACATACCACATTCCATAGAAATCGTATGGACAATAGATGCCAATTACATTATGATTTGTGATGCGTTATTTAAATATAATTTACAAAATTTCCTCTCATACAACACAATGCATTGACATACTCTTGAATGTCCCTGTAAACAATCAAGGTTTGTTATTTGTATCATTTTAAATAAGAAACATGTCATAGCGGACTTGAATAATATGTGCCATTTTAGAGACGTTTTGGAAATATATACGGAAGCTAGAAGCGTACAGACATATAAATGGGCAGACGGAAAGAAAGACAAACAGATAGACCAATTACCAATTCAAATAATAATAATTCTTAAGCGTCGTCAGAAAGTGTTGAAAACGATTATTGTAAATGAAAATGCAATTCCGAATATTTTCAATTACAGTCATTAATGTAATTGAAAATTTTTGTGTGGCCCTCTAAATCTTAATATTAACCATTACTATATTCTATAGAACGCATTTTCTTGTGCATATTAATACTAGTTTATGTACCACTGTACATGAACTAGTGGTGGTATTTACCTAATCTTCAATAGTGAACATCCAGTAGTGAACCCTGTAATCAAACATATGGTATTTACCCACTTTTGGATAAGGGAATATTCCACAATGATCTTGAATAATATATATCAGTTTGAAGAAATTCCATAAATATTTACGTGAATTAGAGCGCGGACAGACAGACAAATTGAAGTTTTAAACACTTTTCAAGCTTGTTGGAAAGAGAGAGGAGCGGGAACTAGGGAAAGTGGAATTTGGCTATGGAGTTTAGAAAACAGTTGAGCTAGAAACTTGGTAATTTTTGTGCAAATTCTGCATTTAATACATATGTACTAACGCTACTAAAAAGTTTCTCAGCACCCTTTAAATGTAGATGAATAGGGGTAAGAAGGAGATGTTATGGTGTGTAATTCGAAAACAGCTTACTGATAACTAAATTTATTTTACGGCATTTTATTTTAACAAATGGGAAAAAATAATTACAAGATAAAAAGATCTTTTTATATACCATGTTTTTAAATTTTCTGTTCAATCATATAAACGCTACCGAAGGAAGCGGGAACCCAGAGCAACTGTACAATTTTTTAAAAAAATTCATTGCTCTCGTGTTTTGAGCTATTATAAAAGTTTCAAATGTCTAGCTAGTTGGGAAGTTAGTGAAAAATCGATTGTAAGCTTTGTACTGGTAACGCTGCCGAAGGTAGCAGGAACCCGAAACATTTGGTTACAAATATTTAAAAAGTGCATTTTCACCGTATTCTGAACTATTCTGAAAGTTTCAAATGTCTAGTTAGTCAGGAAGTTAGTTAAATAAATTTTCTGTTGAATCATATAAACGCTGCTGAAGGCAGTAGGGACCTGAAACAGTTGACTAAAACTATTTAAAAAAATGTATTGTCGCTGTATTCTGAGCTATCCTGAAAGTTTCAAATGTCTAGCTAGTCGAGAAGTTAGGGAAAAATCGATTGCAATCTTTGTACTGATAATGCTGCCAAAGGCAGCAGGAACCCGAAACGTTTGGCTAAAGGTATTAAAAAAATGCATTTTAACCGTATTCTGAACTATTCTGAAAGTTTCAAATGTCTAGCTAGTCGGGAAGTTAGTTAAGTAAATTTTCTGTTGAATCATATAAACGCTGCCGAAGGCAGTGGGGACCTGAACCAGTTGACTAAAAGTATTAAAAAAATGTATTGTCACCGTGTTTTGAGCTATCTTGAAAGTTTCAAATGTCTAGCTAGCCGGAAAGTTAGGAAAAAATCGATTGCAATCTTTGTACTGATAATGCTGCCAAAGGCAGCAGGAACCCGAAACGTTTGGCTAAAGGTATTAAAAAAATGCATTTTAACCGTATTCTGAACTATTCTGAAAGTTTCAAATGTCTAGCTAGTCGGGAAGTTTGTTAAATAAATTTTCGTTCGAATCATATAAACGCTGCCGAAGGCAGTAGGGACCTGAATCAGTTGACTAAAAGTATAAAAAAAAATGTATTGTCACTGTATTCTGAGCTCTCCTGAAGTTTTCAAATGTCTAGCTAGTCGAGAAGTTAGTGAAAAATCGATTACAAGCTTTGTACTGGTAACGCTGCCGAAGGCAGCAGGAATCCGGAGTAGTTGGTTAAAAATATTTAAAAAATGCATTTTCACCATGTTCTGAACTATTCTGAAAGTTTCCAATGTCTAGCTAGTCGGGAAGTTAGTTAAGTAAATTTTCTGTTGAATCATATAAACGCTGCCGAAGGCAGTGGGGACCTGAACCAGTTGACTAAAAGTATTAAAAAAATGTATTGTCACCGTGTTTTGAGCTATCTTGAAAGTTTCAAATGTCTAGCTAGTCGGAAAGTTAGGAAAAAATCGATTGCAATCTTTGTACTGATAACGCTGCCGAAGGCAGCGGGAACCCGAAACAGTTGGCTAAAGGTATTAAAAATATGCATTTTAACCTTATTCTGAACTATTCTGAAAGTTTCAAATGTCTAGCTAGTCGGGAAGTTAGTTAAATAAATTTTCTGCCGAATCATATAAACGCTGCCGAAGGCAGCGGAACTCGAAGCAGTTGAAGAATGTATTATTAGAAAAATGTATTGTCACCGTGTTGTGAGCTGTCCTGAAAATTTCAAATATCTAGCTAGTCGGGAAGTTAGTTAAAAATCGATTGCAAGATTTGTCCCTGACAAACACACAAACACACAAGAATCGAAGTTAATAAAAACATGGTAAAATAGTACATGTTCATTTATGTTTCAGGTAATATTTTTTAAATTATATTGTACATTTATTTCTTGAAATTGTGTCAGTAGGCACCCTGTATTAAGAAAAAAAAAATCTCTACGTGATGGAAAAAAACTGGCTTCATTTTCAATTTCAGCCCATTAAAAAACGTTAGTCTTTAAACATTAAAAAGATTAGTCGAACTAATCAAATCAAAATTTTAGATATAAACCTGTGTAATTATTCAATTTTAAACAGCATATATTAAGAAAAATGTGTATGTAGTACAAAATAGAAACAAGCATTAGAATATTTGTTTTATTTACTATTTAATTTGAAAAAGCTAACAGATCATTTCTTTAGGATAACATTTTTGAAAAAAAAATCATTTAATAAATACTTATTTTTAAATATTTAAAGAAAAATGAGAATTTCTATGCAGATTTATCCCGAAATAGTATTCATTCCACCAAGAGCAATACATAATGAGTCATATTGCATAAAAAATGAAAGACAGTGTAATTTTCACTATTTTGCTCGATTGCTTGTTAATTCTAGTTTTGCACATTAAAAAATACATCGTTATAATTAGTATGAGGAAGTAAAAAGAAACTGAAAAAATCTTTATTTATATAAAGTTTCCTTTTAAAAACCTCATGAAATCTGTTTTAAAATATTTTATCCTCACTTTTTCAAATGAGATCCTTTGATCTTTCTCAAAAAACACTTCTTAAAGATCCCAATTCTCTTTCACTTATCCCAGTTTAAATAATTCAAAGACTGAGGAACTTTTACAAAAATCTGAATAGATGGTATACAAATTTTTGTAGCAAATAAGAGGATTCAAAAATTCAATTTATATTGAGCCTTCTCAAGTCTTATTTTTTTTTTAGTAATAACCTCTTCTCATCACTTTATTAAAAATTCACCTGTTCTGAATCTTTCGAAGTATAAGTTTGAATTATTAAGATGCTAATATCATGAGCAAAATAAAATGGAAATAAAACTCCCATGAGTGCGTTTTAATAATGAAATAGTTAAAATTTGCTTTATGCATTTTTTAAACGCGGTAGATATTTCTGAAATAATATCTTTTTTTCAGACTCTATTGCAATCTATTTTAAAAATAAGCATCCATTTTTAAAATACTTGAAAGATCAGATAGAAAATAAATTTGCAACACATAGATAGGAAGTTTATATTATTATTATTTGTTTTGTTTTCGTGTAAATTCACCCATTCATTTATACATATGAAAACTGACTATAGAAGAATTTAACCTTTTCTATTTAAATTTTTATTTTTCATGGCACAACTATTATAAAATTTACATTTAAAATAAACAATGATCAATTAAATAAAAAATATAAATTAATGTTGTTTGGATTCTTCCGGGAGTTATAATTAGAAGAATATCATTAGAATATACATTAAAAATAGTATGCATTTTTAATGTAAACAGCAGTTTACATGTCATCATCACCTGTACTGTATTGTATTGTATTATTTCATTAATCTGTATGTTATTGTGCAATCATCTATTTTAAATGAACTACTGTTTCAATTGAGAAAATATGAATGCTTACACCCAACCCAAATACTCCTGCTAAATTAAAGTGTAAGCAGGCTACATTTTTTTTTCTTTTAACTGCAGAAGGAAAGGAACCTTTACTATCTGTATTTTTGCTATTTTACGTTTATTTTATGAAAACATTTTAATGCTTTACGTTAATAAACAAACATATTTTTTGTTCGTATAAGTGATAGCTCGATCCAATGTTCTTATGTTGGCTCGATCCAATGTTCTTATGTTGTTGTAAAACTTAAGATTGGTTGTCTATTCTAGATCTACGCTGGATGCCCTCCGTGGGTGTCTTTCTGAAGGAATCTAGCCTTCATATTCACTAGGTTTTTTTTTAAATATCTTGATGTTTCGTCTGTTAGACTCGAGAAAATAAAAAAGAATTTATAGAAGCAACTTATCTTAACGTCATGGCTACAATAACGTATTAAAATAACCGAAAATAAAATTTTATTCATGTTCTGTAAAGATTAAATAATAATAACAAGAAAATGATAAATCAACAGAAAATATGGCATTACTGCTGCAACAATGTATTGAAAAATATGAAAAAATAAAATTTTATCCATGGTTTGGAACGAAAAAAAAAAAAAAGGTGATTTAAGTAAAAAAGAAATAAGCTAAAGTAAATTTTATCGTTTACGATAATAGGGCATAAGTAAATATTAAGCCTTTAGTATGCTGAGTCCTCGTTTCATATTAACACGTTCTGTGTATCATTTCAGACATGTTTATAATTCCATAATATGTCTATATTTCATAGTTCATTTTTAAATAAGAGAATTTATAATTTTTGTTGGACAGAGTTTAAGACAATTATTAATTTTATTTAGAATATATATATATATATATAAATTTTAATTTAGTTTATTTTTAAAAATTGCATTGTTTGAAAACAATTTAGCCATTTAGTTTAGCCAACTATTTTGAGCATTTTTTTAAATTCATGCATTATTCTGAATTCACTCCAAGTATTGCAAACTACCATGGTGCAGATAAAAACTAAGTGATTAACAAAATTTGAAGCGTATCGAAAAAAAAAAAAAAAAAAACCACCAAATATTAGATTAAACAACACAGCTAAAATTTTTTGTTCCATAGTTCACCAAGATTATTATTATTATTTTTAAATATAAGTTTTTTTACCCGCAGAATTTTTGTCTTAATACTCTTCCTTTCTATATATATATATTTAAGTAAATACGTTTCTGTTAAACATACAGCAGTTTCAAAATGTTTTTAACCATATAGTTGATACAATGTAGTTGAATTACAAGATCATTTTGCCATTTTTGATTTCTTGGAGCCTGTTCGGTTTTTAAAATGTTAAGATGTATTAGTCAACCACGTTTCGTGCGACCATGTAGCCTCTATACATTCAACGAGTCCAGTGTTAAAATAGGGGTGATAACCCTTGTGGTTGAGAGAAATAAAAGCGACAAGGAAACGCTGAATGACTGTATATTTACCAAATCCCAACTTGTTGGGGCATTTGGCACCGGTCTAAGCCTTTAGAATGGTCCTCAATGCAAGGCATGTTAAACGTGGTTGCGTTGTAGAAGATAAATGTGTAAACAATCATGTAACCTGATGTTAAATGATTCAAACTGGCATATGGGCTGAATAGAAAAGAAGCAATAAATTTAGAAATACCTTCTTGTGGAAATATCTACCGGTATATAATAGATCGAGTACCAACTGGTTACAATATAATAAAATGTAATGTTCTATGAAAAAATATGCATTCCATTTACGACACTGACTAGTGGAACAAAAGTTTTCGAATATGACTTTTTCCTCGGAAAAGTTGGTGTGTTGTTCTTTTTAGTCATGACTAAGTTTTTATTTTGTATATGACGAGAGGCACTGCGTCACAAATAATACATTCCAGAAACTATTCGCATGTATGAATATTCCCCCCCCCCTTTCTTTCTTTCTTTTTCAAATTTATCATGCTTTTCTATATTCTTTGTGATCAATTTTTCATACACCCCCCCCCCCCAAAAAAAAAAAAAAAAAAAAGTGTCAGTATATTATTTTGGTAGAAAGCACCACTAAACAGTGAATTTCTAAAAATATTAATCACTTTTTTTAATCTCAAATTAAATTCTTTATGATTGTTTTTTGTTTATATTTTTACTCAATTTAACTCAGATTTTGACATTGTTCATTTATTATTTCTATTTCTCTACGATTATTTTTCACATTTCATCTCTGTCTACTGTCCATTCTTCAACTGAAGTCCCCCCCCCCCCCCCCCCCAAAAAAAAAAAAAAAAAAAAAAAAAAAAGAGGCGATCCTACGGTGAACGCTGTTACTGAGATAAACTTCTCTCGAAATTTTATCTCTGACAGTTTCCTTCCACCCGTATTTTGGATAAAATCACAGCAAAACTGACTCAGCAGTAATAGTGCTCATTGGACTCTAATCAGAAAACGAACAATATTTCTCTGTATTTATTTACAGATATTCATGCTTCACAGACTCCTTCTCTTGTGAACTCGGTTTTTCTGTTAGTTTACTCTTCTGTGATCGGTAATATTTAACTCCCACTGTCATGCAGTGTTGCCAGACTTGAGGATTTCAGAGGCTTCGGGGGAAATATTTGGGGACGGAGATTTAGTGGGGAGCAGTTTGGGGAAATGGAAAATTTTGGGAGAAAATATGGGGATTTTCATTAACATCGAAAAAAAAAAAATGGTCAAGTTTATCAACTGATAATTCATTGATTCTGGATTCTCTTTCAGAAATAGAACAATAAAAGCATTTATAACCTTTTGATTACAAAATTTATCCTTTTTTTTCCCTTTTGTGTTCTCTGATTTCAGGAATTATTATTTTTTTTTTTCATGTGTTGTATTTTTTTTTTTTCAAGCATTGTGAGTGCCTGATACGTTTTGATTGCCACTTGAATAATCTAGCTTAAAGTAAGTTGAACCAGTCTAAACTAGATGCTTGATCTTTAAGTTTGAATTAAACTTGCAGACATGAAATATCTATTTAAGCTCTTTAAGTTCTCTAGATACCTTGTACCTTATTTTTCATGCATTTTATTAGTCCACAAAAACATTTTTATATGAGTAAGTGATTAAAGGGGGGCGGGGGGAGGGGAACTACGCTGAAAACGTTACAGAGATTGAAATTTTTTGAAAAGCTAGTGTATATAAACATAAAGTTATTTTTATAAATGGGGATTTTTTTCGTAAAAGAGCTTCATTTGGGGAAAAATGGCGGCTTAAATTTGTTAAATATTCTTAGAATTTTTTTTTTAAAATTTACAATTTTAGTATAAGTTGAGTTGGGGAATTTTTTGGAAAAACCCTTGATTTGGGGAAATTTGACAACTTTTTGGGGAAATTGACTGTCAACCATCGGGCAACACTGCTGTCTTTCATAGTTGCTTTCATAATCTATTATATTTTCATAGTGAAAGAAACAATTTTTGTTGTGTAAAGGAAGAAAATTTTATTCTTGTTAAATATATTGCGTTTCTAAACATTCAACAAGCCAACAAAAATTCAATATGTTTTCTACGGCGAGTAAACTTATCTCTAGATTATTTTTATTCCTAATTACAAAGCTTTTTCTGAGTCTTTCTTATAAACATTAAATGTGCAGTAATAGAAAGATGATTAAAGAAATAGACATTTTTAAACTTTTTTTTCCTCACTAAATTAGAAATTGTATTAAAAGATAATATAAAGAATACATTAAAAGATAAATAGGCGAGAGAAAGTTACGGTGTTATAATCTTTCAACGTTCATTGGTTTTGCGCTGAAAATAGACATTTAACATTTTTATGCGCCAGTTTTTTCTGGCAATGTTTTCATCGATTTATAATCTTTGGATTTTTCTGTCTCCGGTAGATAGCAGAACAACTGCCAACTTCAACAATCAGTATTTCAGAGAAAGTCAAATACATTTCAAATTTTTTGGTTGGCGCGAGTGTATCGTTTCTGGTTTGATGATGCACTCGTGTCTACATTTCATTTTTCCCCTGATGAAGAGCCGTGCTATTTATTTTTACCTGAAACAATTGTTTCGATGTTTTCGTAATTTATACTGATTCTTTACAAAACAGTTAGTCAACTAATTAATTATTATTTGAATTGAATCAGATGAACATATACTTGATCCAAATAAAAAAATGTCTCGAAAATTAAAGGCTATTTTTTTCTTTTTCGTGTTTATGGGGAGGTATGTTTTTAAGTGGACTTAAATTTTTTGATGGCTTGAACTATATTAATTTTATTCAATAAAATATATATTCAGGCAACAGTTTTTGGGTTTTTCATGGGTATATATATATATATTTACAGATTTGAAATCTAAATTTGTGTTTTCCCAATTTGCATTTTTTATGTGTTCATGATCTTAAAAGTGCTAAAATTTCTCCAGATATTTAAGAAAAGACTTGAGAATTATTTTGGATGTTTAATAAAACCTACTTAAAAGAATTAGAGATGAGTTTTGAAATTTATTAATTAGCTTTTGAGAAAAAACTAAAAAGTGCATGTTTATGTAAAAATTTGGAGGGGGAAAAATTGTTATATTTTTATTTTTTATATTTTTATTCTTTCTAAATATTGCAAAATCCATACCTAATTCTTTTAGGTAGGTTCTATTAAACATTCAAAATATATTAAGTATTTTCTTAAATATTTGTATAAGTTTTAGCATTTTGCAGTTCACGAATTCATGAAAAAATAAAAACTGAAGAAACGCAATTTAAAGATTTCAAGTCTGTAAAAAACAATCTGGTGCGTCACTCACACGACTTTCTCTTGCTCTGAAATGTAATACTATAAATACAGGTTGAAGATTAAGAGGTAAGATAACAAGTACTGTTAAGTAAACCTATGCTAAACAATTCAAATTAGGCCTCGGAAGAGTTTTATATGGTAATTAGTTCTGTGTGAGGGGGGGGGGGGGTGCTACCGCCCACCTCAACCCCACGTTTCATTAATGCACCTACATTTATATAGAATTTAATTCTGTTATTAAAATTAAAAGTTTACTTAAAATTATACAGACAATTTTCACACGCAACATTCATTGAAACTTATCAATCTTGATCAAACTTTTCCAGCAACAAACTTATATTAACTTCAAAATACAATATTTGGATCTCCTAAAATTATTCGTTTTTAAGTCACTCTAAGAGACACAGACAAACATCAAACGTTAAAAACTTGACTACGGTAATTAGGAAGCCTCAAAACGTGTAAATGTACAAAAAAGAAGCGATGAATATCTAGCTTAAAACATACATTATTTACCATGAGGAATTTATTTCAATTTCCAAACAGCTTTCCTATTAATGGTAAAATATTATTAGTAAAGCACATCCACTAACAACAAACAACTAGTGTGTTGTGGCCACCACACGACTTTCTTCTATATTTTCCTATGCAAATTCACTCAGTAAAAATAATTTATTAAAATTATTATTAAAAAAAAAATTATCTTTCATGATAATGCAGACGATTTCCATATTAGAGAAGTAGTATAACACTAAATATCCAAAAAAAAAAAAAAAAAAAAAAAAAAATTGAATTTATTCTCAATATTACAATTTTTTTTTTTTTTTTTTTTTTTTTGTTAAAAATGAAAAAAAAAATGATAACTTTATTTTAAATTATTGCAGATCAATGGTTTAACCATTCGTTTTAAAGGTATTGGCGAGCTCTTTTGAAAGATAACCATCATGAAAATTTATTCCCCTCTAGGGGGAGGCGTGGATTCTACATACACAATTTTTTTTTCCCAGTTCACTATCTCTGTTACAAAAAATATATATTCGTTTCATTTTGTTTAGTGCAGTCTACAGATGTTAAACTCTACTTACCTGCAATTTCCCCCATAGACGTAATATATTTGAATACTTTTGAGTGGCCCTGTACATGAACCATTTGCTTCATCTCAACGAAAAGCTTAGTGTAGCATCCCTATATGATGCGCATTTAGCACACCGAGTTTGGAATTTATGCTACTATTTGTTTATAAGATATGCTGATAACAGACACACAGACCATTCGCTAAAAACATGATTTTCGTGTTCAAGGCACCCCAGAACATGTAAATGTAAGAAAATCTCACGTTCGAAAATTTGACCCTAAAACAATACTTTCTCGACCCTATGGTAAGAGAAAGTTAAAAAAATTAAAATCCATAAGAATTGTTGCATGGATATGTATTCTGCTGGAAAAAAAATCTAATCTAGTTCAATTTATAAATATTAAATGAAAATATAAACTTTTACACAAAGAGGAGCTGTCAAAGGTGGCAAGTCCCCTTAAAAGCATTTATTAAATTATTTCAGAAAATTTTAAAAGTAAATACGGTGTAAACAATAAGGGGTTAAGCGTAAATTGTAAATATATGAAACTTGCTTTTGAGTAAACCCAATCATTGGCGCATTATCCGAAAGGAATTTTCTTAAACCACGTCTCACAAAGTGAGTTACCGAACATGAATCTGATTTCTCAATCCAAGCCAAATATGACCTCCGGGACAGATATTTATTGGTCCCTGATCAGACATTTCGTAAATAGATCACCCCTTCTGATAGAACAAAATTTTATGCTGTAAACCGTATTGGATGCGATAAAGGTATAAAATTACACCGTTGTACGATTTCATATTAACAACATTTTTGTCGACTAGAAAAAAGAATGAAAAAGTAAACGCATAGTAAAATCTTCGATATTTTAATCATAAAACAGGGGGAAAAAAAGTAACAATGATTAAAATAAATAGGAAGTGAGTATTACACATAAAACACTGGTGTTAAGAAGAAATATATAGAAATACTAGGGGGCTCTGCCCCCTGCTCGCTCCGCTCACCAACCCCCGAGGAAGGCTTTCCCTCACCCCGACTTGCTTCGCTCATTAACCCCTGCTGGATTTTGCCCGACTATTCGCAACTTTGCCTTTCATTGAATTGGAATATTAATAATACATAACACAAGAGAAAAGTTGAACAATATTATAGAAATCCACCATATATGGTATCACAGTGAAATACACAATATTTAATATTATATCGTTTAAAATATGTGAAAAATCTGTCTTAACGTTCGACAGTTTAATAACAATTTGCCATTATTTTGAGAGAAAACATATGTTAAACAGCTAGACACACAAAATAAACAACGATAGCACTAACTGTTTAGAACAGAGAGAAATTGTTATCTAAACGATTTAGCGCTACAGCTTTGGTATACGATCCACTTGTTAAATTTTTGTCACTGTTGGACGATGAATTTTTCGGGTATTATTGCTTGATTAAAGAAATTATGAACTTATTTTTTCCAATGCCTATATTTATTACTATTGAATCTTTTTTAGTTAATTTAGGGCATTATGTAACACTCTGCATTTATTTCTAATGTACAACAAGGTTTAAAAAGGTGCTTGCAACAGTAAACATGTAACTTTTTAAAGTGCATTTTTCCTAGAATATGATTTAGTCAGATCTATTGAAATTAAATATCTTATGTGATTATTGTAATTATTTTAAACATTTCATTAGTAGTAGTACGACAGGACAATTTCTTTCAGATAGCGATTTTGCATTGTCGCCGCATGAATGTGCCAAGATGCCCGTCAATATCTGATCATATCATTTCTTAAACTATATTAAATACTAAGTTAAATCGGGGGGGGGGGGGGGGAATCACACTTTTTGAAACCTACTAATAAGCGAAAAATTCATCCTTCATTATATTGTAAAAACGAATTGCCGATTTGGAGTATTCAACATAGACCATCACCATTCATAAATTGGATGGCTTTTGAATGTTTGTTGACAATATTTTCTGAATAAATATTCATGATGGCTCCTGAATACTTGTTGGCGATATATTCTGAATAATTATTATTGTTGGCGATATCTACTGGTATATATTGAACATGACATCTTAATAGTTGTTGGCGATATCTCCTGAACTTGTGTTAATGATTCGCTTCTAAATATTTGTTGGCTACAACTTCTGGATGTGTACTGGTTACACCTTGATTTTTTTACATTTATATTATATAATATTGAATTTAGAAAATAAAAAATGCGTGTGGAGAATGAAACATAATGATATTGGATAATATAATATAATTTAATTTATCGAGACATCAAAAGTACAGGAAAAACTATTTTAACCATTTTCTTTCTAATAGTACGGATAATATTTTACCTGGAGATATTTTGTATATTTAGCTCAAATAAAAAATGTTCTTTTTTTCTCTCTTGAATTAAGTTAAAAAATATTTAACATAAAATTGAAAAAAAATGTGCTAAAGCAATGGAACAGTTTAACCTCTTGGCGAAATTTTAAATTTGGCTCCGAAGTAGCTTAGACTTTTCTCGCAAAAATCTTGACATGCATAACTGAGATAGATAATTTAAGTCTTCGTCAAAATAAATGAAAAATTTTAAATCTGGCAGTGAGGTCCTGTATTAGGCGTAACTAAAATATTTTAGCAATGCAGTTACTTTATTCCATTACATGGAAAAATAGACAAAAAAAAAAAAAAAAAAGTCCTGTTGTATTAAATTAAATTCTGTTTTCTGCAAAGTTTTACATCAATGCTTGGAACAACTATAGTATTTCCCCTCAGCTAGATGTGGCGATTTTTCGTTGGCGATTATGGCTAAATCATAAATCTAAAAATCAGAAATCATATAGCATAAATGATAAAATCGTAAGCAAAATTATAAATCATAAATCATAAAATCATAAATCTAAAATAAATAGCATGTAGGCTGCCATATTATATCGCAAACAATCCAGCACGACATCGTTATCGTTCAAATCGGCGCCAAAGAAAAATCGCCAAATTCAGCTGAGGGGAAATACTATAGTTGTACCCAATGCTTAAAACACAAAAATAGGTTGTGAATTTTATTATTATTATTATTGCACTTTTTTATAATTTTTCTCGGTACTTACGTATTAACGCCACCGCAGCAGAAGTTGCGCTGATGCGCCAATAAAGAGCAATCTTGTTGTTCGCACACAAGAGACATAGGGGGACAGAGAGACATCTTTTGGAATCTTATTTATCAGAGTGAACATCTATAGTATCTCCCCACAACTGAATTTGCGAATTACATTTGGCGACTATGACTAAATCATAAATCTAAAAATCATAAATGATAAAATCATAAGCTAAATCGTAAATCATAAGCTAAATCATATAATCATAAATCCAAAATAGGCAGCCTGCAGGCTGCCATATTATACCTCAAAGAGTCCAGAACGACATCGTTATCGTTCAAAACGGCGCCAAAGAAAAATCGCCAAATTCAGTTGTGGGGAGATACTATAGTTGTACATAGCTGCGGTGGCGTTAATACGTAAGTACCTTTTTCTCTGTATTTAAGGCATGGTTAGAGTTAAAATGGCTATTGTGGTTGCGTAAATGAATTCCTTGGCGAAAAACGAACGAGTTTCTTCATTTCTAATTTTTAAAAATAGCTAAATTGGTCATAGGAAAGATCCATCATTTTAAATATATTTTGAGTGAAAAAACTAAATCTTTATATAAAGTAATCTATGTTGTTGTCTCGTAAATTTCATTTAAAAAAATTCTGGGCTTAACTTCTAAATTTATCGTTATTCTTACTCCAATCGTTATTTAACATAATTATTATATTCATTACTAAATCTTTTTCGCCTAACGTTAAAATAAAAACTAATAATATAAACTAAACTAATTGTATAAACTTAACTAATAATATAAGATAAAAATATAATAAAAATATAAACCAATTTTCATTTCATTTTTATTAAATTTTTACTTAATGTTTTTAAAATATCGGTTTTGCTATTCTAAATAATTTTTTACTTTCTTCTATATGTAATATAGAGAAAGTATTGGATTCGCGAAAATTTTCGACCTCCGTTTTTTGACGGATCTACACGTTTTGGGATGTCCTGAACACGAATTGATAGTTTTTAGAAAATGTCTGTCTGTGTGTCTGTCTGTCTGTCTGTCTGTCTGTGTGTCTGTCTGTCTGTATCATTTTTTTGTGGACGCTGTATCTCACGAACATATGAATGAAATTTAACCAAACTTGGTATTTAGTTGCACCCTGACATGAACTGGTGCCCATTAGATTTGGGGATCAATAGCTCAACAGGTGGCGCTGTAATCGCATTTTATGCAAATTTTTAACATGGCAGCATAGGACAAAATTCCGTATAAATGGGCATAATGAGAGTTATTTTAAACTTGTGATTGTAAAATGAATTTGAATTATTGATGATAGTAGTAGTTAACTAGGAAAAAAAAATTGTGCATGGGGGGGCATCGGTTCCCCCCCTGGGGGGGAAGTACCCCCCCCCGGGGGGGTTAAATTTTCAAGATGGGTATCATTCGAAAGATCTCGTCAATACCTTTAAAACGAATGCTTGAACCATAAATCTGTGATAATTTAAAACAAAGTTATCGATTTTTTTTACTTTTAACAAAAAAAAAACTTAGAAAAATAATCGTATTTTTTTTTTTTTTTTTTTTTTTAACGAAATTTTACCAAACTTGGTATTTAGTTGGTCCCCGACATAAACTGTTGCTGATTATATTTGGGGATCAATAGCTCAACAGGTGGCGCTGTGATAGCATTTTATCTAAATTTTTAACATGGCAGCATAGGACAAAAATTCGTATAAATGTGCATAATAAGAGTTATTTTACACTTGTGTTTGGAAAATTAATATGAATTATTGATAATAGTAGTACGTAACTAGGAAAAAAATTTTGTGCATAGGGGGGCATCGCTTCCCCCCCTGGGGGGGAAGTACCCCCCCGGGGGGGGGGGTAAATTTTGAAGATGGGTATCATTCGAAAGGTCTCGTCAATACCATTAAAACGAATGGTTGAACTATAAATCTGTGATAATTTAAAACAAAGTTATCGATTTTTTTTTACTTTTAACCAAAAAAAAAAAAAAAAAACAGAAAAAAATTCTATTTTTTTTTTTTTTTTTTAAATATTGTTAGTGATTGAATATGTATTAATTTTCACAAAAAAAAAAAAAAAAAAAAAAAAAAAGGAAAAAAAAATCTTTTTTTTTTTAAATATTGTTAGTGATTGAATATGTATTAATTTTCACAAAAAAAAAAAAAAAAAAAAAAAGGAAAAAAAAATCTTTTTTTTTTTAAATATTGTTAGTGATTGAATATGTATTAATTTTCACAAAAAAAAAAAAAAAAAAAAAAAAAAAAAAAGGAAAAAAAAATCTTTTTTTTTTTTAAATATTGTTACTGATTGAATATGTATAGGAAAATATAGAAGAAAGTCTTGTGGTGGCCACAACATACTAGTTTCTTTTCTCGAGCATCTCAAAGATGCTAATATTTCAATTTTCTTATTTACACCATTGATCACATTTTAATTTTCCTGAGGAAAGTGACGTCAGAGACACAGAAAAAAACGTCATAAGAGAAACTTTTCCCTCCGGTGGCAATTAGAGTACCTTCATAAACTCGACGTTTTTCTCAATAACTTCGTTAATTAAAATGATAGAAATTTCTAAGCAGCTGAAATGCCTTCCTTGAAACAGTCGGAATACACTGATACCTCTCATGATGCACAGCACTTTGCCCTCCGCGAGAAGATGCTGTCGCAGACAAAAAAAATTGACGCCAGCGACAGTTACTTTTTTTTAATATATAGAGAAAAGCTTTTTAAATGTTAACTATTGTTTCATAGGCTCTACAGGCTAATAAAATAGAGTGAATGCGGTATCATAGCGACAGCGGTTTAACCCGATGCAACTAATGAGGTTTAATAAATTGAAAAACAAAGCTAAGTAATACTAGTGGGAGATGAATTAAAATAATTATTGAACAAAATTGAAAGGAATCTTAATATAGGAAAAGCAATGTCTGTCTGTCTCCAAACAGCAGTTTGCAAAGAGGGTAGCTCAGACAATCACACGATTCGACGCGAAGATGCCCACATGTTGTCTGAATGCACCTGCAGACTTTTTTTTTTTTAATTCAATTAGAAAATATTAATTAAATTATTATATATTAACTAATTTATTGAAAATCAACATATTTTCCTTTTTTCCATTGTTGAAAATAACCTTTAGTTTCGTATCTTTCATATTTGTATTTTGGTTTCCATTGGCTACATTTTTAGGCTTTTAATTATTCTTTAATAATGGCGCAAAACCAAAACACTTCTTAAAAAGTAATAAAAGCTTTATATTTTTTCGTCTTTAAATTACAAGTGTTTTTTTTTTTCAAATTATTCCTTTTGAATGAACCCTAAAAGGATTCATTTCACCATAATTACTTCTTTTATTTTTTATTTTTTAGAGTATTTTTATTTTAATGTGAAGTTGTTGTTCCAAAAACTGCCAATGACGTCGTGTTCCACGTTTGTACGCGATGTTCTAAATGACCCTGCTGCTGTGTGGCATCACTCACTCAGTGAGTTGCACTTTGTTTACTATTAACGAAAGTCAATTTAATAACTTATCGTAGATTTTTTTTTTTTTTTTTTTTTTTTACATATTTATTGCTGATCTAAGAATTACTTTTTACTGCAAATCTAATGGCGTTTCTTTACTATTCTAAATGATTTTAAATCATGACTTTTAATTTATTTGTTCTGGTGATATTTATTGCGTTATTTCTAACGTATTTTAAAACTGTTTAGAGGTGATCCAGTGATTGGCATGCTCCAGTAATTGACATCTATCCAGAAATAATATAATTAATAAATAATAAAAATAATAAAATCATATTTTTCGTATAAGAATTTTAACATTTTATGTCAAACAGTAGAGCATAGGGTGCTAATAACTGGTAAAGTGAATATCTAGCAGTGTCGAACACTGGAACATAAGGTGCCAATGACTGATAAAATGAATAACTGGCAGTGTCAATTATTGGAACATTGAGTGGGTGCCAAATAAAAATTCATAAAAAAAAAAAAAAAATTCTTATCAAATGTATATATTTTACCATGTATGTGGTTCTGAATGTCTTTCATACCATATGTACTAACTTAAGATTTATAAAAATGTTTTCTGTTGACTAGAACATTAAAAACATCAGAGATTTTTTTAAAAGTGTCAATCACTTTTGCACTTACCCTAAACTAACTTTATCTTTACAATTTTTAAAGTGTTTAAAGTTTAGGCTTAATGGGACAACCGTAAATATTCAACGGCGTTTCCTATACACGTAACAGCGTTTTAAAGGTTTTCTACATTAAAAGCCCGTTTATCTGTATACGTTTATTTCATCCCCCCCCCCCTTCCCAAACTTTTTAAAGTGCTATTACCTTCACGTACATGTTTAAAAAATAATTCTCACGAAAATGGAACTTACGAACAAAGGCAAAGAGATGAAGTGACTACTGCACACGAAGTAATCGATCCATGTAACCCAAAATAATGAATCGCGTACTGTTTAGCGTAAAATGCAATGTTTCACTCAATACAGGATGCCAATTTATGTCAATTTATTTGTAAACAATAGTTTTGAAAATGTGGTGCTACGTTTCACCCTTTTTAGTAGTTCTTTCTTAAAAATGACAAAACTTTTTAGTTTTTTAAAATATTGGTTGTAGATGAACTGACAGAAATCGGCATCCTGTACTGGGTGAATGTTTCGACAGTGTACTTTAATTTTGATAGTGTGCGCTTAATTATTTTGTATTGCATCGATCAATTACTTTGTGTGCAAAATACATACATTAATATTTATACCAACGAATTGAATATGATTTTTCTTCATGTAATTTTAATTATGGATCATCCTAAAAGGAAAATACACTTTTAGAAAGGTACTGAATATTGGAATATTTACTGAGGGCGTATTTAGTCAACTGTGTAAGTCAAACTTTTGAAACAACTTAGATTTTTACTCAATTTTAATTGAATTTTAAAATACTCGTCGTAAATCTTGAGGATTAGTTGATAAACAACGCGTTTGAAATTCTAGATATGCTGTTTAAAAGATTGATTCTAAAGTCAGAGAACTTGTTAAAGAGACTCGGGTATTAACTAATTCTTGCAAAATACACCGATAAAAATAAAATGAGGAAAAAGCTTGATTTTAAATTGAAAGCTAAATAAAGAATTATCTGAAGACTTTATTTATTTTTAGAAAGAAGAATTAATATAAATTTTAAAATTTCAGGAATTTTACATAAGTTTTCTCTTTTTACTACGACATGACTTATTTAAAATACTCTTCTACTACACACGTAATAAGTGATGTCTGCTACTAGTGGACTGTGCTAGATTTTGCTAGTCATCCTATTTAAACAAACCATTTTATTAAATAAATCTTTTTTTTTTTAGTGCTAGAGGCCTATTTCAGTCGGTACAGCGTTGTCGAATTTTTATAATACACTCTTAATAGTGCTAAGGGCCTTTTTCAGTCGGTTTATTGAATGGGGATTTATTGAATGAAGTCCGCCAAGGCACAACTTCGACATGACTCCCCCCCCAAGGTACAACTTTGACATGAGTCCCCCCCAAGGCCCAACTTTGACATGAGTCCCCCCCAAGGCCCAACTTTGACATGAGTCCCCCCCCAAGGCCCAACTTTGACATGAGTCCCCCCCAAGGCACACCTTTGACATGAGTCCCCCCCAAGGCACACCTCCCCCTCATTGGGAAAAAGAGAAAAAACGTTGTTTTGCGGCTATAAGACAGTTTGGACTTCCAACGTTACTTGTTACAGTATCTGCAGCTGAAACACATTGGTTTGATTTAATGAAAACTTTATCATGGAATTTAGATCGTCACGAATTAACTAAAGAAGAATTTGTCGATATTAACAAGTTTAGCAGTAGGCCTCTGGCACTAAATTAAAATCTGTCAATGTCAGATTTTCATGTTTTAAATAATGAAATGTCGTGTCTGTATATTATTTTTTTATTATTATTATCCTCAAAAATATTATCTTTGAAAAGAAAAAATAGAAATCTGGCAACATATTGATTCGTGTAACTTTCCATTGAAATCGGTCAATCTGTTCTCTAAAAATAAACAGTAGCGAAATTTTGGTGTAAAAACAATATAAAGTAAATAATTTAATGGGAAGGGAGTTATTTATTTTTTAAAATAAAGTTATCTATTATGACAAACTTTATAGGAAATTATATTAATTGATTTATTATTTGCTTTCAGATAATAATAAAATCAAAATTTGTATTTGTCTTTATTCTGTAAAATTTGTCAATAGAATTATTATATTTAAGTAATAAAATATTTTATTTGTTCATGTTTTGAAATTTTAGTATAAAATTTTAAAACAACATGAATTTGCGAGACATAGTAAACTATGACTCTATAAACACTCTAAGTAAAAGACCTTTGGAATCCAACTTTGAGAAAAGAATCCACTGAATTGATCAGTTACTTTAAAACCAATAATAATAAGATGAAATAAAATGTAACTGCTTAATTCTGGTTTAGATAGAATAAAATGAATATTTGAGTTATAGAGATTTATTTGTTTATTTAATTATATTCATCAACTACGACACATTTTATGCAAATTTCTTTTTATTCTTTTTTTATTTTTTCAGATAATATTAAAAAGTTTGATTTTTTACAGAATTTACATTTTTTTTTTTTTTTTCATGGAACTCATCTGTAGAATTTTTCATTATTATTAAAAGACGAATTTCTAAAACAATAGAAAGTTACAAGGCATACTAATTTAAAACTGAAATATGTAGAGAAAAAACCTTTTAATGCAAATTTTCACTCCAGAGGGAATTATTAGACACTTTCGACTAAGTGAAAAATTACCATTTCTACATTATTAGTGTTTATTTTTTAATAAAAACTAAATTTTTAAACAATAATTAGTTTTTTCAAGCTTCTCTTTTACTTACAATTACTAAATTATATTTAATACAGTTTTTAAATATTTTAATATTTTTCTTCATTGTTTAAATATGATTTTTGAACTTCTTATGTTCATTTCGTACATAAGCTTGCCAGTAGAGGACAGCGCAATGGAAAAGCAATTTTATACACGCATCTAGCTAATTTTGTGATTTATCGTAAAATGGATTAAATTTAACTTTGTATTTTAATATATCTTAAGTGGAAATCTTGATGTATACAGTATTCTTACAAAAAATGTTTAATTTTAAAAGTTGTTTTGAATACAAATATTTATGTTAGTTTAACTTAAAAGAAAATATATATATATATAAAGGGAGCTTCCCGGACACATTCGGACAGTTTAAACATCAATTAATATGTACAAATATCTACTGGCATAAAATACATATGTTATATATATTGCTTATAGGTCAATCCATATATTATAAAAAAAAAAAAAAACCTATCATTTATTTTTTCTCAAATCCAGTACTTGAAATTCAGCAAACCAACTAATCTTTTGTTTAATTAAAAAAAAAAAAAAAAAAAAAAAAAAAAAAAAAAGAATTATGTAATTTTTAAGATTTGCAATGATTTTAAAATATGCCAATTTCTGGGGTTATATTCGAATTGAAATGAATTAAATTGAATTTCAAATGATAGAAATTATTTATAGAGAGAACGAAACTTTAACAAATTAAAAATCATTGTATTTAAATTTTAAATCAAACACTGTGTTTTTTCAGTGGATGCTACTTTTTCAATTGATAGCAAAAACTAATTATTAAATAGTTTGTAGAATTCAAGAGACCTTAAAATACATAAATGGGATAAAATCCCGAAAACTAAATTTTTAACAGTACTTACGCTTCCTACTGTATTCGGGTAATGGACGTTTTTTTTTTTTTTTGCTAATATTAGTTCTACTGTACAAAATAAATAAATCATTCTGGGATTTATCGTGAATTAATTTCAAGGAAAGTATACCGTACCATTTACTAAGCAGTGGAAACAACAAAGTATTTAAAAATGTGTGCTACAACTTGAGTAAATAAAAGCGATGTCGTCATTTCAGAATCTCAGTCTAACATTGCACAATACAAGAGAAAATTTAACAATATCTTCTAAGTAACATGTAGTGTTTCTTAATTAGTACTGTTAAAAGAATCGACTAATAGAATTTGAGACACTATACTTTAAATTCTACTATGAATGCTGGAAACTTGTTAAATGACTGAAGAACATAGAACATATCTATTGCCCCTTAAATAAATGTGCAAAGAGGATATTTGAGAGGAATGAAGAAAATATAAATAAATCGAATACAAGTAACATTGCTTATTGATTACATTTTGCAAGCGCGTATTTTTGTTGCATAATGACAATGATTAAAGATTTAAATGAATCATTGCTTTAAATGTAAATATATAAAAAATGAAAGATAGAGTTACTCAGATAAGTGTATTTCAAAAGATGAAATTAATTCATAGAGAAATACACGCATCAGTAATATAAGGAGCAGTGATGGACATTTACAGCTGAATTGATAGGTTCTATATACTACATCTGACATAAAAAAAGTGACCAAAGCATTGACAACAGTGGTTCAATGTTAAGATTAGTAGCATTGAATGGCAACAAACATAAAGTCCATTTGAAATCTAATTCAAAGTTTTCACAATCGATATATTTTTATTTTATATACAGTAATGTATATAATTTTATAAACATATTCTTTAAAAAGAAAAAGAAAAGAAAGAAAAGTTAAAAAATATACTACGTAAATTAATAAATTAATATTTAAAAAAAAAAAAAAAAGAAAAAAAAAAAAAACTCTAACATACGTAAAATTAAAAAGTCTTTATAAAAAATCCAAAAACATAAACATTGCGGTTTGAGATATAAAATTTGTAAAATATAAAGCTACACATCTTTTCACTATTACAAAATAGCTTCATCAAGCGGCAAACCTAACAGTCAATGAATATATATACAACCCTTGTCTTTTAAAACATGATTTAAAAACACGATTGGAATTCACAGACGACGGACTTTGTAACGAAAAAGGAGTTTAAATGGATAAAAACTTATAACTTGGTAAGAGTTGGGAGAGATATCCATTAAGCAGGATCTAAACATGAATTTTCTGAAAACATAATTAGAATTTGAAAAATCTTTGAGAATTTGTGTGGCAAAAGAAGCAGTATTTGCGAAAAACATAGCTAACTTTACGGGTCAAGTAAAATGTACGACATTTTTATGAACTGGAGAATGTTTATTATTAATTGAAATTCTACAGTTGATTAATGGATGGCTTCAGACTATATTCATTCGGTTACGTAGGATGGAGCAGATATTATATGAGATTCAGACCCAATAGAAATGCCACGAAGGTTATTATGTAAAAATTAAACTAAACTAGAACTAATACCTTCTTTTAGAATACGGATAAGTTTGGAATCTCACGTTATATCTGCTCCGAATAAATATATTCCCGTTTCCCTTGCCACACTTGTTCTCGAAGGTTTTTGAAATTCTAATTATATTTTTTAGTGTTTTCTAGAAAATTCAAACCTAGAACCTGTATGACTAAGATTTCTCCCAGCTTTTACCGCATATTACAAATTTCTTATCCACTTCAGTTCCCTTTTCACTACACAGTTCATTGACTGGCATATACTAACGTGTCTTCTGAATCACGAAGGATTTTCTCCATAGGTGCAAGACAAGATTTGCTATATTGACTGTTAGACAAAGTATGCTATCTTGTAATAGCGAGAAGCTTTGTGTTTTTATATTTTACAAATTTTAATGTTTAAGATTTTGATTTTATACAAAGACTTTTTAATTTTACGTGTGTTAAAATGTTTTTTAAAATCTTAATTTATATATTTTTACATATATGCAACAGCAAAAAAGGATTGTGCCAAAAATTGTACATCATGTTATAATAAACACACACACACACATATGTATATACATATAACGTAACATTATTGTAGAATGCAAGCGAAATATATGATCAAATGCCAAATTTATTCATAAGATTCACAAAATAAATATCCGAGGAACAATCAAAAGAAATGTGATTGAACTATAATACTCACTCTTTATTTAATAAATAATTACATATGGAAGTGAAACCTTATATAAAGCAATATGTATATGTGCGCATGTGTGTACAAGTATTTTCAAAACATGCCCTACATAAAGTTTTCTTGATTTAGTTAAAAATTACAATACGAAATATGTTTTTGCGATACGTGGTTTAACAAATAATGAATGATTTATTTATATTGAATTGCCCAATATTTTGCGCGTACATGAATTACAGCGTGGAGTTGTTTAAAAAAACACATAGATAATTTATCTCTATTTAACTAAAAATGAATCCTATATGGCAGGAATTAGTAATTACTTTTATACATAAAATGTGAGTTCTCCCTAATCCAATTAAGATGATTACTTATTTTAATTATCTCATCTTGTAGCGTAAAATCCTTACTATTAAAGCTTCCCGTCTAAATTATTTTAAGATCGTTTCAAAGTATTTGTATAGAGAACCCATTGAGTTATAATCGCAAAATTTAATGAATGCTCATAAAATTGTTGAGTTTAATGGCATACTGCTTGTCAAAAGTGCCAAGTAACTGCAGCGCCTAATTTTACCTCAGCACTTCAACTCGAAAATTGGTAGTTTGGCTAATGAGATTTTGATGCAAATGCTTCATACGAAATATTTACTGCCATGATTACAATGATGAAAATACCTGTTATTAATCATTTCATATCAATGAAGTCTCCTATCAGGTTGCGAAATTTTAGGTTTTGATGCGTGTTAAAAGCGTCCAAAATATCATAAATATATATTCGAAGGTAAGTAATACCTTTAATATGCAATTTATTAGTCCTCCACTATTTATCTTGCCGTATTTTTATGTAATCATCCAACTTAGGCAAATTTCTTAAACTAAAAAGAAAAAAGAAAATTTTATTAAAATAAATGACCTAGAATTTTATTTTTTCAATTCTGTAGTTCTAAAACCTTCTTGCTTTTATTTATGTATATATATATATATATATATATATATATATATATATATATTAATTTCTGAAAATTTTTCTTGCAACTTAAATAGTTCACCAGCATTGCAATCATTTTTTTTACAGTAAAACGGTGATACGTACTTTTTTTTTTTTTTAATTTATTAGCAGAGATTTTATCAGATGCATTTAAATTTAAAATTTAAAAATAAGTTTTTTAAGTCGTGCACAGGTTCAAGTCGTATTTAACAGATTTTCTGTTATAGCTCTCTTCTATGGGTGTAGGTAAGTTCCGGACCAAAAGTGGGGAGTCGAGCAATTCCATGGTTAAATTCCGGACCAACATTTGGTCCGGAATTTACCTATGCTTTTTAGAAAAGATGGAAGAACTTTCCTTTTGATTCGTAAAACGCGAGGGATCAGTCACAAGTTTAAAAGGGGATCTTCGTTTTTTAAATGTTTTGTATGCATAAGTTTGATACAGTATTGTTCTGTTAGTTTAATACACGCATATGCATAAAATAGTGGTTTTTGTTATAATGTAATGTATTTTCCTTTCTTTTTAATTTCCGTTTGAATGACCTTTCATCCATCAATGTGTAGATGATACTCAGATTTCATAGAACTCAATTGCAGCAGTAATAATAAAGTGTACAGTTGGTAACAAAAGTGTCCGAACACTAGCAAAAATTCCTATATAGAAAAGTATGCTTAATACAGTTTTGCTAAATAAATCCTTGTCGAATCGTGTTCTTAGACTGACTAAGAATAGGATTCGGCAAGGATTTATTTAACAAAACAGTATTAAGTGTACTTTTTTTATATAGGAATTTTTGCTAGTGTTCGGACACTTTTGTTACCGACTGTAAATAGACTAAAATATAAGCATAACACTATTTATATATGATACATTAAACATATATTACTTCTTATAAACATATGTATACGATCAACAATTAAAACACATAAATTTCAATTGATTTATTAACATTTTACGATGAAATAACAATACAGTTATAAAACAAGAATTTAAAATATACACTGCAAAATATTATTAGGAGAAATATGCTTATATTACAATTTATTTAAACATTGTCATATTCTTATGCTTCTAATTCCAAAATCAACTCTAAAATAGAAATAGCCGAACAAGACATAAATATAAGTAATATAACAGAAAAATAATCCATCTGAATATACACAGATTAAAAGTTGTGCTCTTATTTACAGTGGAGAATAACACACAAAATTCAAATAAATGAGAAAATTTTGAGATAGCATTCAGATAACACCACTTGTCGGTCAATATACACCAGTATAAAACTGGTGCAGTTTTACACTGTAGAACCTGAGATATAGTCTTCTCACAATCAAGGCTAATTGCAACATAACAGCATTGCCTCTCGGTCTATGTACACTTAGTTAAAACTGGTGCAGTTACACACAGTAGAAGCTGAAATACAGCCTTGAAATAAACCGAATAATTTCAATTTATCAGCGCCACCTGTTGACTTATATATATACTCAAATTAAAACTTATGCACTTATACGCTGCAAAATATGAGATACATCCTAACAGTGAACAGGGGAAAATGGAGCCTAAGAAGTACACCGACAGTACAATAAACGCTCAAGTAAAAGTGCCTGGTTGGTAAAATGCTGCCTTAAACAGTGGAAACTCTGATTACACATAGGGTTGGTGGAGATAGGGCTCAATATATTTTTTGCTATCGATGGCAGTGGAGGGCCTTAAGTGGTTTGTACGATTTCAATAATTCTTTTTTAGTTTTTATTTATAAAACGGTAAAAATAAATAAATAAAAATTAAATAAAAGTAAAAATTAAAAATCTGATGCGAAATAACCATACGATTTTCATTACACATTATTACACGTATTATATGCATTTTTTGGAGATAATGTGTTTAGAAGGCGTAAAAATGACCTAACGAAGTAGAAACCTAAAAATTTTCTGGTAAGAGAAACTTGATACAGGTATAAAGACATATAAAATAGAGTTTACATAGTGAATTAAAAAATAAGGGGGGGGGGGGGAAATGGTTGTTATTTTGTAAAGCACCAATTTTCGAGATCTAACACTGATCTAACACTTTTAATTTTCTTTTAATAACCAAATAATATATGACAAAGGATATCTAAAATGGACTTACGTAATAATTTTCAAGAAAATCGTTAGAGTCCTTTTTTAGATACCAACTTTTACCAAAACTTGGCATACACAATTATTTACCGTAAAACAATAATTACATACAAAAGGACATTTAAAAGGGAGTTAATATGGCGAGTTTGAAAAAAAAAAAAAAAAAAAAAAATCGTACAGCCGTTTTTGAGAAACAGACCTACGGTTTCCGATGTTCCACTTCAAGTTATCCAATTTTCACCAAAATTTGGAAAGTTCATTTATACACTAGACCTGTCTCAGTTCTGAAGTTTCGTAGTTTTTTCTTTAATAATTTTGGAGATATGATAGCAAGAAGGTTCCCTACATTACATACACACACATACACACACACACTGACCGTATGCCAAAAACTAGTTTTTTGAATTCAGGATACCTTAAAACATGTAAATACGGTGAAAACTCGATATCAAATTTTTGGAGCTAATACAGTACTTCCATTACCTAAGGTAGTCGGGTAACGGAATAAAAATAGTGATTTATTTTATTTATAAAAAAAAACACTACAGAACTGGAATTTAACAGTAATAAATACAAAATTTTGAAACAACACCATATTATGTAAGACCTGATAACAATTGTTTCAGATCGAAAGAATACACGACCCTTCGTCAGGCGAAAAAAGTAGGCATGAACAAAGTAGGTGTTTGTGTAGTTTGACGTTATCGCTATGTTTGCAGAACGTGACTACTTTGTTCACCTGACAAAGAGTCGTATTTTCTTTCAATCAAAACAATTGTTGACAGTTCTTGCGTTGTATGGCGTTGTTTCAAAGTTTTGTACTTATTACTTATTTTATTTATTTATTTATTTATTTATTACTTTCTCTTACCAATATAAATGAATAATTTAATTCAAGCATTTTTTTTTTTTTTTTTTTGAACTATATATTTATTTATTTACTCTGTCTTAACCTTTTAATGAAAGTGTTTGCCATTATTTGATTTTTTTTTTAAGCTATTTAAAATTTTAAATATATTCAGGCTAATGTGTACATTTATTTCATTATTTAATTTTAAAAACACACAAACACACAAACCAACCATCAAAAACCTGATTTTCGGACTTATGGGATCTCAAAACGTGTAATATAGCTAAAACTCCATTTCGAAAATTTGACGCGAAAACAAAAGTTTATCTACTGGCATATGAATAGTAGAAGGTAATAATATTTAATTTAATTCAAGCTTTTTTTTTTTACCATATATATATATATATTTCTTTATTTAATCTATCTTAACCTTTTAATAAAAGTGTTTGCCATTTTTTTTTTTTAACTATTTAAAATTGTAAATATGTTCAGACTAATATTAGACTAAAATATGTGCACATTTTAAATATTTGTTTGAAGATTTACTCTTTAAAAATGTATTTTCAGTTCTTTTGGAAAATTATAGCACTTAGTTTTAATTTTAATGTAATTTGATAATCTCACTAATATGGATTAGTAATTTTTGAAACTATAATTATGAACACAATAGTAAGCTGTATATATTGTTAAACCACTTATGACAATCGTTACCGAATAAATTTTTATTTGTGAAACACCCCTCAGTTTTCAAGAGTAGAGTGGAAAGGCATAGGTAAATTCCGGACCAACGTTTGGTCCGGAACTTACCCATGGGGTTGATCGTGTGAAAAGCTACATAATTAGTCTGGTCCGGAATTTTCCTACTCCGTCTTCTATTATTGTCTTGAACTATAAATATTTTAAGCTATCAGTTCTTGAACGAGATAAATTTTACTTAATCAGGGCGCACTTTTAAACATTTTATCGTTAATTCTTCCTTCCTTTCTTTCTTTTCCCCTTCTTTTTTTTTTTTTTCTTTTTAACATAAACCTTTGCTTCCACTTCTTGTTGTAACTACTGCTTTTATCTGGCTAAAATAATAAGTATGCAGAATTCATTTATAGGGTTAAAATTTCGATTACATGGGTTGATTCTGAGGTCATGGGTCAAACTTGAGGGGATGAAGAGAACATCAGAAGAATTCTGAATTGTATAGGAACCCATGGGCACAAATGTCATTTTAACCCTTTAAGAACTGGATGTTTTGGGCTTCTGTGTAGTATTAATTCCACCTAGTGTGTACATTTTGAAATCTTGTGTGCTTCATCTCCCCCCCCCCCCTTTTTTTTTTTTTTTTTTTTTTTTACAAAATCATACACAATGTTTGTATTATTGCAATCACTGCGATAAAATACATAGACAAAAAACGATATTTATTTATGTAAACATTAACATGTAAAAACGTCTTTTTAAAAATGTAACACTTGAGACACACGCTCATATCAACGAACGTTCTTTAAAAGTTAAAATCACGTTTACGCCCATGGGTTTCTATACATTTCTGAATTCTTGTTATGTTCCTTACTCCCCCTCCAAGTTTGTCTTATGATTTCAGAATCACCCTGCATACATATAGGCTGTGTATTAGTGTGTATCGAAAAAAGAAAAAATATATATCAAATTTCCAACAGAGCGAAAAAATTGTTTAATGCTATTATTAGTATGTGTGCAAAATTTTGTTTATCTGAGTTAATATCTTCAGTTATCACTGGGGTCGTTCATTATACAATATTCGTTAATTTTATCGTTTTTTCAATAGATATATATTTCTTTTAATAAGAAATTGGAATCTTTTGTTCCAATAGGACCTAAAAATTTCCGTACGGTATCTTTAGAGCGTGTACAAATTTTTATTGATGTGGGTCAATGGCTTCAGTTGCCTATACGGGTCACTTATCTGACCAAATTCTCTCACTTTGATGATTTTCCTTCAATACTTCTATGACTGTAATTCTTTAATTATGGTTATTTCTATTTCTATTTTTCATTTTTTTTATGAACAGATTGATCCGTACTTCAATTGTATTCTATCCTTTTCAACCTGAATGTTTTATTGTTTGCATTTTAATAAACAATTATTAGAATGAACCATTGTGGATTCTGTTTCATTATGTATACGCGTTGCACACTTGCGCAAATGCATAATTTGTTTATACAAAAAAAAAAAGTTAATAGAAATAACCATAATTAAAAGAATTAAAACTGCACACGCTCTAAGGATACCATTTTTCGGCCCTATTGGAACTAGGGATTCCAATTTCTTCTTTAAAGAAATGTATTGAAAAAACGATAAAATTAACGAATTTTGTATAAAGAACGACTCCAGAGGCAACTGAAGATATTAACTCAGATCAACAAAATTTTGCACACATACTAGCAATAGCATAAGTTAACTTTTCCTCACTATTGGCAATTTGATTAAAAAAAAAAAAATCGCTACACCCTACTGTGTATATAACTTTTGTGTATAACAGTTTTATGGGTGTCCACACTGATACCATAATAAAATTTCCTGTAATGGAAAGGAAATCCTTGTCCACTACTGAGTCAGTTGGTATTCAGGTGAGCAGTGAGCACAATGACGTAATCTTCCAAAAGTGGAAAAGAATTGTAATTCATTACAATTAAAAGGAAATTATCAGAACAATTTAATGTTCTCATGAGAGAATTACTTTTTCAAACTTTGAAAAGATTTTTTTTTTTTTTTTTTTTTTTTTAATGAAGAATTCCTACAAAGGCCTGAAAAGGCTACCATGCGTTGGTATATTTAAAAATTGTCACACAAGGGAATAATTAAAATATTATTTACAATTGAAGACTTATTATTAACTCAAGATGGCATTAAGGCCAGTGAATTTTTCAGAAGTAACTTACTTTTAATTTATGAAGCATATGTTTTTTTCGCTCTGTTAACGCATTGAGAACTAAGATACTTCTTTTTGTTTATTACCTTGAAGCCCGAGTTCACTCGGTTTCATTGTAGCAATCATTCGTAGTGTACATGCAGGGATCTGATTTCAGATAATCATATTGTTTGTTTGCCCAGGGAGGACAGCGGATTACCACTGAAAGCTAATTTTCCTTAAGATAAGGTATATTGAAATCGAATTATGTTAAATCTTTAACTATAATTTCTTGTCAAAACCATTCAAGCAGTTTCCATTAAGACCAGATTCCTACTGCATATTGTTCCAGGCAAAGACCAGCGACGGATAATAAGTGAGTTTTTTTTTTTTTTTTTTTTTTTTTCTTAACCGTTCCGACGATTTCCAAGAAAACAAAGTTTATGCCTTATTTTTCCTGGATTGTGTGTGTGTGTCAGCACTGAACACCAACTATAAAAAATAATAATAATAATAATAAAATGGAGTATTTCAGATGAAATGTTATCTGAATATCATACTATAAATATTTATCAAAATAATTCCAGTACTTTTATGTAATACAAGCTTCTGCATTTTTTCCTGGCGGAAGCGCAGGTTACCTGTGAAAGCTATCAATTTTCTAAATTTTCTAAAGAAAATGGCAGATTTTTATATTTACAATTCAATTGTAAATTCAAAAATTTCCTAAATCAAAATTTTTATTAAAATCATTCAAGTAGTTTCTAAAAACACCATGTCTCTGCCATTCTTTGCCATGCACTTGCGAAATGAAGGTTAAAAATGAATGCTAATTTTCTTGAAAATGAGGATAAGTCCATTGGGTTTGCCTTCTCACACAATCTTTAATCCTAACTTTTTATTAAAACCGTCATTTCCACTAATTAGTAAACTAAATTTTGCCATGTTTTTCAACTGGCGGTTCATGGGTTAGAAGCGAATTCAAATTTTCTTGAAGATGAGGATGAGTCCAATTACTTTTTCACCCCATGAAATCTTTAACTACAATCTTTCCTCAAAGTCATATCTATTTTCGAGTATATTCGATTTCTGCTAGATTTTGTAATAGGGGGATAAAGGATTAACAGAAAATGGTAATTTTCCGAATATGAGAATGAATTTAATCGATTTTTCTCTTCAAAAAACCATTCACACCAAACATTCATATAAATCATTATATTTATTTCCAAGTAAACACTAATTCTTCCCTATTTTGTAACCTATAGTAAAGTGTTAACAGTGAGTTTTTCCTGAAAATGATGGTAAGTGCAGTTAATTTTTCATTCCAAAATCTCGTACCCTAATCTTTCATCAAAATCGTTATACCCATTTCCAAGTAAACTCAGTTACTGTCGTATTTTCTGACCAACAGATAAAGGGTTGACAGCGATTACAAATTTTCAGGACGATAAGTTTAATTTTTTTTGACTGCAAAAAACACTTAACCCCAAAGTTCATCAAAATCGTTTTATCCATTTTCGAGAAAATTCAATATCTACAATATTTTGCAAACAAGAGTTAAAAATTTAACAGTAAATGCGACTCTTCTTGAACATAACTACAAGTTCAAACAACCCCAAACAGCCTTTAATCTCAAACTACCGTCAAAACTGCTTTATTCTTTTCTGAATAAACCCAATTTCTGCAACATTTTACAATCGGAGGATAAAGGGTTAATAGCGAACGCGAATTTTCCTGATGATGAGGACATCTCTAATAGATTTTGAGAGGAGAATATGTGTAATCGATCTAAAAAAAGATTGATTCCGAACTTTTACAAAACTCATTACATCTATTTCTTAGAAAACCGATTTCTGACATAATTTGCAACTGACTGACTAAGGGTTAGCAGCGAACAGAAATTTTTCTGAAGATAGAAATAAGTCCAATCGATTTAACACTCCCAGACACGCTTAACCTGAAACTTTCATCAAAATCATTATATCCATTTCAGAGTAAATGCCCTTTTTGCCACATGGCGCAACCAGCGGACAAAGCTAACATCGAACGAAAAATTTCCTGAAAATGAAGGTAAGTCAAGTCTATTTAGCACCCATATTTAGATTAACCACAAATTTTCTTTAAAATCGTTATATCCATTACCCAGTAATCCCAATTTCTGCTATATGTTGCAATCTATAATAATAAATGGAAAGGTTTGTCTGTCTGTCTGTCAGTCTGTTCTTTTATACGTTCAGCCCCTATTGAACGCAGAAGTACAAGAATTGACATACGGATGCTCTGGAGCTGCCTTTCCGAGGTCCTCCTCGAAACATAATTTAAAAATTTTAATTAGTTTCGGAGATATTAATTAAAACGTTGACCCATGTCGATCGAAAAATGACCAAAAATCCTTATTGCATTCTATCAGCAGTCGATTTTAACGGCTGTCTCGAACGGAAACAGAACATGTGGAAGTCATTAATGTCACATGATCTTGAACTGGGAATAAAAATTGCAAATTTCAAAATGCTTCAAATTTTCTTTTTTTTCACTTAATATACAACCTATGCAGCACAAAACTAACATGCATTTCAAATTTCATCAATTTGGGTTAATAAACAAAGCAGTTACATTTTAATTGCAAATTACATTTTATTCTAACACGTAATCTATCTTTCAATAGACGATAGGAGTTTCCATAGCAACGAAATATATTTGAAGGTACTAAAAAAATACTTTTTACTTTTATTTTTACTTCCATTACCCGACTACCGTGGTATATACAGGTTTTGAGGACCTAAAAAATATTTATTTTTCTTTTTACTTCCATTAACCGACAACCGTAGATAATGGAATTAGAGATTTCACGTGATTTACATGTTTTAGAATGTCCTGATTAGGTTTTCTTTTGTTCTCAGATACTAATTAAAATAATTTTATAAGTTTGGAATCCATTATCCATGACGTTGTTATCCGTAAGTCCGTATCTCAAAAATGTCTCTACCGATTTTCTTCAAAATTGCTAAATAAACACTCTGTTAGATGTCCTTTCGAGTGATATAGTTGGTTAGTTGAGGAAAATGGATAGGCGTCCTGTATAAATAGCTCATTTTCAGGTCTCGCAAGTGCGTTCTTTTAAAAATGGCAGTACGGATCTTTTTCAAACTCGTCCTATTAACTCCCTTTTAAATACTCTTTTGTATGTAATTATTGTTTTTCGGCCAATAATTGAGTATGTCAAGTTTTAGTAAAAGTTTGTGTCTTAAAAACGGCTCTAACGATTTTATTGAAAATTCTTACATAAATCCATTTTAGATACCCTTTTTCATGTATTATGTGGTTATTACATAAAAATTAGCAGTCAATCTGATTAGATAGTTCAGTTTTAGATCTCGGAAATTGTTGTTTAAAAAAATAACTGTATCATAATTTTTATCATATTTTTTAACTCATTGTGTAAACTCTGTTTTATCTCTTTACACGTGTATCCAGTTTCTCTCACTAGAAAATTTCCAAAAAATGCATATAATACATGAAATAGTGGGTAATGGAAGAGTAGTTGTTTCACACAAGATTTTTTTATAGTCTTGTGAGTCATTTATAGACGTTCGAAGAATTTACTTCTGAGCTATAAACCAATGAATTTTTCCGGAATATTCCAGAATTCTGTTTTTTTTTAAGTTACAGCTTCCAAACTTTTGCAACCTTAAACTAAAAATTTTCGCTAAATTCGGTCGTCAAGTGCTAAATTCGGCGCCGAATCATCCAATTCGATGCCAAGACCAAAAATCTACTAATGGCTACTAATTTAGGACTTGTCGAGATTAGCGGTAAAATTTGCGACAAATATTGTTTCAGGATAGCCAGAAACCCTTTCTCAATTTTCACTGAGTTAATTATTTCGGTAAAATGTATCGTTTCTTACCACTAATTTTTGCCAAAGAAAACAAAACTGGACCATCTATTTCGAATCCTCTCCATTGTACCCTAAGCTGTAAGTTTTCCAATGAGAGATTCGGTAATAATCCCCGTATTACTATTCCTGAAAAGACTGCTGTATTTGTCTCGGCAGCATATCTATCGTACTATCGCGGCTTTTTTGGTTGGAGTAGCAGGGTTTTTTTTCTTGTTTTGTTTTAACGAATGTTCATGGACTTGAACCTGCCTCTTTATTTACGAATCGTTTACCTCACACAAATCTATCAATGTCTTCATAACAATATGTATATTCATATGGTTGTAACAAGGAAGTCATGTGGTGTCCACATCGGATTTTTAGTTTTGATGTTACAGTCATTTGGTGTGGGAAAGTTAGTGTTTGAGGATCCTAGGCTTAAGTGATGTTCCCAGTGTGGGAATCTTTCTAAGGGTGCCTAATCCATTTTTACGCGAGCTTTGTTGAAAGCTACGGGAAGCTGTGAAGGCTAGGTACAGGAGCACGACCTGTGATCGAACCTAATATTTCTCGTCTACGAATTTTTAAAGCAGATCTTTCGACTACTAATACTCATTGGGCAGTATTGGCAATTCAGTGTATTTTTTTCATATAATTTTAACTTCAATAAATTATAAAAAGAAGATAATATAAGTTTTGCATTATTGAATTCATTAAAAAATTTACCCTTAGATTTACGAAAACTTTCTCAGTACGTTTCTGCAAAACTAAGGATAACAGTTACACGTGTATTGAACATTCATTAAAATGCTCTATGAAACGTCTTTGTGAAGGACAAGTATACGTTTGTAGATCGTACAAATGGAATATTTCTTAAACCGTTCTTGCAGAATGATTGCCAACGTTCGGAGAATGTTTCGGTGCTAATGCGTACAATTTGGAAACACTTTTCTAAGGTAATTCATGCCAAATATGCTTAGGTATAGATATCCAAAAAATAATAAAAATTTATATGACACTAATTGTCAGAGAAGGTTTACTGAAACTGTATTAACACAGTTTTCAGTTTATATATTAAGTTTGCTTTGATATTAAATAACGCCGGATTCTTAACTGTTCGAAAATAAAAATATTGAGGCATAATTACATCATTTTGAACAAAGCATTTTAATTGAACAGCTAAATAGAATTTTATTTTTTATTTTATTTTTATTTTTATATAAGCAAGAAAAAGTGTGTCGATAAAATGAGCTACTGTCTGTTTACACATGCGTGTTGCATCATTCAGATTCGACCCTATTCCAAAAAAATGGACGAGCACTGGCGTTTTTTAAAAGCCTAATAAAAGTACACAATGGACAGGAAGCAAAATGCCCACCCACTTTCTTTTTGATATAATCATAGTATACCTACCTTTTGAACAACAGCACGGAAGGAATAAGTATATATTTGTTATTAATAACTATTGCATACGTATACATCGAATACATAGACACTATCCATAAAAAAAACCCCTAATACATAGATATCTGATTTCTTTAGCTGAGCAACTTATAAATATCCCAATTTATGTCTGACAATAATCTTTCTTATCGAATTATTCTTATACAATGATTATATGAAAACAAAATCAAGATTTAAACACAGTATTTAACTATCTATAATAATTGGCTTACATTTTAAGTATTTCTACTCAGGATTTTTTTTTTTTTTCTTTATATAATATCGATTAAAGGATAACAACATGCATGCCCCTTATTTTATTACTTATCTATTTAATTATTTATTGTTTGTTTGTTTTCTGCTACGTAAGTATACACACACACACACATATATATATATATATATATACATTTATGAATGTCTCCAATAGCAGATTAACGGAACTGCTATAGAAGCCCCTATATCTGTCGTAATAGCTGAAATCGTAATGAAACACTTAGAAAACAAAATTAATTCGCATATAAATGATAAAAAAAATTTCTGGCGAAGGTATGTGGACGTTATTTTTACAATGACTAAACAACACTGATATAATATATTTTGCAAATTCCTTATGTCCTGCCACCCAATTTGACCTCGAAATGGAAAATAATAATGAACGGTCCTTTTTTAGGTATCCTTACAACGCATAAAACCATCAATATATATATATATATATATATATTTAACTTCCGTTTACAGAAAACCCACCTTTTCTGGTCAATACCTTAACTTCCATTCTGTTAATCCCCTCTCTCGTAAACTTGCAGCTATTCGCACCCTTTTGCATCGAGCTATGCATTACCCTAGTAATTATGAATTGTTACATATTGAACTTTCAAAAAATTGTCTGATTAAAAAATTAATGATTACCCCCTTGTTGGATTAAGAGAATTTACAGAAAAGAGTTATTTTTTGTATAAATGAATCTCTCCTAAAGTTAAAAATTCCCTTCACTGCACTACTATTCCTTATTATTCCTTATTAACTAATTCCTTATTCAGATATTAAGGTATATCTGAAAATATTGCTAAATTACTTAAAACTGTTAATATCTCTACTAACTTCAAACCTCATCTACGCATAAGTAATTTTCTTTCAAACCTTAAACCCACTATTCCCTCCCTTAAACGATAAGGTGTCATTTACAGTTTCCTGTGTAAAAATTGTAATTATATGCATATTGGCGAAACTGTTACAACTGGTGATATTAGAATTAAAGAACATAAGCGCTTATATGAAACCGGTGATATAAAATCTAAACTAATAATTCATTCTCTTGATACTGATCCTATTCCTGCTTTTGACACTATTAAAATCTTGACTTCTAACATAAAGACGTACGAATCATGTATTTTCCTAGCGGGCGTTTTTATCAAACTGCAGCATCCTCCCTTGAACGAGGTTAAACAGTTCCTCCCAAGTACTTAATATTGCTGTGATGTTTCGTGACTTTATCTTAACTGTTATGCTATGTATGTATATTAACACTGAAGAGGACTAATGTTTAGCCGAAACGTTTGTCATGTGATTTTGTGCTTTTAATTAAAATGTTTTATAAAAATTTTTTATCTAATTTTAAAAGTTACTTTAATTTTATACAGTAATGAGACTTATTGATAATGTTCAGTTTTATTAAATATATCAAAAGTTTGACATATAATATCTTATATACTCACCCAAATTGAAAATAATGCATCCCCCATCTAAATTGCAAATTTATGAGAAAAAACAAAAGAAAAATATACTGTGTCCTCTATTTTCTATTTTATGCAAAGTAATTAGCTTTTTTGAAGCGGAATGTCTGACATCCTTGTTTAATGGCTTTAATAAACAGCTATTCTTAAATTGTTGGAACTATTAAATGTTTTAAATCTTGAGTAAATAATTTCTTTAAAAATACGACTGGAAACCGACCGAACGAACAATTTGTAAAGTAAAGTTGTTATTCCAGAAACACTTGTAAAAGTCGTTTATCTGGTAAGTAAGATGCGTTTTCTTTAATGTTCTTTTTTTTTTTCTTTCTTTCTTGAGTATGGAAATATACCATGATTTAAATAAGGTATAAAAGTCTTTTGGATATATACACTGGGTTTCAAAATGATATGAACAACAAGTTTTTCAAGCATAAAAAAAAACAATACTAGAAAACAAACTTTAGTCTTTACAAATATTTTGATTTTATGACAAAATATTATTCAAACAGACATATTTATATAAAGAAAACTTCTTTTTTTCCTTTTTTGAGGCTTCGCATAATGATAGGAACATGACCCAAAAATATGGATTAGCAGTCTGTGTATGCACGAGATTATGTAATTAATATAAAAACACGGTCAGGCATGGAGCGAACCAAACCTTGTAATGAAATTTGGTCGATTGTTTTTCCAGTAGGAGAGTATAGAAGCCTTTAATTCTGGAATCGTGGCGTATTGCTTTCCATTTCCATAAACTGCTCTAACCAGTAGGCTCCAAACATTTTCCATCGGGTTTAAATCAGGAGATACAGATGGCTATGGAAACCCATGTACACCATTATTTTGGAATCATTCCCAAGTGCTTTTTGCCGTGTGGATGGATGCATTGTTCTGTTGGAACATCCAGAAAGGTCCACCAGTTCCCTTAGCAGCAGGCAATACATTTTCTGTAGGTAGATTTTGGTAGGTTATTGCATTCATTTTGCCAGTGGTAAACGTAATGCCGATTTTACCATAAAATCCAAACACAGCCCAAACCACGAGGAACCTTCCATCTTTCTGCCATTTTATAACGTTTTAGGTTCTTTGCACAGACTGCCAATAATAAGAAAAAACGTCAAAACCATCTGGATTGATTTTTTTTTTCATCGGAAAATATTATTCTTTCAAATTTCAAACTTCTAGGGCATGTGATCTTTCGCCCAACCTAGGTGATTGTGCTGGTGCTTTTTGTACTTCAGAGGTGCTTTAGTACTTCAGAACAATTGGCTGTTCTGTACAAAGTGCATGTTGGATTATGGGTTAACATTAATCTTATAATCCGATAAAATATATTAATTAGCAGAGATCCAGTAACAATGGAGCGTGGTCACTGTTTTTAGCTATACTTAATTTAAATCTAGAAGAGCTTTGAAAAAGAAAAATATTTAAATTAGAATAACTTAACCTTATTCATAGACTTTAAATCCTTTCAGAAATTTAAGTTAAGTTGGACCTTTAAATAAGATAATTTACACACATATGGTAAGGGAAATAAAACAGAATCAAAATTAAAATAAATTTAGTTTATTAAAAAAACTAAACTGAAAAATTTGTTTAAATAAAAACAGAAAAAGAAAAAGTTCAGCTATTATGGCATTTTTACAAAACATATGCAACTCTTGCACCAGCCTAGTGCTAACTATTTCCATCTAAGAAAACTGGAAAAGAATATCAGCCTCAGAATACTCTTCTTCTGCAGGCTAGGAAACAACGAAACGGAGGAAGCAAGCGACTCATCACAGTCTGCCTCAAGTATTTATACTTCTTCCAAGTACTTGTATTTGCATACTGACGCAATGCGCCCTCTGGGAAATTCTGTTGAAGAACCATTCATGGATTGGATTCACTGTAGTTGCGGCTTGCGTTGGAGGAATGGAATTCAGAAGAACTTCATCTCTTATGAATTCCATTCATAAGAAATGCCACGGCTTCATCAGTGGCGATCATTACGGATTCTGTAACATGGAGTCAGAATGAAGAGACTAGATGGTTATTTTTCCGATGGAAGTCCGATTGTCGATATCCAATTGTCCCGTATCCTGACAGTGCATTTTGACACCGCTGTCGCTGGATCTCTCGTAAGTTCGCCTAAATTTGTTTTATCATAGCTCATTCTTTTTAAAATGGCTCTTTTTTTTTTTCGTTTTCGATAGCTTTAGTGGACATCCCGACGATTTCTTTATTCCGTAACCCTTTTTAATCGAAAAAAATTCAATATTACACCTGAGTACCTTTTCAGTTTTTTTTTTTTTTTTTTTTTTTTTTTTTTTGCGATAGCTCGTGTTAAAAGTCCTTGATCATGAAAAGCCCCAATTTTGCCTTTCTCAAAACCGTTTGAAGGGATTTTACGACTCCTACTCCGAGAACTCAGTTTAGGACTCGTTTAAAAGTTTCCAAGTCTGCGAAGCACATTTATAGGCTAAACTAATTTGCATATTTCTGTTTCTTCTTTGTAGAGTTGTATTCAATATTTCTGATCAGTTTATAATGCTCGTTTAGTGGTGATTTCGATCAGTGTTCATATCATTTTGTAACACCATTTAAAAAAAATAATTTATATTTTCAATAAATTTAAAATTTTATATTCATTTTATCGTTATGTATTATGTGAGATTATCTCACTTGTCCAAATAATAGAGTTTTGTTATAACTCTTTATGAATTTTGTCTTGATATTACAAAATTAGTAGGTGTTCATATCATTTCGCAACCCAGTATATATATATATATATATATATATATATAACACTCCTTTATTTCTTTTTGAATTACATTATTTCATTAATTAAAGATAATAAAATAAGATAGTAACAACACAGTAACCAACAGTGTTGTGCAAGTTCACGAAAAAAACGAGCTAGTTCAAACTCAAGTTCATCGTGTAAAAAACGAGCTAGTTCGCGCTCAAACTCCTGTCTGAAAAAAATGAACGCGTTCAACTCAAGTTCATTTTTAAAAAGGAGCGAAGTTCATTAAAAGTTCATTTTTGAGTATTTTTTTTTTCTCTAAATAGATCTTCTCGGTGACTCGGTGAACACTTTCATAGGTAATTTACATTTATTAAAATTGTCAATTACCATGAAAATTATTCTTAATTTAGTGTTTAATTAAACTTATAAGCATTTAATTCTCAATTATAACTTATTCATTTAATTGTAGTAGAAATTTATTTAGAGGACACTTCTGAATAGTGAACCCATTGTTTTTGTGTATTTTTTTATTCTCAAATTTCCAATACTTTTGTTTATGCGCACAGTGGCGCACCCAGAAATAAATTGTGGAAGAGGCCTGAGTTGAAGAATAAAAAATACTATATATATATACAGTCGGTAACAAAAGTGTCCGAACACTAGCAAAAATTCCTATATAAAAAAAGTACACTTAGTGCTGTTTTATTAAATAAATCCTTGTCGAATCCTGTTCTTAGTCAGTCTAAGAGCAAGATTCGACAAGGATTTATTTAGCAAAACTGATTTAAGCGTACTTTTTTTACATAGGAATTTTTGCTAGTGTTCGGACACTTTTGTTACCGACTGCATATACTCAAAGCAATTCCAATCCTATGCCAGTATTTCCGAATATAAATTTTTGTTTTAGTTAAAGCAGAAATTACAAGAAAGTTTCTACAAATATTTAAGAATGTGGTACAGTAGGACAACTTTATATGCAAGTGAATGTGGTATTTATCAAAATAGCAAATATAAACATGTATATGTCGATCCTTGTTCTATAAAATCATTTCCAAATAGACATTTTTATTTTAGCTTAAAGCAGAAAACTTTCCAAAAGTTTCTCCAAAGATTAATTTTTAAAAGTTATGAAAGAAAACGGGTGTGAAATTATGAGTATATATACAATGTTTATTTTGAAATATGATGCGTCATGGTCAATATCAAACAAGTCTTTGAAAGTCTGTCATTTCTAGATAAACGAAATTTTTTGAAAGATTTAAAATAATCAATGGAATTATAATCAAAATAATTTTTAAACATTACATATAAGTTATACACTTTAAAAGTATTTTTACTTCCAAAAATATCTAAATAAAATAACATTTAAAAATGTAAATTTAAATTAAATTTTATGTTATTTTTGAAATAATTTACTTTGACAATATTTTTAATCTTTTGTTCTATGCAGCTTACTAATTGCTTCAATTAGAACTATGACAAGATTTTTCTTAGTCTAACATGTTTGCTCAAGAGCCATTTTGCTTAAATTAAGAGTTATTTATTTATTTTTGATAACGAAACTAGTATAATATAACATTTTCAAATGACAAATAATAATAATAATAGAAAGAAAAAGAAACTGAAAATATCCTACCCTGTCATTTTTAATTTATAAAGCAGGCTGAGTTTTTATTGATTATCAATAGCATGATATTAAATATGATAAAGAAATTAGTATGATTTAAAATTTAATAATAATAATAATAATAATAATTAAAAAAAAAGAAAGAAATCAAAAGAAAGAAAAAAAGAAAAGAAAAATGGAAGAAAAAGAAAAGAAATTTAAAATGTAAAAGAATATAACATACACTATTATTATTTTTAACACGCCTTTATTAGCTTCACCTGTATGTATGTATATTTCTATGTTTGTTTGTAACTTATTTGGGAGAAAACAAAAAATTTATATTGTGAAAAAAATACATTCTGTACGTGAACAGCGTGGCGTCGAGGTAAGGCACCGCGCTACGAACCTGACGGTCCAGCGTTCGATCCCCGTCAGGGAAGATTTTTTAAAAAGGGTTTTTGTTTAATTCTAAGTTAGTTTAATTAAAGATTTAAATGTATGTAAATATTAAGGTGTGTCACTCACACGATTTTCTCTTACCCTGAATTTTAATACTAAGATAGATATTTTGTGCTTTTTAGTTCACATTTCTATAAAAGCGTGTTCTTTAATTTTTTAAAACTATAATATTTTATTAATTTATAAGCAATACGTAAAATTTCATGAAAAATGTAAAAAAAATAAAAATAAAAATAAAATAACAAGAAAAAGCAGGAATCATTTTACATTTTGCTTAATATAATATATAACATCTCTATTGTATGCAAAGAAAAATGTATATTTAATATATGTTTTTTAAAGAAAAATATTTACTTCTACTTTTATTTCTAAAGCAGGCTGCGCTTTTATTGATTTGATATATAAATATGATACAAAAAAATTAGTCAATTTATTACTTTCCGAACAAAAGTATGAAAGGAAAGTATTGTAATCATGTCAAAAATCCGAATTCGAGATTTTGGTGTTTCAATACGTACGCTAGCGTCTAAAAACGCTTTGCTCGAATGCGCTGTAAGTTGGTACGCATGTTGCATGTCACCGTAGCACGAACCCTATTGATTTTGGTGAATCTGGCACTTACAGTTTTTTTACAGGGAAACAAAGAAAAATTCTTTATCACTATGGCCTGTGGGACCAAAATCTTAAAAGTGCGATAGCATCTAAACGCCTCATTCAATTGAGTAACAATTTTATACATATATTATAGGTCACAGTTACTCGATCTGTATAGATTTTGGAAAATCTGACACATATAGTGTTTTACAGGGATATAAAGAAAAATTCTTTATCATTATGGCCTCTGGGGCCAAATTTATAAAGTGCGATAGCGTCTAAACATCTTATTAAAAAGAGCAAACAATTTATACACATATTATAGGTAATAGTTGCAAGAACTGCGTAGATTTTGATGAATCTAGCACTTAATTTTTTTTACAGGGACACAAAGAAAAATTCTTTATCTTTATGGCCTATGGGACCAAATTTTAAAAAGTGCAATAGGGTCTAAACGCCGCATTCAATTGAACAAAAAAAATGATACACATATTACAGGTCACAATTTCACGAACTGTATAGGTTTTGGTGAATCTAGCACTTCTTCTTTTTTTTTTTTTTTTTTTTTTTTTTTACAGCACAGCAAATAATTCTGTATCATTATGGTCTATAGGCAGGGCCAGATTATGGCACGGGCACACGGGGCACTGGCCCAGGGCCTCCACATTTAGGGGGCCTCATTTCCAAAAATTGAGAAGCAATAATAGTACAATCTTTTTCATTATATGTCAATTAAAAACAAAAATTGATATTTTTTTTTATTCTATATTTTATTAGAGCTTAAACAATTATTAAATTTTGCGACTAATTTCCTAAACATTAACTGATCAATATGCTTTAGTTTTTCGTTTGTCTTGAAGATAAAACTAATGATTTTATTATAGGTTGCTTAAAAAAAGCAGGCAATAAGATGTATAATTGAAGGAAAAATTTAAAAAATGAACTATTTTTATTCATTTATTTTATTTTTGTTTTTGAGAAGGGTTCCTTTTGTCGAGCTCTTTTGAGAGAAGGGTAAGGGGGCCTCCAAATAGCATCAGTGCCCCGGGTCTTCAAAAAGCATAGTCGGGCCCTGTCTATAGGGTGAAATTATTTTAAGTGCGACAGCATCTAAATGCCTTATCCGTTTGAGTGGAAAATTTATATACGAGTCATATCACACAAACTGAGGTCACCATCACACAAACTGTATAGATTTTCGTGACTCTAGCATTTAACGAGTTTTACAGGAACACAAATAAAAATTGTTCATCATATTAAATTATTTAAAGTGTGATAGCTAGTAAATGCCTTATTCAAATGAACTGAAAATTTATATACATGTTATACGTCACCGTCACACGAACTTTATGAACTTTAGAGAATCTAGAATTTACGATTCTTTTTACAGGGACGAAATGCAAATTTCTTTATCATTGTGGTATATAGGCTCAAATTTTAAAGTGCGATAGCGTCTAAATGCCTTATCCGATAAAGCTGAAAATTTATAAGTCACTGTTAAACTAACTATAAGCATTTTGGTGAATCTAGCATTTGTAGGTTTTTACAGGGACACAACGAAATATTCTTTATCATTATGATCTACGTGTTCGGTAAGATAGCGTTAAATTAAACTTCGTGTACCATATAAAGAAAAATACTCAAACTACCTAATATAATTTTCTCTTTTGTTTATTTAACAACTCCTCTTACTTTACTTTATCTACAAAACCGTCAATTACTCAATTTTTGGAATGTCGAGTGGAGTCACTCCAGATTTTTTTTTTTTTTTTTTTTTTTTTATAATGACCAAAAAATAAAAGAAGAGAAGAAAAAACATTAGATAAAGGAAAGAATATATTATATTTAAAATAAATAAGGAATCAAAAACCTCATCGTTTTTGACTTATAAAGAATGTAAAATTTCATTAAAAATGAAAAATAAATAAATAAATAATATAGGTAGAAATCATTTTATATTTTGCTTAAATTAATAAATAAATTTCATTATTTTATATATTTTTAATAATAAAAGCTGTATATAGTCTCTAAAGAAAATTGTGTTTTCAATATCTATTTATAGATAAACATGGAATTTTCTATTCTTAAAACACGCTGTTGATCTTATCGAATTTCGAAATAGTTAATTATGAAAAAGAAATTTGTATAATTATGATTTAAACATAATAATGATATAAACACTCATATATATGTTCTTTTTTAAATTCTTAATAATTATCATCTCATCAAGGTTTTACTTCCTGGTTTCTATGCATTTTAATGAATGATGAAATAACATAGCAATTTTACATATTTTTAATATGTTGACTAAAGTAATAAATACTCTCTTATTTTCTTTTTAATTATTATTATTTTTTTAATAATAAATACTTGTATTTGAATCGCACTCGAAAGTAAATATTCCTTAAAAATTATATTAAGAATGACTTTCACGTTCTAATTAATAACATATTTTTAATTTTAGTTCATAGAGAAGCATAGAAATTAATATTTTTTGTTGGCTGTTATGTGCTTTTATAAAATTTTGAGGTATTTAAATGTGATAAAAAATATTTTGATTTAAAATTTAACAATAATAATAAATAATACATAATCAATAATAATTCTTAAGAAACATGTAAGTAAAATTAATTAAAATTTATAAAGAGTATTGTGTTTCATTTAAAAAGTATAATAAAAAATATCGCTAACAATGTTTCAACAACTATTTTTAAATTGTTATCGAATTTCGAAGAATTTAAAACTGATATATATATTTAAATATAGTAATGTTAATATAATATTTTGTAAATTAAAATGATAATAATATTATATTCCACATATTTCATATAAAAATGAAATATAATATAGAAATTATAAATTATAATTTTTGGAATTCTTCAAGAAATTTTTCAAATCTTATATGGATTTTGCTTTTCTAAAATTCATTTTCTGTTGATTAAAGGGAAAAAAAAATATTAAAAATGAAATTGTATGCTATTCTTGTTTTTCCTTTTAATATTTTTTTTTAATTAAAATTGAAATGAAATATCAAAATAGTAATAGTTTAATACACCTTTTCTTTATCTTTTAGAAAGACTGCTTTCCATTACGGTTTTTCATTAGCTTGAAGAAAAATTTTATATATTGATATTTTGCACATGGTCTTACTTTCTCAGAGAAATTTCAGATATATTTGCAAAAGAGTACGACGGAATGTAAAAAGTGTTAAAAGTGATAGTGAATGACTGAGAAATGAGAATACTCTACTAAAATGATCCCCGTTTTTCCGCCCCCATTTCTTTTTCTTCCTTGAAAATAAATCGAACAGAGAAACATACATTCACTATCCTATCAAAAGAGCGAGATGCTGTCTGAGCTGTAACCAATTTCTGGTTATAAATTTTAGCTGTTATAACACTATAACACACACAAAAAAAGAGAAAGAAAAGAAAGATTCGCTTTTCCTAGTGTCCCCCTCTCTTTATTTTATTTTGAATGAGGGTATTTAAAAGTGGAAAGTGGTCACCAATACCCAGTGGCTCCAACATCTAGATATCTGATTATAGCCATCAGATAACAATTATTCAAGTTTCAACCAACAAAGATCGGTAAGCCCCGTAAGCCCCCTGTTTCCTGTTTTTACGACTTCACTCAATAGGTGGTCTCAGTCGCTTTAGGGAAGAGTTTTGTTTACATTCATCTAATAAGTTCAAAGAATGCCGTTTTATATGAGAAAGAAAGGAAGTAAAAATCTGTTATACTGTGAATATGAGAGAGAGTAAAGTTTTAAATGTTGAAAAACAACAAGTCCTATCTACATTCGAAAAGTATCGTAAAAAAGAAATTCTTATTCATATTTAGATTTATTCTTCGCGTTTATTTATTTTTATTTTATGTCTAAAAACTTAAAGTGTGCGAAATTGGTGCTTTTATTATTTATAATACATTTTTTTTATTTAAAACACTTTCTAAATTAACTTAAATTGTCGTATAAATAAACTATTTGGAATAGCTGAACTCTGCTCAGATCCCCATCATATATTTGTTCTCATACATTTCTACTTTAGCTCATACTATGTACATGTTAAAAGATATGAAGTCTGTTTATCATTTGGCTCGATTGTAGAATGTAGTTCCTCAACTATTAGGATACCCTCCCGCCTTCCGCTTCAATATATTTATCTTATCCTAATTTGTTATTTATTTTGTTTAGGTCAGTTTTATATTTCAGTTTTCATGCAATTTTATAGTATTTCCAATCCAATAATCTTCATATAGCAAGTGTTTGGGAAATATTGTCTTATTCTGCCATGTTTAGACATTCACAAATTTTAAATGATTTAGAAAGATTTCAAAGTGGAATGTCTATAGTCAATAATGTTCATGATAGTGTCATAAATGGTATTTTAAAGCTGGTCAGATAACTTTACAATTAAAATAATCCTCGTAATACACGTTTAATCGGTCGTTGTCGCAATATTTAAAATATAGCGTACTTATTTCCTATACATAATCCATTAAATTTGTAAACAATTGTTGATCCATTCTTGAGAATCATTCACATAAGATCATAGAGCATTGTTGCAAAATGAGTGCGAAACGAAAGAAATATATACATATTTTTAATTTAATTTGCAATATGTTATTTTAAGTTTTTGACATTAAAAAGAATTTTTAATTATATTACAAAGCTCAAAATGTGACATAAAAAAGAAATAGTGAAAATCCCCCCCCCTTTTGCCTCCCTTCAACTATATATCATTTACTATAATTTTAACAAAGATTAAGTTGTATTTATACAAAGTTCCAGAGAAATAGTTCACATGGTGATATAAAAACAATCATTTCGCCTCTTTTCCCTCCACCCTCCAAGATATGTGTAACACTTTTGTAATTTTATTTCAATCTATAATAGAGTGGTTAAAAAAATTCTTTTTTGCATCTACACAAACCCCTTGTCCCCTAAGCTATATATAACACTTATTGTGATTTTCGTAAAGAATAAGTGATAGTTATAATACGGAATATCGTTAAAATCGGTAACAAGATGATATTAAAAAGAAAAAAAAAAAAATCTTTCAGATCCCGAAGTATGTGTGACACTGCATTTTTTGTCATAAACAGCAAGTGACTATTGGACAAAATTTCATTAAAATCAGTAAGAAGGAGATATAAAATCAATTATTCTCTTTCAATATGCTCCTGGACCCCCCCCCCCTTCCTCCAAGTATATACTAAGTGAAAGTGGTTCCAATTTAATTGATTGAAATTTCTAAAAATATGTTATGAAAATCATTCTTTAAATTCATTAGTTGATGTTTATTGTTTTTGCGATTTGCAAATTGCAAAAGTACCCTTTCTTCCGGTGCCCTTTTTTACAGGTGCCCTTTTTTCCGGGCGTCCTTTTATCCGGTGCCCTTTTTACCAGTGCCTTTTATTCCAAATGCCCTTTTTTCCGAGATCCATCTTGCCGAGTTATTTTTTTTCTGTCCTTTTCTTCTTCTACTTTCCTTTTCATATTTCAGACAGAAATATTTAATATGAGTTTGAGCTTGAATTGCTTTTTCACGCTCAAGTTCGTGTAAAAAACGAACTACGCTCAACTCAAGTTCATAATTTAAAAAACGAGCGAAGTTCAACTCAAAACTCAAAATTTTTGAACTACGCTCACGAACGCGTTCAAATGAACGCGTTCGTGCACAACACTGGTAACCAAGATATTAAGATTTAAATAAAATATTAACAAAAGTGAGCGTCGATTCAAATATTCATAGCATTTACAGTTACTTTTTATAAAGATGGCTATGGCTACCACTTAATAATGAACATTGTTGTGTTAATGATTTAGTTTTGACACAGGATTTACGTTTGTACATATATTTGCATAAATAAAAATTAAAGTAAACTAGTTATTGCTGTCCTATAAGTCTATTGATGTTTTACATTCATGAATCGAAATATTCACAAAGTATTTCCAAAAACAAAATATTTTTGATCAATATACAGAAATCGAAATTATATTATTGATGATCTAAGTACCATTTAGATCTATAAAAAGTCTGGTATGAAGCCTATTATGCCAAACACTCAATACATTGAATATACTTCTTAAATAACTTCATATAAAAATAATTTTTATATAAAAATACAAATCAAGAAAACGCTTTTCTTCCATTTAAGAAAGCAGCTTTTATTATAATTTTTAAAAATGTTTTAAAATAAACCAATACTTGCATTAGAAAATTTCAGTAATCAGCAAAGAAACGTTGCCGAAATCATGTGCTAAAATAATAATAATAACTCTTATTTTGACTCAATTCCAGTCATCCGGATAGGAATACATTCTCAAATATTTCATTGTTGTCATGGTATACGACAGGTTTCTAGAAAATCAATGACTACATATTGCTTGTCAAAAGAGCTGCAAGAACTTGTCGTTTCTCATGTGACACACCACTCCAGATATTGCATAAGCGGTCATTTAGTTAATGAGATTTAAATGCAAATTGCAACTCTATATTATACGGAGATCCCGAGGATGAAATTGTCCTATTTTGATCATTTCATTATTAAAGTGAATATCATGAGCAAAATATCATGAAATTCTATCTTTTTATTGGCCATGCGATTATAAATAGCCATTGTAAATATATTAAATCTGTTTTACAAATATATATATGTGCATGTGTGTATGTTTTACACATATGTTACGTATTTATTATTGTATGTACATGTTAATATTAATAAAATCAGTATTTTGCCTGTAAGGTGATTGAAATCGAAACATTGTTTAATACCGACGGTTCACGACTCAGACGTCAGACAGGTGGAAAATACTTTCAAAATATTTTCTATGTATATCTTATTGCATGGTTGTATGGGTGTCTTCTTTCATTCATTCTTTTTTTTTTTTTTTTTTGTATCTTTGTCATGTGTGAACTGCTTTTCAGAAAAGAATGACACTTGGCAGTGGTTTATTACTGAACCCAATTTCAAATAAGTATCTTAATTAAAGTTTTAATTGAATTTAGAGATATAGGCAAAGATATTTTGCCAATGCACTTGTCTATAAATCGCACAAATGGAAGAATTTGCTTTAATACTTACACTCATTTCTTTAAATAAATATTTACCAATGTTAAATGTAATAATATAAATTTTAAAATAAAAATTCATATTTTAATTATTAACATTATATATATTTATACGCATATGTATATGTATATACACACTCATGTTTGTGAAAATTGCAGCACCAAGAAGGAATGGGAATAACAGAATGATATTAATTGTGCACATACATTATCGTAGGAAGAACAATTGATTAAAATTTCAGGAAATTTGGAGTAATATGTACTGAGAAAACAGTACATAAAGCAGCGACCTCTGTGAGCAATAACTGCACTTATCTGCCTAGGCATTGAATTAAACAGCGGTTGGATGACATGTACAGGTAAATAAATTCATGAAGCTTCAACACGATGCTACGATTCATCGATCGTAGTCACTGGTGAGTGGTGCGGGGGGGGCAGTCGCTTTTCAACAATTAAACAGTAATTTTCATTGGTGCGAAATCAGGAGAAAGCGCTGGCCAGGGCAGTATTCGAACACATTCTGCATCAAGGAAGGTCTGGACAATAAGGACAACTTGCGGTCGTGCATTGTTCTGCTTAAGTATTGTGCTTCGGAGGCCTTGAATACAGGGCAGAGCGACGGCCCTTAACTCGTCAGAAATGTAATGGCTGGTATTCAGAGTGGCGGGAATGAAAACAAGAGGTGATCCAGACGTGTATCCAATGGTATCGCATACCATGACTCCACGTGGTGACCAGTATACGGCTACCATAATTTTGATTAACCTCAAAACTGCATCACTGATATAAGCCTTTACTGTGTAATCAACGACAAACCTGGACGCAGGAAAGGTGTAAAGTCGCCTTTCAGACAAATCACAATCCTGTTTACAGCATCAGGATTGCCTTATTCATATTTAACGGCATTGTGAACAATGCAAGTTGCCTGCTGAGATTCGACATCGTCAGACTGTCCATCACCTGCAATGTTGGTATGAGGTCCCATTGGATACAGGTCTCGATTACTTCTTCTTCGCTTTCCCGGCACTCTGAATAGCGCCCATTAAATTTCTGGTGAAGTAAGGCCCGTCCATCTGCTCTATATTCAAGGCCTCCGTAGCGCAATATTTAAGCAGAATAATGACCGACCGCAAGTTTTCTGTATTGTTTGGACCTGCTTTGATACAGAATATGTTCAACCCTTCCAGCAATACAAAATATGTTACAGAATGTGTTCAACCGTCTAGCGTGTTCGTCTGATCACTCACCCATGAAAATGGCTGTTTAATCGTTGAAAAGCAAGTGGCTCGCCACCACTCACCAGCAACTATAATCGATTAATTGTGTAGCATCGTGTTGAAGCTTCATGAAGTGCTGTACTCGAATATGTCACCCAATTGCTGTTCGATTCAATGGCAAGGCAGATAACAGTAGTTATTACTCCCAGAGGTCGCTGCTTTATGTATTGTTTTCTCAGGCTATATTACTCAAAACTTTCAGAAAAATTAATTATTCTTCCTACTATAATGTATGTGCCCAATAAATATCATTCTTATATTCGCATTCCTTCCTGGTGTTGCAATTTTCACAAACATGAGTGTGTGTATAAGTTGGGTCTTTTTTAGAGTTTTCCTTACGTTTCCGAGGTAATAATTTAAAAATCTTTATGGTATTAACTTTTTTTTTTTTTTTTTTTTTTATAATAATACATAAATGGCGACACTACTTCTTTTTTTTCACCGTTAGCAAATTATACTGTTTTGTTTCAAATGAATATATACTTTTTTTTTCAATATCCATTTTTTTTTCAACGTCCTTAATATGGTTATTATTATTTTAGATGTTATTATTATTTATTTTTTTTAAATCTATATCTGCTAGAAATTTTTTAGCTACTACTTTCATTTAGTATTTTTTTTTTAATGGTAAAGTCAACTGTTCATTGTTTTATTATTTATATTGATATGTTATTTCCATTTCCATTTTCATAACTATAAGTTATATTTTAACCTTTAAGTTTTATTTCACTTCCCTGTGAGTTTTATGTATTAACTCCTGTTTTTATTCGTAAATCCGGCATAAGTGCCATTGGGCATTAAACTCTCTAAAGTTTGGTTACAGGCATGCAGAAATACACCTATTTTCCACACAATAGTCAATGGTTTGAGGGAGTATGGATATTGCATTCTTTCATTATTTAGTTTTTGATAACTTTTTTATTTAAACTAGTATCGCCCAGTGGTCGAAACTCGACCGTTTTTTTTGCAAAGCGAGGCAAAGCAAAGTTATTGCCTTCTCCTAAACGGAATGCAATTGCAACACAGCTGCGGCAATTGTTTGCCGATATTCACTCTAACTGAATCAGCAGAGTTTTACTTAATATAACTATTTCTCTCTGTAGATGTTAGCCTTTCCTGAAATGAGAGAAAATCGCAACGTGAAAACGCCCCTTGTTGTGTGATACAGCCCAGAAGCTAATAGGTACCATGTCAAACCAAGGCCCAACCAAGTATCAAATTCTGTTAAATTAATTCGATTGGTTCATAAAGTACAGTGTTTGAACAAAAAAAAAAAAAAAAAAAAAAAAAAAAAAAAAGATATTTTTCAAAAATGGTCGAATTGAGTTCGGGAAATTTCAAAACGTGTAACTTTATCGAAAACCGAAAATCTAAAACTTTTCTGAATCTTATATTTTCTACTTGTATATGCAGAGGAAAGAATAATAAATCTACTTTTTAAAAAATAAAAATAAGTAGTCAATTCCACTTAATTAAAAAGCAAGGAAATCTCAAAACGTGTAAATTCATCGAAAACCGGAAATCAGAAGTTTTTATGTATTTTCTACTTGCTTCTTCTACCCACAAAAGCTAGCAATAAAGACACTTTTTTAAAAAAATAAGTAGCCAATTTCAGTTAATTGAAACGTGAAGAAAGCTCAAAACATGTAAATTCAGCAAAAAACGGAAATCGGAATTTTTTCCGTATCGTCTACTTATACATGCAGCAGTTAGTAACAAATCCATTTTCATTTTATTTAGTGTATTAGTTAAATATTTATTGTTTTAATATCACCCTTTGAAATGAAATGTTTATGTTTACATTCGAAACTGGAAGTTTGCCATTTTTTTTTCTGGAGTTTTGTGATTTTAAATAAAAATTTTATCAATTTTACAGAAAAAATAACTCAATTAAACACATGTAGACAGTAACTTATATATAACTATACCCAAATATCGGAATTAAAATCGGCAGATAATTTCCATTATTTTTTAATAATTTTTTACAAAAAATCCAATGGACGATTAACATAGAAAATCTTTTTCATGGCTCCATGGACAGACAGTGACGTCATCACTTCGCTTGTGTATAGTGATGCTACATTATACAAATTACTGTGTCTATTGTTTTATTTGAGCTTTATGAAATTGCCAGATTTAACAACTTTCTACTTTTAGGTATTTTTTAATGTAAAAGAATACGTGTATAAAAGGGAAAAATGGGGGAAAATGCATAAAAAAATAAATGTATTTTTAAATACCTTCTTGACATCGTAAGAAAATAATATTTGTATTCGCACCTTTCGGCTAACCATACCTTTCGAATGATACCATTTTCAACCCTCTACTCCCATAATTAATATGTTAAAAAGGGACTACAAATTTTATGCTTGCCTATTAATATATAGATTTTTCCCCTTCATGTGATATTTTTCATTTCATTCTGTGTGATGTTTAAATGGGTTTTCTTAACATTGTCAGAAAAATTTGCTCACCAATAAAGAGTTGTCAGAATGAAAAAAAATTTTTACATACAGAGCGTTAATGGATGCATTCATGACGATTTGCTCCATGGCTGGGTTATATAATATTTGGATATAGATGACTATATTATGTTCACATTACATATTCATAATAGTATATAATATATAAGTATATATTATATGTTACATATATTTATTGCCGAAACGTCAGTGGAGGCCCTCTGTTGAGACTCAAAACGGTTTTGGGCTGTGTCTGTCTGTCTGTCTGTCTGTCTGTCTGTCGCGCGATAGCGGCCGCAAAAATAGCACTATTGACTTGAAATCTGGTACACATGTTCATGAGCCTCACGAAATCAGCTGTATAGTTTTTTGGATTTATTCCATTTGTAGTTCGTATACAGGGACACGCCAAAAATTTTCTTATCATTACGGCCTAAAGGGATGAATTTGTATGTATCGCGGTAGCGGCCGCAAAAATAGCACTATTGACTTGAAATTTGGTACACATGTTCATGAGCCCAACGGAATTAGCTGCATAGTTTTAGGTGTATATTCCATTTGTAGTTCGTGTACAGGGACATGCCAAAGTTTTTCTATCATTAAGCCCTATGGGAAGAATCTGTATGTACCGGGATAGCCACCGCAAAAATCACGCTATTGACTTCCAATTTTCGCCGAAACGTCAATGGATGCTCTCTGTTGAGACTCAAAAGTATTTTGTGTTCAGGCTGTCCGTCTGTCTGTCTGTCTGTCTGTCTGTGGTGCGATAGCGGCCGCAAATATCACGCTATTGACTTGAAATTTGGTACACATGTTCATGATCCTCACGAAATTAGCTGTATTGTTTTGGGTGTGCATTCCATTTGTAGTTCGTGTACAGGGACACGCCAAAGTTTTTTTTTTTAATCATTACGGCCTATGGGAAGAATTTGTATGTACCGCAATAGCGGCCGCAAAAGTCCTTCGATTAACTTGCAAATTGGCGCACACGTTCCAGCTTTGCATATAAGTAGCTGTATAATTTTTATTGCTATATTGTTTATAAACTGTGTATAGGGACACGCCAAAATTCTTAACATTACGGCGTAAGGGGTGAATTTCTTTTAAACGCATTTTAATATCATTACTTTGCAATGAAGAAAATGAAACTAGCGTACGTGAGTAAGATGCTTAAACTCACGTTATTTGAAGAAAAAGTGTGCTCTTAAGCTTTCTAATTAATATATAGGACCTTACAAAAGTGTTCTGACAATGTCACATAGTCATCCAAACGATGTCAAATTTGGAACAATTATTAATTTTAAACGCAAAATAAGATGAAAAATTTTTACTGGTGTATACAGAGTTTATGGTTTGTTTACAGAGACGCAGGAAAGAATTTCGTAATATTAGAGCCTATGGACAAATTTTTATTTAAGCGCGCATAATAATTGTGGGCATAGAATTGGAAATTAGTTTAAAAGTTATGCAAAATATTTCCGATATGCTATGTAATTTTTTTTGTATGAAAATTGGTAGTTATGAAATTTGGTATTTATGAATTTCAGGGAAATAATGCAAGACCGTCGTTTATATACATATTGTTGTGTACTTGGGAGTCCGTAAGTTGTCCGAGAATGAAAGGCGAAACTTGCAAAAATTCAGTGATGTATTTACAGAAAGTTCCAGAAAAATACAGGTCTATAAACCAAGTATCAGCTTCAATTTAACCAGTAACAACAGCAAACCAACAGTACAAACTGTTTAGCAATAACACATAAATTAAGTCTCATCCAAAGAGGCTCAGAGCAAAGCAAGTATTTGACGAATCTGACACTGACCGCCTTGGCGAAAAAATGCCCTTTTATACTTTTCTATCGAACACAGACTGTTCTAGAAAATTCTCGTATCTCATAATGAGATTAGAGCTTCCATATTTGGTATATCCCTAATAAGGATTTTCTCGCGAAGGGCGCCAAGAAAATCGCCAAGGAGGGAAACAGTCGCCAAATTTGGCGTCAAATCCATTTCTTCCCTTATTGGAGCTTTTTTAAGTGTTTTTAAGGGAAAATTAGGCTATTTTAACGCTATAACGACTAGAAATGCACAAAGTTAGCATTTTACTAACTTTACTAAATCTCTTTGAAAGAATTTATACAAAAATAAATGCAATTATTTACAATTCCGTAACACTTTATAAGATATACAAAGAGAGATACAGCGGAGGGTTGAGGGGGGCGGCAGCCCCCCACAGGAATGTATCTGTTTATGGTAACAAGTCGATCGAATCAATATATACGATATAATATAACAAGGAATAAATAAAAATGACCTATTGAATAATTTCTGATGTAAATAGGACGTTGAGGCTCCTGATCTGCAGATCCTCTAGTATATTAAACCGTATATTATATATTCCAACCCACTAGAAAGAAAAAATAATAATAATAATAAGTCATTGTTTAGTGTCATTTCTACAAACATGTTAAAAAGAAAACGATTTTTTGTTCGACAATAAAATATTTTTGATTCAGATGTGTGTGTATACTGTATCATTTGTATACTATTTACATTTGTTGATAAAGATTAATTAATATATATATATATATATATATATATATATATATTTATTTATTTATTTATTCCCCCCCCCCTTTTTTTTTTTTTTTTTTTTTTGACAAATTATAAAAGATTATTTTATTGCTGAATGTATTTATCTATATAAGTATTTATCTTTTAAAAGTATGTATTAAATGAGTATACATACTTTTCAATTTTCTATATATTTATATTTAAAGACTTATTTAAACTACCTTTTAAACCTTCTTTTATATTTAAAAGCCTTGATTACATTTTTGATCATTATCAAAATGCAACAACCTTTTTGACTTGCGAAATATAATCAATGACCCAAATTAAATCTATTGAATTTTGTTTGATTTTCTTCATTCGATTCAGATATCCTCTTTGAATATTTATCTTAAGGATATAAACTAGGTTCTACATGCCCTTAATAAACTACCAGCTTTCAAAGTGAAATTTAAAATATTGCCTCTTTCAATTCTATTCTTCGATTCTTTTATGCGATTTATTAAAATTCAAAATAACATAATTAATTTAAAATATTTTATTAAAATTTCCGTTGTATTGTGCAATTTTAAAATGAAATTACGATATCGATTTTATTCAAGCAATTAATAAAACAAAATTTCGTAGATTTATTTCGTACGTTTATTGTATTCATTTTTCTAGAAATTAATTCAAGATAGATTCAGTATTATACATTCAATTTAAGCAATTTTTACAAATACAACTAACAAGAAAAGAAATTAGAAGCTATTTGAAAAACAATTCATTTTGTCTGTTGAAGCCATTCTAAGAAAGATAAATTTTTCATTCAAAAACATATTAAACATAAATTAAAATAAATTCCTTAAACTTCAGTTAATTATGCTTTTGATAATTTTTTTTAAATCTGAGATAACTATTATCGGAAAAATATGTTGCACTTGTTATATTTGATAAATCTGATAACTGTTTTTCTGTATTTGTAGTTTTTCACAATTCTTGATGAGAATCTAGCTTAAACTTTTCGACTAAATATTATTTTCGATATACAATAGGACATTTTTCATCATTAAAAATTATTTTTTAATAATTTGATAATAGAAAAAAGGTTAAAATTTTATTACTATACCGTTCTATGCACGAAGTAGTAGAAGACTAAAACTGTTTATAAATGTACGAACTGAATATATATTAAAACACATGCTAAATATTTTTTTTTCTTTTTAAAGATACTTTTTATAAACTAAAGATGTTAAAATATATTAAATAATAAATATTATGTCAAACATGATATATACTAATAAGAGTAAAAAAAAAAAAAAAAAACTGTTCATTCTAATCCTTTTTTTGAGCCCTGTTACGGAAAAAAAAGAAAGGAAAAGAAAAGAAAAAGGAAAAAGAAGAGAACAGTAAAAGCGTCGTATTTAATTGAACAATTATAATAAACCAAAATTTTTCTTGTGAAACAGTGTTGCTCAAAAATCGTAAAACTGAATAGCTATGTATTAAATTCACTTTTAATAATGACATGATGAAATATAACGATTTTAAAACGGATCAATTATCCTTAAAATTTAAATGCATTCAAATAATTTTGTGTGCATAAAAATCATTTAGTTGTGCTTTCCTAAATCAAGTGACTGTTTAATGTATTATCAATCGGGAGGAGAGGGGGAGGGGGGAGTAGACAAAAATTTTGAGTTTGAGGCAAAGAAGTCTTTCTACTTAAGGTATTTATGTAAAGCAGATCCTCCCCCCCCCCCCCCGCGCCCAATGATCACTACTACCACCACCACACATACATATATGAACTCTAAAGACAAGTCAGAAAATCTAATTGTTGTTATCTGAGATCAACATGCACTTCCTCGGATTACGAAATATTTTAATTCATGTTTCGGCAATAATAAAAATGTATATGTACCTTAAATTTTCAAAGCGATATTAATAATTTTTTGTCTGAAAGGAAATTCCAGCTATGCATAAAATAAATAAATAAATAAATATACAAATTTATCGATTTCAATAGCATACGGGAATTATTTAATAATAATGTTCTGACATATATTTATAAATAGAAAATCGCATTGTATCTCACAACGAAGTACCAGCAGGAAAAACCCAACGTTTAACTTAAGCTTTTGATAGTGTGTTTTTTATTAAGTTAAAAATTCATAATCGTTCAGCAATTTCCGATACGAAAAATAATGAATTTCAATCCAGAGATAATTCTTGAAACGGGCATAATTTAATATAATCAATACCAATCTTAAGAATATTTTTTTCCATTAGATATTAATAATATTTTTTTAATTGAGTGCTAGCGATTATTTTATGATATGTGGATATAGACACAGTAACAATTTATATCATCTGCATTTCACAAGAGTGAGTTTTTCATAATTTATTGATGATGGGGACACAAATTTGCTGCTCGATTAGCTGTTGTCTCACTCTGAATGCACATTCAGAATGTGACAACTGCTATCTATACATAAAAAAAATTTACCCAAAGAAATATTATAGGTAAAAATATTAAAACAGTTAAAATTATTTACAATTTGTAATAAATCTTTCTGAAAATGAAATCTTCAGTTAATACTTTATTTAGCTTTCATCCTATAATCAAGCTTTTCTCTTATGTTACTTTTCTCAGGGTATTTTACTAGAATGAGCTAATATCTAAGTCTCTTTAAAAAGTTCTCTTGGTTTAAAATCGATTTTTAAACAGAATTTCTCGAATTTCTGGCGGATTATTTATGAAACAATTCCTAGGATTTACAACGAGAGGTTCAAGATTACGACGAGTACGTTCAAGTACGAATAAAACCTTAAGCTGTTGCATAAGTTTAATTTATATAGTTGACTAAACATTCTTTCAGAAAGTATTCGCTCGCCTGAAGGGATCGATGTTGTGGAAGAAAAATTATGCTTTTCTAAAAGTGTACTTGTAATAAATCTTACTTATAACTTAATGTATTTCAATTAGCAATCGCATAAATTAATGGCAAGATTTATAAGACGATAAGAAGTGAGTTAAAAAGTGCAGACTCCCATCCCTAATTCCGTTACTATTTGAGCATACATTTTTATCGAAGGTATAATTGTTTTTAAATATTTCAGCCCATTTGAATGCCAGGAGATGGGTAAAAATTCAATTCTTAGATTTGTCCTACACGCATAAACAGTCCATGTCAAATAAAATCCTATAAAGTTATGGATGAAATGGCTTCTCTTTCAGAGTACTTGAAATTTAACTTTCTGTAAACGATAACTTTTTGAATTTCCATGATATGTGTTTGGGGGTTTTACATAAATTGCTCAATACATTTGGTTAAAAAATTATGATAAATCAATTATGATAAATATTTTTATAGTTTTATTGTATTTATTGTCAGGCTTTCTAAAAATAACATTGGTTTGGTTTTAAAGCCTTCCACATCCTGAACAAAAAACAAATATGGAAAAAATACGATTTTGTTTTCGATCCTGTTAAAGAAAACATTATACATCCACTAATATACAATTGAATACATCTCATTAAAATCATAATCTAATACTACACCTTTAACATATTTAAAGTATTAATTTTTAAAGGGTAATCCTAAACTTATTTTTTTCCTTAATTTTGTTATCCATCTCCTTTCTGACATGTGAACAAAATCTTCGTTGAAATATTTGTGGTATAGCGCATTCTTTACAACCAAGAAGTTTCAATACAAATCCTTCGAGTACTTCTCTGGACATTTGACAGAACTTCGGAATTCGAAAGTGTCACATTATTTTGTCACACCAGTTTTGTCACACTAATTAAATGACATACAAACTATTTTTGGCTCTCATTAAAAATACATGAGCATTACGTTCAAAGTACATATCCTGAAAAAATCGAAATTTTATTAATTATGATTAAATGGAGACATTTTATAATAATTCTTCCGTAAAAACAAAATTGAAATAGACAAGGTTAAAATAATAAATACGGCTTCTACTTAAATAACAAATTTAGATTCTGCAGTTTTTGTAATAAAATTTTCCAATTAGGTATAAAATTTTACAATTTTCCACGAAAATAACATTTTAAAATCTTTGTTTTTATGAACCTCACTGAATTTACTTAAAAAAAAAAAAAAAAAAAAAAAAAAAAGAGTAATAGAAACCTTTTACCAATGTTTGTTTCAAAAATAAATTGCAAAAGTTTCAAGGAAAAAAACGTATATATTACTGCAGAAATTTCTGCTACGCGCAAAAAATTGTTTTAAGTAAAACTGGTAAATTATTAAAGGCACACTCGTTAGAAATTTTACAACAATTTTACTTTTCTCTTGTTACTAACCTTTTAATATTTCGAACTTATACAGCAAAAGATTTAAAACAGGTAAATTTTTAATAAACTATTGTGAAGAGGTTATTACTAAAAATAAAACAAGGCTCTACATAAATTGAATTTTTGAATCCTCTTACTTTCGACAAAAACTTTATAACATCTATTTAGGTTATTGTAAAAAAAAACATTCTTTAGTCATTGAATTAATAATATATTTCATGAGGCTTATGAAAGGAAACAATGTATATTATTTTTTAAGTATAAACCTCAAATTAACATGCAAATGAGTAAAATAGAGACGATAACGAATTCTTTAATTTTTTTTATTCAATATAACTCTAATTATGCATTGCTTACGACGGTAATAAATACTTTTTCTGAGATAAATCTGCGATTATATTTAACAATTGATATTACTTTTAAAATTGTGATTAAAAAAAAAACTATATCATTGTTTTTACAAACAGTAAATTAACAAATCTTTCTAGAGTTTGTTTATGAATATTTATATATATTGATATTTGTATGTTATAACTGAATAATTGATAAATTATTCAAAGAAACGCTAAGTTTGATTAAATTATACATCTATATTTTTCGCAAAATAAATCTATGATATGCTTACAACTTTTCTACGTAATCCATGAATGAACCTATATTAAAATAAATTATTTTTTATTCACTAAAAGGACGTATTAAAAAAGCTATTATTTTATAGTCCATTTTCTCCGAATTACGCCCCCCCACCACTCACCAGTGACTTCGGTCGATGAATTGTGGCATCGTGTTAAAACATCATAAATTGCTCTATACGTACATGTCATCCAATCGCTGTTCGATTCAATGCCTAGGCAACTAAGTGCTATTATTGCTCACAGAGGTCGCTGCTTTATGTACTGTTTTCTCAGTACATATAACTCGAAATTTCCTGAAATTTTAATTAATTGTTCTTCCTGCTATAATGTATGTGTACAACAAATTTCATTCCATAATTATCATTCCTTCTTGGTGTAGCAATTTTAATGGCCCGTAGTGTATATTGTAAGAAATACTATTCTTGATTGTTCTCTTAACATATACCTTGTTAAAATAATCGTGCTTTTTGAAAGGAATTAAATATGTTCGCCAGATAAATTGGCGATCATTTTTTTTTTCACTAAGAACGACAGATAACAAATCTGCTCCCTTTTAATTTTTTCCTTCCCCTTTTTTCCCTTCCCCCTCCCCCCGGGCCATGCACTGACAATTCTGGCCTAACAACAGTAGTCATCATCAGACTCAAATAACTGCTGATGCACTGCTATTCTATCACTGCAACACATAATACACACTCAAACACATACAAAGAAAAAAAAAATATTTGTATATAAATGTAAATGAATAAATATTAGGGTGCTAATAAGAAAAAACTCAATGCACAGATACATAAATATTTTAATTTTACTATTTATTAAATTATAAAACATTAATGATATTTAGATATAATACATAATGTTGTAATAAACATTAATTACTGCTATATTAATACTAATGATAGTAACAATATACAATCTTAATTTTAAATGAACTTCATAAATAGGCAAACTTGTTTGAAGAACAATAGCAAATAATTACAAAAGTAAATTGTAGAAATTTAACTTTATATATAAATTATAGGGAGATTCATTTAGCCTTGAAACAAATAAAGAAACGTACATTAATGTATAATGTACATGTTCATTTTCTTCGTGGTTGTTTTGAAAGTGCGGGTTCTTAAATTTCAATAGTCATCAGAAGTAGAAGGAAGGTGTGTCGTCCTCAAATTGTTCCTCTCCGACTTGCAGTAATTATATAAGCTCTTAGAATAGCTTATCATCTTCTTCAACTTCGTCCAATGATGAAATTAGTACATTTTACTGTTGAGGATCAAAGTCCTTGTTACTATACCAGTTTCACTGAGTATTTTATAGCCAACATTTTGGAAGCAAACTGCTTTCTTGTTGGCAGTTTCGGCTATTAAAACATCTTCACCATATATTTTGCAAAGGCGTGATGTAATCGTTCTGATGACAGGACGAAAATCACCCTCTATTTTATTCATTAAATACTCGGAGGCTGGCACACTCCTCCGAGTCGTTTTCAGGGTAGGAGTAAATTGATTCCATTGCCTCATCAGTGTTACGTGCAGGGTAGTATCCTCGTTTCATCTGACTTTTATGCCTCCAATGCAGTTTTTGATGACAAAATCTGTGATATCCAGCATTTATTGCAACTAAACCTTTTACATTTCCGATGCATTCAAGTACTTTTTTTCTTCTCTCATCTTCACGATTTTCGGCACTATTTACAATTGTTTCTTTCACACCCAGTTTCATAGCATGGTGGATAAAATTTCTTTCATGCTCAGGAAGTCGTTCCTGTTTTTTAAAGAAATCTTCAAGTATCCCCTTTCCACACAAGAAACTCTGATCTTTAAAACTGAAACCTTCAGTTCTTGATGGAAGATATGGAGCCGCACTGTTTGGACCAGCACAATCACCAGTTGTATGATGCTGTACATATGCTGCAATCATTCGCTCATTGATGTATTGTTTGTGACAGGCATTGTGAATTCTTACTTGTTTCAGATTCTTCAAAAAACACTAATGTTCTTCATTTTGACGTTTTGCATTGCACTTTTACAGATTTTTTGTATACCTTTTCTCCTTCAGAATCCTTACTTCACCTTTACTCAAACTAATTTCGAAAATAAAAGAAACACTCCGGTTATTGTAAGAGAAAACGCTCACGGGTTGAAACAGCACGTTCGAACTGAACTTAATAACATAGATAGATGTTCAGCCGAAGCAGCGTACTACAGGATGAAAAGAGGCAGGAGGAAAGGGAGAGCTTTTTAATTTAGGGGGGGGGGGACAAGCAATTTTTTTTTTTTTTTTTTAAATACCTTCTTCGCTACGAAGCAGATGTCACTTCCTAAGTCAGACAGCTGAATATGCCCCTTCCTTTTTTTTCCGTTTTCTAATAAACGTTTATGCACCGACCCATATCTTTGAGTTGTATTTTATTAGCTTGAGAAAAAATGCCGAGTCTCAAGAGGCTGTAACACACTTGCTATTAGTACTACAAAAAAGTTGTAATGAAGTAAATTGTAGGAAATTTAATCTTCTTTAAACTTTATAAAAGAAAATATCGCTAAATTTAGCCATTTCTAAGATGTTTCAAAAAAAAAAAAAAAAAAAAAAAGTAGTAAATTTACGAGGTTTTTCAGCCGACAAAAATTCTCCCGGGGTCGATCATGTTGGGTAACTCGTTTTTTTTATATTGACACTAATATGTACAAATTAAAAAAGAAAAATCTTCTACCCCACCTTTTGCTAGGTAAGCCCTTTTTTACATACCTATTGACTGGACTCTATGCAAAATGGCATTTCAATATTTTTCTTTGTGTTTTACTTTTGAAGCATAATATAAAGGGAATAAAAATACAAAATAATAATAATAATATTCCCGTGCGCATTCACACATTACACTGCTCGGCATGAAAATTGCCCCCAACACCATTTTGGCAAATTCTTATGTAAAATCAGCGTATATCAACTGCGCCCGCAGGTGTCAGAAAATGTGCAACTGCGCTCGCCGTCTCAACCCCTAGCTGCTTGAACTGCGCTTCTGGGGGAAGGGATTAATTGTCTTTGCGATACGAAGATAAAGTTTCCAAAAAACTATTCAAAAACTACTATAATTACATGTAAATATTATTCGAATTGTTCTAGAGTTGCCCTAACTTATCATTAAATTAAAAACGAGTCTGATACTTCCTTCTTATGTATACAGGAGAAACTACAAATCAAAGAGATTCAATTAAAAGATGGAAAGATTCCAGGTGTCTACATATGCAGTAGACTCCTGGAAATCCGCACATTATAACCAATGTTATGAAATGAAATTCACAGTAAATACTCCAAGGAAAGAAATCAAGATAGCATTTAATTCAATGGTGATATTTTAGATACTGAATCTAATAAGACAAGGAAAGGCAATTTTAATTGAGGTCTAGGTCTCGGAGATTTGTTGTTTTTGGGGAAAAAACTATTTAAAGACAGAAAAAAAAGCAAAAGAAAAAAAAGTTTTATTTATATTTCTTAATATAATATTTCTTTTTATAATGCATAAGTCAATTGCATCAGATGTTTTTATACTTAAAATTTGTATTTTACATTATAGGGCAAATTTTTATTTGTTATTTGGGGAGGGGGGAGGAAATACGATATAAAACTTCTTGCATTTATTACTCTTTAATTTTCTTTTCCTTTCTTTTTATTTTTTAATATTATGCATATTTCACATGTTTATTTACATCACATTCCTTTTTAAACCATTATAGCATAAAAATTCTAATTCAGAAATGTAAGGAAAAAAAAGACATAAAATCCACAAAATTACGTACTAAATATTGAACCTACTCTGAAATTTTTATCTGGCTACGATCTTGGTTGTATTAAAGGCAAAAGTTTTACAATTGTTTATGAAATACACTAGCGAAAAGTATCTGAAATACTTTATTCCTTAGACTGAATTACCGTTTGGTCTCGTTGTGAGCATCAATCGCCAAATTTGCCAAATGGCATGACAGTTTTCTAATGAAAAAGTTCTCACATTCAGTTACTTGCTAAATTATTTTTCCAATTCAACCTTTTTAAACATCATTAATTAATAAATGTTCAGAAAGTCGAGTAAAATCAATTCAGATTTTTAATTATGAAATTACAAGAAATGAAAATGACATAAGTGGCTTTAAGTAGAGTTTAAAGGAATAAATACAATGTAAATTCATTCGAATGTCAATATGAAATGCACGCATCATATAAATACATATTCATAAACATGGATTCCTTAAGAATTACACACTCACATAATATATACGCATTAGACAAACATATTGTTGCGCACTCGGGGCTCGTGAATTTTCTGTGAATGAAAGACGAAACTTGCAGAGGTTTAAAAAATTATTTACAGAATATTTCGTAAGATTACAGGTCTGTTAAACCCAGTATCAACTTGAGTTTCAACTGAAAACGCAGATTAAATAAAAGCTGCCAACATAAAATTCACGGCACAAACGATACCACAGTCATAACATACAGAAATAGGCTGCAATTCAATGGTAGAGACTTAGACAAGCAGAACTTTCTATTCCGTAAAGTCTTAGCGAGAAACTCACCTCAGTGGTCGGGACGGGACGCCTTCTATAGCCTGCCATTAATCCTGAATTTTACAGTAACTTCCGTAATAATCGAGTTACAGCTTGGATAATGGATCTATCGATAATAAAGGTTTTTTCATCAAGGTCGTCAAAATAATTGTCAAGGTGCGATAAAGTCGCTAAATTCATCGCCGAGTCCATTACGTGCCCTGATAAAGTGTGTTTTTAACGGAGAAGGATTTTTTTTTAACGCGGAAACAAGCTAGAAATGCAAAAAATTGACATTTTATAATGTGACTAAAACTCTTAGAAAGAAATCAAATAAAAATAACTAGTTTTATTTAGAAATCTGTAACACTATTTTATTGATCTATTACACAAATATATTCATTATGCATACGTATTATATTTATGAAAGCACATACATAACCTGCAAAAAGAAGTGATATCTCATAAAAAACAATACTATTGTAAAAGTCAGCAAAACCCAGCAAAAACTCTTACCTTTCTTAAGCAGCCAAAAAAAGGATTGATATCAAATTTCGCCTCCGCTATTGAATCCCGGGAACTCAATGCCTAGCTTAATGAAGATCTGCTAATAACACTGCATGTATCGTTCTAATAAATCCTAATCTCTTTCAACATTCTTTGTTATCTGTGTTAGTTTTTACGCTGCATTATAAAGTTATAATTTAAAGTATTTTTACGGCGCGGTGCGTCCCTTATGTAGAAAGAAGTTTTAATTAATAAAAAGTTTAGATAGTAAAGATTAAAATATTGTTACGCACCCCGCCGTAAAAATACTTTAAATTATAATCTTATAATGCAGCGAAAAAACTAACACAGATAACAAAGATTGTGGAAAGATATTAGGATTTATTAGAAAGATACATGCAGTATTATTGGCAGATCTTCATTATGCTACGCATTAAGTACACGGGATTCAATAGCGGAGGCGAAATTTGATATCAATCCTTTTTTTAGCTGCTTAAGAAAGGTAAGAGTTTTTGCTGGGCGGGGTGACTTTTACAATAGTATTGTTTTTTTTATGAGATTTAATTATTTGTATAATAAAAACTTGATATAATACAAAAGTAGAAAGCAAATAAGAAAAAAGATATCTGCAGACGACAAATTATAATCCTAAATGCATTTTTTAATTGAAAATAACTAACATAATACTTCTCATTTATTTACAGACGACAAATTTCTTTGTTACCATTAATAAGTTACAGCACTAACTTCTTTTTTTACACCATGGATGACATTTTATATTCCATGGTAATTATGATGTCATAAGGTTGAAGCTACAACGATTTGGAGAAACTATTTACAAGTTCACAAATAGAGTATCTTTACTATTCCGAAGTTTTTAATAAATAACTTCGTTGTTTAAAATGATAAAAGTTTGGAACAGAAATAAATGTGCTTCTTGTATTATTCGGCAAACATCGGTACCTGTCACCATCTTGAGGACCTTCCCGTTCGTGAGGAGATGCGGTCGCAGACAAAAAATCTGACGCCGTTGGACGTAACTATTTTTTTAATGCATAGAGATAAAAATTTTAATTATTTTTTAACTTTTAATAATGCTTCATGAGTTTCAATTTTTATATCCTGGGGAGGGGAGATCAAAATCTTGAGAGTGGCGGGCACAAAGTCAGGTTGACACTTAAAGGCGGGGGCGTGGTAAAGGTTAACTGACACGGAGATTTTTTGAAATAAAAGTGAATGATATTTATGTCTCCCTTAACAAAATTAGTAAAGCAGATTATAAAATAAGATGGTTTTAAAGCTAGACTTTCTTAGAAAAATATGAAGAAATTTTTTTTTTCTACACATTCAATTTCAAGTATGTTAATTTTGTACTTTCTTAAAAAATTAAAATATTTTCTTGTATCTCATTGTTAAAACCTTTCAGAAATAATTTTCAATCAGATTCTCTTATTTACAAGATATTGTGCAAAAAGTTATTTCAATATTTTACTTTGTGTAAAAAGGCAGTTTTCTTCTATTGAAACATAATACACTCTATAGCAAAAATAATGACACACCAAGAACGAGTTATCCAAATGAAACAAAAATTGGTAGGTGTGATGTTCTGCATGTAAAGGAAAACAAAGGATTACCGTTTCAGACAATTTGGATGATTTAATCAAGAGAAAGAGTTTCACAAAGTGAACAATTCAATAACGCGTTGGCCCCCCTCTGACCTTTCTGTAAGCAGATATTCGGCTTGGCATTAGTTGATAGAGTTGTCAGTTGTCCTCCTGTGAGATACCATGCCAAATCCTGTCCAATGGGGGCGCTAGATTGGCAAAATCCTGTGTTGGTGTAGGGCTCATTTCATAATGCTTTGAACGTCCTCAATGGGGGAGAGAGTCGGCGTCTTTGCTGGCGAAGGTAATGTTGGACAAGCAAGAAAACAAACACTAGAAAGCAGCTCCGAGCGCAAGCGAGCATTATCAGGCTTTAATATACGATCAAGATGGCGTGATATGAAGGGCAACATAACGAGGCGTAGAATTTCGTAGACGTGCTGCTGTGCTGTAAATTTTCTGTATGACAACTAAAGGGGGTCCTGCTATGAAATGAAATGACACTCCAGACCATCACACCTGGTTGTCAGGTCGTATGGTTGGCGCCAGTCAGATTTGAACACTCCCTTTTTCTGAGGCGTCTCCAGAACACGTCTTCTCTGATCACCGTTGCTGAAATTGGAGCGAGACTCGTCAATGAAGACAATTCTACTGCATTCAGTGACATTCCAGGTCGAACGTGTCCGAAATTACTGAAAACGGGCATGCGGGTGTACAGAGTTTAATAGTAGTCGGCGCAAGGGGCTCCGTGAGCTCAACCTCTTTTCTCTGAATAGCCTATTAACCTTCCAGCGGGCGGGCGTATATGAGAGATACACTAACGGTGAATCTCGTTGTATATCTTAACTTCAGAGAGCATTTGGAACACTTATCTTTGGCTATTCACTCATTATATATTGATTTATTTTTAGTTATCTTTTGAACCTCGAGACAATGATATGAATTGCTGTTTGTATTTGAAAAATACGCGTGACTGTTCATGTAATGTTTTGTTACAATTGATTTTTATTTCGCTGTTTAAAATGATTCTTTGTTGTTTTTGTTTTAAACTTTATTATTTTAAATATTTCTAAATTAATTAACTTTTAACTTTACCCTTTTTATTAAAAATGACAAAACATCAACTATATTCTTTATTTTATTTTCAAATAATTCCGAATTTCTTTGGTTACTTTATATTGATTTTGTGCTTTCAGTTTTTGTTTGTTTGTTTGTTTGTTATTTTAATGAATAAAAGTTCCAATTGAATGTTCTTATTAGTCTTCAGATGGTTATAGCATAATTAAAAAAAAATCAGATACTTAAAATACGTATTTTAAAGTAATGTATGTGAAAAATACGCGCGACCTTTCATGTGCGTATAAGCAGCGCGCCCGCTAGAAGGGTAATGGTCTTTGGAGTCACTGAAGTACTAGTTGCACGTAGGATCGATGATAATGATGAATCTGGGGCTTTGTGTACAGTTCTGACGATTGATCAGATATCATGTTCTGTCCTCTACTTAGGTCGACCGTTTCCTTCTTGACGCTATGTTTAGCCATGAATCACCTATTTCTTCCATCATCATCTAGTAGTGGCATCGCTCCTGTCAAAATTTTAAAGAATTTGTCGATTAGACCAACCGGCTTCTGTGAGCCCAACTACACTCCTCTCTTAAATGCTGACATCTACGCATATTGTTCGCGCACCTATATGTGAGGCTTAGTTACTGTCTATCTGAGTATACGGAATAAAATTCTTAAACAATTTATAACCCGGAATAAAAATTTCTCCTTTTTAATACTTTGCCAGTTGCGCAGTTGAAATGCGCTGCAGCGTCACATATTTATTCAATGGCATCCAAACTTTAAAATCTTGCATTTTCCATCGACACATGTATGCATGTCAATTTGTGTCCATTTTGCATTATTCTTTCTTGGCGCGTCTTTTATTTTTTTATTTTTTTTTTGGTTATAGAGTGTATAAAGATAATAAAATACATAATAATAATAGTAATAACATCAACGTAGTTTTAATGAATTTTAAAATAAAAGTTAATGTTTATTGAAATTCAATATTATTAATAAATTTAAAAATCTATTTTACATTACGCATTCACACAATATTAGGGGGGATTAAAATTAAACGTTGAATGCACTCCATAGTTGAAAATATACGTATGAAATAATTTCTACGTATATTTTCAACTATTTCCCCTTTACAACAGAACTTTTGTAGTTATTAAATAAATTGTTTGAATTCTTTTAATATATATTTGGTGTATACATTTATATAAATGTTTCATGCTTCGTTACTTTGATAATAAAATATTTAAATCTTGTATTATATATGTTACCGCTAAAGTGCAGAAATCAGTTAATCTGCAGATTATCTAGGTAATCTGCACATTAACTAGGGTGATCCGTTAAAGTGAGGAAAATTGTTTTATTTCTCAAATTACCTAGGTAATTTGCGGATTACCTAGATAATCTGCACATTACCTACTAGGCACTAGTTAAAGTGAAAATAAGATATCTGGTGTTGTAATTTTATAGCACGCTGTGTTGTATTTGTTTTTTCATTCGGAAAAAAAAATAGTTTTCTTTTCTTTTTTATTTATTTCTTTACTTATTTTAATCTGTATGTGTTTTAATTTTTATATCTTTTAAAGTTATATTTGTTTTATTTTTTATTTATTTCATCTTTTTTATTCTGTCAATATAAGTTTGAAGATGTTATGCATTTTTAATATGAAATATAATAGCTTTAATAGCTTTCAATAAATTCTATTTTATAAATGAATGTTAGAATTGTCATACAGTAACGATTTCTTTTCAAAATAAAAATGTTTAACAATTAAAAAAAAAAGTTTTATTAACAACTTATATTGCTATTACTATTTAAATACTAGAAATATTAAATTATATAAAATATTACTAGAAATATTAAATTAGACAAATCAAAGCATTATTTAAGAAGTACTTCAAATAATTAAAACTGCTTTAGCATTTTTTAGAATGCATGAAAATTAAAATGACAGTTTTCAATGCTTTATTAAACTATATTTTGCAGCATACATAGATCTGCACAAATTTAGCAAATATATTAATTAAAAAAAAAAAAAAAAAAAAAAAAAAAAAAACCTTTATTAACACTTTTTATGTGATAAACTACAACGAAATTATCTGAAAAAGCGAACAAAATTTAAAATAAATAAAAATATAATCATGATATATAAAATATGTACAGGAAACTTGAAAAAATGTAATGAAATGCTAAAAAATGTACAGAAATTTCATATTAAGTATTTATTAAATGCCATAATATTTTTCAAAGTTAATTAATATATCTTTTTTTTTCAGTAAGTAATAGCAATTTAAATCAATTTTAAAATAAATTAGTTTTAAAAAGTTATGGTTTAATAGTTTTAGTTCGGAAGGAAATAATTACTGTAATGTAAATCTAATATTCATAATTCAAAATGGAGTTTCACGAGAGACAGCTTTTAATAAAGATTACATTTCATTAATAAAATGCAGACCCTTATCAAACTTATATTGACAGAATTAAAAAAGATAGAAATAAAATAAAAATTAAAACAATTATAACTTACTTGTTACTTTAAATGTTGTGTTAGTAATAATAATAAACCTAATCATGGCTTCCATTCTCTACATTTTGCGTTTGCCGTTTATTGGTTTATCATCATAGCATAGCGGAAGTGCGGAACGGAAGGGAAAAAAGTTTTAGTTATGTTTGAAGGTCATTCGCGCATCTGTATCACATGGCTATTTGACGTCATAGTGAATGTAAAAAAAACTAAGGCTCGAAACAAACATTTGAACTTTAACGATACTGAAACTGTTAATCTGCAGATTACCTAGTTAAAATGCGGAAAACTCTTTATTCCGCTCTTTAACGGGTTATTTTAGTTAATCTGCAGATTAGCTAGGTAATCTGCAGATTAACTGATTTCGCGTTTTAACGGTAACATATATATTCTTTGTAAAATAATATCAAATGTACGTGTATTTCAATGTTAAATATTTTGTTTTCTGATGCAATACCTTTTTTATATATTGAAAAGATGATAAAATAGCACTTCATCCTATGAATAGGATCAATTGCAAACTGAAATGAAATATTTTTTTCTTTAAAAATTCAGAGATGTTATAGTTTTCCTTCAAATTCAAACCTCAAATTAATTTATGAAATATCTATGCATCTATAAAGAGTGGTTCATGTAAAGAAACAGAGTATCAGTAATTTATATATATATATATATATATATACGTAGTGGCAAACTGTTTCTATATTTCTATTAAAACTAATAATATTTGAAATGTAATAAAAAAATTATATTTCTCTTGGTGTGATTTTTTTTTTTAAATCAAAATGAAGAGAATTTGTTTATTTGAGAATGTGGAATTTACAAATTCTTTTGTTCATTTTCCCAAATATGCTTTTTTTTAAAAATAAAAATGACCTATGTTTAAACATAAGGAAAAATGTAATTTGTAGTTTCAATAGTAGTGAATTCTCTTTAAAATATAACCTTTGTTTTTTATACGAAAATAATATAGTTGTGCATTGACTAAATATTTCTTTCATTTGATTCAGTGGCAAGAGCAAAGTTACAGACAAAGAGTAAAAAATAACTTAGTAAGAGTAAGTTATTTTAGTAAGGTTATTTTATACCATGGAGCAAAGAGATGAGTGTGAGTAAAATTGCTTAAAATGGACAGTGTAAATTTCGAGCGTAACTGAGTGTTAGTGAACGTTACCTAAATAAAACTTTATAAGAAATATTTTATGAAAAAATCTTGGAAAACATGCCATACAAAAAAACATAATTAAATTCTATTCTTAACAACGTTAATTGGATAATAAATCCAATCGATAGAATAATGTGACACTCACTACGCTCAGCTATTCAGGCAAATAACTCATTAAAAGCGAAATAAAATATTGTTAAGAGGGTTCAAAATTTGAAATGGAAAAATTGCTTTAAAAAATACAGGTTTTAAAAAATACGAGTGACTGATATTCTGTAAAAGCCTCTGTGCAATGAAATGAAATAACGGGTATTGTGGTTAATTTTCATTATTTTTTACAAAGGGGAAGCGAGAAATGGTTCATAGGCTCTTACGTCGTTTTGTTGATATGATTTTTCAGAACGTCCAATATATGAATATAAGCAAGGCCTATTCCTTGAACAGTGTGTGAGAGAAAACTACTCTATTAAATTTACTTTTCTAATAAAAACAAACAAAAAAAAAAAAAAAAAAAAAAAAAAGATCTATAGTTGAGTCAAATTTGGTTTTTGTGACCACAATTGCCATTATTTTCCGCAATTAACAATTAAAAATAGATTTTGCGCATGCGTAAATTAGTATATAGGAAAGGGTATATTAGATGGGAACTGAGCGCATGCACTGTGCAGATACAGCCTATTCTTCGTTAAATGAAGCCTAAGATACTGTTGTCAATTCGTAGAGATTTTCATATTTAATATCTATCGATAATTGTTTGCTTTGCCTTGATGCAGTTCTACTAAATGATGGCACTGCGGGTAAAGAGAAATTATTTAGGTTTTTTGTCTTTAGAAATCGACCTATTGCAATCACTTCGTTTATCTATATATCTATATAAAACTTTGTCATCACGATAACTACCGAAATTTTCTTTAAATCGAACCAAATTTGGACAGAGAACTTATCTTGGACGAGTTCGTTAACCAAGTTGCTCCTTTTTTTTTTATTTATTTATTTTTTCCTCAAGTGGCGGCCACTTGAAAATTTCAAATCAATATTGTAAAAAGCATATTTAGCGATTTGAAGAAATTATTTACAAGATCGCAAATAGAGAACCTTTATTAGACCAAAGTCTTTATTTAATAACTTCATTGTTTAAGAAGACAGAAATTTGAAACCAAGAAAAATCTCTACCTTAAAGTATTCCGCAAACATTGATACCTCTCATGACACAGAGGGCACTCCCAATCGCGATGAGGTGTGACAGTAACATTTTTTTTTTTTTTTTTTTTTTTTTTTTTTTGATATTGAGAGAAACATAAAATGCAAAAAAATTAAACTTTGAAGAATTTTTAAATGCTTCATACTAACTAGTTTTTAAAAATTTACTGGAATTGACATTAGTAAATTTTAGTAATGTATTCTACATTTTTGAGAATTTTTTTACGGATTAATTCATAAGTTATTTTTTGAAAAGTATTTCTATGTTTAAATGTTAAAAATTTACTTCAAATTTTAGCTACATCAGTGATTTTTAAAGACCATTTATAACGTACATCATTCTGTTAACTGCTAGTTGGTGTTATTTTGTGGAGTGCAATAAAATGAAGATTTTTTTTTTTATGTCTATACTATACTAGTTTATCACCTATATGAACATATTTTAGTATTTTTTAAATTTATTAGCAAACATTTTTGGAAATTTATTAAAAGTAAGTTGTATAGTTTTGACGAAGTATTAAAAATTTATAAACTAATATGAACAATTGACGTAAATTCTTTTTTTTTTTTTTTTTTATGATAAAGAAATTTTTGAGAAATATGGAAAGCTTATTTCTTGCATTTTTACGAGAAATATTTACAAAAACAATAATTTAAAACAAACCGTGTAAATTTTGAATTCTTTTTTTTTTTTTTCTTTTGTATCGTAGAACCTTTAAGGCATGATGAGAAACATATGGCGTACGCTCAATACACACTCATACAACATTTTTAATATCCCTCGTGGTTTAAAAAGGTTCTTCGTTTTTAAAAAGAATCAATGTAATTATACATTTAAATTACTTTACTTGAGTTAAATTAGAAAACTTTAATCTAATTAGTTTTTTGTAAGAAAATTTCTTTCTTTTATGCACTTTAGAACTTAAATTTGCTGTAGAGAGAAATACTTGGATTTTTTTTTTCTACATTTGAACAGGGTATTTTCTTAAAATAGAGGTGCAAAGTGAAGAAAAAAAGGACAGTGGTTTCTGGAATATTTATTTATGTTTGAGCAAATATATTAAATAATAAATAATAACCATAATTTTCCATAATATTCCATTAGAATTTTGGCGTAGTAATTATTTATTTCTTATGATCCACGCAAATTCTGTTTTTATTTCAATTTTATTTTCGTATTTCATTCTCCCATTGTTTAATGGTGTTTTCCATTTCCTGCGGCTTATTTCTGTTGAGCTATCTAAATGATAGACCAGATTGTTTCTGCCAAAAAGGTTGTCTGAGTGAGTAATGCTGACCGGGATGTCGGCCTGGATAGCTCAATTGGTAGGGCCTTGACCTTGTAAGTCAAAGATCCGGGGTTCGAGTCCCGGTTCAGGCATTATTTTCACTCAGTCGGAAAAATAAAATTTCAATAAATATAATCTCTTTTAAGTTCGCCCATTTTTTGTGAAGGATGTGTTTTAAGTTAGTCTAACTTTTGTATTAGATTTTTTTTTTTTTACGTGTACGATGTGCCCTCTGACAACATCATTTATGAAAAACAAAATTTTAAGCGTCATTTTTCAATAGTCAAATAATAATCCGTACATTTCTGTGGCTGCTGTCAAATAAAGTGCGATATAGTTTTGATTTTCGAAATACATGCCTTTTTCATCACTGATTAAATGAAATTAAGTTTAATCGCAGGTAACTGCTGAAATCCGTGATCATTTTCCTCCATCAAAGTTTGAAATGGGCAATCATTCCTCTGCTAGTCCATAAAATTCACACTTTTTTTTTCAAGCTCGTTACCAAAATCATATTGTATCATTGAAAAAATAATTTTGAAGATGATTTTGCAGCCTATTTCTGAAAGGCGGGATTTTTTTCATCATTGTTTGAATTATTTACGTTTAATCATAGCTAAGAGCAGAAATGCTTTTCTAATTTCTCTTACACAGGTTTATTAGAAGTAATATTTTTGGTTAAATTTTCAAAATTAAGTTTTTATTATATTTACGCATTTTGAGGTTCCCTGAATAAGAAAAACAGGTTTTTAGTGGTTGGTTCCTCTCTCTCTTTCTCTGTATGTATGTGTGGGAGAAACTGCCTTTTATCAGCATTTCTCAAGAAGAAATAGTAGCCTGAAGTCCAAACTCTGTATTCTATATGTGTATCGTTTAGGGATGCTGCACTAAATATTTCGTTGAAATCAAGAAAATGGTTTGTATACAGAGACATCCATGAGAATTCAATAACATTACGTCTACGAACGAAATTTTCGGTTGGAACAGATTAACATCTAACAATCTGAACTAAACAAGATAAAATGAACATATATTTCGTGTATGCAATGCATCACATTTATTATAGATTATGGTATGAAAAAAATACACCATTCGTTCATAGTGCAACCCAAAAGAACTAGAATATAATGGGTCTGTACATTGAAACGGCTAGAAGTATATTTCAGGTTGTGCTGTGTGTTATTAATAAAAGTCTGTATTTAAATACATAATGTTGTGTTTATATAATTTATAAAAGATATACAGGGTTAGAAATAACTAAGCGAAGGCATTCTTTTTTACTGCATGTAACTCGTGTAAGTGCTATACTATACTTTACCCTATCCAAAAAAAAAATTTCAGAAATAATTATTAATTTCTCATCCCCATAGGGTAAATAAAGTATATTTAAATTATATTTTCAGCGCTTTTTTGTATAATTAAACATGTTGAGGTTTTCTGAATACTAAAGTCAAGATTTTAACGGAGAAGTTTTGTGTATGTATGTTATCAGTGTAACCTAAAAACAAATCAATGCAGGCAATTCAAATGTTCTATTTCAAAGCTCATATAGGAGGTAGCGAGTGGCGTGTGCATTTTTTCGAGAAGCAACGATGAGGTTGGGACTACACTCCGCTCTCATAGTTTGTATATTGAGGCTCATTAGAGCGTTACGTACGACTTAAAGTGAATTCAAATCACTACGATCATTCATACGTGGAATGGAGCTCGAATGAGGCACACGGAAACTGAAGGCTGTAGCTCTAACCATTTCGCCACTCGATGGGCATCTTGTGGTTCGAAACCAAAGAAAGTTCTGGAGTTGATGTAATATATCAGCAAAAATAAATTCCGAGGATGCATTAGTACGTGCTAAGGTGTAAGGACGGGAAAATGGACGTGTTAACATTATTCCAGAGAGCTGATATTTTTGTTAAAAAGTGTTAGGGTCATATGAAAATATATATATATATATATATATATATATATATATATATATATATATATATATATATATATATATATATATATATATATATATATATAGGGTATGCGTATTGGATAAAAAAAAAAAAAAAAAAAAAAGAATGAATGAAAAAAAATTCTCCCATTTTAAGGGACACCGTATTGTGTGCATATATATACACATAATTACAAGTGGCATTGTTCTTGTAAAAAAAAAGGCTGTCTTGTTTAATTTCATTTTAATAGATTAACGTTATAGTTAAATAGGTAGAATATCACAATCCCACTTTTAATCTAAATACTTTCTTTGTCATTTCTGTTAAATTATTCTTCCTTTGGTTTTTATTAGTTGAAATTATCTTTTTTTTTTTTTTTTTTTTTTCAATAAGTTGTGCATAACGACATGATAAATTAACTACATTTTCCAATGCATCTTACAAACATTTTTTTTCCCTTAGTACTGTAATGTAACTTTATTCTGTTAAATTATCCTCTGTCATTATTTTCATTTGAATTTGAAACCATAGAGGAAATTTCACTTTCATTTTCTTTAAAACATTGTTCTAGATCTCGGTTAGTCACATGCGTGACCTCCGAAAATTACGTTTATTATTATTAAGAATTATTTTGACAATCCTAGTTACAATTGTCAGAAGTTTATAAATGGAACATCCTAAAATGACGAGAAAAGTTATTTTAATTTCTTAATTATTCCGGAATGAATACTATTCTAATCAACATTAAAATTCAAGTAGAGTTAATTTTATGACTGTTTCTCTATAGAACTGTCATACTCGATTATATACATAACTAATTCTGATAAGATTAAAAAGAAAAAAACTTTTAAAAATGGCATGAAAATGGTGCATTGCTGTCGAGGTAATGAGTAATGAAAGTATTTCTCTGTCATTTATTGTTCCGTAATTAAAGAAACAGCGACGATTGCACTGCCCTCAATTTATTGTTGTGTATGAAGCATTAACGATGTAGGAACTGTGCAACTTTACTCAGCCGTGAAATTGCATTATCACAACAGGTCTCTGTATTTTGTTCTGGTAATCAACCATAAAACAACATTCTTTTGAACAAGAATGGGTGTTACTGTTTTTTTTTTTTTTTTTTTAACAGGAATGTCTAAGTCGTTGTACAATTGTTTACTTTGAATGAACATTGATAGATTTAGAATGTACTTGATTGCCACGAAGGAAACAGCCTATTATGAAGAGTGAATTGTCTTATTTTAATAGGTTAACGTTTATGTTGACATATAAGTGTGTATATGTATGTCATAAAATTTGAAAATTCTCTCATAAATAAATGAAGACCCTCCAAACTTTTCAAGAATTATAGGTTACCCATTTTGAAGAATTTTATGTAAAAATCATGTATTATTATAATTGTCCTTAAAATAATTCGGTGAAAATTACGATAAATTTAAAAATTTTAAATTTAAATTGTATTATTGGTGATTCCTAGAACTTCGAAATGACTCCACTGCATAGCTCTGATACGACGTAAAATCGTGTAACCTCAACCGCCTATATACAGAAAAGTTTATTGATCAAAGATTTGAAAACACGAAGCTGCCAAGTTCTTTCTTCCCTTAATCAAACCGTTACTCGAAAATTACTTAAGTGAGCAAAGTTTTTCTTATTTTCAAAAATTTTCGTTTGACATTCGACATAACACGTCCCTTCCTTTTCGCGCAGAGTCTGGTTTAAGCAGATTCATTTTATGCGCATTAAAATCGCGCAACAGCATTCCGTCAATACAAAAGAAAAAAAAATGAAATTAAAGATGATATAAAAATATAAAAAAAATCGTAATTATTTATTTCACAAAATACAAAGTACAAGTAATATCAATAACCAATTGCAATAATAATACACTTCTTTCGGTAGAAGATAAACTTTTTACTAAAACAAAGCAGCCTTCACCTCGACGAAAGATTAAAGTTGTGAAGGCATGTCTAGGGATGACCTTTAGAGATGAATCCCAGATCGCCACCAGTTGCCCACTAGGAAGCTCTAGCGCGTCGTTAAACAACTGAACCCAACTATTTTTCGAGCTTACAAGTTGGGAAAATTTCAATGAGTTCCATAGGAAAGGTTTTTTAATGGTATTTCATATTAAGGTGAATTATTTAATGAACTGTATGTGCATTATTGGTGTATGTTTACTGAATATTTTTAATAAGAAATATAGACAATGGGCGACGGTCTTAAATTCATTCCTAAATGTGGTATGAAGCATAGACCTATCACTACGGAGCATTGCGTAATTACGGGAGTACAAGAAAGTGGGGCCAAGATGAGTCAGCTGATTGGAAGAAAAAGGTTAACTCTTTTGACAATTATTGCGTTATTGGTCTTTATTTGTCTTGATTTTTTTTTTTTTTATTATTAAAAGATAAAGCAAGCAAAAGTTATGTAAAACGATACATTTTCAGCATTTCAGCTTTATTATTATTTTTTTTTTTTTCATTTAATGCAATCATTTGGTGATAATTATAATTATTATAAATTTTTAAACAATATTGCATTTTTTCAGATAACACATGCAATTCTTATTTTTGAATTAAAAAAAAAAATATATATAGCAGTTATAAGTATTTTACAAGAATAATTACTTTAAAAGTACGAAATAATAAAATAAATAAATAAAAAAAAATCCTGTGAATCACTATTGTTTGCGATAAAATATGTTGTAAAATCAAAACAATCTAACTTTTAAAGGGAATTACAAATTTTAAAAAGAACTTTCAAAAATAAAGGTATCGTCTGCGTAAAAGAACGCATAGTTTACAGCTGAAAAATTCAATGTTGGCTAGTTTGGCTTATTGTAGTGCATAAAAGGGTCAAGTGGCTATTTTAACTTATAATTGTCACGCGATTATTTTATGAAAGAACTTTGCCACACAAAAATTCTTCCACCCATCCAAATTATACCTCTAAGGGGTCACCGAAGCGAGGGAGCTGTCCCCTCTGTGGAGAATCAAAATTGGGATGGCATGTCTCCGGACCATCTTTAGGGGTGCGTCCCAGACCGTCGTCAATTACCTGTTGCGTAGTACTAGTGCGACATTAAACCCAACCAACTAAAAAAGTTATTTAGCCCTCCACTCTATCATAGATCTAATGAAGACATGTCCGCACAATTTTAATTTTCTGCTTTAAACGAAGTTCGTTGGTTGGTTGGCTTTAACGTCGCACTAATGGGCAATTGGTGACAGTCGGAGACATGCCATCACACAATATTGATCCTCCTCGGCGGGTATGGCTCAACCGCTTTAGTGACATCCTAGAGGTATTATTTTGATGGGAACGTGGAGGACATTGCGGCCATGACGGATTTTACGTACACCAGCCAATATTAGTGTACACGATAGTCTTTGGCCGGCTCGAGTATCGAACCCGCACTCTTTCAATTACGAGCTTTGCGCTCTACCGACCGGGCTACCGCGGCCACGCTGTTTTAAACGTGAAGTTGGGGAGCCATAACCTCCGTAGAGGACAAAATTGTGATGGTATGTCTCCGGATAATTCTTTGAAGTATGTCACAGACCGTCGTTAATGCTCATAGCGTAGCCCTAGTGTGACATAAAATCCACTCACCCACCTTTTTAAATACCTACAAGGTAAAAAGATCGAGCTTAGTAGAAGTACAGCGTCTAGAATAAAAGGTGTGGAAAGCAGCAAATAAAATTGTACTAAGAAATTACGCCTTTCACCAGATGTCACTGTAATCAAAGCTAGTGTCGCGAAATCAAAATCAAGACTCCCTATTAGTTAATTATGTGCTTAGATCACGTGATTGAGCAGACGAAACTGGGAAAAATCAATCAGCTCTCAGATCTGAGCAAACAATTTGATCGCAGCGCCATCTAGGAAGCTTATTTTTTAGCAGTATTTTAAGCATTCGATCATAAGCGCTTGCCACACTGTATATTCTAGACGCTGTAATAGAAGAGATGTAAAGAAAAAAAAATCACCGAAATATAACAGGTGTTTACCTGGGTTTCTGTTTAAATCTGATAACTCTAAATACCGTCCTCTCAAGGCTGGGGATGGAGTTGAGTGAATTTTACCTTCTACTAGTGCTGCATTATGGGCAATTGGCGAGAGTCTAGGACTCACCCAATTCAGTTCTAGGAAGTGTATGCCTGACTCGACTATTGCGCAGTACTAGTGTGACGTTAAACCCAACCAACCAACCAACCAACCAGACTCGACTCATTTGCAAAGGGACAGGGGAAGTCTGGTATTTTCTAATCTGTTCATCATTACCCAATGCTAGATTTCACGTTTATGTTATAAGTCTACTTGAGGAAGTCATCGAAATTGGATAGAATGTCTTCGGAACAGTCTTCAGAATGATTCTCAGACCTTCGATAATACATTATTGAACTGTTCTAGTGTACTTTTAATTCATTCAGCCTGAACCTGTCAATAGACATCTAAAATAGAATGAAAGTCAAAGCTCAGGTAAAGTAAAAATTTCGTAAGATACGCAGAAGCTGATATCGACAACATTATAAAAATCCTGAATACGTACTTTTACAATATCCGCGCTCAAGTGACAAACTGTAAATAAATAAGGGTTACATACAAACGGAACGCTTGCAACTTCGATGCCGTAAATTTTGCAAGTTTTTTTGCAAATACAGTCGGCAGCAAAAGTATCCGAGCACTAGCAAAAATTCCTATATAAAAAAAGTACACTTAATGCAGTTTTGTTAAATAAATCCTTGTCGAATCCTGTTCTTAGTCAGTCTAAGAACATGATTCAACAAGGAATTTATTTAACAGAACAGTGTTAAATGTGACCTTTTTTTTTTTTTTTTTTACATAGGAATTTTCGCAAGTGCTCGGATACTTTTGCTGTCTACTGTAGTCATACATTTGGAACGATTGCAAACGGCTTCGCAACCGGAAGTGTTTCATTTGCATGTACCCCTAAATAAGTAAATGAATCATGAAAGTGAGTTTCCTGCATGAGATGTGTTAAAATATAGAGAATGAATTAAAAAAAAAAACTATTTATTTAAAACAGGCGATTGCATCGAGTTAAAGCAAGGAAGTAAAAAATATATCCCTTTAAGAAGTAGCTGTTGTGATCCCATCCTGAGTCATCTCGACAAAGTCCTACAACCAGACTCCAACTGAAGCATAGTAGTTCGGTATAAGTGTAAACAATACATGTAAAGTCTAATAGGGGCAAGTTATAATGAGTGTTTAGTGAAATAACTCTTCAATAATGGCCCATAAATTTCGGTTTCGTGTTCAATATCAATTCCTAATTCGTATTCCTGTACCCACAAACAAGCAGCATATGATGAGATGCGTCATAAACAATGATTTACAAATGATTTATATTGTCAGCTGATGTTCATTCATAGAATGATCTACTTTTTCATTTTTGATACTTCAAGATTCCTCGAAGAATAATTATCAGATGCATTCGGGTAAGTGATGATTAGAATTATGTTAATAAATTCTGTAACTCGTTTTAAGATATTTTAATTTGTGTTACGATTTCTAAAAATAAATAATAAACATTTAGTACAGTATGCAATTTTTTGACACTATTTTCAGCTTACTTCTTTAATAGTATAGCTATATAGATAATTCGTGAAACATTTATTTTTTTCCTGATTCATGTGTATTGTGAGGGGTCATCGCGGATTCTATTGAAGACTAAACGATGTATCTCAAGTATAAAAAGAAAATATTTTGTAATCTCAGAAGAAAAAAAAAAGTATGGCTTTACTTTGTTTACTTTTATGTGGGATTTAACGATTTTATACATCGTTATTTTATTGATCATTACGGAATAGTTCGTTTATATTAGCATAGTTAAGTCAGTTATTTATGTTTATAAAAACTAATTCGAATTTATGAAAAGGTATGTTTAGGAATTAGAAAAACCGCAGAAAAATTGTGTAAATGATGTTTCAATTTCAAAATCCTTCATTTAACATTTCAAACTGCGTAATTTATATATTTTTGATTTTTACTTTTTCACTTTTTCCAACCGAAATAGGGCACAAAAAGTGTTCCTTTTGGGTCAAATTTTCGAAATTTATCTTTTGTGAGATTTACGAAATTTCAGATCTCCGAAATACGAAAATCAAGGTTTTAGCGTTTCTTCTATGTCTGAACAAATATCAGTAGAAAATCCAAACATATTCTAAATGTGTGCGAGATGCTACTAAAATGTTCCATGAGATCTGAAAAACGGTTTATTTACCGGTACATACAGAAGCATTCAAATACATTTCGTCTAGAGACGAAATTGTCAGTAGATACAGTTTAACACCTTTTAGAATCTCCTGAACAATTTGAAATGGACCTATATTCATTACATGCAGAAATGTATGTTATCCATGTAATATAGAATGAAAGATATTTATCCCTTGTTCAAAGGGCCACGTACAAGATTTTTGATATATTTGTTCTGTGTTTAGAAAAGGGCTACAAGTGCATTTAAATTTATTTTAAGATTTTATTTTTTAATTTTTGTTTGTTTGTTTACTGCGCTAAATTTAATCATACATTGTTTAGTGCATAGGGGAGACTAGGTACATTTGATCCCTAAGGAGACTTGATACCCAGTGCAAAAAACAATAATAAGAGCGAATAAAAGCCTATAAGCTTGCAACGCTTACAAGGAAGGGTCGCTGACTGTTCACAAGGTATTTTTGCATGTTATATATCATCTAGGCCTAACAAAACTTAAAACGAAAATATCCATCTTATCGGCAAATGCGTCGCCTAGCATGAGTTTTTCTCAATTAAAGTTTTTAAATTACAAAGCTTTAGTAACCTATTTTGCAGAGCTTCTATTATTATTAGTGCTAGAGGCCTATTTCAGTCGGTATAGTTGTCGAATTTTTATAGGTCACTCTTAATTAGTGCTAAAGGCCTATTTCAGTCGGTTTATTGAATGGGGATTTATTGAATGAAGTCCCCCCCAGGCACAACTTTGACATGAGTCCCCCCCAAGGTACCCCTATTTCAGTCGGTATAGCGTTGTCGAATTTTTATAATACTCTTAATAGTGCTAAGGGCCTATTTCAGTCGGTTTATTGAATGGGGATTTATTGAATGAAGTCCCCCCAAGGCACAACTTTGACATGAGTCCCCCCCAGGCACAACTTTGACATGAGTCCCCCCCCAGGCACAACTTTGACATGAGTCCCCCCCCAGGCACAACTTTGACATGAGTCCCCCCAAGGCCCAACTTTGACATGAGTCCCCCCAAGGCCCAACTTTGGCATGAGTCTCCCCCCCAGGCCCAACTTTGACATGAGTCCCCCCCAAGGTACAACTTTGACATGAGTCCCCCCCAAGGTACAACTTTGACATGAGTCCCCCCCAAGGCCCAACTTTGACATGAATCCCCCCAAGGTACACCTTTGACATGAGTCCCCCCAAGGCACACCTTTGACATGAGTCCCCCCGCAAGGCACACCTCCCCCTCATTGGGAAAAAGAGAAAAAACGTTGTTTTGCGGCTATAAGACAGTTTGGACTTCCAACGTTATTTGTTACAATATCTGCAGCTGAAACACATTGGTTTGATTTAATGAAAACTTTATCATGGAATTTAGATCTTCACGAATTAACTAAAGAAGAATTTGTCGATATTAACAAGTTTAGCAGTAGGCCTCTGGCACTAAATTGAAATCTGTCAATGTCAGATTTTCATGTTTTAAATAATGAAATAATGTCGTGTCTGTATATATATATATATATTTTTAAGTGTTTTTAATCGTATTATCAAAATGACATGTGTTTACAACTTAATTCTCTGTTTGAGATTATATTCAGTTTTTTAAAAGATTTTCATTCAAAGTATACGACTGTGTGTATTATTAGTAATGGCCAACCATACGTTAGCTTCCCTGACACTCGCTCGGCAGGGTGTCAGGGACAAGGCATGAATCGGATGCCTCTGTTAAAGGTAGATAGCCGCCTATTGGAGGCCCTTTCACAAAGGGTCATCATTTCGGCGACCCCACGGTCAATGCTTACTCACAAGTACCGCGTCACTGAAAAAAATATATTTTTTCTAAAGTATAATAGTTTAATAGTTATTTTGTGGCAACATTAAATTTATAAATACTAAACTATACGAAAAATATTAAAATGAAAAACAGCAATAAAAGTAAAAAGATTAAAATTATTACTTTTTACTTTCCGAACACTATAGTGAGGAAAGTATTGTAATCATGTCAAAAATCCGAATTCGAGATTTTGATGTTTCTATACGTTTTGAGGTCCCCTGAGTCCGTTTTCACTATTTTTACGATGATATATGTATGTGTGTGTGTGTGTGTATGTCTGTGAGTGAACACGCTAGCGTCTAAACGCTTTGTTCGATTAACCTGAAAGTTGGTACGCATATTGTAAGTCACCATAGTACGAACCCTATAGATTTTGGTGAATCTAGCACTTATAGTTTTTTTACAGGGACACAAAGAAAAATTCTTTATCATTATGGCCTATGGGAGCAAAATCTTAATAGTGCGATAGCATCTGAACGCCTTATTCAATTGAGCAAAAAATTTATACACATATTATAGGTCACAAATACTCAATCTGTATAGATTTTGGAGAATCTTGCACTTATAGATTTTTTACAGGGACACAAAGAAAAATTCTTTATCATTATGCCTATGGGGCCAAATTTTTAAAAGTGTGATAGCGCCTAAACGCCTTATTAATCTGAGCAAAAAATTTGTACACATGTTATAGATCACAGTAGAACTAACTGTATAGACTTTGGTGAATCTAGCACTTACAGTTTTTTTACAGGGACACAAAGAAAAATTCTTTATCATTATGGCCTATGGGACTAAATTTTTAAAAGTACGATAGCATCTAAACGCCTTATTGAATTGAGCTGAAAATTTATATGAGTATTATAAATCACTGTTGCACTAACTATAAGCATTTTGGTGAATTTAGCATTTATAGGTTTTTACAGGGACACAACGAAAAATTCTTTATCATTATGATCTATGGGCTCAAAGTTCAGTAGCGTTAAATAAAACATCGTGTAATAGATGGAGAAAAATACTCAAACGCTCTATTATGGTTTTCTCTCTTTTGTTTGTTTAACAACTCCTCTTTCTTTACTTTATCTACAAAACTGTTAATTACTCAATGTTCGGAAAGTCGAGTGGAGTCACTCCAGATTTTTATATTTATTTTCATTATAAATGTTATAGTATAGGTAACAATGTAATTATTAATTTAAAAAACGAGCAATTTTTTTTTCTGTTGTTATGTTAGTGAATTAAATTTCTTATAATAATTTTCGTTCTATTAGTATGTGATAAAATTTACCGTCTCTGGATTTAATAGTGTAAAGCCTATTACGGCGTGAAAAAAGTATTCTGCGACTTTTGAATGAAGCAACCTAATTAAAAATGATATCCTCTAAAATTATACTAGCCCACCTTAAATAGGGGAAGAAGGGGGACATTGGGACACTTTTTATAAAAGCATATTATTTTCCAATTTATGAAAGTTTTAATGCTTTTGTGCATTTTTATTTAAATATTTGTGTTATTGGTCACCTTTTAAATGTGTATTGAGCATTGTTTAATATGTTTTACAAACAGAAATAATTAAAACATAACTTAAGCAAAAGTGTCCCAATGTTCCCCATGCAGGGGCAGATTGGGACAACACTGATTTAATGATGGGGCACATTGGGACAACCATCTTTTTATTTATCCAATTACAATATTGCAAAATATTTTGCTAAAGTAAATGAAAGGCTTTCAAAACCATGAATTAATACAATAACAAATAATAATAAAGTAGGTTATTATGAAAAAATGAAATTGTTATGAAGCATTACTGCATATTCATATCTTAACGCACATCAAAACCCTGCAAGTCTAGAAAAAACTTTAATGTTGTGTAGGATCGTGTTGATGTTCCAGGTCCTGTTGTTGGTGATGGAAGTTTCAACACTACATCCTTCAAAGCAACTGTACTGGCATCTTCAATTTCTGGGAAAATAAAGTTCCACGATTTGTCCTTTCTTCTTAGAAAAGACACATTAATTTCTTCAAACTGGATTATCTTTTGAGATTCTTGAATGTTTATGAAAATGCTTCAGAATTTCAAGAAAAGTGCTTCCATTCACCCACCCGTTGGGAGTAGCACAACCTTTACTACCAAGAGGGGAACCTTTCAAAAAATAGTCCTTGTATTTATGCCTTGGAAATACAAAAGCGGGAGGAAGCGAATTTCCAATAGCATTGACTATTGCACAAACTGTAATCAATTGCCCTTTTTCCGCTGATGCAGCTTGTTTCTGTCCACATCGTGATATTACTTTCGGAGGATCCATCACAGTAGAAATTCCAGTTTCATCTAAGTTATAAATATTTTCAGGAGCAAACTGGTATCTGGTCATAACTATCTCATAATTACCCATGAAAGCCTTTAACTGCATCAGCATTAAAAGCAGAAGCTCGTCCTATGCTTGTGTTCTCTGGTTTTCGTAATGAAAGATCTTTATGTCGATGCATAAAGCTTTGTAACCAATCAATACCTACCATTTTGTTTTCTTTCCAGTTGTCAGGAATAGAAATTTTCAGTTGAATTGCATATGGATATGCAAAAGCTCTGGTATTAGCATATGTCAGACCACAGTTAAGTTGAGAACATGATATTAAATAATATTTTAACAAGAATTCTTGTTCAGCTGTGAATATTTGTTGAGATATATATTTGGAGTGAAACTTATAATTTATATTTGTAGTACACTCAATCTTATTTTCTCTCACTTTTTTCAACCTATTAAATAATGATTTTGGTATATCATATTTAATTACAACTTCCCTCACAGAAAGTTTATCTTTGATCATTTCATTTATTGCCTTTTCTATATTTTCTTCTGAAATTTTAGTTCTTTCTGTTTTTGGCTTATAATTTCTAACCATTTTCTATTTATTTAAAGAATAACTAGAAAAAAATTGAATACAATTAGCTTATATGTGCAAAAAATAAGTAAATAAAAGTATATTGGTGTTAGAAATGAATGGGGTCATTAGAGCAGTCCCAATGTGCCCCATGCATTGGTGTCCCAATGTATCCCATCAGGTCATTTTCAAAACAAATGTTTAGGCCTAATTTTCTAGAGCACATATGCTAATGATCTATAGTGGAAACGAAAGCTTAATGTTTATAAAAACACATAGTACTTTTAAAAATTAAAATATTTATTTCCTATTACCTAAAAAATCAACATTAATTTACTTGAAAAAAATTACTTTTCATATGATAAAATAAACTAACCTTGTTCATAGGCAGCAGATTTGAATGAATGAGTTGATGTCACAAATATGAAGGTGTACCACTAGTGCCGTCTAGTGTGATTTTTTACAAATTTTATTTTGCAATAATAAAGGGATAAAAGCCTTTGTCTCAATGTGCCCCGTGTCCCAATGTACCCCCTTCACCCCTACCCTTTAAATAAATTACACTCTTTTTCTCTTGTCACTATCACTGTTTCCGCTATAGACACTTATTCTTATCTTTTTGCTAAAAAAAGTTGTCGTAAACCCTTAAAGTCTATTGCTTCTTGCTATTCTATTCTATTAATAACAACATTCCTGCGTATAATGAATCTATTTAGGCATTATTTTTGAGATTACCTCGACAGCGCCATCTATAGGCACATTTTATAAATGCTTTTTTCCTTCGCCGCGCAAAATTCCGTCGCCTCACGATTGTTTTGGTAAAATATCGAGTCATTTCGACCGTTAGTTTTAAAATTATAGCGTTTTGAAATCGTAACTTTAATTATAACTACCCAGTATATTTTAAAATGGCTGAAGTTATAAAACGTTTCAATGCAACATTGAATACCTGTTGTATCGGGCACGACGTGATTCCGCCGAAGCATAGGACAACTCCGCCGAAAATTTTATCAGCTGTTTCCCCCAATGGGACAACTCCGCCGCATGCCTTTCCGCCGTTTTCTCTCGATAGGACAATTCCGCCGAACGAGGGGGGAAGACATTACCTTTGGCGAAGTAAAAGTTGGCGACATTTTCCATTCTAAAACTTCAGGCATTCAAATTTTCTTAAAAATAAATACACAAAAGAATGATAATAATCTATATATTAATATGCAAGCATGAAATTTGTCGTACAATTTTAACATATTAATTATAGGGGTAGAGGATTGAAAGTGCTATTGTTAGAAAGTTATGGTTAATGAGAATTTAACGTAAAAGAAAATCTCTTATTAGAATGTCAAAAAGGCATCCAAAAATATTTTTATTTTTATGCACATTTTGATCTTATACACGTAATCTTTTGTACTAAAAATTTTTATAGAAGAAAGTTGTTTAATTTGTCAATTTCTTAAAATTCAGTAAAACCCATAGACACAGTAATTTGTATGGATGTAGCTTCCCTATATTTCTCAACTACAGATTTTTCACTTAAATAAGCAACACCCTTTAGTGTTAAAAATGCTTATTGACTGAACGAATGAAAAGTCGTAATTTAATACTATTAAACATAGAAACAAATTAAAATAATAATAATAATAATAATAATAATAATCTATATATTAATAGGCAAGCATAAAATTTGTAGTCCCTTTTTAACATATTAAGGGTTGTAGGTAGAGGGTTGAAAATGGTATCATTCGAAAGGTATCGTTAGCCGGAAGGTGCGAATACAAATATTATTTTCTTACGATGTCAAGAAGATATTTAAAAATACATTTATTTTTTAGGCATTTTCCCCCATTTTTCCCTTTTATACACGTATTCCTTTACATTAAAAAATACCTAAAAGTAGAAAGTTGTTAAATCTGGCAATTTCATAAAGCTCAAATAAAACCATAGACACAGTAATTTGTATAATGTAGCATCACTATACGCAAGCGAAGTGATGACGTCGCTGTCTGTCCATGGAGCCTTGAAAAAGATTTTCTACGTTAATCGTCCATTGGATTTTTTGTAAAAAATTATTAAAATATAACGGAAATTATCTGCCGATTTTAATTCCGATATTTGGCTATAGTTATATATAAGTTACTGTCTACATGTGTTAGATTGAGTTACTTTTTCTGTACAATTGATACAATTTTAATTTAAAATCATAATACTCCAGAAAAAAAAAAAAAAAAAATGGCAAACTTCCAGTTTTGAATGTAAACATAAACATTTCATTTCAAAGGGTGATATTTAAACAATAATATACTAAATAAAAGGAAAATGGATTTGTTACTAACTGCTGCATGTAAAAGTAGACGATACGGAAAAAATTCCGATTTCCGTTTTTTACTGAATTTACATGTTTTGAGCTTTCTTTACGTTTCAATTAACTGAAATTGGCTACTTATTTTTTAAAAAAGTGTCTTTATTGCTAGCTTTTGTGGGTAGAAGAAGCAAGTAGAAGATACATAAAAACTTTTGATTTCTGGTTTTCGATGACTTTACGCGTTTTGAGATTTCCTTGCATTTTAATTAAGTGAAATTCACTACTCATTTTTATTTTTTAAAAAGTCGATTTGCTATTCTTTCCTCTGCATATATAAGTAGAAAATATAAGATTCAGAAAGTTTTAGATTTTCGGTTTTCGATAAAGTTACACGTTTTGAAATTTCCCGAACTCAATTTGACCGTTTTTGAAAAATACCTTTTTTTTTTTTTTTTTTGTTCAAACACTGTACTTTATGAACCAATCGAATTAATTAACAGAATTTGATATTTGGTTGGGCCTTGGTTTGACATGGTACCTATTAGCTTCTGGGCTGTATCACACAACAAGGGGCGTTTTCACGTTGCGATTTTCTCTCATTTCAGGAAAGGCTAACATCTACAGAGAGAAATAGTTATATTAAGTAAAACTCTGCTGATTCAGTTAGAGTGAATATCGGCAAGCAATTGCCGCAGCTGTGTTCCAGTTGCATTCCGTTTAGGACAAGGCAATAACTTTGCTCTGCCTCGCTTTGCAAAAAAAAAAAAAAAAAAAAAAAAAAAAGGTCGAGTTTCGACCACTGGGCGATACTAGTAATAATAAATAAAGATTTGACTTATGAAAATTCTAATTATTTTTTCTAATTTGTAAATTATTATTATTATTATTGTAATTTGCGTCAATTATAATTTGAAAATATATTAATATATATATCGTAATGCATTCCAATTAACTGAAACTTGATGACTTATTTTTAAAAAGTGTATTTATTACTTATATGCTATTCATTTTGAGTGCATATTGGACGAAAAATAACACTGCTATGCTGCAATTTAACTCCATTTAAGGAAAGACCATCTCAGCTTTTAGGTTATGTACCGGCAACAAACTTGCTATATAAAATATGTATCATGAAAGATTATTCTGATATACAATATGTATCCTGAAAGATTATGTTGATTTTATTCGGGTGTATATCGACCGATAAGTGGTACAACTATTACTTTCTACGATTTTCCAAATGGGTATGCCTCAGCATCTCTTAGTAAAAACTGCATCAAATTTCACGTATAAATTGTTCGTACTAAAAATAATAATAATAATAATAATAATAATAGCAGCGCCACTTTTTTTCTACAATGTGTCTGTAAAAATCTCAATCAGCATATATCTATATATATCTATATATATATATATATATATATATATATATATATATATTAATTTGCACATTTTAAACCAAGTTTGGAGTGCCTTTATAACAACATAGAATCTGGGATATAGTGTTCGTGTAAATAGGATAAAATTTCAGTAAAGACGCGGCACTTGTCGACTGATATGCAATTAAATTAAATCAGCAGAATTTTACATGATTATGCATCTCACATGCACAGTTTTGGGGCACTTTTACACTGTAGAAGCTGAGATATAACTTTCCTTAGAATGGAGAAAACTGCTACATGACAGAGACACCTGTTGAGCAATATATCTCTAAGGTTAATTAACATCAATTTTAGTTACAGGTATTACCAAATATTAAATTTGAGCAACATTTTATAATAATCAATTTATCATTTATATTACTAAATGTCGTCCATTTAAAAGAGTTATTTTCGGACATTTCTGTTCCATAATTTTTATTTTCAATCGATCCAGAATACCATTATAAAAATCTTTATACATTAATACGTGGGCTCGTTTTCTGGGAAAATATTTTTCATGGTAATTTTTTTTTTTTTTTTTTTTTTCCCCAGAGTGTTTTTTTTTTTTTTTTTTTTTTTTTTTTTTAAGTCTCCCAACAAAATCAGCTATGTTACTAAAATCTATCTTCTGAATGTTCCTCCAATATCAACTAGTATGTTGTAACCACCGTGAAACTTTCTTCTACACTTTTTCTATACAAATTCACGTATTACAAATTATTTAATAAAATTATTATTTACTAGCAGATCTCCCCGGCATTGCCCAGGTTGAAATAGTGCTTATAGAATTTTGAAATCAGTGAAAGTACTGAAGGTGTAAAATGGAAAAAGAAATGCATGAAACATTTCCCGAAGTCGTTAATAAAAAATATTATAAGTAAATAAATACAAAGGCACAGCTTTAGTATAGAGCTCCCTCCCCCCCCCCTTCTCGACTTTAAATATTTTTGGCCATTTTTGCGATGAATGGCTATCTCGATTGCGTAACTGAAGATCTTGGTGAGGAACGTCCGTACTGCTTCGGTGCCAAATTTCAAAATTTTCCAAACTAAAGCGGTTCCATAAAAAAAAAAAAAAAAAACTCTTTTATGATACATACAAAATAAAAATAAAAAATTCTAATAAATTCGAAATTATTACTAGTTACAATTAAGGTGAAAACATAAAAAAAAAAAAAAAAAAACCTTTATAAGTTACATATAAAGTATTAATTAAAACGAAAAATTTTGTTTTACTGTAGAAAAGAAAAGTAAGTACTACTAAATTAAATAAAAATTTTAAGTTAATACCAAGTATCTCTATAAAAATATTTATTTACACGCGAATATTTTCATAGTATATTATTATTATTTTTTTTTTTCTAATTTTTATTATTTATCACGCGAAATTAAAAATATTTTATTTCCTGAAAAAAATAAATTAACGTGAATTTTATTTATTTCGGCATCAAATATATTTTTCTTTTTAATCATTTTAAAGTTAAAATGGAGTTTTTATTTAATATCTTTTGATTCAATTATCCGATTGAATTAAAAAATACGGCGTTAGCTAGATTTTGTCCTGATTAATAACTATACCATTTTTCGTAGCGGTCTGTTGAGCAGTGTAGATTTATATAGCGGACAGACAGATACACAGACAGACAGACTCTGCTCTTATATATATATATATATATATATATATATTGAAACTATTTGCCACGATATATGCAGATGGAGTTTATTTTCATCGCAAAGAATTATTATTGTTGTTTATCACTTCTGAATAAAAAATTAAAGAAAATATGTAAAGAAAATTTAATGTAAGTTTAATATAAGTTAAGTAATATATATTTGAATATTACGTTAAGTAAAGAAAATTTAAATTCTTATTTATCCTTTAATAATTTTGTAAATGTAATTGAAACAATTTGACTAAGATGAAAAAATTTTCTTAAGCTAATTGAGCTACACGATAATTAAAAATAAAATTATTATTACGATTAAATAATTATTAAATAAAAGAACATATAATAATAATGAAAAATTAAATTAAATGCATGCTTATGAGTACAATTTTTAATTCATATTTTGGTTAAAATATACTTTACTTTAACTTAACTTTCCAAAGCGAAGGGGAAGTGCTCGATCTGCCGCCAAAGTTTGATGCGTCGCCAAAACTGGAAATACTGCAGCAGACCCCCTCTTCTCGTCTCAGGAAAATGGCGCGGCGGAGTTGTCCTATGCGGGAAAAGGGGGGTTAAAATTCTCGGCGGAATTGTCCTATGTGGGGAATAGGGGATTAAAATCTCGGCGGAATTGTCCTGTTCCGGTTGTATCCAATATCTCGGCTAAAGAAAAAGAAAATTGTTGTTGTAACTGGATTTTTCAATACTGAATCTTGATTTATTTTTAAATGCTTGTATTTCAGATGAGCTTCTTTGGTGACCCGTGTTGATCGCACCATTGCTGCGCCTGGGCCACTACTCCGTTTACTCGTCGAATGAATGTCGTCTTCTCAGAAGACGGAGACATCGGAGGTCGCATAGATTAAAAGGCAAGACGAGAAGACTGCTCAAGGTAGGGTTTACTTTTATTTTCTATATTTTCTTATTTTAATAGCACCTTATTGAAAGGATGTCGAGATTACCGCAAAGTTTAAATTATTCACTTACAGATTGTATATAGCTGCGATAATTTAAAAAACATAATAAAAAATATACATAAGTTATTCTTTACAGCAGAACCAAAGCAAGTTATTTGAAATAATTATTGAATTAATTCGTGTGAATACAGGCTCATTGTTATAATAGTCAGTATAAATTTAAGTAATATATACTTTTTTATTATTATTAAAATTATTTAAGAAATTATGTAAGGTAGTATGCTAGTATACAGACTTTGAATATTTTCCCTATTTTTATTAAGAAAAAAAAAATACTATTCGAAATTAAAATATTATTTTCGCAAATAAAGCGATGAAATTCTTCGGAATAGTAAAAAAAAAAAAAAAAAAAAGACAAAATAAATTTGTAAATTTGACGTACAATAAGGGACTTTAACATTTTCAAAATTGCATTCTCATGTCTTATCATAAATAACTTCATTTAAAATATTTTCAATTACATTTATTTTTAAATCGAAGTAACTTGTATTTACGTCAGTTGAATCAGTTTAATTAAAAATCAAGTCATCAGGATGATATTTTAAAATAGGCTGGAAATTCTTTATATTAATTATAATCAATACATAAATCCATAATAAATAATCAGTCTAAAAAGCCTGAAACTGTTATATTATGAATCCTGTACTTTGAAATAATGGAAATAAAGATCGTCAGAGGTTTTATTTTTTACGTGCTTTTTATTTATTTTTATTTTTTTTAACCACAATTTTCACACGTAATATGTTTAAATAATATTATATAGTATTAAAATCTTCTAAAAAATCTTATTTAAAAATAGGGGTGATAGAGTTATAAATCATACGCAAAAATATAGGACTGCTATACGACCCTTGTAAGTAGATTTAGGCTGAAGTATTACTGCTAGAACTCCCCCCGCCCCCCTTTTATAACCTGCCCCCTTTATAAAGATATAATTCATCATGAATTGTTATAGGGTTTTAATTAAGAACTATGTGCATTTTGATATTTTCGTTTGTCTATAAAATGTGTAAGCTCAATATCATTAATAACATACCTACTGTTATTTTTATTGGTTTAAAAGCGTGGAAACAATTAGTAAACAGACAAGCTAAAAAAGTCTTTAAAAAAAAAAAAAAAAAAAAACTATAAAAAATGAAGAAAAAATGCAGATGATGTGAAGATATTGGAACAATCCAAGCTTAAAAAGTCTTCAAAAAGATTATTAAAATGAAGAAAAAAGCAGAAAAACTGCAGATATTTGGAACAATAAGTGTAAGGGGAAAAAATGTTTATGGGGGGCGGGGGACCTGCAAATTTTTTGCTCTTCCAAACACCTTCAGTTTAACTGCAGTTTTCGCAGTTTTTTTTTTTTTTTTTTAAGACTTTTTAAAGCTGGGATTGTTTTAAATATCTTCACATTATCTTCATTTGTTTTTTTTTTTCTTTTAAGCCTTTTTTTAGCTGGGAGATCTTGGAAATGAAACAAGGACAATTCGAAGATTTTTTTAATAGCCGTAGAAGTATTTTCTAAATTTTCATTAATGCCTTACTCAATTTTTGCAGTTTTTTTTTTTTTTTTTCTGGTTATATTTGTGTAACAATGATGAGCACTTGTAACAGTTTTAAATTTAATAAGATTTTAAGAAATTTCAGTATTAAAAATGCACAAGAATATGCCTTATTTGTTAATTGTGTGACCTAATTTTTAATATATGCATATTTTATCTTCCAATATATACACTCATTTTTCCCCGGACACTTACGATTTCAGATGTTTGGTGAAATATCGAGTAAAATTTTGTCGCGCATTATCCTAAAATTTTCAGCGTGTAAAGTACATGTTATATTTCATATTTTAGCAAAATTTGTGCCTCGAAAATGAAAAATTTGACTAATAAAACATTAAGGAAAAAAAAAAAAAAGCTCTTGGAATCACCCTCAAAAAATAAAGCTCGAAATACTTTCTTGGTGTAGCATTTGATTATAAAGCTTATGCCAATTATCTACATTCATTTATAAGAAATTGACTCATATCTATATATGTCGGTGTGTGTGTGTGTGGGGGGGGGGGGGGGCTCTCCACTATAGAAACCTAGGCCGTTTCACTGACCGGGACAAAATTCGGCACGGTTAATGTTTACGACCCGAGAAACACAACGCCGCAAGCGATTTTACAAAACTTGCCCCCCCCAAGGGGGGGAGGGGGAGCAAAACGTAATTTCACAAAATCCTCCATTTCTCCAACAAAAAAGCAGATATCCGTAAAATTTTTGCTTTAAAATATAGCTAATGGAAATGTTAAAAAATCGGTTTCTGGAATTTTTGAAATTCGGTCCCCAAGGGGGGCGAGGGGGACGTGATTTCACATGCGTAAAACGTGATTTCGCATAATCCTATATATCTCAAACAAAAAAAAATAGACATACGTGAAATTTTTGCTCTAAAATATAGCTAATGCAACTATCTAAAAACCAATTTCTGGAATTTTAGAAATTCAGCCCCGAGGTGGGGCAGCAAGGGGGGGGCAATGGAGCAAAAACAAATAGAAATACAGTTAGGCCGTTCAAAATTCGTACAGATAGGTTTTAAAGACCTGCAAGTCGAATGGGGATATTTTCGATTGTGTAAAATTATTAGGAGGGGCAAGAAGGGGGAAGGGGAGGGGGGCAAAAAATAAAAATAGTGTCTGATCGATCAAAATTGGTACATAGAGATTTTCGATACTTACAAATCGATTGCGGATATTTTTGAATTTGTAAAATTATTAGAAGGGGCGGGTAGGGGGCGGTAAGAGGCAAAAACAAATAGAAATACAGTTAGGCCGTTCAAAATTGGTACAGATAGGTTTAAGAGGCCTGCAAGTCGAATGGGGATATTTTCGAAAGTGTAAAGTTATTAGGAGGGGCGAGAAGGAGGGAGGGGCAAAAAAAAAAAAATAGAGTTAGATCGTTCAAAACTAGTATATAGAGGCTTTCGATACTTACTAAGCGATTGGGGATATTTTCGAATTTGTAAAATTATTAGGAGGGGCGGTAAGGGGGGGTGGGGCTGTAAGGGAGGGCTATGGACAAAAACAAATAGAAATACAGTTAGGCCGTTCAAAATTGGTACAGACAGGTTTTAAAGGCCTGCAAGTCGAATGGGGATATTTTCGAAAGTGTAAAGTTATTAGGAGGGGATAGAAGGCGAAGGGGAGAGGGGGGGGGCAAAAAATAAAAATAGAGTTAATCGTTCAAAATTGGTATATAGAGGTTTTCGATACTTAGAAATCGATTGGGGATATTTTCGAATTTGTAAAATTAATAGGAGTGGCGGGAAGGGGGTAGGGCGGTAAGGGGAGGCTATGGGCAAAAACAAATAGAAATACAGTTAGGCCGTTCAAAATTGGTACAAATAGGTTTTAGAGGCCTGCAAGTCGAATGGGGATATTTTCGAAAGTGTAAAGTTATTAAGAGGGGGGGGGGGCAAAATAAATAAAAATATAGTTAGATCGTTCAAAATTAGTATATAGAGGCTTTGGATACTTACAAAGCGATTGGGGATATTTTCGAATTTGTAAAATTATTAGGAGGGGCGGTAAAAGAGGGCTATGGGCAGAAACAAATAGAAATACAGTTAGGCCGTTCAAAATTGGTACAGACAGGTTTTAAAGGCCTGCAAGTCGAATGGGGATATTTTCGAAAGTGTAAAGTTGTTAGGAGGGGCGAGAAGGGGGAGGGGACGAGGGGGGCAAAAAAAATAAAAATAGAGTTAGATCGTTCAAAATTGGTATATAGAGATTTTCGATACTTACAAAGCGATTGGGGATATTTTCGAATTTGTAAAATTATTGTTAGGGGCGGGAAGGAGATGGGGCGGTAAGGGGGGGGGCTATGGACAAAAACAAATAGAAAAAATACAGTTAGGCCGTTGAAAATTGGTACAGATAGGTTGTAGAGGCCTGCAAATCGAATAGGGATATTTTCGAAAGTGTAAAGTTATTAGAAGGGCCGGGAAGTGGGGGCGGAGAGGCAAAAGAAATAAAATAGAGTTAGATCATTCAAAATTGGTACATAGAGGTTTTCGATACCTACAAATCGATTGCGAATATTTTTGAATTTTTTTAATTATTGGGAGGGGCAAAAAAATAAAATAGAGATAGATCGTTCAAAACTGGTGCATATAGGTTTATGATACTTGCAAATCGATTGCGGATATTTTCGCATTTGTAAAATTATTAGGATAGACGGTAGGGGGGGCGAAGGGGGAAAATAATAGAAGTACGAGTTAGAGCATTTTGGGAATTTTTTCCGAAGACAGTGAGAACCCGGTGCGACATTTTTCCTAATCAGATTTTGTTTCTGTTTTTTTTTTTTTTTTTTTTTTTTTTTTTTCACGTGATAAAAATTAATGCAATTCTGAGTATTCAGTAATTATAGTGATTCTTTTAAAAATAGGGACCAGCGAAGCAGACGTCGCCTGCTAGTATGTTCATAAAAATAAAAAAGTTCCTTAAACCAAAAAAAAAAAAAAAAAAAAAAAAAAAAATCCTGGAGGGGGGAAAAAAGCATAAAAAAAAAGAAGAAAATCACAGCATCATACTGTAAGCAGATTATATGAATATTAAATGAAGTATGAGCATTTTTTAATTTAGCTTCGAATACTTAAAATTTAACGAAATTTCATATGCATAATTCGTTATCCAAATGCAAGGAGCTACTTATATGAAAGCCTCAAGGAAATATCCTAAAATTTCGGAAAGTGACCGCAGTTAGAATGGGCTCAATTTCAGTTCCTCTTTTAAAAAAGTGAAAGATTTTATCAATAATTGTTTACTGTCCACGAACACTATATATTACCAATGACTGAAACAAAAAAAAAAAAAAAAAAAAAAAATTAAATAAAACCCCTTAAACTTGCAAATACCTTCAATTCCAATACGCCTGAAATAGAAATTGTCCGGCCGCTTATGGAAAACTCATATATTATGATTATTTTTATTATTACGAGTGAATTTGTTCTCTTGAACAAAGGAGAAGGAAATTCATGGAAGGAAAAAAAAAAAAATTGTCACCCTATGTATGCCTTGTGAAATTATCATATATATATATATATATATTTCTATATATACATATATATGGAAGCAAAATGCAGACTATGCTTATAAAATAAAATAACAATTAAATTGCATGATATTTAAAATACTCTCCTTAGAGCATATTTTTGTTTTCTATATTAAATTACAAAAACAGTATAATAATAAATACAAATTTAAAATCGATTCAATATTATAATGAATATCAATATTATAGTATTTACGCAAATTATAGTAATTATAGCAAATTATAGTATTTTTATTCACATTCTCTCTAAAAATATAGCAAACAGTTAAATAATTGTTTACGCTTCGTTGTCCACCTCATAGTTAACGGAACACAGATACTTTAGATACATATATTAAATGTTATGAAAATAAGCTATTTACTTGTAATTGAAATTAATTTTCTAAAATAAAATTCATTAACAGCGGAACTTAATGAAACAAAGCCATTGTTTACTTCCAAAACTATTTTTAAACAGAAATAATTATTTTAAACAACACATATTGTTTATGTACTTGTGTGAAATTATTTCATTAATGTCGACGTAAATTAATTAAAATAATCGTTTCTGTTACGGGAATATATGTCAACATACTTTTAAAAATATCTAATGTATGCATTTAATATATAATAGGATTCTATGTGAGGAAGATCTGTGGGATCATTTTCAATCATTTATTAAAAAAGCATACGGATATTTTAATAGGCCACATTTTTTAATATCATATTGAAATAGTTTTCTAATTTAATCATTGCATTGATAACTTTCTTTTTGTTATAAGGCCAACTTAAAAATATAAATGCCTTTACTAAAAATTAAAAGAATAAATATGTTATAAGCATATATACAGGGTGGTTATAATTAAACTTCCCCTATAAAAAGCCTCCTACAGGGCAAACGGGTGAACGGAGTGCAACGAAATTCGGTATACAGATGCGCTCACGGAATTTCCAAAAAAAGAAAAGTTCCACCGGAAGGCGCCTTTTCCGGAAAAACATTAAATTTAACACAATTAACGGAATACAGAAACAATATTAACAAACCAGAACAAGAATTATGAGTAATAAAATGTAAAACCGGGAAAAGCTGACAGTTCTACGTAAAAAAATGTCGAGATTTGCATGCTTGCGAAGAGCAGGAAGCTTCCTGCAAAACAGGTTTTTTTTTGTTTTCTAAACAGCGTACTGTTATATTTTCCTTACCTTTACTTAAAGTGGTTCGATGACAAGGTAATCAAAAACTAGTTAATAAATGTTAATGTCATTTATTATGTTAAATGTCATTTATTATGTTAAATTTAATGTTTTTCCGAAAACGCGCCCTCTCGTGGACATTTTGAAACTTCTTTATTTTTTTCTAAATTCCGTGAGCGCATCTCGTGTATAGTCTATATACCAAATTTCGTTGCATTCCGTTCACTCGGTTTGCTTTGTAGGATGCTGTTTATAGGGGGAGTTTTATTATAACCAGCCTGTATATACGTGCGTGTAAATATCTACATATTAAATGTATCATAAAAGTTGTAAAAATTGAATAAAATTTAAGAGATAGCAGTCATTTTTTTTTAAAGTATTTTCTTTCTATACCCTACAAACACACTTATCAACGACAGTTCACCCAAAAGAAATCCCTTTCATCCATTCATCCACATTACATCCTAAACATGTCTATTTCATCCTCAAGATGTCCTATGAATGTCCTGGAAAGAAGATGTGTTTGTAGAATATTTTCTTATTTACGTATTACGATTTTTTCTTATTCTATGCTGTGCTTAAATCTTCACTATTGTACGTATATGTGGTACGAATCTAATGTACGATATTGCTCAAGATCCAAATTTAAGATTTCAATTATGCATACATTTTTTTCATTCGACATATGTCTCATTTGTTAGGATTTGTTCACAGATGCCAACCAAATATTTTTAACACGCTTTTATTAGCTTCATCTGTATGTATGTTTGTAACCGCTCTGGGAGCAAACAAAAAATCTATATTGTAAAAAAGACTTTGCCTACGTGAACGCTGTGGCTGTGAGGTAAAGCTCCGGGCTACGAGCCTAAAGGTCTAACGTTCGAGCCCAGTCAGGGGAGATTTTTTAAAAATGTTTTTTGTTTAATTCTTGATTATTTTATTAAAAATTTAAAACTATGTAAATATTGTGGTATGTCACTCACACGATTTTCTCTTACACTTCATTTTAATACTATAAAGATAGATATTTTGTACTTTTTAGCTCATATTTCAATAAAAGAGTGTTCTTTAATTTTTTAAAAGTCTAGTTTTATTTTAATTATTTTTTTTATTTGTTTATAAATGTAATTCAATATGTGTAATCTGGAGTAGAATCGAACTGAATACGTGAGATCATTATGAAATAATTTTCTTGGGGACAAACTCGATTTTAAAACTAGAAAAGAGTTGTTATAATTTTACGTATGAACAATACCGTTCTCCATTAATTTCTCTCGATTACAAACAGACAGAATGAATTTCTGTTCTTGTTGTCAAAACTAAATGGACTTATGAATTAAAGTGAATGGAATTATGTATCATATTTTTAGACCCTAATGTGTATTAACAAAATTTGTCATAAGCATTGGTTTGTAAATCTTCTATTTAAACATATACGAGATATAAGTAATTAATATTTTTCAATCCAATAAACGTAATCCAAAACATGGTGATATTAAAAGCAATACTGAAGTGTTTTTTATTATACACACGTATTTTTAGGTGAAAAACAAGATAAAAGTAAATATAAAAATAATTTTTAGTAGAAATTTTTATATTGTATAACAATTTATCTTAATTAATATATATATATATATATATCCATATATATATATATATAATGCTGGAAGAACTTTCTGGTATGTACTTCATTTATTATCATTTTCAAAAATAGTCTTAAAACTCATAGAAGTTACCAGAAAATAACAAAAGTTGTTGTTTCATCAATGCTTGTGGAAATATTTTAATGTGATATATTGCTGCTTTATGGCTATCGTTTCAGCTTAGTATCTTTTTTTTTTTTTTTTTTCAATTCTTACAATATATTTTACACAAAATAGCTATTCTTAATAACAAATTTTCTTTAGCATTTTATACGTGATTAATAGTACAAACACCGACTAATTCAAAATATTTATTAATTTTTATCGAAAAATGTAAAAGATGTTACAAAACAATAACTTCACATACTCTTTTTTTTTTTTCTTTTTCTAAAAGTTTAGAATCGCATAATTATCTACCTATCTATTTGTTTTATAAGTGTCTAAGCCTGTTTTGAAATGTATGATTTTATTTTTAATAATCAAGTTCATATATCCTCTAATTCAGCAAATGAAGAATAATGAGAAATAAAAAGCGGTATTTTGCTTTTAGTCATTATTGTTGAGGGTTCTATGAAAAAAAAGTTTTGATATTACACACAGTTCGCATGCATCATTATACATATGCAAATCACATAATTAGAATTACATTTATAAGAATACTGTAGTTGTCATATAATTACTAAAGGCGTTGAAAAAGTAAGTTACACTCAAACATTGAAGGTCAGAAAACACTTTATTTAGAAAAGCCATCCAATGCAGTAGAACGCGCATATAATACACTATTTCTGTATGCATTTTCTGTGTCATACAAGCATTTGTCAAATCGTTGTACAAATTCACAGATTCTCTGACGATAGAAAAAAGCTATTTGGTTCTGGATACAACTTAGAACCGAACTGAGATGAACAACTTAAAATTAGAGACGGACGATAGAATAAGCACCACCAGGATATTTCCAAATTCTGAGCGGTGTGTTCGACACTCATTCTGCAATTTCTGAAAATATCATCCCTTCCTATAGCTGTATCTTCTCTGATGTGTTCAGCGTTGTTAAAATTCTTTGCCTTTCTGGACTGGTTAAGTCTGTGCAACCCTCTTCAAACTCGTTGCATGATTTCACAATGACTGAACATGATATTGCATGAGGCCTACACACAGCCGATTTTCCACGATAAATCTTGTTCAACGATTTGCCAACAGAAATCATACTGTTCCGTCTACTTGAACGTTGGAGCAAGTTTCCAGCTGACGCGCCAATTTTTTCTCGTACACTGTAGGGTGCCTCGATAAGATGGCACCCTATTAATCAACAGTTGCATGTATTTGAATGAAATTGTTACCATCGGTAATTGTGGAACTTCGTTATCGTCTGTGCAAGTTTCGGTCTTGGTTAACAATGTTGCCATCTGTAGGGAAGTAAGTGTAACTTACTTTTCGAATGCCCTATCTATATAGTTATGGTACACTACATTCATGTATAATGCAATTAATTTGATATTTTGCACGTGTTTATGTGGAGATTCTCCCTCACTTTATGTCTGGAAATTCTGTATATAAATTTATTTTTCTTTATAAATTTACATTTAAAATTGCACACACCATAGGTAATTATAAACCTCATTTACTTGCCTAGATAATATATACATATATATCAAAGATCATTTCATTAAAAAGGTAAACAAGTTATAAAAGTAAACTTTTATTCCAGTTTTTTGTCTGTCGGTATCTGTAATCGTAAACTGGAAAGCAACAGGATATTTCTATTCTCCCATACATCACAAAACTCATCCCATCTGAGAAACAATGTGACAGTTTCGTAAATCCTTAATACATGCAATTAGTGAAGAAAAGTGATTACATGGAGTAGCTTCTTCCCGCAATCACGATAATCCTAAAAATCCTTAACAGTAGAATGCATTCCAGAAAGGATTGTTATTTCCTTAAGCTTTCATGTACTCGGAGAAAAGCATACATTGATTTATCCATTTCTGTGAGGAAGAAATATATGTGTTAGGAGTTATTTTCTAGATTAAGTATCGGTTGAAAAATGCAATTGTGCTCTTTTTGTCGATAAATAAAACCATTGATACAGAAGTATTAAGGGACGGAATGGAAGGAAAAGCATCGCTTATACGTTTCGGTTCATTTGATATAGTTATTTTTATAAGACTATCTCAATTATATTTTCATTTTTAGAGATTATTATTATATTTGTCGAAAAATATTATTAAAATTCATAAATCTTATTATTTTTTTTTATAACTAAAAATTCAAAGACTTAATAATAAGGTCTTTAAGGTTATGTAAATTAATTAAATATATTAAGTAAGGATATTTAATTGAGTGGTAGAGTAATTTTACTTAAAAATACTTTGTTTTACAAAGTTTTATTTAAATGATCTGTTTAAATAAATTATATATTTATGCGTGTGTACATATTTTGATTTATTTAATGCAGTTATGTTATATAATATATATATATATATATATATATATATATATATATAAACTTTAATTACAATTATATCTTTAAAAATTATTCTAATCATTGTGTGAGCTACAAAAATATTCATTTGAAAATATTCAATATTTTAAGAATTATTTTTCTCAAAACTTTCCAAATTTACAGATAGTAATGTAAAATTAGTAATTATGCAGAAAAAAAATGTAAGTTTAAATTTCATAAACACTACTGCGTTTATATATGTGTCATATTCTACGTTATATGTATGTGTGTAAGTGTAAAAATAAAAGACATACAATATACAATATTTATAATAACAAGAAAAATAACGACTATGGTTAATGAATTTCCCGGAATTCAATTAAGAACATAAGTCATTAAAAAAAAAAAAAAAAAAAAAAAAAAAACACCAACACACAGGCACGCAAATGTCAAAGAAATTTATAAAAAAGCTTGAACAAAACCAAAGAAACTAAGCAAGTGTCCAGAAGGAACTGTTCTCGACAAGTAAATTTACAACACACGAGAAGATAAAATCAATTTCTAACAACAGCGTCCCCAAAAATTCTAAGAAAATAGAGAAAGACTGATGAAACCAAATTTACCATTAAGAAACATATGCAATTTCACAACTAGAGAAATTACGGCAAGAGTGAAATTTGAATACATAAGAGTATCGTTAAAACAATTCAAAAATCAATATCAGTTGGCTCATCTTCTTCAAAAAATAGTCGAAAGAAATCAGAGAGACAATGATCAGGTTCTGATGCCTAAAGATGCGGAAAGAAATGCTGTCCAGCTTATTTTTAATTCTTACATTCTGATAGATCATGGTAGTAATTCTTTTTTTTTTTTTTTTTTTTTTTAACTTAAAAGTAGTATACATTTTTTAATACCCATAATTCCAATAATGAATTACATTCTGGATTATTAAAGATAGCCTGAAACATAGATCAACCGAGAAAAACCAAATTTTCAGATTCTGGGGACCTCAAAACAAATAATATATAAATATATTAATTTCAAAAATTTGACGCCAAAGAGTATATTTTCTCTACCTCACAGGGATAAGTGAAAGTAAAATATAAATAACACAACTTGAAATGAATTTCAAGTGTCTGCATCTTTCGTCCAAGCGCTAATCAAATGTATTTTAAATCAGTGAGCAAAATTTCAATACGACTGGTACATCGGTATTTGAAAAATCGGGTCCACCGCTTTTCTGGACGGTCTCCAGAAACCAGGACCCAAAAGCTGAATTGTCCAAGTATTTCAATGAAAATATTATAAATTATTGTTTAAATGTTGCTCTTTTATACGTTTAAAGTTTTGAAAAAAAATATATACATATATTTATTTATTTATTTATTTATTATGTTAAAAAATGTATAGAAAATATACGCTATGTTTAGCCTTCTAAACGCAAGTGACTCTTTAAACAATAATTTTGAGATTTGCGTATCTACATAAAAATATAGAATAAGTAAGTGTTCCACTAAACATGATTATACAGAGTCAAATTAGGAGCAGAGTTATTTTGTTTCTGTCTAAATATCCCAAAATGGATGCAAGAATGTGAAATGAATTGACTCTCACCAACTGGAAAGGTGATGTGGTTAATAAGGAGTTTTCAAGATTTTTGTTAGTATACATAGATGATAAAGATAATGAGTCTAGTAATAGGAGAAATTGCATTTCTTTATCTATTTTATAACATGCATTATTTAGTAATGAAATTTGTTTTGCTAATTTAAATGTAATTCTTCTCCTCCTCTTTTCAAAATAAATAAATAAATAAATAATCGACGAAATTTTGGGCTAATAATAATCACGAAATGAACTATTTATGTTCTTTTATTCAATAACTGAAACACCAATTGAATGTTTTAATCGTCAAATGTTAATGTACTAAAAAATAAATTATAAAATGTTGAAATTATATCCAATAATACATCAACCATGAAAATTTATTTAGTATGATTGGAGTGTAAGGCTGATTTTTATACTAATTATGTGAAAAATACCAGAACCGGGAATCGAACCCGAGTTCTCCGCTTAACGCGCGGGTGCTCTGCCACTGAGCTATCCTGGCTGATAGCCAGTTCGGCATTTATCACATAATATCCGTTGGCAATGCCCTCGGGTCTGTAAACGCAGATATATCAGGTAAGAATATTTCTCGTAGCACAACTCCATTAGATTACGGAAACTTGCGTAAATACGGGCTAGGACCCCTTAGAAAGACCCCCACGGAGGGCATTCCCCCTCTAGGCCTAGGACACATCAGGAGTCAATCGGCCATAAATCCTACAACCAACCAACCAACCATTAGATTACGAATTTTCCAATGAGAAATTATATTCAATAATACATCAGCCATGAAATTTCATTTAGAAAGATAGGAGTGTAAGGCTGATTTGTACATAACAAACATGTTTTATTTATGCTTTAATTTTATGTAAAAGGTTCAATTTTGTTCAATTACTTTATTTTCATATGTATTTTTCTTAGTATTTTGGGAGAAAGAAAATGGCTTGTTTCCATTCTTGAGAAACCTAAAGTAAAATTATAATAATTCAAATAGGTATTAAGAGTTTTCTGATCTAGAATTTTGAAATAATCATTTAATTTTTATATTCTTACGCCATTAACCGCCAAAACTAGAAGTAATGTTTTATTTTCTAAATACAAACAGCTATAATTATTATTTTGATCATATATAACAATAATTTAAAATAAATTATTAAAATTAGTTTTATCTTACTAAATTCAGGGTTTTGTACTTGTACAACTTCAGTAGAATAAGAGTATATAATGAAGACAAATAAATGTTTACGGAAATGACTTCAAAAGTAATTATTTTATAGTGAAACTTTTTTTTTTTTAACAAGTTATGTAAACTTATTCAAATATGATAATTTTCAAAAGTTTTGGATTGATTAGTGCTTCAAGTTTGAAATTTATTTTTAAATATAAAATTATTTTCAGATCAATTTTTTTTGCAATAAAATAAATATTTACCTTTTTCTTATTTAAAGACAATACTTAATATAAAATATCTTTTTTAGTTTACTGTTAAATAGAATTATTTCTGGTGTTGCGTGAACGCAACAGATCTTTTTAAGAATATATATACAAGAGCAAATTTTAAAATTCCAATAATTTACGAAGTTATATTTATTTTAATGAGCTTTAAATGAGCTTTTTACGCCGGAGCACATCAGACAAGCTCCAAATGACAAAGTAGTGAAAGTAATAAAGACGATATGTGTAAACTTTCCATCAAAAATTATTACATAGACGTTTGGGGGTTAAAAACCCACAATAGTAATGAATCGTTAAATTCCTTCATCTGGACTTTTGCATCAAAACATAAGCATGCAGAAACAAGGTCAATTGAAATTGCAAATTACAAAGCTCTTTCCATATTCAATGAATATTGTTTTACCAGTTTTAAAAAGTAATGAATGTCATGGCAATTACTGTTAGCCCTGAAACTTGTGCGTCCTACAGGACAATAGTCTAAATGAGCGCTCCGGGCGACGAGCTTCTGGTGCTTCCAAGGAAGCTCGAATTGCTCGTAAAGCAGAGTGAGCTTTCATAATTATATATTTTGAAAATAAAGAAGGCACACTCTATGAATTGGGAATGGCCGATTAACAAAATACAACCAATGAATGCAACGTACCATTCTATTAGATGTTGCGTCTGCTTGAAACTTCTCCTCAAAACTTTAACCTTTTTTTTTTTTCTCAAAAATATTCTTTTTAGCGTGGTTGACACGATATCTCAAGTTTTGATTTCACCAATTTAATTCAAATTTTGTTTCAACCTTCAATGTGTAACATTCTATCGCTCCTACAACTTATATATATATATACATAGGAGTTTACGTCTTATTATTATTATTATTATCATTATTAAGCTGAAAATTTTACTGTAAAATATGTATTCCACTTACTTAAACGAATCAGAATAATTTGACATTCGACAGATGTCAAATTATTTTATGTTACAGTGTGCCTTTTGTGTATTAAAAAGAAGTATTTTTATTATTATTATTTAATCTAATCTGTTAGCTTTTATTCTCGTGTCAGCTCAAACCTAGAATATCTATAACGCTAAGACTTTTCCTAGCGCACAATTTCAAAATATTAATATTATATGCACTTCCTAATTCGTAGCATTTGGGTGAAATGTGATAATCAAAGTATCTTGTGTATCTTGTTTAATTATTTTGCTAACTACATTTATAAAATATGTATTTGAATGACAAAAATGCGTTAACATGTGGAGGTAAATTAGGCAAATATTATTTCATGTCACTATGACCCATATACATCTTTTTTTTCACGTGACAAATTCAAATTTCTTAAAAGTGGTCCAATCGTATACCAGAAATATCAAAACATGTAAATCCACCAAAAGATTTTCGGATCCTATATATATATATATGTGGGTGTATGTGTGTGTGTTTGGAAGAAAGTAAAAATTTTCAATGTATGATAATTATTGCAGATAATTGTTCATGAATTTTACATGGTTTCAGATGGCAACACAACACTCTTTTTCAATAGTATCCGCAGTTGCTCATTTAAAACCTTTTAAATAAAAGATGTAAATGTTTAACTAAGGGGTGAGAGCCACTTCAATATGAATTCATAATTATTATTGTCCTATATGTGCTTTGCATAGCAAAGATGTATTGTTAGGAAAATATTTTAGAATAATCATAATTGTTTAGAAAATGCTGGAGCCACCGCAAGACTTTCTTCTATATTTTCCTATACAAATTGACTAAGGGCAAATAATTTATTAAAATTATCATTTATTAAAATTATCTACTGTGATAAATGCAAATGATTTTCATCTTAGTGAAATTTAGCACTAAATATCTAAATAAAGTAAGTTTTAGTGTATATAAATAAGATATTGAAAAATGATTTTTTATAATGGTTATGTCACTTTGTACAGTTATATGCCATAAAAGTTAAGATGTAGCCTTACCGTTATCGAAGAGATTTCCTGTATAGCGGCCTATAAGCATCCAAACTGAATCAGCATAATGTCTCATAAAGGCCCTTTCACATATCAATTTCTGTTTGATTATACGCAATAGAACTTGAGATATAGCCTTCCCTTTAATTGTGGAAATCAATGTATAGCAGCACCACCTGTTGAGAGGTTGACAACAAAAGTTGATAGGCACTCATTTAGGTCAAGGTGCATCTACATATAAATTTATATACAATTCTGAGCAGTGGTTCTGGAGATACAGTTGCCACAAAGTTTTTGTCACACACACAGAGACAGACGGACGGACAGACAGACAGACAGACATTTTCTAAAAATGGTAAATCCATGTTTTAGACTTCAAAACGGGTAAATCCCTCGAAATCCGGAAGTTGAAAATTTTTACGAATCCAATACTGTTTCTATTGAATATAGAAGAAAATAAAAATTTATATCATGAATTAAAAAGGAATATTTAAGTTAAAAAATTAAGTGGGCAAAAGATAATTTAAAATCTTTACTCATGTCGTGTCTGTCACGTTATTAAATATTTTTTTATATTTATTCATTTAATATTTAGAGCTTTTTTACTTTCCAAACATACTATGTAAGGAAAGTACTGTAATTAGGACAAAAATTTGACTTTGAGATTTTGATGTTATCTATGCGTTTTGACGTACTCAGAGTTCATTTTTGCTAATTTTTGGGGATGTATGTACACTAAGCAACAAAAAAGAAAAAAAAAAAAAAGCGGCACGGCAGAAAAAATGACTTATACCTTTTTTACTTGTAATAACTTTAAAATTATCGGTTAGAACAAATAAAACCGTGTCATGTTTGCATAACACCAAAGGAATGACAAGATACCTATGTACATTTCCGATTTAATAATGAGCTTTATTATCTACCAAGTATTTTATAAAAATCTACATAAAATTTTCTTTTTAAACCTAGTGCAATAACCAAACACTTTGCATTCTATTATGATTCATTATATGAAATAAACAAGTTATATTTAAATATATGAAATAAAACTCTTTATTTGTTAGATCTAAGCAACTTTTTATTGAAAATATGTATTCTGTATTGGATTAATTCCACCTTTATATGGAATGACTGCTTTAATGAGCAATGACATAGTATTATTCAGTGTTTTAATATAAATATCAGAAATTTCAATGAGCCAAATATCACAAATATTTTTTTCTATATCTGGCAGAGTTGTAGGCTGCAAAATTCGAATCCTCTCCCCACCCTCCGCCTTTTTATAGACGAAACATTTTCGAGCGAATCACGATTAGGACTATTTCCATGTCTGGTGAAGAAGAAATTCTACGATATTTTTTGTGTTATTTAACTTAAAGTGAAAAATATAGGATTCCTTACACTATTATAAGTACTTATGGGGATGGATGGGTATTTTCAATAATTTGAATCAAATAAACGTACCACAGACACCCTTTAGCAAGCTAAATTGTCATCTTGAAATGCTGTTTGCGAAAAAGTCTGAGATACCTTTAAATAGTTGATCAGGTACCACTTTTATAAAGGACTGTGTTTTATTTCGAGTTAATTGATCCCTTGAGCATAAAAATTTGCCCGACTGCTTGAAAAGTTATGTACCTCCGTACCATAATGTACGGAGAATGTTGCATTTGTTTTAAAAGTGTTTAATTCTGTTTTAAAAGTGCGATTTTTATTAAGTTGGTCACATTTTGTTGTCAGATCTGCTTGTTTTCTTTAGCTCGAAATAAGTTAAACTTGACTTATCAGAGAGAACCAGTTCAGCCTAATAATTAACTAATCATTTTTTAATTTTTTTAGCCATCTGATGTCTTGCTTTCCTAATTCTCTTCACTAAGAGTGGAATTTTTTCAAGTTTTCTGTCATGTAAACCTGCTTTGTTTAATAGTTGCTGCACTGCAGTTAAAGAAATTATGTTGTTAAAAACTTTTTCTGAATCTCTTTTATGTTCTAAATGTAATACAAACCTATTTTATTAGCAATGGCTTTTTTACTTACGGTCATTTCGCTTGGATGAGCAACATGGCAGCCTAAAGTCAAATTTCCAGTTTAAACGGCCAAAAAATTTTATATCTTGCTAAAAACCATATTATCATTGGTAAAATCTCGTTATATAACATTTAATTATTTTGCCAGCACACGTATTAAAATATGTTTTGATTTTCATTCAAAAATTGATACTTTTTGTGGCATTGTTAACTTCCTTATTCTTACCATTTTTGAAATAATTTCTAAAATTTCAATTTTCCTGACAATTACATTTTGTTTGTAACACTGGACTCAATGTTAAAGTGTATGTGGAGGACAACATAATAAAATCTGTTCGAAAATTTGCTTGTTAAACAATAAAATTGGCGGCTGTAGAAGGTGAAAAGGAAAATATCCAAGTGCTTTTTTTTTTTTTTTTTTTGCTTAGTGTGTGTGTGTGTGTATCTATGCGAGTATGTCCGTAAGTGAACGCGATAGTGTCTAAACCTTTTGTTCGAATGAACTGAAAGTTGGCACGTATGTCGTAAGTCATCGTGGCACGAACCCTATTTATTTTGGTAAATCTAGTCTTTATAGTTATTTTGTAAACACAAAGAAAAATTCTTTATCATTAAGCTCTATGGGCTCAAATTATTTAAATTTCAATACGTTCAAAACGCTTTATTCAAATACACTGAAAATTTATACTCACCGTCATACGAAGCCTATTGGTTTTGGTGAATTTAGCACTTATAGTGTTTTTACAGGGACACAACCAAAAATTCTTTATCATTATGGCTTATAGGTTAAAATTATTTAAAGTGTGATAGCGTCTAAACACCTTATTTAAATGAATTACAAATGTATATACATTAAAGGGCCCCTTAAATTTGAGGGATTATTTATTTATTTTTTTATTATTATTCCGATACGTATGCCCTTATTTTTTTTTCTATTTGACCCAGAACACTTTTTAGCAAAACATGAGCTCTCTCGGATAATGTAAACGCATTCCGAATTGACGGAACAATCCTTATATCTAAATTAGGATAGATAATACAAATAGAAATAGAAAAATATTATTGAGTATCGGATTTAAAAAAAAAAAAAAAAATCCCCCGATTTAAAGGACGCCGTAATATATATATATATATACATTATATATCCCTCCCCACTAAAAATAATCTCAAGATATTCTGCAGATAATTTTAGAGAAAATCAACAGAATGTCTTAAGTTATTTGGCACATTCTTAAGAAAGTTTACGAAATTTTTTTATAATGTCTTCAAAGTTTCTGAAGATATTTTATAGAAAAAGATAAATCTTTAAAGTATTTTAAAATATTTGAAGAAAGTCTTAAGAAAATACTATTTTCTCAATATAATATCAGATTATTTTTAGCGGGGCTGGATGACTATTTGGGGAATGGATGATTATTTTTAGTGGGGGGAGTGTATGAATTTTAGAGAGTCTGGCATTTATAGATTTTTTTTTTTTTTTTTTTTTTTTTTTTTTTTTTTTTAACAAAGACATAACAAAAAATTCCTTATCATTATGTTTTATGGGCTCAAATTTTTTAAAGTGCGATAGCGTCTAACTGTCCTATCCAATTGAGCTGAAAATTTACATATATATTATAGGTCACTGTCATACAAACTGTATGGAGTTTGTTGATTCTAGCATTTCTAGATTATCATACGGATGCAATGAAGAATTCCTTAACGCTATGATATATGGGTTCAGATTATTTGAGGTACAATAGTGTTACACTAAACATCATGCTGTATGGATAAAAATACTGAAACGACCTATTATAATTTTCGTTTTTGTTTATTTAAGGATTTCTCTTACACTAATGTTATCTTCAAATCCGTTAGTTGCTTAATGTTCGGAAAATCGAGTGGATGTTACACCTGATTTTTTTAACAGCATTATTTTAAAAACTATAGAAAAGAATTTTTTTCCCCGTTAAACTAAAGTGTTTTTGTCAATATACCGGGTTTTTCAGAGTTACTATTCTTCCATTAAAATTAAGATACGAAAATAGTGATCATAACAGAAATGATCGCTCTTTTGAACACTCTCCAACAAAGTTGAAAAGTGTTAGTGACTTCGGTTTGTTTCTCCGTCTGTCTGTCTGCTCTCTGAATCCCGTAAATATTGATAGAATATCTTGAAACTGATATATGTTATTCAAACTCACTATGGGATGCTTCCTATTGAAAATTGAGTGAATATCTCTACTGGTTTGTGAGATTTTTCTATAAATCTTTCTATGAGAGATATTTCTATAAACCCTATTTTAATGCCTTTAATTTACACAAATCGTAATGAAATTGAAATATGTTATTCAAGTTCACTACCGTATGTTTTTAACAGAAAATAGAATAAATAACACTACTGGTTTGTGTACAGAGACACCCGAAAGTATTCCAAAGCATTGAAATCCATGGAAGATATTTCTATAAACCTAATTTTAATAACTTTACATATTTTTTTCTTTTTTTGTCATTTTATTTAAAATAGATTTAAACTTAAGGAAATTTTTTTTTTTTCAGGCTAAAAAAATAAATAAAATTTTTATATATTAGAATTTCTAATCTTAGAGGCAACACTATACGTCATACTGGCACATCTTAGATATGTAGAACTATAGCTTTTTAAAGAAGTTTTCGATTCACGATCTGACCTCCTTTTCTGTATATGAAAAAGTGATTTTTTACAAAATCTAAAAAACTGTGAATAATAATAAACAAATTCTCGAAATATTCGAAGTTCTTTTTCGTTATATTTCATTTAATAATGATGATAAATTTAGTTTAATTAAAATATGCACTGAATAATACTTTAAAGTATTTATTTATGCATTTGAATACGATAATTATCTTTAAAAATTGCATCTAGACCTAGAGTGCTTATATCTAGGCACCTTAAATAGACCGAGAAGCAAGCATTTTCGTTCTGAATGAAGATGACTACTCTCTGATTAATTTTAAATTAAGAGAATATCTTAGCTGAAGATTAAATGTGTTAACACTGTTAGTAGATATCATAATAATGTCATCAATGTCAGGTTATGGATGGAAAAGATTGTTATTAAAGTAACGTTTAAAATAATACAGATATAAGTTAGCAAATTAACTAGAACTGCAACTAACCCGTTGGAAACCAACAAAATAAAGTGTGGGGGAAAATAAAAATTTCTCGACCAGATTTCTTTTCTCATAAATTTCTATAAAGGCTTTATGAATACGCATATAAATTAATTAAGAGTTTAAATAAATTTCTCTGTGTAAAAATTAATTTATTTCTGTTGTTATTATTTTTTCATTTAATATTTTTTAACAAACTTCTACCCATTTATGTTTTTAAAAAGCAACTATCCATTGCATTCATTTTAACAGATTTTAATCTTAACAATAAAAGAAACGATATAACACATACAAGAAAGCGACAAATTGTGGGATGAAAACATAGAATTTAATGGGACCACATTAATTTACAAATGAAGCGTTATTACATAAAATGGACTGCATTCAATTTTGACAAACGGCAAAGACTTTTGACTCCTGGTTCTTGTTAGATGAATTTGGTAAAACTCCATGTCCAGCAGTCTCGATTTATGCTATTGTCTTCATAAAATGATATTGTTTGCTGACATCTTCTATTGCTTTTCAACCACAAGGATTGGTCTATTTTAATAAGGCTTGAAATTATTTAGATTTTTTTTAGACGGAACACATGCTCTGAAAAGTCTTCTAAGAATGTAAAATTTGTCCGTAATCCACTTGCATACGCTCTTCTTCTTTTTCCTTTCTGGAATAGTATCAACTGCATCATCACTCGCTGAAAAAATAAAAAATGTAAACAATTAGTATATAAATAAGTTCCAGTATATAATAAGTTCCAGACATAGAATGTCCTGGCAGAAAAAAGTCGATGAAAGTTATCGCCCTTACAAGAATTTATAAAAGAAAATATTAAAAAAAATATTAAATGAATTCATTACGCAGACATTTGTATTATTGTGTAAATTTAGTAATGGATGGCTGTAAGTTGGGTGCTGTCCTTTTACTGTTGTGTCCGTTAAGGAAATGTGATTCACATAAAACGAGGAGATTCTATTTTAAAGAGGGCTAACTACTGGCGCTATCAAAAAAGCATAAAAGAAATGCAGCTCCTAAGAAGTAAATATTCGCTTCTGACTTCTTTTTACCCCTATAGTGGAACCACGTTTCTCGCGCCTAACTTTGAGGACGATACCAAAAGGCTTGAAGGGGTGCCAAATTGTTCGACAGGTTGAGATTTCGTAAACATCCAGTCATCGATATTTTCTCTCAACTACGAAGTTATAACCCTAATTTTAACACTGGAACGCAGAAGCTTCCATCGTCGCAACAAACGAGGTTAAAAAATATTTTGATAAAAAAAAAAAAAAAAAACGAAAAAGAAGAAATCACAGGACTGAACTGTCGCATGCGTAATAACACGAAAGAGAAAACTGAACGAAAACAAATAGTACATTATAGGTGCAAATGTCCAATAAAAAAAGAGATCACCAGCAAAATATTAAATTCAATCGTATCGCAATTACGATTTTAATTAATGTCTAAAATTAGCAACGAATGAATTATGTTTTCTCGGAATTTTAAAATTAACAGGGAAATTAACAGGGAAGAGGTGCCGCTCACCGCTCTAGGAGCAGTGTCGAGCGATTCCAGCTATGCTAGGCCCCTCTTCCGGAGTTTATTTAAACTCTAAAAAAAAAAAAAAAAAATTACAAAAGCCGCTAGAGACAGGTCTCCCACACGACAAGGAGCGGCATGTTCTATGCTGGTGGAAAAGTGAAAAAAAAAAAAAAAAAATTACAAAAGCCGCTAGAGACAGGTCTCCCACACGACAAGGAGCGGCATGTTCTATGCTGGTGGAAAAGTGACAAGTGTCTTAAGGCTTGTGAAAGTGACAAGCAAGTAGAGCAAGGCAGAGCAAGTGGCTTAAAGCAAGAGCAAGCAGATGTGAGATTAATCTGTGAGATTAGTCATATTCATAAGGAATCCAAATATATTATTTAGTTTAGAAAGCAGGCTTTTTCTATTGAGGATATTAAACAGCCAATCGGCTGGCCTGGGAGTGGGATTTCTTAAGTGAAAGGCAGAAGTTAAACTACAGTAGTAATAATAGTGATTAGGAGTTCCCTCCTCCCCGCAAGGACACAGAGGAGAGCGTCGGCAATGAAATCTGTATAAATAGGATGGAAATGGGCCATGACCTGTCAGAAAAGCAGTCACGGGGGGGGAAAGACACCAAGAATTTAAGTTTACGAGTGGGATGAGATTAAAGGTGTACCTTCCCTTTGGAGAAGTATCCCACAGTTTCTGCCAATCTCTAAGTAATTGTTGTTTTAATACTTGTTTAACGTATGAGGGAGGGGCAGGGAGTGAAAAATCTATTGAGTTGTTTTCGGTGGCTGCCTTGGCCAGTGAATCAGCAAGTTCATTGCCGAGAACTCCCCTGTGGGCAGAAACATGTGCCAGGGAAAGATGTTTAGCCAGATTAATAAGTTTTGATTTAATTGAGATAACCTGTGGTTGTTTACTCCTGTGGCGAGCAATGGCTAGAAGACCTGACAGACTGTCACTGAAAATATTATGGGAGGGATAGTTATTAATATTAGTCATAACCCAGTCAATGGCCATTTGGATCGCGAATAATTCCGCTTGGAAAACAGAGTTATAGTTGGCCAGTCTGCCCGCCCACTGATGGACAACCGAACCATCGGTCATCACACAAAAGGCCGCACCCACACCGTGGTCCGTTTTGGAGCCATCAGTGTAGATAGCCACAGGAGCAGAAGGAGAAAAGCTATTTTTGTTACAATTTACTATTTGTGAAGCAACATCTTTGCCGGGATGAATATTCCAACTATTGACTGTGGGTTGTATTTCTGTGTTTGGAAAAAGGGTTTTTGCCAAAGAAATATTTTTTAATTGAAGAATGTTTGTTTTTAAGTACGTCTGTTGAAGCTGAAGATGGACGTGGGGAATGCCCGTAACAGCAGTGAGGGCGTCAGTGGAGATTGTTCTATATCCTCTTGATAACTGGAGGAGGAAGTTCCTCTGGATTGAGTTTAAGTTTGTCTGAGCAGCAACCGACAGGTTACCCCCCCAAATGCCAGCCCCGTAAGTTAATATTTTTTCTATTATTGTTGAGTACCATATTTTAAGAAAGGAGGTGGAGATTCCCCACCTCCTTCCAACCATTTTAGCTGCATTGTGATAGTGTGTGAGAGTTTTCAATTTAAGTTCTTTAATGTGGGCTAGCCATTTGAGACCCCTGTCGACCGTGATGCCAAGGACCTTGATATGAGGAACATGTCTGACACTGACGCCGTCAATTCTCATCACAGGCATTCTTTTCAATTGTCTTGGGTGAGAGAATGTTAAGGCCTGTGTTTTACCTGGGGAGAGAGATAGATCTAGTTGTTTTAGAAGATTATTGAAAAGAGAGAGAGCCTCCTGGGCCTGAACCTCCAGATCTTTTCTAATTCTGCCCGAGAGAAGTAACGAGAAATCATCTGCGTATGCGTAAGTTTTGAAACCCCCAGAGTTCATGCGCAGCAGGATTTTGTTTGCTATGAGGTTCCAAAGAGTTGGTCCTAGGCATGATCCCTGAGGGCAGCCTTTTGATTGAGATCTTTCTGAGTAGCCGTTACCCCAATTAATTAAAATTTTTCTATTGGAAAGGTAGGAAGCAATGATTCCCGCTATATTGCCCGGGCAGTTGAGATCGCGTAGAGTATTGAGAATGTGGGGCCACTCTATGTTATCGAAAGCACCTTTAATATCGAGGGAGATGAGAGTGGTGTATTCTTTAGCACTTGCGTTGAGGGCGCAGGAGCTCCGGATTTGTTCCAAAAGCATTTCGCACGATCTACCCTCTCTGAACCCATATTGGTGTGTATGCAGTAAATTATTGGTTTCTAAAAAGTAATTTAATCTAGTAACGATGAGTTTTTCGAGTAGTTTACCTAGAGTGGGCAAAAGACAGATTGGTCTATATGAAGTTGGCTCAGAGGGGAGCTTCCCCTGCTTCAGAAAGTACACCACCTCTCCTTTTCGTAGAGGGGGTCTTTCTAAGGGAACCTAGCCCTTATTTACGCATGTTTCGGAGAAAACCATGGAACCTGTGAACGGCTACGTCGATGAGCGCGACCTGGGATGGAGCCTAGCACCTCACGTCTACCAGCTTTGAGCGCAGGACTGCTCGGCCGCTGGTGGACCTGTTATGTATTGCGTAAGTCTTACAATCTACAAATAACTTTAAAAATAATTAAACAAGAACACTGGTTTTCTCCGCTTAATTTTATTTATTTATTTTTCTGCAAGATACCACAAACAAGTGCTATACAAATTCACGAACTACTTTCTCCACTGTGACGTGTCTCGTCTACCTATTCGGGACTGTTTGGCTATTTAAATTTCAGAAGAAATCCAAGGAATATATATATATATATATTTACTTAAGGAATTTGTTTTAAATTGCTATATAAACTCTAAAATTCGAAAGTTTTAAAAACATTCTTTTACAAGCAATGCGATTTGAGTGCTTAATTTTATTTTCGTTCGGTTTATGCAATGTAAATGTCGTTTAATGAAAATTATTTGATGTTACTACCAAAACACGATGTCATGCCATTTCATTTCTTTTTACAAATACAAATTTCAGTGTTTCCAATTTTAGGGACCGTTTTATTCGATATCTACCACTAATTCTTATACTAGGTGAGTCGTATTAAACCTCGACGATATATTGAACGCCCCAACCCTGCCCTCCCGCTCCTCCATGTCCTTTTTCTAGTAAAATTTGTCCTTTTATTCCTTCCTGTGTTAGTATTTTTTTTTTCTTTTTTTCCCGCACATTGTGAGTTTTTTTTTTTTTTTTTTTTTTACCGTCCCATGCTTTTTTCTATGGAATTTTCACTCTTTTTACTTTCTTCTATATGTAATATAGAGAAAGTATTGGATTCGCGAAAATTTTCGACCTCCGTTTTTTGACGGATCTACACGTTTTGGGATGTCCTGAACACGAATTGATAGTTTTTAAAAAATGTCTGTCTGTGCGTCTGTCTGTCTGTGTGTCTGTCTGTATCATTTTTTTGTGGACGCTGTATCTCACGAACCAATGAATGAAATTTAACCAAACTTGGTATTTAGTTGCACCCTGACATGAACTGGTGCCCATTAGATTTGGGGATCAATAGCTCAACAGGTGGCGCTGTGATCGCATTTTATGCAAATTTTTTTTAACTTGTGATTGTAAAATTAATATGAGTTATTGATAATAGTAATAGTTTACTAGGAAAAAATTTCTCTGCATGTTGGGGCATCGCTTACCCCCCCCCCCTGGGTGGGGGAAAGTACCCACCCGTGGGGGGTAAATTTTCAAGATGGGTATCTTTCGAAAGATCTCGTCAATACCTTTAAAACGAATGGTTGAACTATAAATCTGTGATAATTTAAAACAAAGTTATCGATTTTTTTTACTTTTATCGAAAAAAAAAACTTAGAAAAAAAATCTTTTTTTTTTTTTTTTTTTTTTTTTTTTTTTATATTGTTACTGATTGAATATGTATATAGGAAAATATAGAAGAAAGTCTTGTGGTGGCCACAACATACTAGTTTTCCCGTGTTTCTATGGGTTTTTAGCGTTTTTTCTTTGTTTTCTACTTTCTATTGTGCGGTGGCTCCCACCCACCCATGGGTTATAGTGGTGGAATTCACGAACAAAATTAAAATGAAGGAAATTGCCGATTTCTGCTATGTTATAAAAGTAAAATTTTGCTAAAAAGTTTCCGGTTTGAGTTTTTGCAGTTGGAACTTAATAATTACGCCCTCTCAGGGAGGACATTGCGCCGCAAAGGGTTAAATCTAGGTACGATTCAAATGGCAAATCTGACTTCGCTGCCAGAACATGTACATGACACGAGTCAGTCGTCAAATGTACTAAAGGGTTAAGTGGCTGTGACCGTTCTGATTCCGTAACAGTTCGTATTCTTTCAAAGGTGCAGTTAAAGAGCTGCGTTCAGGATAATTTTGGGGGGCATACCATAATTTTATTTATGTTAAATTACCTGCTTCCTATTTTGAAGGCGAACCAGTTTTGGTGTTCTCAACCCTATTTACTGTCTTATTACTTTTACATTTCTCAAATATTACTGCATTGGTATCACCTCCGGCATCAATATCATCGCTTTGCATTTCGAGTTCCATATTTTCTCTGAATCTGTTGATCATTCTCTCAAGTTTCACAGGATTTTCTGTAAAGTAAAAACATATATATATATATATATTTATGGTTCATTTTAAATAAGTAAATAAAGGAAACAAATATGTTAAATAAATAAAATTTAATAAATAAGACATTTGCCTTTATTATCAGATCACAAAAGGAGATCAAACAAGTGTGAACGGAATCAAGTAGGACATATGGACTCTTTGCTCTTGAAATGTCCGCACGTAAAATGTTATTCGAGACATGTACATTAACATGTACATTAACACATGTACATAACATTCGTAAAATGTTATTAAGTGACCTATAATTTTAATAAATAATAATAATTAAAAAAAAATATAAATAAATAAAAGTTTATAAAGAATTTATATATTTTAATTCAATTTTTGAAAATTTTATTCTCATAAAAACTGTTTTTTTTTTTTTTTTTACTGAGGGGGAAAAAAAAAAAGTAATTTAAATTTTTGTTAATAGTGGTACACAGGTAAGAAATGGTATTACAGGTAAAAAAAAAAAAAATCTGGGTAAACTACTTTTATTTTAATGCAAACAAATGTTTAGAAGAACATCAAAATCTTATAGAATCCTTTCTGTCTGTCAGCGGTCACCACGAGTGACAGTTGACAAACGATCTTTTAACTTATCTAAGGAAGATGAGCTACTGTGTTAATATAGGAACAAGAGGTATAACTAGTACAAAAATCTGGAGTGACCCCACTCGACTTTCCGAACATTACATGATTAACATTTGAATAGAAAAAAGCACAGTAAGAGAAGTCGTTAAATAAACAAAAAAGAAAATTATAATCTGGTATATGAGTATTTTTCTCTATGAATCGAAACTTCAAAATTTTTATACTCGAGAATGTGGAACGCGATTGGATTAACTTGATCATACTAACTGTACATTCTTCCACCTGTAGTCTTTCGGAGAGTCTCGAATAACATTTTACGTGCGGACATTTCAAGAGCAAAGAGTCCATATGTCCTACTTGATTCCGTTCACACTTGTTTGATCTCCTTTTGTGATCTGAGCTTCTGGAGCCCGATAAAACAATGGCGATACGTAACTGAAATAAAAAAATAGTAAATGCAATAAATGGTGTACAATGGTGGATTATGAGATTATACACACAGAAAAAGATTTATTATACAAATACCAAAACAAAATTAAAAACTGGTGTACAATCAATATATAGATTTTACAACTTCTTTACACACCATAAATTTTAAGCCAGCACAGTGGAGAAAATTTATGGCGTGTAAAGAAGTTTTAAAATCTACATATACAAATACCGTTCAGAATATTCAAGATTATTCAATATTTCGATATTACACGAGTTTTCTAATGGGAAAGAATCCTTAAAATATTTTCTTTGTATGAATTTTATAGACAACAAAAATAGAAAGCAGTCGTTATTACTGATTAATTTGTAGTTTATACGTTTTTTGTCTACTTATGTCGAATCCTGAGGAATGTTAATTATTTTACCTGTAAAACTAGTAACCTAACCAATTTAAATACGTATCAATATACATAAGACAAATCTACCGAGTCACAGTTGTGTAGCTACCTCAAATTGCAATTTTAATTTATTCAAACATCAACGAGGCAAATAAATTTGCTTGGAATGACTTAAACAATTTGCGATAAATATTCATATTAGAATACAATGTAAATGGGGCTTAAGAAACATAACAACTACAAAGAAAAGCTACATAAAATTAACAAATCGTCTTAATAAATTCCTATCGATGCCACGCCTCCTGCATTTCAAGGGAAACTTCATACCGGAAAGTTTTTCTGAATGCATTCAGTTTATGTATTCCTCGAAAATATATGAGACCAAAAACTAGTGGTCATAAATCTAGTTTTAAAATTACAAAGGTTTGCAGCTTTGCATTCCGATATCCATATATTACATATATTTTCTTACACATTCTCATAGAAAATATATTTTGTAATCACGGTTTTGGTAAGCCCACTTTCGATATATGTGAGTTATTATAAATTGAATTTCTTAAAGGTTTTTAGGATGCATGGTGGTCTTAATACGTGAATTTTCGGGCAACTGAGGAAGCGTAAATGACGTTTACATTAAAACCAATTTCTTTAAAATCTAGTACAGCAGCATGTATTAGTGACACGAATGTGAAATAAAATTTTAGTTAATACTAACCTGTCAACAAGATTTTCTGAACTACAGACACATCCCAGATCACAAATACAAGCTTTGCCAATTTTCTTGATCAACACATTAGTACGTTTAAGATCTAAGTGACATAAGTTCTGTCCGTGTAAGTAAGTTATCCCGTTCACGATTTCCCGAAGCAAGTTTTTCACCATTTTAAAGCTCTTCGGATTTTGAAAAACCTTTTCATTTTCCAATTTGCTACTCAAAGTCTCTTCACACCACGGAGAAAAGAAAACTTGTGTCGGAGCATCGTAAAACTTTACTTGATGAAGCAGTGGCAGTGTGTATTCATTTTTAAGTTTTGGCCACACATCTGTTTCATTTTTCGTTGCGAAGAGGTCCAAAACTAATTTAGCAGCTACTTTAGTTGACTTTTGTATATTTTCAACTTCTATGACTTTTCCAAAACTGCCACTACCAATTGTTTCTCCACATATATATCCGTACGATTCCAGAATATCTTTAGTTGATTTCACGGCGAGATTTCGATACACATCTTCGCGTAGGATTTTCATTTTGACAGCAGATGCTAACACATCCATTTTCAACAAACTTAACCAATACTCAATAAAATATCACTCTTTTTAGCAACTTAATAAGTATCAACAAGCTAATCACAGCAATGTTTTTAGAGCATTGATATAAAAATCATTGTTTGGTGTATTTATTTTCAGCATTGTTGATATTTAACAACAATGAAGTATTATTACAATTTGTTTCGTTACATTATGAACATGCATTGTTAAAAAATACTTTTACCTATTGTTACAATGGAGCAATATGATTGAAATAACTTTAAAAATGCCAACATTTCTATTTTATTCCGGAGCATTGCCAGAAACACTTTTTTTCTTATTTAATTGCGATCACACATTGGAGAAAATTATTCTACAAAAAAAGTGGTGTAAAAACAAACGCGGCTACTGACAATTCTTCGGAATAAATTAGAAATGTTGGTGTATTTGCATGATATATAAAATTTAGTTTATAACATAAAAAATAATAAATTTGTGTACATTCTAAAGTGCCACCGCACATTAGAATGTAAAAAACGAGGGGGGAAAAAAGCTAAAAATCCATGGAAAGAGCATGGGAGGAAAACGAAAAAAATCTCACAATGTTAAGTGTGTAAAAAAGAAAAAGGCTGACACCGGAAGAAATAAAAGGACAAAATTGACTACAAAAAGACATCGAAGAGCGGAAATGGGTGAATTGGGGCATTAAAGCTATCGTCGAGGGTTTAGTACGTCTCGCCTAGTATAAGTATGATGTGATATGTAGGACCTAGTATGTTGTGACCACCATAAGACTTTCTTCTATATTTTCCCATATACATTAACACAATCCAAATAATTTACAAAAATTATTATTCATTAAAATTATCTACCATAATGAAGGAGCGATTTTCATCTTAGAGAAAACTAACACTAAATATCCAAAGAAACACAGTTTAACTAACATCTTAAAAAATTAGTTTTCATAATGGTTATTTCATGTATCAAGTTTCGTGCAGTTAAATGCCATAGAAGTTGAAATATAGCATTCCCGTTCTCGGAAGAAACTGCACTATTGGTAGATAAACATCCAAATTGAATCGGCATAATGTCTCATAATGGCTTTCTCACATACCAAGTGTTATTTGATTACACGCATTAGAACCTGAAAATAGTATTCCCTTAAACTAAGGAAATCGCTTTATAGAAGCGCCACCTGTTGAGCAATTAGTACCAAAAGTTGATTATCAGTAACTTATCTCAAGGTGCATCCACATATAAATTTGTATGCAGTTTTGCGCAATAGTTCCTGAGATAGAATCCTCCCTTAAAATATGAAAATCGCTGCAAAGCAGCGCCACCTGTTGAGCGGTTGCCTCCAAAATTTGATATGCACTGATATATGTCAAGATGTATCTACATATAAATTTCTATGCATTTTCATGTAGTAGTTCTTGAGATATAGCCTTTTATTAAATTGTGTGAATCGCTGCATAGCAGCGCCACCTGTTGAACAGTAGCTTCGGAGATACAGTCGCCACAAAATTTTTGTCACACACACAGCGAGAGAGACAGACGGACAGACAGACATTTTCTAAAAATGGTCAAATCGTGTTCTAGACCTCTCAAAACGTGTAAATCCGTCGAAAACCAGAAGTCGAAATTTTTTACGAATCCAATACTTTCTGCTATTGAATAGAGAAGAAAGTAAAAATGTTTAATGCATCTCAGTAATTACGTTTATTTTTTAAATATTTATAAGATTTAATATATATATAATGCTTCAGACGTTGTAAATTCGAATCAAAGAAAAAAATCTCGTTTAAAACCAATTAAAACATTTCTAATAAAAAACATTTATTTTAAACCACTTAATGAATGAAATTGCAATTTAGATATATCATTGCGTTTACTAAATTTAAACAGAAATGTCGCTGTAACCACAGAACTTTAAATCCTATTTCCACCCTATTTGAGGTACACATAAAGTAAAAAAAAAAATAAATAAATACCCAAAATGTACTACTTTGACGAATGAATTTTTCACTGTTATCACAAGTCTGTAAAATAATTAATTTGCTATTCATGTATTCAGAAATGTGTGTTATTAAAATATTATTTAAAAGTATCTCTCAAGACGGTACTGTTCAATGTAAACAAAATATTTTAGAATTGAAAAAGATTTCAAGTATTTTAGTTATGTATTCCAAATTTCTCTTTATTATTTAGTATATATTAAGATTTATTAGCAAATTTCAACGTCTTTAGCGACATAATTTTATTTTTCAAAATGCACGGAGACATAGAATGCACAGATTCATAACTTTTACGATATCATTTTGGAGGAAAAGACTCTCTCGAGATTCATTTCTATCGCTTAGAAACATATGCTTAAAAAGCATGAATTTTTATGCAAGTTATTTCACGTTTTTTTTTTTCCCTTAAATGTAGCAATAATTATAATTTCAAAATTATTTCATTTACTTAGCAGTTTAAGACTTTTTAAACAACATATTAATAAATGTAAAAACTTGATTAATAAAATAGTTTGAAAGTTTTAGATTGAAATTTCAAGTCGAACTAGCTTAATGTATTTTGAATGTGAATAAATGTTAACCATCAGTACAGAAATAGGTTGCTTTCTTTACATAGAGGGATTTCCCATAGAGAGGATTTTCATGGCCAAAAACTATTATCAGATTTTACCATTTTAACTTGAATTCTTCCTACAGCACAAAGCTACACTCCTTCTCCTATTTATGAGGACGCTTTATGTTTTGAAATAACTAATGTAAAAATAATTATGAACAAGATTATACTAAGTGCGCTTAATATATCTAGTATTCTAAAAACCAAAATTGCTATAATTTTTTTAATGTGAAACTAATAAAAAATAATGCAAAATAATTATTTTCTCCACGTTTTTAGATGTTCATAATTATAGGGACAATCAAGATTTTTTCGTTTTATTTAACTTACTATCGGATAAATTACAGTTGACATACGAATTTGTTAACTACTGGGCTAGATTAATTCATATATAAGCTTTCAATTTTTCTTGGACGGACATTACTGATAATTCCTCGAAAAAAAGAACGTTCATGTAGTGAAGTATGATAAATTTGTCTTAGTGGAAGGATAATTTCAATCCGCCGAATTTCTAATGCAATTCGAAGGTCTAAAACTGCTGAAGGAAATGTGATCAAACGTTGAACTGCTGGTTCGATAGGAGAGAGATCTGATGCAAAATCAGAGTTGTTGTACAGAGATCGAAGACTCATAATGCCTCTTACTGTTCTACTCATAATGACTTCTGCTGAATTTGCTCGTAATTTTTAACGAGAGGTTGAGGTCCACATTTATACATGTTTAAAATATTTAAAAATATGTTAAAATGAATAAAAAACCTGTAATAATCAATAAGCATTTAATGGGAGAAAGAACGTCTGTATTAGTTGAATAAAGGCAATATTAAATGATAAAATGTTGCATTTTCGGATGAAAAACATTTTATTCTTGATTAACCAAATAGTTTTAAAAGTTACTGGCACGATCTAAAGATAGCGAAACACAGAGTAGATTTTTTAAAGGCAGATATGAATCGGGCATTTTAAAGGTGGATCTATGGTGCTCTGGGGAGCTGTTTCTACTGAAGGCAGAATTAATTTAGTAATTTTTTCTATTATTATGAATATCAAAAGAATATCCGCAAATTTTAAACGTGGAATTATCAAATTTTGTTAGATTTTGGGGGGTAATAATGTTTTTTTCAACAAGACTTACATTTTGGCTCTACATTTAGAGCAATAGAAAATAGTTTAAAGAAAGAAACTTCTGTATTATTGCCTTTCCCGTGGCCTAAAAGTTCAAAAACCTTAACTTATCATATTAGAAAAGTGCATGCAAATGGAAAGCAATTTTAAATAGTTTAAATGTATTCAGAATATCATCTATGCTGTATGAAATGGTATTGAAACTGAATATTAAAAAAAAAATGTATATATACAGGGGTTGGACAAAAATATGGAAACACCTTGTGAAATGCATGTTTGAAAAGAAAGATTAATTTTAATGAAATATGTAGGTGGCGCTGGCGTTTTAGCCTACTGACGCCACCTATACAACTTCGTAAATACGCTGCACAGTTCAGTCGTTGTCGGAGCACTGTTATGTGAGGTTGTCATTGCATTATGTCAGAGTTAACAGACTTCGAACGTGGGCAAATTGTTGGTGCTTCCGTAAGCAAGGTAACCGAGGTGTTTAGTGTTTCAAGAACTACTGTATCGAAGATTTATTCCGCATATTTGAAATGCGGAAAAACATCATCAGCTAAATCACAGCGCGGACGAAAGTGTGTGCTGAGTGATCGTGACAGACGATCATTAAGGAGGGATATCATGAAAAAGAAGAAGACCACAGCTGCAAAAGTTACTGCTGAAATGAATGTCATGTTACCAAAGCCTGTGAGTACCAAAACAATTTGAAGGGAACTTCATAAACAAGGAATTGCTGGCCATGCTGCAATTGAAAAGCCATTCATCAGTGATGTTAATGCCCGTAAGAGAAAAAGTGGTGTTTATGTCATAAAGCCTGGACTATAGAGCAGTGGAAGAGAGTCATATGGACCGATGCGTCTTCTTTCACATTGTTTCCCACTTCTGGCCGAGTTTACGTCTGGAGAACGCCATCTAAAGCCTATAATACAGACTGCTTGTTTCCAAGTGTGAAACATGGTGGGGGTTCGGTGATGGTTTGGGCAGCCATATCGTGGTCCTCTTCTGGCCCCATGATAACTCTGTCAGGGCGCATTACTGCCAAGACTTATGTGAACATTTTGGCCGATTAAGTCCATTCCATGGTACAAACTTTGTTCCCCAATGGTGATGGTGTCTTCCAAGACGACAACTCCCCTGTTCAAAAAGCTCACATTGTCCAGTACTGGTCTTCTGAGCACGAGGATGATTTTTCGCATCTCCCCTGGCCACCACAGTCACCAGACCTGAATATTATCGAATCTTTGTGGTCTACATCGAAGCGGAAAGTGCGTTCTCGCTATCCACCGCCAACATCGTTATTTGAACTTGCCACCGTTTTGCAGGAAGAATGGTACAATATTCCCTTGGCAAACATACAGGAACTGTATTTATCCATTCCGAGAAGACTGCAAGCTGTTTTGAATGTCATCGTGTTTCCTACACCATATTAGGCAAGGAAACATGTTTTTTTTTAAGGTGTTTCCATATTTTTGTCCAACCCCTGTATATACCAGAGAGAATGTCTGACTGTTTCACCCTAAAAAAAGAGACCGCATAAAATATTAATTTAAAGAATAACTGAAAAATAACTACTAATATTCGATCTGTTCTTATAATTGTGAGCACCTGAAAATTAATCTTTCTGACCGTATTTAAAGTTTTTTAACACAGACTATATTTAAAAAGTTTTATCGTTTTTCTATTAATGAAATTCAGATTAATAAAAAATATATTTGTTTAAATAATAGTGTTCAGTGTTTAGTTAATATAGAAAAACGGGTGCCCTTACAATTATGAGAACCAGTGTATTGTAAGAAATGTTTAATTTTTCTTAAATAAATATTACTTTGGCTTCGTCCGTCTAGCTCGGCTGTCCCCTTTGAAATTCAAATAGGCTCCGTTGCCTTCGATACAATTTTCAAAGTGACAAAAGTGAAGTTTCTAAAGCAAACACAATGAATTTTGTATTATTCGAGAAAAATTTGTTTATTTCCGTAATCCACTTGTCAAGAAAATGAATAGGAAAAAAAGAAACACTAAAATATTTAATGTATTTAAGTAATGTATTTAATGTATGAAATGAAAAAAAAAAAAAAAAAAAAACACTAAAATATTTAATGTTCATGGGAAAAACTATTCTCTGTTAGGAACGTCGGCTAAGATTTACTATAAGGCACCCATTGCTTATTGCCGTTGCCGATGTTTTGATCACGTGGTATGATGGTGTTTTGATTCAGTTTGTGAGCCGGTACTGCGAATCGTTTCACAACTTCGTGAATCGAATCAAAATGTCATGAAACATTTTTTTCGCGCTCCAGAGCTCTGTTTTCGCGCACGCGCATCGAATATCTTTCGAACTTAGTTTTTCGCGCCTTATATCTTCGGGACTTAGTTTTTCGCATCGGCCGCTCCTGCGTTCATATTGGATATTTTGGTAATATTTCTTCATTATTATTTATTATTTTATTTTTATATATTTTGATTATGGCTCTTAGTGTACCAATTCAAAATAATGTGCCCATTAGTAATGTTATTTCGAAATACCAAACTATTTTGCGCGGAAAAGTTTCTTTAAATCTATCCGGGGATAGGGAAATTGTAGGAAAATCTGGATTTCCTACCAGAGTTTTTGTAATGAAAATTTGTGAGCACAGAGATATTTTTTTGGATTTTTTACGGGAATCGGGGCTGATAAAGGCAAATTTAACTTGCACAAGATGCAATGGTCAAATGAAATTGCGCAAAAAAAAAGTGTCAGCAAACAGCAGAAAACATAGTGACCGCGGCTCCATGAATTTTCATGCTTTTACTGATTCATGCTCCACGAGTTAGGGGCGTCCAGTGATGTTTTTTTTGGTTTTAATGCTCGCGAAGCGAGCGAACAGCAGAAAACATAGTGACCGCGGCTCTATGAATTTTCATGCTTTTACTGATTCATGCTCCACGAATTAGGGGCGTCCAGTGATGTTTTTTTTTTTGTTTTATTGCTCGCGAAGCGAGCAAACAGCAGAAAACATAGTGACACATTAAAAAAAAAAGGGCGTCCAGTGATGTTTTTTTGGTTTTAATGCTCGCGAAGCGAGCAAACAGCAGAAAACATAGTGAAACATAAAAAAAATGTTTCATAATAATGAAAAGTATTGTTTCATGAGATTTTGATTCGATTCACGACGTTGTGAACCGATTCGCAGTACCGACTCACAAACCGAATCAAAACACCATCATACCACGTGATCAAAACATCGGCAACGGCAATAAGCAATGGGTGCCTTATAGTAAAGCTGTTCCGGAACGTCTATCTTAAGTCTTGCTTAATCTTCTCTTTTCTGATCATATCTTGACCGAGAGAATAGCAATTGCTTACTTGGCAAAGCATCAGACTCATAATCAGAGAACTGCGATACACGAGCCAGCTGAAGTCCGTTGTATACATTGTTAGCTGGTGCACATAAAATCTGTCGTCACTGAAAAGCTCCTGCACATTCCTTAAAAGTTATACCTCTGGATGCTACCCAAACGGGGAGAAATTATCCACACCTCAGAATGATGAAGTTTCTGCTGGCATGTCTCCGGATCACCCTTTCAGGTAGTTGGCAGACCATGGCTATTAGAAGATTTCATATAGAAAGTCACATTGTCATATTATACACATTGTGAAAATATGACAGTAATATCCGAAGTTTTCTGCACCTCCAAGTTTTATTTACGTTTTAGTGGTCACGTGCAGAAAAATGTATTTTCATGAAAAAAGAACTCTTGTGTATAATAACCATATAACTTATATTACTGTATTACTACACATACTACAAACTCTTTGTGGAGATAATATAGTCAGAAGACTTTAAAGTAACCAAACTCATCAAAACACGCCTGTCAATTTTCCTGTAGTAACCAACTAATAAAAATGTCGAAAATAATCTAAATGAGATTTTTTTAAACGAGTTTGAAGAAATCAGAAATGCCATTCACCCAGATACCCATTTCCGAGATCTAAAACTGATCTACCAAAACCTATCGATCTTCCTTAGTAACTAAATAATGCATATGAAAGCACATCAATAATAGACGGTTTATGCAACAAGGAAAACCATTAAAGCTGTTTTAAGAAAGGAACTTACTTGAGGAAAATTCAGATTTTCACTAAGATTTCCTAAACATATCTGTATACCGGAAACTCACTAATGGCCAGAAAAAACATCCGAAAAAAAATTAATAGGGTGAGTTTGTAGAAAATCTGTTGAACCGTTTTTTACTTCCTTATACAAAGTGTAAGGATGTATTGTAATCCTGATTTGCAAAATGGATTTTGCATCGCGCATAGCTCAAAAACGAGTAACCGTAGAATGTTGCAAATTTATATTTGTGATTGACATAATGTCTAGTTGCTCACCTGCAACTTTGGTTTTAATATGAGTTCTGTTTTTGAGATATCTACGACTTTACATGATTTTTTGTTTGCGTGCAAGGAGCCGGGATTTTCGTTCGTTCTCAATTGGGAGACAGCCTCTCGTTTTGCAATATCAAGATTGGCAAGTGGTCACACAAAGAGTTTCTCGTTCTTCAAGGGCAAGAGGATCTTTGCAATCTGCTCTAAATGTCAAGCTCAGTAAGCCTCAGCTGAACACATCCTGGACTGTTTTGGTCTTTCATGGAAGGACTTATACACTTCCCCCCTTCTGGTTCTCGATTTCTTTAGAGTTAACGGTCTAATGGATCTTGTCTGACTTCGTCAGACAGTTGGAGGATTAGACACAACAACAATAACGATGTTTTGTCACGTCTGTAGATACGTATGTGTGTGTATACGTATATGTGAGTACATCTAACATAACTCAAAATGGGTTGAACGTCGAACATATTTTATTTAATGAATATTCAGACCGTAAATAGAGACCGTAATGATATTGCTATGAAAGATTTACAAATTTTTGCGTGTAAAAAGTACACAACCAGGTTTTAGTGGAAAAAAAGACTTTGTTTAATAAATATTCAGCTCGTAGATAGAGCTCTTAATGATATTGTCATGAAAGTTATCGACAGTTTTACGTGTAGAAAGTAATTCTTAAAGACATAAGCAGGTTCTAGTCGAAGAATGCCCTTTTTTTAATGAATATTCAGTCCGTAGATCGAATCCGTAATGATATTGTTATGAGAGTTCACATTTTTGCGTGTAGAAAGTAATTTACTTTTTAAGACATAAGCAGGTTCTAGTCGATGAATGCACTTTATTTAATAAATATTCAGGAAACAGTTGAATAAAACTGTTTTGTGCCACAAAAATCAAAAATCGATTAATATTCCAGAAATCCTCCAATGAAATAGTCATTCTTACGACAAAAATCAAATAAACATGTTAAATACACTACAGAGCAGATATTTCGCTCATTCAGAAACAACCAAAAATTTCGAAGTATGAATGGAATTGTAATTCGTCGACAGTATTATTAGTATTTTCTAGAATTTTCGAAATAATTCTGCGCTAGAAAAGAATGAATCATTGCAAAGAATTTCGGATTTCGACTCCTCTCGAAGTCAGTTTTCAACGATTCAGAAAATACCTCCACATTTGAATGCCTAATTCAAATTAGGATGACTTATTGGGTTCAGGTCAGGGCTTCTTGATGGCCATTCGAGCACTTCCACGTGATTACCTTGAAGCCATGTGTGTACTGGTGCATTAGCTTGCTCAGCGAGATAATGCACCAATACAAACATCAAGCTCCAAAAAATCCTGGCTTCAAGCTAATCATGTCCAAGTGCTTGAATAGTCACCTAGCCCAAAGAAAATTTACGTGGCATTCTGGTTGGAGGCATTTATGGAAATGGAAAAGCTTACAACATCAAAGGTGAGCTGAAAATGGCCGTTAAAAAGAGCATACCAAAAGACACTTTGAAGAAACATTCTAAATCTATGACCTCGAGAATGATTCAGTTAATGGAAAAGAAGTGCAAAGTTTTGGATTATTAGCAGTTCTTTTAATACTGCCTAATGTGTATCATTTCTTCCAGTTTTGTACATGTATTAAAGAAAAAAATTAATTGTAAAATAAAAAGTAGTTTTAATTTTTAAATAGTTTTATAGTTTTATTTAAAACAGTCATTCATTACATTGTGTTTGAAAATGCATAAAATTTCAATATGTATTTGCAAATATTTTGAAGTTTTTTTTTTTCCCAGACTTTAAAGTTTTTTAAATTTCATAATCTCAAATAGGATTAAATTAACTGAAAATAAGGAGAAGTTTTTAGATTATTAGCTGTTTTTTAAAGAATATCTTATGTGGCCTTAATATTTTTTCCAGCTTTTTACGTACATGAAAAAAGAAAATAAATTTTAAAATACGAAATAATTTAACTTTTTGCAATTTTTTTACAGATATAATTAAAATTGCCTTTTCTTGTGTTTTATTTGAATTTGCATAAAACTCATATCAACGGTTGTGAAGTAAATTAAGTTTTTCACTTGGCCTTAACTCTTTTTCTATTGATGTATATTTCCAGGGCCTGACTAACAAATTTTCGTGTCCAGCTGTCCAGGGTACTTTCAATTTTTCATGCCCACTTCGATGATCCAAATCCCTCTCCCCACACCCTCCCAAAAAAGTCTATTATACTACGATTTATACGATTGATAGCAGTCGAAAAAGCAGACTGAATGGAAAAATGTATTTCTGCAAAAAATTATTCTGTTTCTGTTTTTGGCTTTAATTAAATTACTCCACTCAGCCAAACGGCAGATTTTACTTAAAAAATTTATTCATATAAATAAAAGTTAGAGAGAAAAAAAACTGGGGGATTTAGAATAAATATTTTTTAACCAGTAGTAAAATTTTGTGCCCCTCAGAAATTTCGTGCCCAAGGCTCGAGCTCGGGTACCAATGCAATATTCTGTAATATTCCAGGGGACACATAAGGAAGTCATGAGGTTACCACATCAGATTTTTCGTACACACGATTCCGAGACATAATTCTGACCTACCAGAATTAAGTCTCACCTATGAATTTTCTTTCAGTCCACCAACTAATACGTGTGAAAGGAGATTAAAAACTAGTATGTTGTGGCCACCACAAGACTTTCTTCTATATTTACCTATACATATTCAATCAGTAACAATATTAAAAAAAAAAAAAAAAAAAAGTACGATTTTTTTTCTAAGTTTTTTTTTTTTTTTTGTTAGAAGTCAAAAAAATCGATAACTTTGTTTTAAATTATCACAGATTTATAGTTCAAACATTCGTTTTAAAGGTATTGACGAGACCTTTCGAAAGATACCCATCTTGAAAATTTATCCCCCCCGGGGGGGTACTTACCCCCAGGGGGGGAAGCGAGGCCCCCCAGGCAGAAATTTTTTTTCCTAGTTACATAATACTATTATCAATAATTCATATTAATTTTACAATCACAAGTTTAAAAAAACTCTTATTATGCACATTTATACGAATTTTTGTCCTATGCTGCCATGTTAAAAATTTAGATAAAATGCTATCACAGCGCCACCTGTTGAGCTATTGATCCCCAAACATAATCAGCACCAGTTTATGTCGGGGACCAACTAAATACCAAGTTTGGTTAAATTTCGTTAAAAAAAAAAAAAAAAAAATGGTTACCCCCCTTGTTTTATTAAAATAATTTATAAATAAGAGTTCTAATTTTCATATAAATCAGTTTATCCTAATGTTAAAAATTCCACTTATCTTACGACTATCCCTTATTATAAAGGTATTTCTGAAAATATCTCTAAATTACTTAGAACAGTTAATATCTCTACTAGCTTTAAACCTCAACTCCGTATTAGTAACTTTCTCTCAAACTTTAAACCCGCTGTCCCCCCTCTTAAATGTCTAGGTGTAATCTATAGTATTCCTTGTAAAAATTGTGATTCTACATATATCGGTGAAACTGGCAGAACAGGTGAAATTAGATTAAAGGAACATAAACACTCGTATAAAACAGGAGATTTAAGATCAAAACTCGTAATCCATTCTCTCAATCGTGATCATATTCCGGATTTTGAAAACTTTAAAATTTTAGCTTCTAATGTAAATATATATGAATCCCGTATTTTTCTAGAGGGCGCTTTTACCAAAATGCAACATTCAGCCTTGAACGAGGCTTAAGCTATTCCTCCTGAATATTTAATCTTGCTGTGATGTATTATGAATTTTTGTAAATGTTGTTGGTGCTTGTATGTTTGACACTGAGGAGGGCTAGTGTTCTAGCCGAAAAGTCTGTCTTGTGTTTTAATGCTTTTAATTAAAATGTATTTTTAAAGTTTTAAATTTTGTATTTTCCATCTCATTTTAAATGTTACATTGGTTTTAATATATTAATGAGACGTATAAATTATGTTTAATTTTATTAAAATATAGTAACTGTTTAAAGAAACACAACTTCTGATTGTAACGTAAAAAATCAATTATTTTTTTATTTGTAACGCTTTTTGCATATTTAGTGAAATTAATAATTTTACGAATTCGGTATGCTTACATTTATTTGATTTCGTCTAATTCTTTTTTTTTTTTTTTCCAATCAGCTTAATAATTTTGTATTTTATGTTTTAACATCTGTTTACATTTCAGTAAGTTTTCATACACACACTCACACAGATGTATATATATATATATTAGGGCTGTGCCGATTAATCGATTAATCGGTTCGGTTAATCGATCAATGCTTAGTCCCGATCATTTTTTTAATCGAGTTAATTGGATCGATTAATTCGATTAAAACTTTTGAAAATCCGATTAAAATTTTCAAACTACGAATTAAAGTAAAAATGTTGTTCTGTATACAAAATATTTTTTCACATGTTTTGCTAACAAACATTCTACGAAACATCCATCAAATAATGAAAAAGCAAAATAAAAATAAATAAATAAAAATAAAACCTCTCAAAAGAAGTTGTTGCACTTTTGTTGATAGAGAAAAGGGGGAGGACAGTTATTAAACAAAATGCCGCTCCATGTGCATGCTGGAGCAACACCAGCTGTCTGTAGCCGTCTACAGAAAGTGTTGGCTAAGGTAATAGTATTCTCAGAAACAAGAAGCTTTCAAAAAATGGAAATGTTAAACATAAAAAAAAAAAGGAGGATTGAGATTTCCACTATCCCTCTTCTGGGGAAAATGTCAACAGAGTTTCACAATACCTTCAAGCGTTTATTGTCTGTTCTCGATTGCTGATAGTAACTATTGAAGAAACAGAAGAAACAGAAAATAACTGTGTTCTAGTCCGAAGTGTCAAAGAAGAACTAAAATATAAGAATTTGAGATTTTTATGATAATGATATGGAATTTTGAGAATTCATTTAAAAATAGTGACAAGCGAGATGGACAAGGCCTGCAAATATAAAACTAAAATATGTGTAAATTCATTTAATGTTTCGTTCAAAATGAATCCAAAAATTAATTTTTTAACTAATAATAATAATAATAAGTGAATAAGTGAAAATATTTATATAAAATTAACACTTAAAGTCACCAGTTATTGCTCTGAAAATTGATTTAAATTTGTTATGAAACAGATGTAATTAACTGATTAGGCAAAAATTTTTGGAAGAAAAGAAAAAAAAAAAAAAAAAAAAAAAAAAAAACAGTCAAACTTATGAATATATATATATATATATATACATACATATATATATATACATGTATATATATATACACATACATATATATATATATACATACACAATATGAGAGTTTTATTCATCATTGAAATAAAGTTATATAAAGAAAAATGAAAACCGATTAAAAATCCGATTAATCGATTAATGAACTACGATTAACACAGTTAAAACTCTTAATCGATTCCCACCCCTAATATATATATTGGATTTTATTTGTTATCTATTGTTTTATTATTTTGATATTTTCTACAGAAAACCTAAGAATGAGTAATTATAAACAAGCGTTTAAAGATATAGAAAAATCCACATTGAAAACTATTAAAAATTAAGAATCTTTTAATTGAAAATTATTTCTCGTTTATATTAATTTTTGCTGAGAATGGTTATTTCTTTTAATCCAAAAAAAAAAAAAAAAAAAAAAAAAAAAAAAGTCGTCTCCCCCCCCCCCCAAAAAAAAAAAAAAATATATATATATATATATATATATATATATATATATAGCAATGAATTTATTTAAGAACCAAACTGTTTTCTAATGAATCTACAGAGCACTGAAAATGAGAGAAACAAATATTTAAATAATGATCTCATTAGAGTTATCTGTGTTCTTTTTAAGAAAATTTTGTAGCACACGTAAAATAGGAAGCATTGATGTTATGAAGTTGCGGTAAAAATGAGAATATCAGGGGTTTGTACAGCAATAATTTAGGAAAGTAATGTGCCACAAAAAAGGTTATATATGTTTAAATAATTGAACGATTTCTACAAAAAGAACATATCTATATGGTGTATAGCATGAGAAAATATGTGTTAAAGTTATAAGTCATTTGTAGCATTTTATGATACGAGAAAACTATTTGTGTCTTTCTTCAGTTTGTGGTTGGTCTCCTAATTGCACTCGTGACTAAATCGATATTAGGAGAAAATATGAGTTTCTAAATGTTTTTTGTACGTCGGAAGTGCAAGGTCACTTCGCTGTTTTTTTTTTTTTTTTTTTTTTTTTTTTTTTGAAAAGAGAGAAGATGTAAATAAAAACCCTAATTTGGTAAACACTGCATATATGTAATTTCTGGCACGCGTTTTTAAAAACATTTCATGGTATTTTTATTAGGATGAAACAAAAATACCAAGAAAGTGCGAAAAAAGAATTATCCTATAACTATAACTCTCAGTGTCATCTAATGTCCGTTATTAATCTAAATTTTTCAGTCAAGACACTCGCTGTAACACAAGTCTTGTGAGGTTTTAAGCCATGCAATCAACATTAATGAAAAAAATCTAAGATTTTATTAGCTTCGTCTCTCTTTTTAGGGTATTTAATTTCAGTATTAGTTTTCAATACGAGTCTGATTTTTTTTTTTTTTTTTTTTTTTTTTTTTTAAGAAAATGGTAATTTTTAGAGTACTCTTACTTTACTGATACTGTTCTAAAAATGCATAAGCACAAAAAGAGAAAAGAAAAGAAGAAAAAAAAAAAAAACTTATCAGGAAAAAAAAAAATTAAAAATTGTAATTACTAGCTGTCGTTTGACATTCTAAAAAGTATTTAAATAATGATAAAGAACAGAAGTTGCAGGCAAAAGAAAAGGATATAAATTACTTTTCTTCTATTTTAAAAGTCATTTATCAGGAATGTCTTTGATAAAAGAATGCAAGAATGTTAAGTCATTTGCTTAATGAGTTTGTTAAGATTTTTTTTAAAGAAAGAGAGTAGGAACTTGAGTGTCTCAATAAATAAGGACAAAAAAAAAAAAAATCCTGAAATGTATTGAGAAATATTTTTATATAAAAATGATTTCACAATAAGGTATTTGTTAGGCTCTAAAGAAAAGCGTTTTATTAACGCAAGAAGAAATTTCTATATATGTAAATTTGGAGTAGATACAAACAAAGCGAAGAGTCTATAAAGAACATTTTTTTTTTCTCCATAAGCTATTATAACAATTTATTGTTCATAGCAAAGCGTTAAAGAAGAAATTAATGATTTCGTAAATATGACTTTTTTTTTTTTTTTTTTTTTTTTTTTTAATAGCAATACATTGCAGGAGTAAATTTCTTTTTAAATATGTAAACTAAAATAAAAACTTATTTGTGTCATAATATATAGTTTTTTTAGATTAAATGTTTGAATTAATATAAGAGTACAGAGTTTATTTAATTTTTAATTATAATTAGGTTCAACATAAACTTAGTAAACATAATTAAATTTCCCTGAGCTTTAAAAAATATTTCATATATATTCGAAAACTGTTTTAAATATAATAACATGTTTATTGAAATTTAATTTTTCCGACTGAGTGAAAATAATGCCTGGACCGGGACTCGAACCACGGATCTTTGATTTACAAGCTTACTTGGTTCGAGTCCCGGTCCAGGCATTATTTTCACTCAGTCGGAAAAATTAAATTTCAATAAATATGATTTCCTTCCACAGTTGATTGTGTGATTTTATTAAAAATAATAACATGTTATAATAAAAGCAAGAAATTGTTTTTTGTCTAAAATGACATTATTCTGATGTGATCTATATTGGTTGATTATTTCATATATATATTCGAAAACTATTCCAGAACTGTAATAAATACAAAAACATGTTATAATAAAAGCAAGAAATTGTTTTTTGTCTAATGACATTATTCTGAGGTGATCTATATTGGTTGATTATTTTTTACTTGCTGCAATTTCGCTTCATAGTAAGTTAGATTCGGTTAAACAGAAAATGATCATTTGTGGCATTATATTTTTAAATAATACAAATACATATTTCCATCTTATGTATATATCTGTAAATATGTGCGTACTCGCAAATTGTATGTGCGGGTTCTTCCCTTATAAATGTGTGTGCGTACAGAATCGCTCGTTTACACTGAACAGATTCACACAAAGATAATTCGATCACTCGCTCTCTTTGTCCAGTTCATGTGTTCGTGGCACCACTGAAACCAGCAAGAAAAAATTCCACTATAATTAACAGTAATGAAATTAGATTTTATTTATTTATTTTTTTAAATATTTTAAAAATTTGGGTGGTTAAAATAGCATATATACTGAACATTATTATATTTTAATTTTCTTCTATTTAAAATATTAAAGTTCTATTAAAAAAAAGAAAAAAGAAAAAGATCCATAAAACAATAAAATGGTACATGCTGTGATGCACTCAGTAAAACGTTAAAAAGAAAAGAAAAGAAAGAATTACAATCAAAAAACCAATAAAAATGCATGCAACTAAAAAGTAGATTTTGATGCAAAATTTAATTTCATTTGCTTAATCAATAATTAAAGTTAATGAAACTTACTTTTTTCTTTAAATATATATATATTCATTGTAAGCATTGACATTTTTATCTTTAGTCATATGCAACAAAAAAAACTGATACAAATGTGTTTGTATTAGTAATAATAATAAGTTATATTTATAAGGGAATGCCCAGGCAACACAACGAATTCCTGAAAAATTCCAGATGATGTCATTTTTAGGGTAATCTGACAACAGAAATTGTCTCTGGACAACAGAAATTGTCTTTTTCATTTTGAGGATGTTTTCTAGATGTCAATTTCCCACACGTATAGACATTACAAGGATGTATTTTTATGATTCTTATATGATAGCTATAGGCAAATTTTGGACATCTTCTGGTTGCGTACTGACATCCTTAAAATATCCAGAGTATAGCCTATTCATGATAATCGGACATCCTGTGGATGACAAAATTTGTCGTACAGACTGCCGAAAAATTTTCCTTTATTAGGTCCCATACAGCACAGAATGTTTGTTATGTTGGAAAATGCTTACAAACTTTCAAAAACTTAACACATTTTAATATGCTCTCTGATACCTTTCTGAAACATTCGCCCTTTTCTATGCTATCTCTGTTACGTGAATGAAACGTTACTGTTACGTATCTGATTTTTTTTTGTTACGATCGCGGACATTTCTACGTTTATGAAAGTAATCGGAAAGCTAACTGAACGTTTCTGTAATATTTACAATGTTTCCATATGATATGACTGTTACGTTTCTGAAACATTTTGTGCTGTTAGGGGTGTCATCTCCATACTGAAACTGTAACAAACTTAAAAACTTTCAATAAGAACGCCTCAATTTTACATTGCTTAAATTTTTACGACTAACATGAGGTCAAATATTTTATTAATCACAACGTAGTGAATTTTCGTCTGTAAGAGCGGTAGAAAATACTATAACAATGAAAACAATATATATATTTATATATATATTTTAAGATTTTCGGGGGAAAAAAGCTGGCTTAACCTTCTATCTTGATATGTAATGGCGGCCGAAAGTAACACCTATCTCTCGTAGGACTGCACGTACGTCCATTGCACATACGTGTCCGATAAGGAAATCCACAGACTTTTCGGAGAATAATTTCAGCGATCTGTCCGGCCAGAAAATGCACCGGCTTTACAGTGGAGAAGAATGGTTGAATAATCCGTTTACTTTATTTTATTTTATTTATTTTTCTTTTTTTTTACAGGGACGAAAGATTCTTTATCTTTATGAACTATGCGTTCAAATTATTTGAAGTGCATCAAACACTTTTTTCGATTCAGCTGATTGATTTCAGATTTCTCTTATATCTGTTTATTTCCGAAACGTCGCCTGAGACCTGCATTAGGCGACTCAAAGTTTTTGGGTTGTGTGTGTCTATCTGCTTGGATGTGTGTACCGCGATAGCGGACGCAAAAATCACTGGATTGACTTGCAAATTGGTACAGAGATTCACTATTGTGCGCATTTTGTTTGTAGTCCGTGTACATGGACACATCAAAATTTTATTTATCGTTACGTCCTACGAACCAGGGTTGCCAAATTTGGCCTTTTTTAGTTCCCCATCATACTATAGGTATGGGGAACTTAGGTAATCATGAAAATTCTCGACCTCGGTTTTTTTACTTTTCTACACGTTTTCAGGTGTGAGGAATCCGAAAATGACAAAATTTTTATGGTGTCTGTCTGTAGGGTGTCTGTTAGTGTGTTAGTCCGTTAGTTTGTTAGTCTGTGTACACGATATCTCAAGAACAAATTATCGCATAGAGGTCAGATCAGTTTTAAAATATTACTTTCGATACTTGCAAGAACCCTATTCATTTACAACATTCGAATTTAAGAACTTCGTATGTTATTAGAAATTTACGATTTTCTCAACATGGGAGAATAGTTTCACTAAATAATTAAAAACCACGTGCGAAATAACTATTTAAAAGAGTAAAATCCGCTGTAAAAGGCACGTTAAAAATATTTAAAAGAATTTTAAAAGGTTAAAAAACAGTTAGACAACATGTTTCGTGCTTATTTACTAGCACATCATCAGGTCTCGTTAGTTAATGAAAGCCACCGAGCTTTATCTTGTTGTTCTAAGAAAGGCTGCCATAGGGTTGCTAAGTCTTTACTCTGATTCTCGTTGATGCATTTATCGCCAAATTTCCAAATCATGATCTTTTCGTATATATCTAATGTGTATTCGGTGTGGGGGGTTGCTAGAATTTTACTTTCCTCCCACTTTGGCTGGGCTTCTTTATTGTCGAGTAAAAGTTGCTTTAATGCCGTGTTTCCGTAGTATGATTTAATGGAATGTTTATGTTCTTTAATCCTTTTACTCAAATTGCGCTTTGTTTTGCCAATATAATAAGATGTTATATTATTGATTGAGATGGGGATTGCATATACGCCGCCAACTTTTGTTTTTTTGTCACGATCGGATATTATCAGATTTTTCAATGTTGAGGTTTTAAATGCAATATTATATCCAATATTTTTAAATTGTCGTATTACGGGATGGAAACCTTTATTAAATGAGATTGCGCCAATAAATCTACTAGTTTCGTTTCCAGTTTTTAGATTCGTATTGTTAAGCCGGTTTATTATTCTGCGTTTCAACTTATTAAATATTGTGATATTGTAACCTTGATTAAGCATAGTCTTTTTAATTAAGTTTAATTCTTTATCTGAGGAGGATTTATAGGTGCAATGTGTGAAGGCTCTATCAATTAATGGTGTAATGGCGTTGAAAAGTAGTTGTTTAGATGTGTAAGTGTTAACTGGTGCTATGGTGAGGGGGGATGTTGGTTTGTGATAAACTTCAGTCCAGATAGTACTATTATCATGATTTCTATGTATCAATACATCGAGGAACGGTATGGCTCTATCTTTTTCTTTCTCGATTGTGAGATTTACAGAATCAAAAATGTTGTTCATATTGTTTACTAGGGTTAGAAGGCTATTATGTGTATATTGTCAAATTATGTAGATGTCGTCTACATATCTCTTATAGAAGGAGGGTTTAAGTATGCTATTTGTTAAAACTGTATTCTCAATATGTTGCATGGTTATTTCACCAAGAGTAGGTGCTAAACATGATTCCATTGGTGTACCTGTGGTTTGTTGATAAATAGTGTTATTAACTCTAAAGTGATTGGTTTTAAATATCAGGTTTAAACTGGCTTCTATGAATTTAACATGCTTACTTAAGTTATTGTGATTATTGCACTTGTCAATAATTATATCTTTAACTGCATTAAGTGGAACTGATGGGTAAAGAGACTTTACATCTAAGCTGTAGAATTTAACAGTAGGTTGTAGTTTAATTTTATGGAGATCTTCTAAAAAATTCAAACTTGAAACGGTTACGTATGGCGAGTCGTTTATAAGCGGTTTAAGTAAACTATTAATAAATTTTTCGAGAAAGTAGACTGGTGATATTCTTCTGTTTACGATTGGTCGGAGAGGCATTGAAATTTTATGTGTTTTGATTTTAACGAACATAGGCGGTACGGATGTATAAAGGGGGAATTGGTAGAAATCTTTCTTGTATTCGGGAAAGTCTTTTGCCAGTTTAGTCATAGAGTTTTTTATTGTATCAGTTGGATCTTTGTTCACTGTTATTGCGTTGAGTTCAACTAGGACATCATTAAGTTTAGCTTGAAAATCTTCATTAGTAATGAGTACAAAATTAGATGCTTTATCTGCTAAAAGTATTCTAAATTCTTTATTATTATGCAAATTCTTGAGTATCTTCTTTTGCTGTATCAGAGAATGTTTATTGATTTCTTCCTTCCGCTGTATTTGTATGCATTTCCAAATTATAAAGCCACGTAGAGATGGTTGAAGTGAGGGGGGGATTTTATTAAGGCAGTTTTCAAACTCTGCAATGGTGTTCTCAAAGTTCAATCCAATATCGGGGCAAAACTTAGGTCCTTGATTTAGTAAGACTACTTCTTTAGGTGTAGGTTGGTAACTGGTTAAGTTGATGAATTTGTTGGTTTCATTTTTATCGTTTGGTAATTTACCGGCCTCGGCCAGAAGGTTATCGAGCTTCTTCTTGTGTCTTAGTCTAGTCTTGCATCCATCTTCTATTTGTTTCAGTTCAATTGTACGCAAAATAGAATCGAATTGTAAAGGCATAAGGATATTGCTAAGTTCCAAATGTAAGTAATAAAGATTAAGTTCTGTATTAGCCAGTTCATATCTAGTTCGCCGAATATATTGTCGTAGGATTTTTTTCTCAGCAGTGTTGATAATATGCTTAAAAGCAGGAAAATTACGTTTAGCAGACTTGATTTGGATGAAATGTGGAGTGAGATTAAGGTTACGGCAGTCTTTCAAAAAGGCCAAATGTAGAAGTTTGCGAGCAAATGCCACTTTTTGTCTAGAAAAGACTTGTTTCACAGACATTGTAAGTTTCACTAAATAATTAAAAACCACGTGCGAAATAACTATTTAAAAGAGTAAAATCCGCTGTATATAATACTTAGAATACTTTTAGCAGATAAAGCATCTAATTTTGTACTCATTACTAATGAAGATTTTCAAGCTAAACTTAATGATGTCCTAGTTGAACTCAACGCAATAACAGTGAACAAAGATCCAACTGATACAATAAAAAACTCTATGACTAAACTGGCAAAAGACTTTCCCGAATACAAGAAAGATTTCTACCAATTCCCCCTTTATACATCCGTACCGCCTATGTTCGTTAAAATCAAAACACATAAAATTTCAATGCCTCTCCGACCAATCGTAAACAGAAGAATATCACCAGTCTACTTTCTCGAAAAATTTATTAATAGTTTACTTAAACCGCTTATAAACGACTCGCCATACGTAACCGTTTCAAGTTTGAATTTTTTAGAAGATCTCCATAAAATTAAACTACAACCTACTGTTAAATTCTACAGCTTAGATGTAAAGTCTCTTTACCCATCAGTTCCACTTAATGCAGTTAAAGATATAATTATTGACAAGTGCAATAATCACAATAACTTAAGTAAGCATGTTAAATTCATAGAAGCCAGTTTAAACCTGATATTTAAAACCAATCACTTTAGAGTTAATAACACTATTTATCAACAAACCACAGGTACACCAATGGAATCATGTTTAGCACCTACTCTTGGTGAAATAACCATGCAACATATTGAGAATACAGTTTTAACAAATAGCATACTTAAACCCTCCTTCTATAAGAGATATGTAGACGACATCTACATAATTTGAGAATATACACATAATAGCCTTCTAACCCTAGTAAACAATATGAACAACATTTTTGATTCTGTAAATCTCACAATCGAGAAAGAAAAAGATAGAGCCATACCGTTCCTCGATGTATTGATACATAGAAATCATGATAATAGTACTATCTGGACTGAAGTTTATCACAAACCAACATCCCCCCTCACCATAGCACCAGTTAACTCTTACACATCTAAACAACTACTTTTCAACGCCATTAAACCATTAATTAATAGAGCCTTCACACATTGCACCTATAAATCCTCCTCAGATAAAGGATTAAACTTAATTAAAAAGACTATGCTTAATCAAGGTTACAATATCACAATATTTAATAAGTTGAAACGCAGAATAATAAACCGGCTTAACAATACGAATCTAAAAACTGGAAACGAAACTAGTAGATTTATTGGCGCAATCTCATTTAATAAAGGTTTCCATCCCGTAATACGACAATTTAAAAATATTGGATATAATATTGCATTTAAAACCTCAACATTGAAAAATCTGATAATATCCGATCGTGACAAAAAAACAAAAGTTGGCGGCGTATATGCAATCCTCATCTCAATCAATAATATAACATCTTATTATATTGGCAAAACAAAGCGCAATTTGAGTAAAAGGATTAAAGAACATAAACATTCCATTAAATCATTGTACGGAAACACGGCATTAAAGCAACTTTTACTCGACAGTAAAGAAGCCCAGCCAAAGTGGGAGGAAAGTAAAATTCTAGCAACCCCCCACACCGAATACACATTAGATATATACGAAAAGATCATGATTTGGAAATTTGGCGATAAATGCATCAACGAGAATCAGAGTAAAGACTTAGCAACCCTATGGCAGCCTTTCTTAGAACAACAAGATAAAGCTCGGTGGCTTTCATTAACTAACGAGACCTGATGATGTGCTAGTAAATAAGCACGAAACATGTTGTCTAACTGTTTTTTAACCTTTTAAAATTCTTTTAAATATTTTTAACGTGCCTTTTACAGCGGATTTTACTCTTTTAAATGGGAGAATAGGACAAAAATTCACTTAAAGGTGCATTAAATGGAAACTTCTTACTGTAAAAATGTCAGACCTGTTTTAAAATATCAATTTTGATGCTGGAATGAACATCAGTAGCTATACATATGCTACTTTGAAAATTTCGCAAGTTATTGAAAATTTACGAATTTCTTAACATGGCAGTATAGGGCAAAATTTCACATAAACGTCAATTTTGAGAGAAATTTTCATCGTAAAGATGTCAGATTACTTTGAAATATTATTTAGGACACTGGCATGAATATTAATGACCGTGAATTTTCCAATATACAAATTTCGTAAGTTATTGGAAATTTACGAATTTCTTAACATGGCAGTATAGAGCAAAATTTCACATAAACGTCAATCTTGAGGGATATTTTTATAGTAAAGATTTCAAACCACTTTCGAAATATATTTTAGGATACTGGCATGAATATCATAGACTATGATTTTTTCAATTTAAAAAATTCGTGAGTTATTTGGAATTTACGACTTACTTAACATGTCAGAATAAGGCAAAATGGAGCATAAACTTCCATTTTGAGGATCATAAATACATTAGACAACTTCAAAATAACATTTATGATATTGGTTTAAACATGATTGAATACAAATATTCTAATAGGAAAATTTCGTAAATTATTCGTAATTTACGATTTTATCAACATAGCGAAATTGTAAATTTTTCATATAAATAAGAATTTTGAGGATTATTGCATAGGAAATAGTAGCATGAAAACTAAACAACGGAGTTGACCCCGATAAAATAAATTAATAGATTAGAATAAGATAAATATATCGGAGTGAACGGTGGACAGCCTATTTGGCGGGGATTTCATTCTGTCACTGTATCAAGCTTTGGTCAAATTCATTTCTTTTAACATGATTATAATATGTCTCGCACTAGAAATTTCTGAGAACATAAATAGGATGGGGAACTGAGCAGAGTCCACCTATGCCAACTAGTTTTATTCAATAGTCACCAATAATTTTGAGAAGTGACATTTGATATGCATAATACACTATCAATCTTCGAAGTGATTAGTCAAACGTTACAAATAAAAATTATTGGTGACTATTGAATAAAAAAAAGGCCAAATTTGGCAATCCTGCTACGAACAGAATTTTGTATGTGGGATGATATAGCCACAAAAATTAACTCTGATTAATTTACTAGTTCGTATACACACGTTCAGTCGCTGTACTGAAACATAGATATTTATGTCTGTATTGCGTATGTTTCGTATACAAGGACACGCCAAAGTATTTCTTATTACGGCCTATGGACAGAAATTTCTAAACATATTTTAACCCCTGTGGTTTCACTGTATTCAAGAAAAGAAATAAACATACACTATTGAGATGCTTGTTTTCTGTAGAAAAATGTGTGCTTAAACAAAGTAATTAATGTGCAGGACCTTGCAAAAGTATTTCGACACTATTACGTAATCCTCCAAATTATGTCGAATTTCGAACAAATTTTCATAAACTATGCATAAGTTCTATAGTTTCTACTGACGAATGTAATGGTTAATGCTGGTGTGCAGGGACACGCAAAATAATTTCGTAACATTAGTCTATGAAAAAAAAAATATTGAATTGCATTTTATACTGTTTGTGATGCATTCGACATAATGTAATTAACACATATTATTAAGAGAATTAAAAGCATATTTATTTGGAAAAAAAGTACGTATATAATGAGCAATTTTTTTACAAGACCACAAAAAAAGAATTCCGGTGACATTTTACAATCATCCAAGTGATTTCAAATTTTAATGAGTTACAAGCAAATAATTGTAAATTTTTTAATTGATGTATATAATATTCGTGGCTCGTGCATAGGGACACATAAAATAATTTTTTACATTACGATCTATCTACAATATTTGTTATAAGTGCATTTTAACATGGTTACAATACATTACACATAGCGAAATTAACAAATGTTACTAGAATGTTTAAAACCATAGTTTCTCTAGAAAACGGTATGCGTAGAATTGTTAATTCGTTACCAGAGCTATGCCATGTTTTAAAATCATTTGTTATAAAATGTGTACAAGTACTTTGAATTATACCGAAGGCTATAATTTACAATGATGTATATATATATACTAATATTATAAATGCGAAAGTTTGGATGTATGTTTGTTACTCAATCACACCACAACGACTAAACGGATCTGGACGAAATTGGGTACAGAGATAGAGGAACAGTCTGGTAGTCTGGAATAGGATATAGGCTACTATTTATACCGGAAATTTGATTACATTTTTTGAAATTAATTAAAATATGAAAATAATAAACTAGTAATTGCCTTACTATTAGCCATTTAAATTTTTAATTGTTGCCAATAAAGTTTTCGAGGTATTTTTATTTATTCATTTATTTATTTATTTATTTACTATTTTTAACATAAAATGAAACATGATTTCACTCGAAAAATAAAAAATACTAAATGTTAAATTGGTGAATGAGAAGATTACGACTTTATAATTTTAAATTAAAATAGTAATAATACAAATCTAGCATGTTTCTTCTGAATTTTATTTCATAGCATTTTTTTTTATATACTTCAACATTAGATTTTTTTTTTTTTTTTTCACGGACGAATCACGCTTGGCATAAAAGCTAATTCAGCATTATATTAAAGGTATTTACTTATTGATAATTCTGAACAATTTTTTTTAATTTTGATACTGAAGTTGATCGAATATTTTTCGCCACGGACAGCCACTGAAAGCGAAGTAGCGCATCAAAAATATAACTAAATTATAAAATATTGAAAAAGAAAAGAAAAGAAAAAAATAAACAGGAACAGTAATCGCATAAATTATATTTTGGTCTAAATCGGTGACAAAAATTCAAAAGTCACCAAGGGGAGCTACATTAAGGCTGCACCATGATCAGGTTTACATGTTAATTAATTTATTTATTTTTCTATATACCAACTACTATTAACTAAGCATGAAGTATATATAACCACAAATAATAATAACAATGATAATAATTGCCTCATGCCATAGAAGTAGCCGATCATAGCATATTGTAATATTATATTTGGCTTGAAATTGCTGTCATTTTATGGTTGATCGATTAAATCAAATAAATATAGGAAATAACTTGAACGGAAATATTATGTACATCACGCATAATGTTGTTCATATGTAATTGGGATTCAAATGTAAAAGGACTACTTCAATTTTTTCGATACTGTCCGTACCGAAACTGTCATATATGATAAGCACCCAAATGAAAGCCCACGGGTAAGCCATTGTCGCAGGCAATAGGGACAGGCACCGGAGACTGCGAGGATGAACAACTAGATGCTGAAGGCAGCGGGACCCAAAGCGAACTTTTGAGCGATTTCAGTATTTTTTTGTTTCGTTTTTTCATAAAGCTATATAGAAAAGAGTTTCCTTTAAATATAGTGACCAGCGAAGCGGGCAAAGCATGCTAGTATATATATATATATATATATATGTGTGTGTGTGTGTGTGTATGTGTAGACAGATAGATACGACAATGTTTGAAGGGATCGATACACACCCCTGAGAAACTTATCGGGTTATATAACGAGTTAATCCCATATATAAATATATATAAGTATTTTTAATGATACGGAATATGTAAAAAATATCGGATGAGTCATGAGTGATGCAGGTAGAACGTTGAGGCTCCCCATCTGTAGATCCACTAGTTTAAACAAATCTTTAATTACCTAAAGTTCAGAAAGTCGAATGGAGTGACTCCAGAATTTTTTATTAGCGTTCTCGTTGCCTTTTCCTCCAGACCGTGTGCTTGTATTGCTCTATGAAATGCTGTGTCAATAGTATTTAACTACTAAATACAAATTAAACTAATTCAGACAGATTGGACAATAAAATTGAAGCAAAAAAAAAAAACCTGGTCTATCAAAGGATTAATATAATTTATCTTGTAAGCAGAGCTTATAATCACGTGCGATTTTACCATTAAATACACACCAATAGCGATCTTGTGATCAGAAGCGAAAGATTTCATTAAAATTTCGTTTTCTGAAACTTAATAATGTTAGATAATTTAAATGAGTGTTATATGCTTCGTAAAATATCATTTGCTGTCCTATGATAAAAGTTTTACATAGTTTTACACTGTAGTCAGGATCGATGAATAAATGAAACAAATTTTGTTCATAAAACTTTTAAAAAGTAATTAATTTTACGAAGTCATGAAGAATGTTGATGTAGTTTAAATAAGGAGAGCCGCCTCTTGACACTATCGTCTGCAAGACTTTCTTCACCCAATAGTAATAAATGATGATTAAGTCACCTTCAACTTCACCTAACATGTATTGAAATGCGTTTATTCTATGTTTAAATAAGTGTGTAGACTAACCATAAAGTAATACGCTTAAATACATTATGCGTCTTATGGTATAAATAATTCAGTTTAATTGCATAAAGATTTGCATAAGAATCTGTAATATAAAGTAGTATAAGATAGGAAAACATTTGAAAACTCAAACCAAGTAAAGTATACGAGACTACAAATGCATTGCTTCCAGCCTTAGGGGAGAAACTCATTAAAGATTAGAAACAGTAAGTTGTTTCAATGATTGCAAGTAAAACGTTAAAAAATAGTATAGCACCCTTCATATTACCAAGAGGAAAAAAATATATACCAATCAGAAATCTGCTTACAAAATGCATGTAAAATAATTTATATAAAATTAGGAATTATATACTAGTGTGTATGCATTAGTGCAAGATGATTGAAATTCTAAATCGAAATTACTTAGGGGAGGTAGAAGAATCCAAACGATACAGAAACAATTGTATGCCCAGAGACCAAAACCTTAACTTCAAAATATGTAAACGAAACTTATAACTCTGTTTCGAAAATTTAGCAGTAAAATATAACTGTATTGTCAAATGTTGTGTGTAAAAAATATTATTTATTTTAACAATACTATATAAATGCATAAGAAAAGATTAAAACTTTTTTTTTTCTTACCCATATATAGGGGAATGTCTCCGGTTGTGGGCACAGTTTCTATTTTGGCTTATAAGTGTTGATAGAGCAGATATAATGTAAGCATGTGAATACTAATGGAAGCTAGAATCCTCAGGTATCGTTTGATGAAGTAACTGTATTGATTCCGTCAACGCGAAAACATTTATCAGCAATTTTGTGAAGTGGTCATTTTTAACCAAAAAAACATTTGTACCCGGTTGTGGGCATACCTGAAAAATTCGCTAAAAATGGGAAAATAATAAGAAAACCACCCTAAATACAGAAAATAACAAAATTTATTTTGTAAGGATTCAGTGTCCAAAATAACAACAGAAAATGGTATTTTTGAAATTTTATTCGTCATCTTCTTTGTCCTCCAAATCAGAAGTGCAATGGTTGCAAGTAAAATAACTTGCATGCATATTTGGCACGCTTGAAATTCACCAGACGATCGCATTTGATTGAGTTGGCTCGCGTTAGGCAGGTGCTCCAAACAGATGATACAAAAATAGACTTCATCATCATCATCAGATGATGGAGACTCCTTATTTTTTAGCGGGGTTGTCCAACAGTTTGATAAATGGATTTGCCTTTTATTTTCCAGGCTTCTTCTAGAAGGATACGGATGCTGTGAAGACGTCCGTATTCTCGAGCAGTCGGTTTTGTGGGTTTCTTATACACTAAGTAATACTTAACGGCTTTAACTAACGCATTAAAACCCATTTCTTTTGGATGGGTTTACGTTTCCGGGGTTGACATTGCTAAAATAATTAAAAATGCATAAAAGCACTAATAAAATATGACCATATTTGACGAACACATGTCGTATAAGTGAAACACATGCTCTTAATGAAAGAAACAAGGGTGTCCACACCGGTTACGTGAAGGTGCTCACAACCGGGAATGGCAGCTATTTTTATAATGACAGAAAATATTAAATAAATCCTGGTGATTATTAATGCAATATAGAATAGAATGCTGATTTTCCCCGATCAGTCGGAAATAAAAATTTATCTGGATAATTTTTACTCTATTATAATGGTTTAACTCTTTCTGGTGTCTTATTTCTTTATTTTTAGATTAGATCTTATTAGATTAAATTACCAAAGCCTAGAGTACTAGGAACTGTGCGAACCAAAGGACTTTTGCCTTTTTACGATAATTCGAGTCAGTGCATCAGTTTATGTTAATTTCAATAAATTCATAGTGTGTAATAAAATCACATAAACCAATTTAACTTTAAAAATTTATTTGCTTTCCATTTTTCTCTCTTTTCTTTGTTAATTCCAGTCCTGTCCCATTCATACCCAATCATGTCCCATTCGTCCCTGTAGGTGGGGATGAATGGGACAATGCACATGCATGTAAATAAATATATATATATATATATTATTAAATAAAAATGGTTACTTTTTATTAAAGTTAGTGTGTTTATATGTAACTGATTACTGAAGTGTACTTATGAGCAAAGTTACAAAATTCTGAATTACATATCATGAACGTTATCAGTGAAAACATGAAAAATGTCCCATTTCACCGCTATTACATATTTTTCTTTTATTTGAAACTGGTAGCATCAATTGAAATATGCCAGAAATATATAGATTATCAATCTTTTTATATATATATATAAAGTTATTATTAGTTTTAATACCTCTAAAAAATAATTGTTCTTAATATTTAATGTAAAATATAAATCTTACACGCATCTTTTTTTTTTTTTTTTTACATATATTTAACGTATTTTACTTTAAAAATAAAACTTTATGAAAAAATTCTTTTTTCTAAATCGCTTTCAACCGAAAAAAAAGAAAAAAAAAAATCATGATTTAGTGTCATGCAATGCTTGGAACAGTACAAAAATAAATTAGATTTCAAAATGATTCTCAGGTTTACAAGTGTTTAGTATAAAGAAAATCTTCATTTAAATAAACGAGCTACTTTACAGAAAACAGTAAGGAAAAAAAAGTATCAATTCGATTTTTTTTTTCTCTTTTGTACCTCACTCACACTTCGTTGATCTGCTGTTATTTTAATTCTGCATATTATGCTTTTGAATTTCCTTTAAATAATGTCGTAAGTGAAATTACTGTTTTAAACTATTTACATAAAATTCAAAAAGTTAGCCAAAATTCTTTAAAAGTACCTTAACATTTTTTTTTTTTTTTTTTTTTTTTTGGAAAAAGTAAGTAAATGTAATGATGGTGTATTTTTGGTGGAATTTTAGAATAATATTTTTTTATGAATGCTAATTTTGAAATAAAAATATTTAATCTAAATTTATAAAAATTGTTTTTACTAAAATTTGATAAACGATTATAAAAACTGAATTACATGTATTATTCTTTTTTTTTTTTTTTTTTTTTTTTTAAGATTTTTAAATGGTAGATATTGATGTTAAGGGCATCAGAAGAGAAGCGTAATATGAAAAGAACAATTTTAGCGTGCACAGATGCTCAGGCACTCAATATAAAATTGAGTTTTCTTCCACTAGACTCTCAGAAAAATGTAAATTTATGTGGATCCTTTTTTAATGAAATGAATATAAATTCGACCAACGAAAAAAATAACTTGAGTTATAAATGTTTGTATAGAAGTAAGCAATCCTTAACGTCCCTTAGTAGAAATTTTAATTTAAGATGATTTTATATTTCTACATGGAAATAAAATTTGTTTATGAATAGCAAAGTTGAGCAATACTTCCCATATTATAAATTATAATAATCTGAGCTTTTTGCTACAATTGCTTTGGTAACAGAATATTTTTAAAAAATAATATTAAAATGATATTGACTATAAAATATAGCATACAAAATTTAAACTAGAAGTTTTATTTCTTGGTGGTTATTTTTTAAGTTTGGACATTGTCATTAAACATTTTTTTTAATGTAGTTAAATAGAAAACCCTCAGACTTATTAACTTTTTAAGAAAGTTTTAAGAGCATTTGATTTTAGCACTTGATTAACTGATGTAAATAGCTAACTCACAATCGCATAAAAAAATTATAAGCAAATTGATTATATAAAACTTTTATTTAAGTATAGCCTTCCAATATATATATATATATATATATAGCACAGCCTCATAGTGATTAAATATAAGACTATAATATATTAAATATAATAAACATTAACATATTTATAAAATTGCTATCTTCGTTTTATTTTCTTAAATTAAGCCTTATACAGTTTTTAAACGCTTTCGGTAACATGAATTTGCTGTAGAGATAAATGTTTTTCTGGTAATAAAAATTCACACCTATAACTATTTCAGATGTGTAATATAAAATATTATTGTTTGAAAAAAAATTTTTGCTCTTATTTCTTTAATGATTTTTAACCGTTAAAAACAAATCTACTAATTAAATTTATTTTCATACTGTTATGTGTTTGTATTAAAATTTTTTTGATTAAAAACACTCTATATATTACAACAAATATGTAGCTGCGATTTATTTTTTTAAAATTAGGCAAATCAGTGTCGCTCAGACTTTACTCATAGTATAAAGTTTCCTTGGGCAGATTCTTTTTAAAGGTTTCATAGAATAATTTATTGCAGTGTGTGAAAAAAATGTTATCGTATATACAATGAATACGGAATAGTTTTTTAATTACTTTTTCTAACTTTTTTTTTCTTATTTAAAAGGTAAGGTTCTCTTACCATTTGCTCTCGAATGTCTACTTCAACTCAAACGTCGCTCGAGAGGCGCCATGACCCATTAAATTACTATACATCTTATATTCAGCAGTAATGTTCTACAACTAAAAGTGCTATAATAAGTGTAATACTTCTTTAAGAAAGAGACTCTTCCGACATTTATTATTAAGTGTCTTTGGGCGTTGCTTGCCTTGGCCATTGGTAAATGGCCAAGAATGCTTTGCAAAATATCACACAATGAACAATCATAAATCGTACTATTCATATAGAATGCTTGTAATATGTAAATATGCATCAAATATAGAAATAAAATATTTATATTTAAAATTCTTATGTTTTATATTTTGCATTTTTTTAATAAAACTATTGTCGGGTAATTTATTACTCTTGCTAAAAGAAAGTTTGAATGCAAAAGGTTAATTTTCCATCATACCTCAGGCCTGCACATTTGTAAAATACAAAGCGGTCAACGTAAAAGAGGCAACTGACAAAAAAGAAGATACGGCCTTCGCAAAAGAGGTATAAACTTGCATTATGCTAGCCTTTTATTACGCGGCCAGCATAACATAGGGACAGCCAAATCTTATGTTACGTTTGATTTTACGCTGGGCACCCTGTGCCAGGGGGTCATTAGTCCCCACCTTTTTTCAAGAAAACTTTCAGGGATAAAAAATTTCTGTCTCTGTAGGTACCACTTTTTTTTTTACTGAAATCTTGATTGTATTTTTAAAGTTATATGCTGTGGTTAAACAGCGTAGAAACTGTTGTCTAAAAATAGTGGTAGTAAAAAAGACATAAATTTCACATTCCTGAATGTGTCCCGAAAAAAAGGCGGAATCTACGACCCCTGCTGAACTTCTATACTTTTGAATAGATCTCTTACACAATTCTAATTCTGTTCTTAAGCCATGCCCTTTTAAGAAGCATTTTCTAGTACGAAAAATTTTCCGTCAGTACCAGAAAAATTAGGAAGTTTTATATGCCGATCACCCAATATCTGGAAAATAGTTTCGAGTTGTTGGTTTACCCATGCGAAAAAGGCTTCGACAGCAAACGGTTAACTATGTTTGACAAAGCTTTATTTCACAGAGTTTTTTTTTAAAAATGTAATTTAAGTATTAATTTTTTAAAAGCCACTTAGTACTAATATTTTAAAATTTACAAACTGTCAGTTCTTCAACTTCAAACTCGTGTTAGATGAAAACTAACGTGTTTATTTAATTATTTATTAGAATATAAAAAAGCTTATTTTAAATGAGATTTGTTAGCCAGTTTTGAAAAAAGTTAACAATTGACCATAAATAATGATTATGAATGTACAGTGAAAAAAAAAAAAAGCTATATTCTGTTGAAAATGAAATTTCTCCAAAAAGTAACATTTAAGACCAACCATGCGTCGGCATTATATAAGTTGGGAACTAGCATTCTTCTAACTGAAAATTTCTGATTATATCGGAAAAAAAAAATTATTAAACTGAAATTCAGTGTTTTTTTTATAAAATTAGTTTTATATTTGTACTAATGTTACACTTTACTTTGAGAAAAGTCTCTCTAGTTTGATTTGATTTGATTTTATTTATTTATTTATTTATTTAAGTTTAACAATCTCTTTTCTTTAAGTACTCTTGATAAAACCTTTTGTTTTAGTCTTTTAAATCTCAATAAAAATGCCATGATTTTATCATCCAAAGTCAGTTCAACATTTCCCAAAATATAAATTTTCGTGGAGAACTCTTTTCTTTTTTTTGAAAGTTTTCTTTCTTAAACATGTATTTGCAACGGTGTTTTATTCAGGTGCAAAGATTAGTTAAGAGGCAAATTATATTATATTATCGGAAAAAAATATTTTATTGAACTGAAGTTCAGTGTTCTTTTATAAAATTAGTTTTATATTTGTGTGTTATTATTATAAAGATAATAATGATACACTTTACTTTGGAAAAGTCTCTCTAGTTTGATTTTCTTTTCTTTCTTTTTTCTTTTCTTTTTTTTTTTTTTAAGTTTGACACTCTCTTTTCTTTAAGTCGTCTTGTTAAAACCTTTTGTTTTAGTCTTTTAAATCTCAATAAAAATGCCATGATTTTATCATCAAAAGTCAGTTCAATATTTCCCAAAATATAAATTTTCGTGGAGAACCCCCATGACGTCTTTTCTTTCTTTTGAAATTTTTCTTTCTTTTGAAACCTGTATTTGCTACGGAGTTTTTATTCAAGTGCAAAGATTAGTTAAGAGGCAAATTATAGAATGCAAAATCTTTATTAAATTAATATTAAATCTTTTCTCAGTGGCTTAATAAACTGAGTGTATATGTCTAATTAAAATCTTAATCTCCCACCCCCCCTCCCCGAACAAAAAAGAATAATTTCGTATTATGAAATCATCACAGTTAGTACTGTACTTAATATTTTCCTCATTTTTAAACTTGTTATTTCTAAAAAAGTATTCTAAAAATTTATAAGCACTTGTCATTCACATTTAAAAATTGCCTTTTTTTTTTTAAATGGTAAAAAAATAAATAAAAAGTAATTGATATTAAAAAAAATAAAAGAAATAAAAGAAAGATAAAACTCACTATAGACTCACCAAAAGTTATTTATTTTTCTCATTTAATAATTTTCCGTAAGTATTCAATTTAGAGGATGGGAAAAAAAAAAAAAAAAAAAAAGCAAAGCAAAGAAACAGCGAGACATTCAGTATTTCAGTTATCAGCTCATCTACACATGTTAAGTCATTTTTATCTTGCAAATAAACGATATTAAGAGAAAAAAAATGCTGATAGTAAAAAAGTTTAATTTATATTTTTTTAACACTTTCCAACATGGTTGAAAAGTGTTAATGACTTCAGTTTGTCTGTCTGTTCGCACTCTAACTCCTGTAAATATTTATGGAATTTCTTGAAACTGATATATGTCATTCAAGTTCACAATTGGATGTTCCCTATTGAAAATGAAGTTTGTATACAGGGACACCCGAAAATATTCCAAAGCATTGTGTTCTATGAGAGGTATTTCTATAAAGCATATTTTAATACCTTTACTGTACACATATCTTAATGAAATTGGAATATGTTATTCAAGTTCACAACAGGGTGTTTCTTATGTAAAATGGAGTAAATACCAGCAATGGTTTGCGTGCAGGGACACTCGAAAGTATTTCAAGTCATTGCGTTCTAGGAGAGATATTTCTATAAACCAAATTTTAATAACTTTACTTTGCACAAAGCTTAATAAAATTGAAATATGGTATTCATATGCACAAAAGAATGTTTTCTATAGAATATAGTAAGATCAGCATTAGATTTACAGGGTAACACAAAAAATTCAGTTAAAGAGATATTTATAAAAATTTGTTACAATTATATTTTTGTTTACATGAAGTGGTTTTAACACTTTCCAACAATTTTTAAGTGTGAACACGATTTCAATTTTTGTATCTCTCTGGGTGTTCGTCTGCCCGTCTGTCCGCACTCTAACTCCCGTAAATACTTATGGAATTTCTTGAAACCGATATATGTTACTCAAGTTCTTCCCTATTGAAAATGGAGTGAATGTCTCCTCTAGTTTGTGTACAGGCACACCCGAAAGTTTTCCAGAGCATTGTGTTCTGCGGGAGGTATTTCTATAAGCCAAATTTTAATAACTTTACTGTGCACAAGTCTTAATGAAATTGAAATATGCTGTTCAAGTTCACTATCGGATGTTTCTTATGTAAAATGGAGTAAGTATCAGCACTGGTTTGTGTACAGGGAAACTCGAAATTATTCCAAAGCATTGCGTTCTATGAGAAATATTTCTATAGATCAAATTTTAATAACTTTACTTTTTACAAAGCTTTATGAAATTGAAATAGGTTAATCATATGCACAAAAAATGACTTCTATAAAATGAGCATTAGATTTACAGGGTCACACAAAAATATTAATTTCCTTAAGATATATTAATAAAAATTTGTTGGAAATGTACTTTCGTTTGTATTAAGTGTTTTTTGTACTTTCTAACTATTTTTTAGTGTAAAAGAGATTTCAATTTGAGTATCTGTCTGTGTGTCCGTCTGCCCGTCTGTCTGTCCGCGCTCTAACTCACATACATATTCATGGAATTTCCTTACACTAATATTTGTTATTCAAGTTCACTACTGAATGTTCCTTATTAAAAATGGAGTAAATACCTCAGCTGGTTTGTGTACAGGGACACACAAAGGTATTCTAAAGCATTGTGTTCTAAAGCAGGTATTTCCATAAGCCTTATTTTAATACCTTTACTGTACACAAATCTTAATGAAAATGAAATATGATATTCAAGTTGGATGTTTCCTATATAAAATGTAAGTACCACCACTGGTTTGCGTACAGTGACAACGAAAATATTCCAAAGCCTTGCGTTCTCTGAGAGGTGTTTTTATAAACCAAATTTTAATAACTTTACTTTTCACAAAGTTTAATGAAATTGAAATAATTATTTATATGCACAGTAGAATGCATATAGTATAATAAGCAATTGATTCACAGGGCCGCATTAAAATATTCATTTACATTAAGAGCTATTATTAAAAATTTGCTGGAATGTTACTTTCGATTACGTTAAGCGTTTCTAAGCACTTTCTAACAATTTTTAAGTGTAAATATGATTTCAATTTGTGTATCTGTCTGTCCGGCTGTCCATCTTTTTATCTGTCCTTCGACTCCTCCCTATTGTCCTTAAATATTTTCAGAAATATATATATATATATATATATATATATATTAGTGAAGTACATTATGGAATGCTCCTTATTTAAAATGACATTAATAGATCCTGTACAACTAGTTTGTGTAAAGGGACAACCAAAAAAATGCCAATACATTGCGTTTTAGGACAGACATTTTTAAAAATTCTCTCTACTGTAAAAATAATAAAGAAATTTTCATGCATTTTTAATAGTCTAACATAATGTTTTGTATAGAATAGGATGTGATTAACCTCCAGATTTACAGGGCTACACTAAAATATTCAGATACATTGACTGCATTTATAATCTAACGGCTGCACGTTCTTTTGTGTTAAACGTTTTCTAACAATGTCTAAGAGTGATTTTAAATTCAATTAGTCTATCTGTGTGTTTTTCAGTGCTTCTGTATGTCTATTATGTGATAACGTAGGCAAAGAATATTGAAAGTTATATGATTCAACAAGTACGTACTGTTGAAAAGTGTTAATAATCAATGCGTGCATGATTTTTCATTCTTGTTTATTTTTAGAGCTGATTTCTTTGTAAATTTTCCAGTTATAAAATTTGAAAATTATAAAGAAAAGAAAAAAGCTCTAAAAAAATAAAGTATGCATAAATGAATGTATTAGATATACTTAAATCATTTTAAATCATAGAACTGACCCTATAAATTGGTATAAAATATTTTCGTAATGTAATAAGAAGTTAATATGTTACACAATTACACAGAGAATGTTAAAAAAAAAAAAAGCTTTTCATACAATTTTTGATATATTTCGGTAAGATAAAAATACAATTTGCTCATTAACAAACAAAAGTACGCTAACGAACAGTTTTCTTGACACATACGCTTTTGTAATGAGTTTAAAGGAAGTTACTTCGACATTCTCCATTATTGATGCTACGTTCTCTTTATTCATTTGTTTATTTTTGTCTTTATTTTAGTTTAAAATCCGATTGACTAAGAATAGTGTCATTTTTGGCACGGATCAGGAAACGGAAGAAGAAAAAAATTAGATATAATTTTTAAAAGTTCAGCAAATAAACCGAAAAAGTCTATAAACTAAATTGTTTCTCTACTTTAAAGTATAATAGGATGAAATAAAAAAAAATTCTTTTTTAAATGCATAAAAATGTTCACATAATGTTTAAATTGATTCTCCGAGCTTCCATTCTTATAATAAAAAATAATGACTTCAACACTGTAAAATTGCGTTGACTAAATAATAATTTTAAGGCATGTAAAAATTTTTTAAAGAGTTAACTTCTTTAACAATTATTACTTGTTTTATAATTCATACAAACTGAATTCTAAAATCATACAATCCTATGAAAAATGCAATTATACGTGCATTTAAATGCAAAAGAGTATAAAAAGTATATTAAACGTGGAATTCGGTATATTTTTATTTTATTTATTTTTTAAAGGTTTTGCCTGCATTTATTTTTTACTGTTCTTAATCTTGTGCTGAAAATCTCAAAATTATAGGCACTATAACCATTTGAAAAATTGTTCGTGCTAACGAATATCTTTGCCTTTTTAAATTTGGATTTTTTTTTTTTTTTTTTTCTTAATGATTCAAAAGTATTTTGAAAAACAACAATTTCTTTTAAAAGTTAAAAGATTAACAAAGATATATATTGCTTGAAATGAAATGTAAAACCATAAAGCAAGAAGGTCGTTCAATAATGATGGGTTTTTTTTTCTAAATTACTAACACATTACGATTAGTATTTTGCTCATATGAAAAGTTCTAGAAGTATAAAGGTAAAAATGTTATATTTTGTAAATCAAAAAGACTATTAAAAGGGTTTTCAAAATGGGCTCTTATTTTTAAATAATAATGACTTTTTCAAGTTAAATTATTTAGATAAATAAATAGACTGTTCTGCACTATCGCCAAAAATTGCAACGGGCTATATTTTAACAGATTGTTTCCTAATGTAATTTTTAATGACAAGAAGAATTTATTCATACAATCCGTATGCAGAAAAGAATATATTATTAATTATCGATTCCATAATATAAGGGTAATTCTAAATTGTGCAATGGGTATTTATTTTTTATTATCTTAAAGTAAAAAGAAATAATCTAATTCATACATTCAACTGAATTGGAGAGAAAAAAAATATTTTCATGTGTCATGTCACAAATTTTCATTCATCTTATCTGATAGAAATTTTTCGTTTGCAAATAGCAATATGAAGTGTTTAATTTAATGTTTTAAAATATTAAATATCTAGTTGTTATTAACTGTATTAATTTCAAGTACTGAGTGTTATGACCTTAGTTTTCAAGCCTCACAAGCTAGTAATTCTAATAATTAATCTACATTGCGACACATTTAATCCCTAAAGCCCCTTTAAAAAAAAAAAAAAAAAAAAAAAAAAAAACTTTTATTTTAATATTCACAAACATATATTAAAATATGCACTAACTACCAATCAGTATTTGGACACTACCTAATTTAGACATTTTGTCAAATATACAGAAAAGTTCTTTTCGATTCATCTTGAAACTGTAGTATATTAAAGATCATGTGATACCTCATATATTTCAGGAAAAGGTGTTTCCCATAAAAGAAAACGGGACCAGTAAAAAGTTAAAGAAAAGTCGTTTTGGATCACACTGTAAAAAGTAATGCTTGGCTGTAGCATGTGATTAAAATGATTTTGGCTGTAGCATGTGATTAAGAGGAATTATCTCATTATCTGTATAAATTATTTAAGAGGCTACCACAGATATTCAAAAAGATATAACCTTAAAAAAAAAATGGGGGGGGGAATAAATAAATCCACTTTTTTAAATTTTCAGAAAATTTGGCCTATTTCATTAGGTACAGCCTATTGCAATCAAAATGCAAATATGCTACATGTATTACGAAAATATAAGCATTTTTATTAAATAATTTTTAACTAAGCATGTGCTAGCTTTTAAAAAAGTTCATTTGCATAATTTAATAGTCAAATGTATTGAGCCACTTAAATGAAAACCCCGAACAAATATATAAATTCTAAACGTTACGTGAGATGGAATGAACAGACTTTCAGTTCTCTCAAAATAAAAGCTAAATTATATGGGGTTTTGCTCAAATTTTTATTTTCATTCAATCAATATGTCCAATGGCAATACAATGTTCGCTGATTGTAAATAAATATTGATGAAAAATCCAGTATCATCTTTTTAGTGCTAGAGGCCTATTTCAGTCGGTACAGTTGTCGAATTTTTATACGTCACTCTTAATTAGTGCTAAGGGCCTATTTCAGTCGGTTTATTGAATGGGGATTTATTGAATGAAGTCCCCCCAAGGCACAACTTTGACATGAGTCCCCCCCCAGGACCAACTTTGACATGAGTCCCCCCCAAGGTACCCCTATTTCAGTCGGTACAGCGTTGTCGAATTTTTATAGGTCACTCTTAATAGTGCTAAGGGCCTATTTCAGTCGGTTTATTGAATGGGGATTTATTGAATGAATTCCCCCCAATGGGGATTTATTGAATGAAGTCCCCCCCCAGGCCCAACTTTGACATGAGTCCCCCCCAAGGTACAACTACTTTGACATGAGTCCCCCCCAAGGGACAACATTGACATGAGTCCCCCCCAGGCCCAACTTTGACATGAGTCCCCCCCAGGCCCAACTTTGACATGAGTCCCCCCCAGGCCCAACTTTGACATGAGTCTCCCCCCAGGCCCAACTTTGACATGAGTCCCCCCCAAGGTACAACTTTGACATGAGTCCCCCCCCAAGGCACACCTTTGACATCAGCCCCCCCCAAGGCCCAACTTTGACATGAATTCCCTCCCAGGCCCAACTTTGACATGAGTCCCCCCAAGGCCCAACTTTGACATGAGTCCCCTACCAGGTCCAACTTTGACATGAGTCCCCCCCCAAGGCCCAACTTTGACATGAGTCCCCCCCCAAGGTACAACTTTGACATGAGTCCCCCCCAAGGCACACCTTTGACATGAGTCCCCCCCAAGGCACACCTCCCCCTTATTGGGAAAAAGAGAAAAAACGTTGTTTTGCGGCTATAAGACAGTTTGGACTTCCAACGTTATTTGTTACAGTATCTGCAGCTGAAACACATTGGTTTGATTTAATGAAAACTTTATCATGGAATTTAGATCGTCACGAATTAACTAAAGAAGAATTTGTCGATATTAACAAGTTTAGCAGTAGGCCTCTGGCACTAAATTAAAATCTGTGAATGTCAGATTTTCATGTTTTAAATAATGAGATAAGGTCGTGTCTGTATATATATATATATTTTTTTTTTTAAGAACTACTACTGAAATTCTCTCCATTTTATCTCTCATAAATTTACACGATATTTGTTTTCGTATACGTTTCTCAATACATGAATATATGTGGTAGCCTCTTGAACTTTTATATGGATAATGAGGGAATTCTTTATAATACACATGCTACAGCCAAAACGCATTTAAAGTATTACTTTTTAAAGGGTGATCCAAAACATTTTGTTTTTTGCTTAATTTTTTACTGGCCTCCTTTTCCTTTTGAGGACAAAACTTTTGCTGAAATATGAGGTATAACACGTTGTTTATACTGCCAAAGTTTCAAGATGATTATAAAAGAACTTTTCAAGATATTTAACAAAACGTCTAGATTCGAAAGGGTCCAAATACTTATTGGCAGACAGTGTATACTATAACACTTATGTTAAAGATCGTAAATAAAAATATAGACATAAACTTAAAAAAAAAGACCCTTAAAGAATTTATCTTTATAAATTCATGTTCTAAAAATGCAAAAGTTAAAAAAAAAAAAGAGAGTATTATATAATAATATGTAGTATATTATACCATATAAATAACTACTTTGGTGCAATTTAGATTTGAGGAGCAAACATTCAAACGGTGTTTTTTCAAAAAATAAAAAATTGAGTTAATGATTTTTTTTTCCCCGAGCATGCATATGCAAAGAAAGTATTGTAATTATGTCAAAAATTCGAGTCTTAGACTTTGTTTTTTCTATATGTTTTGAGGTCCACTGAATTCATATTTACTGTTTTTACGATGATGTGCGTATGTATATGTGTATGTATGTGAGGGAACACGATAGCGTCTAAGTGATTCGTTTGAAGGATCTGAAAATTGTACGTACGTTATAGGTCACCGTAGCAAGAACCCTATTGATATTGGTGAACCTAGGACTTATAGTTTTTTTTACAGGGACACAAAGAAAAATTCTTTATCATTATGGTCTACATGGGCCCAAATACTTTAAAGTGCGATAGCGTCTAAACGCCTTAATACATTGAGCTGAAAATTTATACGCATGCTACAAGTCATCGTTACAAGACGTGTATAGATTTTAGTAAATATAGCACCGATATTTCTTTTACAGGAACGCAACGAAAAATTCTTTATCATTATGTCTTATGGGCTCGAATTCTTTAAAGTGCAATTGCATCTAAATGTGATATCCGATTGAGCTGATAATTTGTATACATGTTATAGATCACCATCACATTAACTGTATGAATTTTGGAATATGTACTTCTTATATTTTTTTAGAGGGATACAAAGAAAAATTCTTTATCACTGTGGTTTATGGCCTCAAATTATTTAAAATGCGGTATAACGTCTAAACGCCTCAGCTGATTTAGCTGAATGTTTACATAATTTTTAAAGATCATCGTCGCATGATCTGTATAGATTTTGATGAGGATTTTTTACAGGAACACAAATGGGCTCAGATTATGTAAAGGGCAATAGCATTAATTAAAACAACATAGTATGAAGAGAAAACTCTTCAAAAACACTATTATAATATTCTCTTTTGTTTATTTAACATTTTTTTATTACTTTAATTTATTTATAGAACCGTTAATTACTTAACGTACGAAAAATCGAGTAGAGTCACTGCAGATTTTTTTTTTTAAACTCAACATAAAAATGTGCCTGTTCCTGCATATATTCCTAGTAACTAGAAATACATTTAAACGAATGATAATTCGGGTTTAAGTTTAGTGAGTTTAAAAATTTTTCGTTTTCTGTGTTTTCTGAAAAATTGTATCCGAAGGAGAAAACATTGATTTGAATGTTTCTCCTCAATTATTACCATCTCATTGTAGATATCAGATCTATTTTTTCAAAATTTTATTCTATTGAGATTAAAAACATATTGTTAAGAACAAATGTTTTCAGCATTTCTATTTCAAGCTCAAATGGCCTCTAGACATCTGTAGCCACAATAAAATTTCGAAACCAGTTGCTTCGTAGAGTGAAACAAAAAATTACAATAAAACATACAGAAATAAATCACGTGCATGGAGATGAAACCCAAGTTTACAGTAAATTTATTCATACTATAGAACAATGTAAAAAATATATATAAATATACACGACTAGTAAAGAGAAGCTTCTCAATAAACCTGTATAAATGTGTCATATTGCATCTGTTAATTTTTATACTGTTTCGAGAATATTGCGTGTGTTAGAAACGCTGTTTAAAGTGACTTATAACTGATATTTTGCTATTGCAGTTGTTTTGGTCTCACGTTTAGGATATCAAATTAATAGTCTGTGAAAATAACATCTACATTTTGAAAATTAAATTTTTCCTCCCGCTTTTTTTACATTAAAAAGAGAGAGAGAGAGAGAGAGAGAGAGAATAATTAAAAAACTGACATCTTTTTTGAGATACTCGAGCGAAGAAAACTAGTTGGCATAGGTGGACTCTGCTCAGTTCCCCATCCTATTTATGTTCTCATAAATTTCTAGTGGGAGACATATTATAATCATGTTAAAGGAAATGAATTTGACCAAAACTTGATACAGTGACAGAATGAAATCCCCGCCTAATGGGCTATCCACCGTTCACTTCGATATATTTATCTTATTCTAATCTATTAATTTATTTTATAAGGGTCAATTCTGTTGTTTAGTTTTCATGCTACTATTTCCAATGCAATAATCCTCAAAATTCATATTTATATGAAATATTTACAATTTCGCTATGTTGATAAAATCGTAAATTACGAATAATTTACGAAATTTTCCTATTAGAATATTTGTATTTAATCATGTTCAAATAAATATCATAAATGTAATTTTGAAGTTGCCTAATGTATTTAGGATCCTCAAAATGGAAGTTTATGCTTAATTTTGCCTTATTCTGCCATTTTAAGTAAATCGTAAATTCCAAATATCTTACGAATTTTTTAAATTGGAAAAATCATAGTCTGTGATATTCATGCCAGTATCCAAAATAATATTTAAAAAATGGTTTGACATCTTTACGATGAAAATATCACTCAAAATTGACGTTTACGTGAAATTTTGCTCTATTCCCCCATGTTAAGAAATTCGTAATTTCCCAATAACTTACGAAATTTTTATATTGGAAAATTCATAGTCATTAATATTCATGCCAGTGTTCTAAATAATATTTCAAAAGTAGTCCGACATCTTTACTATGAAAATAGCTCTCAAAATTGACGTTTATGTGAAATTTGCCCTATACTGCCATGTTAAGAAATTCGTAAATTTCCAATAACTTGCGAAATTTTCAAAGTAGCATATTTATAGTTACTGATGTTCATTCCGGCATCAAAACTGATATTTTAAACCTGGTCCAACATTTTTACAGTAAAAAGTTTCCATTTAATGCACGTTTAAATGAAATTTTGTCCTATTCTCCCATGTTAAGAAAATCGTAAATTTCTCATAACTTATGAAGTTTTTTAATTCGAATGTTGCAAATGAATAGGGTTCTTGCCAGTATCGAAAGTAATATTTTAAAACTGATCTGACCTCTCTGCGATCATTTGTTCGCGAGATATCGTTTTAACAGACTAACAAACTAACGGACTGACACACTAACAGACACCCTACAGACAGACACCATACAAATTTTGTCATTTTCGGATTCCTCACACCTGAAAACGTATAAAAAAGTAAAAAAAAAACGAGGTCGAAATTTTTCACGATTACCTAAGTTCCCCATACCTATAGTATGATGGGGAACTAAAAATTATTGGAATAGTGAAAACCTTTAAAAATAGCCCAAAAATTAAAATCATGAAGTAAAAATTTCATCCAGATGAAATGAAAATTAGTTTATATTTTATTTTATTTTAAAATCGGACAAAAAAGACTTAGCAGAAAATATCGAAATATTATTTCTAGGCAGTATATATACAAGAGAATATCGTAATTTTTTTCATTTTAAAAAGAAATAATCGATCTTTCTGAATGAAATTTATTCTGTATATTAAATTACAACTATTAATTTGGATTTGTATTTTTTCAAGAATCTGTAAGATTCTTGAAAAGATTCTTGAAAAGAAAAAGAATTCTTGATTCAAGTAACTCTGTTTTCGACTGATTCTACTAGAATCTACAATGACCGCATTTTTCTTCTTTTTTATGTTTTGTTATATTACACTTTATATTAAAAAAAAAAAAAAAAAAAAAAAAAAAAAATGTATTTTTGAGAAAAGACCCAACTAAATGAAGGTTTAAAAATTGTTAAATAAATAAATAAATAAAAATAAACTTTCATGATAAATATTTTTTCAGATTTACTTGGACAGATTCGAGAGCTCTAAGTAACAATCTGGAAACTTTTTTATTATCTAAGTGATTTAACATTAATAAGTACAATGGCGTGTAAATATAATTTCGTTTGAGGTACATGTTTCGAACCTATTCGGAGGTGGTAAAGAATGTGTATTATTTGCCTCACTTTCCAAAAAATATTTTGCCTATATTTTCAGTAAAACTTTTTTGTTTAAAAGCTTTAAAAAAAAAATGTTCGTTTAGAATAAGCGCCTACTTCCGCAAAAGTGGCCATGAACTGTATTTTTCGCTAATAAATATTAATAAGGTTTCTTTGAAAATTTTGCATTAATTTTCAAACATGCGTCATCTGTGAATTAATTTCTACATATGAATGCTTTTAAATTTTAAAGAAAAATGTATATGAATATTTTCATAAATTAAATTTTAATTATATCCATAAGTACATATAGTATAATTTAAGTATCCCGACAAAAGGAATTGAGTGAAAACGGTTTTTGCTTTATTCCGTTTTTCGTGGAATGTTTCCTCATTAGTTTTCCATTAATGAGGATAAATGAAATGAAATGAAACAAATATGTCACCTAGAACTACTATATCGAAAGAGAACACAATCCGGTGCATCAAAGGATTTCCAGTTGCAATTATTTCAGTAAAAGTTATTTGTAATTAAAAACGTGATATTTTCCGTAACATATTTATGTATTGATGTTTTACTCACTTATGAAAAATTTTCCTGAAATTCCTCATTCATTAACTTAAGGTAATAACTGGAAACTGTTATTATTGGATACTTTCTAAAATATTAGTTTTTGCATAAACAAGCTTTTAGGTAATTTTGTTCTTTAAAAAGCTAAAAACATAGCATAATCTTAAAAATGTATCCTCAATATTTTTGTTTAAATAGAAATAATTTGGGAATAAAAGATTTATTAACAGACTGAAATTCTTTCTCAACACTGGTTTGAAAAATTTTATACAGAATTATAAATTAATTTATATCCCTGTAATTGGCTAAATATGTATCTTCATTCTTTTAAATAAATTTACTTGTTACGTCTAAATTAACTTTAATATAATTAATTATGTTTAAAAATTTAACTCGAAAATTTATATAAATGTCTTTTTAAAATATATTTTAAGTAAAACGAATGACGGTTTTTATTGTAGTTTGTCATTGTATTTGTTCGAGTCTGGATTATTAGATTTTATCACAAATTGGTACACTTATAAATTAGGAGAAATTCTAGCAAACACCGTATTTTTTAGCTCAGTCTGATTGGCTCAGAAGAAATTAAATAAAAACCTCATTTTAACCTTAAAATTATAAAAAAGAAAATTGTTTCAAATATATGTATTTCTTTCAATGCTAAAGATAATGCTCTTTCTTTTTTATGCTAGTGCAAACATCTTTTTTAAATTAACAATATAATTCTTGCTTTGCTGGTCATTATATTTAAAGGAACTGAAAAGGAAACTTATTTTTTAATCACTTTATTAAAAGAAGAAAGAAAAGAAAAGAAAGAAAATACTTTGAAATCGCTCAAAAGCTCACTTCTAGTCCCCGCTGATTTTAGCAGCGTCTTCCTCCCACACAAAATCTCGGGTACGTATCCCTACTGTCTGCGGCAATGTCTTACGTGTGGGCTTCAGTTTATGTGCTTATCGGATGGCTGTTTCGAAACGGATTGTATCGAAAAATTTTAAGTATCCCTTTTATATTTGAATCACAATTACGTATGAACAACCCTATACAACAATAATATTTACTTTCACGTTATTTCCTACATTTTAGTTGATTTATCCGGTCGACCATAAAATGACAGCAGTTCCATGCCAAATATAATACTACTGTAATATGCTATGAGCGCTACGTCTGCCGTATGAGACAACTAATTTTTTGTACTTACATACATTTACATTTTAAATATATTATGATTATTTAATAGAGGATAGTGCATTGAAAAAATAAATAAATAAATAAATAAATATGTAAACCTGATAATGGTACAGCTTGGTATAGCTCCCCTTCGCGACTTTTGAATTTTTGTCTTTATTTTAGATTTTGTTAGACAAAAATGGACAATTTATATAAACATTGTTTCTGTTTCTTGCCTTCCTTTTTTTTTTTCTTTTTTTCAATATTTTATAATTTTTTTATATTTTTGATATGCTACTTGATATAAAATGTCCAGCCTACTTTAGCATCAAAGTTTAAAAAATATTGCTCAGATTTATCTATAAGTATAATATTATTATTATTTAATTTTTAATGTTACAGTGATGTCATTTTGTCATATGCGTAAGCAGATTTAAATTGTGATATATTTATTAGTATTATTATACGCGTGATTTTTTTTTTTTATATATATAACGAAAAAAAAAATCAACTCGTAAATTATTTTGACAACAATTAATTTTAAAGCTGATATTTAAATGACTAATTTTAAAGCTATTATAAAATTATAATTTTCATATTTTAATTAATTTAAACAAGAACTAATAAAAAATTCGGATATCGGGCTTCAATATGCATCAGGAGAGGTCAATATGAACCTCCATGCATATTTGTGTAGCACTGCGGTCATCTGTTTTCCTAAAAAGCGCCGACACACACACACACGTCATCTTATTTTATTATATATACACGGTCAGCCAAAAGTCCCGTAACCCCTCCTTCTATTTCGGAAATGCGTCGTGATTTTGAAAAATGGCGAATCATGTTCAATGAAATTGACGAGGCCTTGTTTTGATGAAAATATTTTGGGACCGGGAGCCGATAGGGACGGCAACTTATATAACAATTTTAATTAGGAAGGTATGGTTTGCGATATATCCCTGAAAGCTTCCCATCAAAACAGTGAATTTGATATCTACAGTTTTGTCCTGCGATGATAATTAAAGGAGAAACATCAGTTTTTAGCCTTTTGAAATGTGTATTTTATACTTATGTATCTCCTTCAATAATCATCGCAGAACAAAACTATTTATATCAAATTTATTGTCTTGAAGAGCTGTTTCCAGGGATGTGTCACAAGACATACCTCCCTCAATGAAATTTTAAAGTTGTCCTCCCTAGCACCCTTAATCCACACCCTCCCGGGCCCAAAATGTTTTCACCAAAAGAGATCCCCGTCGAATTCAATGAACCTATGTCTCGTCATTTTTCAAAATTCTGACTTATTTTCGAGATAGGAGAGGAGAGGGGTGACTTTTTTGAGTTTTGAAATGTGGATTTTACATTCATATATCTCGTTTAATAATTATGGGAAGATAAAACTATTTATATTAAATTCATTGTCTTGAAGAGACGTTTCTAGAGATGTCTCATAAGACATACCCTCCTATTTGAAATTTTACAGTTGACTTCCTATGTGTCGAAATTAATATTAAAATAATGTATTCCTAACGATACAAAATGCACATTAAATTAACAGGAGACGCCGACATTCGAACAACTGTAAAAAACTTGGCACAAGTCGATATATATCGCATACATATGTCAAAAATAATGATCGAAATGGCAACATAAAGGTATCGATATGTCATTTTGTTTTAACATTTTCGTATTGGAGCGAACTCAACATAAAAATAATATCCCTGCTCCTGCATATATTCCTAGTAACTAGAAATACATTTAAACGAATGATAATTCGGGTTTAAGTTTAGTGAGTTTAAAAATTTTCGTTTTCTGTATTTTCTGAAAAATTGTATCCGAAGGAGAAAACAATGATTTGAATGTTTCTCCTCATTTATTACCATCTCATTGTAGATATCAGTTCTATTTTTTCAAAATTTTGTTCTATTGAGATTAAAAAGATATTGTTAAGAACAAATGTTTTCAGCATTTCTATTTCAAGCTCAAATGGCCTCTAGACATCTCCAATATATATATATATATATATATATATATTTGGTAGCCACAATAAAATTTCGAAACCAGTTGCTTCGTAGATATCAAATTAATAGTGTGTGAAAATTAGATCTGCATTTTGAAAATTAAATTTTTCCCCCCGCTTTTTTTACATTAAAAAGAGAGAGAGAGAGAATAATTAAAAAACTGACATCTTTTTTGAGATACTCGAGCGAAGAAAAATATTATTGGAATAGTGAAAACCTTTAAAAACAGGCCCGAAAATTAAAATTATGAAGTAAAAATTTCATCCAGATGAAATGAAAATTAGTTTATATTTTATTTTATTTTAAAATCAGACAAAAAAGACTTAGCAGAAAATATCGAAATATTATTTCTATGTAGTATATATACAAGAGAATATCGTAATTTTTTTAATTTTAAAAAGAAAAAATCGATCGTTCTGAATGAAATTTATTCTGTATATTAAATTACAGCTATTAATTTGTATTTGTATTTTTTCAAGAATCTGTAAGATTCAAGTAACTCTGTTTTCGACTGATTCTACTAGAATCTACAATGACCGCATTTTTCTTCTTTTTTATGTTTTGTTATATTACACTTTATATTAAAAATAAAAAAAAATGTATTTTTGAGAAAAGACCCAACTAAATGAAGGTGTAAAAGTTGTTAAATAAATAAATAAAAATAAACTTTAATGATGAATATTTTTTCGGATTTACTTGGACAGATTCGAGAGCTGTAAGTAACAATCAGGAAACTTTTTTTTATTATCTAAGTGATTTAAGGTTAATAAGTATAATGACGTGTAATTATAATTTCCTTTGAGGTGCATATTTTGAACCTATTCGAAGGTGGTAAAAAATGTCTATTATTTGCCTCACTTTCCAAAAAATTGAGCCTATATTTTCAGTAAAACTTCTTTTTTGTTTAAAAACATTAAAAAAAAAAAAAAAAAAATCCATGAACTGCGTTTTTCGCTAATCTATATATTAATAGGCAAGCATAAAATTTGTTGTCCCTTTTTAACATATTAATTATGGGAGTAGAGGGATGAAAATGGTATCATTCGAAAGGTATGGTGAGCCGGAAGGTGCGAATACAAATATTATTTTCTTACGATGTCAAGAAGGTATTTAAAAATACATTTATTTTTTATGCATTTTCCCCCATTTTTCCCTTTTATACACGTATTCCTTCACATTAAAAAATACCTAACAGTAGAAAGTTGTTAAATCTGGCAATTTCATAAAGTTCAAATAAAACCATAGACACAGTAATTTGTATAATGTAGCATCACTATACGCAAGCGAAGTGATGACGTCACTGTCTGTCCATGGAGCCATGTAAAAGATTTTCTATGTTAATTATCCATTGAGTTTTTTGTAAAAAAATATTAAAAAATAACGGAAATTATCTGCCGATTTTAATTCTGATATTTGGGTATAGTTATATATAAGTTACTGTCTACATGTGTTTGATTGAGTTATTTTTTCTGTAAAATTGATAAAATTTTAATTAAAAATCACAAAACTCCAGAAAAAATAATGGCAAACTTCCAGTTTCGAATGTAAACATAAACATTTCATTTCAAATGGTGATATTTAAACAATAAATATTGAACTAATATACTAAATAAAAGGAAAATGGATTTGTTACTAACTGCTGCATGTATAAGTAGACGATACGGAAAAAATTCCGATTTCCGTTTTCTGCTGAATTTACATGTTTTGAGCTTTCTTTACGTTTCACTTAACTGAAATTGGCTACTTATTTTTTAAAAAAGTATCTTTATTGCTAGCTTTTGTGGGTAGAAGAAGCAAGTAGAAGATTCATAAAAACTTTTGATTTCCGGTTTTCGATTAATTTACACGTTTTGAGATTTTCTTGCATTTTAATTAAGTGAAATTAGTGAAATTGACTACTTATTTTTATTTTTTAAAAAGTGGATTTATTATTCTTTCCTCTGCATATATAAGTAGAAAATAAAAGATTCAGAAATGTTTTAGATTTTCGGTTTTCGATAAAGTTACACGTTGTGAAATTTCCCGAAAACAATTCGACCATTTTTGAAAAATATCTTTTTTTTTTTTTTTTTTCAAACACTGTACTTTATGAACCAATCGAATTGATTTAACAGAATTTGATACTTGGTTGTACCTTGGTCTGACATGATACCTATTAGCGTCTGGGCTGTTTCACACAACAAGGGGCGTTTTCACGTTGCGATTTTCTCTCATTTCAGGAAAGGCTAACATCTACAGAGAGAAATAGTTATATTAAGTAAAACTCTGCTGATTCAGTTAGAGTGAATATTGGCAAACAATTGCCGCAGCTGTGTTACAATTGCATTTCGTTTAGGACAAGGCAATATCTTTGCTTTGCCTCGCTTTGCAAAAAAAATGGTCGAGTTTCTACAACTGGGCGATACTAGTAAATATTAATAAGGCTTCTTTGAAATTTTTGCATTAATTTTCAAGCATGCGTCATCTGTGAATTAATTTCTACATATGAATGCTTTTAAATTTTAAAGAAAAATGTATATGAATATTTTCAAAAATTAAATTAAATATTTTTTGATTATATCCATAAGTACATATAGTATAATTTAAATATCCCGACAAAAGGAATTGCGTGAAAACGGTTTTTGCTTTATTTCGTTTTTCGTGGAATGTTTCCTCATTAGTTTTCCATTAATGAAGATAAATGAAATGAAATTAAACAAACATGTCACCTAGAACTACTATATCGAAAGAGAACACAATCCGGTGCATAAAAGGATTTCCAGTTGCAATTATTTCAGTCAAATCTATTTGTAATTAAAAACGTGATATTTTCCGTAACATATTTATGTATTGATGTTTTACTCACTTATGAAAAATTTTCCTGAAATTCCTCATTCATTAACTTAAGGTAATAACTGAAAACTGTTATTATTGGATACTTTCTAAAGTATTAGTTTTTGCATAAACAAGCTTTTAGGTAATTTTGTTCTTTAAAAAGCTAAAAACATAGCATAATCTTAAAAGTGTATCCTCAATATTTTTGTTTAAATAGAAATAATTTGGGAATAAAAAAATTTTTGAATAGTTTTTCCAATACCTATTTATTAACAAACTGAAATTATTTCTCAACACTGATTTGAAATATTCTATACAGAATACCTATCCCTGTAATTGACTAAATATGCATCTTCCTTTATTTAAATAAATTTACTTGTTATGTTTAAATTAACCTGTAATTTAATTTAATTAATTACTTTAATTTATTACTTTAATTATTTTTTAAACTTCAACTTGAAAATTTATATAAATGCCTTTTTAAAATATATTTAAGTAAAGCGAATGACGGAAAATTTAAATATAATAGAAAACAAACCGCCCTATTTCATAATTTCAATATTTTTGAAAACTTACCTTCTCCAAAATCGTTTCAAAGGAAAAAAAATGAATGTGAAAATACTCTTTTGCGTCTATTATAATCTATGTATGATGTTCCGTTTTTGTTTATTTTAAAATATATTTTAAGCTAAACATACAACAAAGTGATTTCTGTCTCCTTATACACTGATAATTCAGAATTGACATTTCAAACATTGTATTCTGGGATGAAGAATTTTACAATAAATAAACAAAAATGAATAGTGTAACAAAAATCATGTTACCAGAAGTGAAATTTACTAATCAGTTGCATTATGCTATAAGTCAGAAGTGTAGCTTATCTAATAAAAATCTATCCACGTTACTTTATTCACAATTTGAATGCTGTTGCAGACTTTTTAACGGATAGCTTAATTTATTTTACAGAATTTTGTTTTCGAAACTATTCTCTATAATATTCAGAGAATCTTTGCGCATTGAGTAATAATAAAAACACTGTTTATAGGTTTTAATTATTTACGATATTGTTATATTCAATATAATAAACCCATACAAAATTAATATTGTTGGAAAAGACTAATTTACTTTTCTGCCTTAAAAGCATTGTTACAGAAAAAAAGGAAAAGAAAAAGATTTAAAGTTGCAATAGAATTAAGGACTTTTTCAGAAATAGCTTTTAGCAACGAATGTGTCGACAGAATTCATGATGGTTTAGAGTTGCCCTAATCTGTAAGCTCTGTCTGAAATAGGAGCAGAGTTTGTTAAAATTTGCGCCTGAGAAACATTTTTGAGGCTGAACACTTTTGCACATTGCTGAAGCAGTTCAGTTTATATTCTGACTTAAGTGCTGGACCGTTTTGTACCGGGGAGATTCAGTGATGAGCTGTCGGTTTCAATAATAATAATAATTTAAAAAAAATCCGTCTAGTCATAGGATAAATAAATCGTTACCATTTGTAAAAATTACCAGAAAAATCACTGTATTCAAAATATTAGGTACCCATACTGCAGTATATTGTATTAATTACTAAATATTTATATTACGAACAATTCTAATACCTTGTATGAAATCTAAAAGCGTCGAATATAATTTTTTTAGAAACCTGCATATTTCTTTGACGCTAAATATTTTATAATTAGTTAAATTTCATTAACAATTTAAAAAAAAATTCTCAATTTTTATTTTAAAATGTTAAAAAAAATCTATATATGCATGTTTTTGTCCAAAAAATACAGTTATTATAAAACAGAAACTTACTTTTGCTAGTTATGCAAAGGGAATGTTTGCTTTTTATTTATTATTTCTAAAGTACACAATTATTTATTCCCATAACTCTCTCAGTTTATATAGTATGTAAATCGAGTTGTAGCAAAGAGTGTTATATCCAATAAAAAATATTATATGACTTTATAAAATTCAGCAGCTTGAAAAAACATTTGCCTTTCCTAAACATTATAATAGAAAAATATGAATGAGATTGTTTTAAGTAAATATTTGCAAATTTAAAAACATGAAATATTTTTAACTGGGTAAATATACACACATGAACTAAAAAGAATATATTTCATTGAAAGAAAATCTTTTGTAAACAGGGAAAAGTAAAAATTTAGAGCCATTGTGCATTTTGCAGTACTTTTTCTTTCAAGTAATAAAATTCTTCATGGCGTCAGTTTAAAGGGTTCGTTCAAAACAATATAAGTGAGAACTTTCAAGCTTTCCTTTTTGTAGGAAATTTATAAAGTTCTAAATTAAAAACATTTCAAGTAATTACTTATAAATATATTTGAAAAAAATGTGTTCAAGGAACAAAAGTGAAGGAATAAAATTTATTGTGAGACGTAATGCTATGCAATCAATATTTTCTCAGCTTACAGACATCTTTAATAAAGAAGTATTTTATAGCATTTAGTTATATTAAACGTAGCTAACTGTTGCAGTTCCCAAATCAAAATACTGAAAAACCAAAAAAATTAAACTGAACAATTTTAGAAAGTGGGGGAAATTTCGTAAACCAATACCATCATTTTCAATAACACACTTTAAAAAATAGCTGTAATTTTTACAGCAAAATGTGCTGGCACCCATTTTGGCAGCATTTAAACTAGAAGAAATTTTAACACCTCGAGCGTTATGAATCATCCGCAATCTAAATTGGACGGGAATCCACTCGCCTGGCATAACTAAAGAATGGATTATTAGTAGGAAATAAAGTTGCAACTGCACTATATTCATAAACTCTTTCCAAAACATTGATATTCTGATCAATATTGTCAGAATATCGTCGCCTGTCGCAGAAAACTAAGTGGATCAGATCAAAATATTATTATATTTACTTTTGTTATTTTAATATGTTTATGAATATAAATGTTATACATTATTAAAGCTTGTACGAATATAACTGAAGGACCGAGGGGGGGGGGGATTATGATACATTGCATAATTTTTATTTATATATTTATTTGTAAAAGTTTTTTATTGTAGGATATGTATATGCATTACATGAAAATAAACAGCAAGAAAATAAAAAGTAATCGTAAGTACAACTTATCATCTGAAATTTCTAAAAGTATTTAAAGAATGACAAAGGATAAAAGGAAAAAATAGGAAATAAATTAACATTTTTTTATAGTTTAGGTCATCCATCAAGCATTTTTTTTTTTTTTTTTTTTTTTTTTTAAGAATGTAAGAATCTTAAATCATTTGTTAAATGAGTTTACGATGATTTAAAAAAATAGAAGAAAGGAAGAAATTGTTTTCTTTTCAATAAATAACAACCAAGTTTATAGTAAAAAATCTTCAAATATAATCTTAAATAGTTTAATGATATATTTACTTAAATTCCAAAAGAAACAAATCTGAATAAATAAATAAAAGTTAAAATACAGAGATTTAAAGAAGAAGGTTGATTTTAAGTTATGCCCTGCTTAATTAAAACTAGTGCATTGTGACCATCACAAAATTTTCTTCTATATCATTTTATATAGCAGCGCCATTTATTCCTTAACTTACACAAATGTTTAATCATAAAAGATTTTGCAGTTTTGCGCAGTTTTAATTAACAGATGATGATATTTTCTGGAACCCTCAAAACCTGTAAATCCAACGAAAACCAAATGTTGGAACCGTTTGAGAATCCAATACTTTCTTCCATTGAATCTAAAAGAAAGTATAAAATCTTTCTTCCATTTTTCGAAAAAGTCGCTTTTCACAAACAGCAAAATTTAAGGAAAACGATTGAGACAGAAAAAAATACCAATTTATTAGCTAAAAATAAATGTATGAACAGTGTGATGAATGTTTATACATTTATTTGCTAAAAATAAATGTATAAATAGCAGTATGAATCGCGTGTAAAAGTGAACCACTTTGAAATATTTTTTTTTCCAATGGCTAGGCAAAAGTTACAGAGGACTATAAAGATACGAAACAAATTATAGGCAATATAACATAGAACAAAAGACCGAAGTCATTGCATAAGGAGCGATCTTGCCTCCCAATATCTCGACTCTTCTGTAGAACATCGAAGAGCCCTACAACGGGACAGATGGTCCCGGTCTATTACTTCTCCAGAATCACAAAATGGGCAAGTAGGGTCGTTTAAGATACCTATGCGCTTCAAATGAGCGGCAAGGCAGTCATGTCCTGTAGATAGGCGGAAAGTCGCAGCTTCCTTACGTCTTGGTTTATCAGGAATTAGAGAAGGACTTAAATTCTTCCATTTCTTTAGAGCTGTACGATTCTCAAGCTCTCGTAAGGCATTAGACGCAAATAAATTCTTAGAAACAGTTTAATCCTCCAGTAAGAAATGGCTGTATTGGTATGTTGTAGTAAGGTGGCACCTCTTTTTGCAAGGAAGTCCGCTTGTTCATTGCCCCAAAGGCCACAATGGCCGGACACCCACTGGAGAACAATTTGTTTCCCCTTTAAAGTGAGAGTTCTTAATGATTCTTGACATTGGGATATTTCCGGTGTTAATGGATGATCAACAGTGCTTATTGACTGGATGGCTACCTGAGAGTCAGAAAGAATGACCGCCCTTTCAAACTTGCAATGGACAGCTAATAGTTGCTTTAAGGCTAAACGTATCGCCACAACTTCACCATCAAAGGAGGTACCAATATAGCCCGCAGGGGCATAGAAAGAAAAAAAATCTGAAAACACGCAAACCCCTGCATTGAGATGACAATCAAACTGGGAACCATCTGTAAAAATGTGCAGCCACTGAGATGGTGGATATCTGGCCGCAATGGTCTCTAAGGCAAGACATTTCAACACACTTGGTACAACATCTCTCTTTCTATGGATAGTTTCAACTAGATCCAGCCTCATATCGACATTTATCACTTCCAAGGGATTTCTGGGTGTCAAAAGTGGTTGTATATCACCTGGAATTACAAGATCTTTCTTAATATCCAGGACTATTTCAATCCAGGACTATTTGAATAAATCCATTTTGGGTTTTTAAATTCCTTGGCTTGGTCACATAGTCCCTCCAGTAGGGATCCTCTATACGCAGTAGCTTTTCATAGAGACATAAGGCCTTCAATTTCATAATATCTTTGAAGTGTATATCGCATCGATAGGAGTGGACTTCATACCTCCTGTGATCAAGCGTAAAGCCTGGTTTTGCAACACTTCCAGTTTATTGACCACAATTTGTGGGGCTGTGATCAGAGCTTCACAGCAATACAACATTAAAGGCTGTATAAAAGTTTTAAAAGTAGTGTTAAGAGTGGACCGAGCGCATCCCCAAGTGCATCCTGCTAAGCGCTTAAGAATACTCTTTCTATTTGAAATACGCTCGGTAAGCTTTTCAACATGGAGCTTCCAGCTTAATTTATTATCAAAAGTCATTCCCAGGTAGGTAAAGCTGTCTGTGTTGGCGATCGTAGAGCCTTGGTACTTTAACTCTGGCCGAAAAGCCTCATGGGTTAAGGAGAAAGACTGTGAAGCTGTCTTTCCTAAATTGACAGCCATATTATTTTCTTCACACCATTTCGAGAGCACGTGCAGGGCTTTATTTAAACGACTTTCAATAACATTTTTAGCAACATTTTTTGGTGCTTGGGTCCAGATTACCAAATCATCAGCAAATAGTAAACATTTAACATCAGGTATTGATTTAAGTGATGTAATTAGATCATTGACATATATATTGAACAAGGTGCAGCTACTAACTGCTCCCTGAGGGAGCCCAGTTTGAAGATTAAAGCTTTCAGAGAAAGATTCACCGAATTTAATCCTGCATGTTCTGTGGTTTCTGAAAGATATAATCCAGTGAAATAATTTGGAAGAAATCCCAATATTCAAGAGCTTCTGGTAAAGCCTTTCCCTCCAGACAGAATTATATGCCCCCTTAAAGTCAACACAAATAGCTGTTAAAATGTCTGTTATCTAATGAATCTTTAACGAATTGGCTAAATTTTGTCACTTGGTCACTCGTTGACCTATTTCTTCAGAAGCCAGCCTGTTATGTATCTAATATATTATATTCCTCGATATACTTGTTCAAACGGTTAACCACAAGTCTTTCCATGACTTTTGCAAGGATACTCGTAAGTGAAATGGGCCTATAGCTATTCAACTGTCCAGAGTCCTTGTTTTTCTTTAGAACTGGAATTATGATAGCACTTCTCCAATGCGCCGGAATCTGACTCGACTCCCATACACGATTTAGAACATTCAGTTTCTTGCCACAGTGCCCAAATGGATAAGAAATTCTGCATGGATATAATCCACACCAGGAGATTTTTTCATTTTCAGACGTATTAGTGCAAGTTCCAGTTCTTGTGCACCAAAGGGAGCATCCAAAACAGCTCTCCATCCGGGTTCCTCATCAGTCTTCTGCATTTTGAGTAACTTCTTCCATTCAGCATTAATTTTTCGTGACATTTTTTTTGCATAATTTCCCTTTCGCTGGGACTGGGAGTAGGATTGCCCAAAGGCATTTGCGATGGCTTTATCAGAAGATAATAATTTATTTCCAACAGCAATCGGATTCTTCTTACACGAGGTTCTACGATTCTGGATATTAGAGATAAATTTAAAAACTTTTAAGCTATCTTTTTTTTAATCTATATGTGTAATAAAATCGTCAAAGTATTTGCGTTTGGCCTGCAAAACAGCTTTTTTAACCACACTAGCCTGTTTCCGCCATGCGACAATATCAGATTATCTTTTAGTGAACTCCTCCCTTCTTCTGAAACGATCTCGTTTCTTTTTATGATCTTCCAATTCAGGAGACCAGAAGCATTTATAGCCTCTGACTTTTCCCCGAGGTATGCACTTTTTTGCACAAAACAGGATTGTCCTTGTTAAATTGTAAACCAATTTTTCCGTGGGAAGTGAAAGGTCAAAATTATCTTCCTTAAGTTCTCTATCGGACAATTTCTCAAAATAATCCCAGTTTGCTTTTTTAAAATTCCAGGACTTCTTTAAGCTCGATTTAAATCGGCCTTAAATCGAGGCCGATTTAAGGCCTCGATTTAAGACGACTACTGGGACTCTAATATTAATAGAGGCCACGACTTGTTTATGTCCTGAACCTGGATCCTCTACAACCTTCCTTTCTGTGAAGGCACAGATATCAGCTGAAACACATAACAGGTCTTGCGAAGTGCCAGAACCATTGTAATGGATATAAGTAGGAGGGTCATCTGATTTGAAAATAAACTCAAGAGGGCTGGAATTCAAGAGGTCTTCAAATTCTATTCCAGCAGCGTTTGGTTGACTATATCCCCATCTTCTTGAATGTGCATTCATATCACCAATAATAATTGTTTTAGATGATATCTCAAGATTAGACAAATCTAGCTTACTATTTGGAGGGACATAGAGAGCATAGATCTTGAAAAGGATCTCATTCTTCCATAGTTGGATCTTTACAATTTTACTTTTATCAGTGTTCTCTCCCGTATATTTAATAACTTTAAAATTAGAAAAAAGATCTTTTCTGACACCGATCAAAATGCCACTAGCAACTTGTCTATATTTTGGGAGCAGGTACAAAGTATATCCTGGAAAAGGATAGAACTTCAAAGAGTCCTCAGTCAAATTAGCTTCCATAATTGCAAAAAGGTCAACATTATACTTTTGTAGAGATTGTTGTAACTGGATTTTCTTGGACTGGGAAAAACCACCCGTATTCCACTGTAGGACCATAAGCCAAAAATGTAGATCTCTTTGCCGCAAAGCGTTACCAGGGTGCACCACGGGGAGGTAGATCTACTTCGCACCCAAAACTTAAAAAAAAAAAAAAAAAATAACAAGAAGATTTTATACTAGTGTTTAGAGAAAAAAAAAAAATGCCAAAAATTTTAAATATTTTCTTTTAAATACTGATAGAAAAGGTACTTAATATAAAAAAAATCTGGAGTGACTCCACTCGACTTTCCGAACATTGAGTAATTAACTGTTTTGTAGATAAAGTAAAGAAAGAGGAGTTGTTAAACAAACAAAAGAGAGAAAACCATAATAGAGTGTTTGAGTATTTTTCTCCATCTATTACACAATGTTTTATTTAACGCTACTGAACTTTGAGCCCATAGATCATAATGATAAAGAATTTTTCGTTGTGTCCCTGTAAAAACCTATAAATGCTAAATTCACCAAAATGCTTATAGTTAGTGCAACAGTGATTTATAATACTCATATAAATTTTCAGCTCAATTCAATAAGGCGTTTAGATGCTATCGTACTTTTAAAAATTTAGTCCCATAGGCCATAATGATAAAGAATTTTTCTTTGTGTCCCTGTAAAAAAACTGTAAGAGCTAGATTCACCAAAGTCTATACAGTTAGTTCAACTGTGATCTATAACATGTGTAAAAATTTTTTGTTCAGATTAATAAGGCGTTTAGACGCTATCACACTTTTAAAAATTTGGCCCCATAGGCATAATGATAAAGAATTTTTCTTTGTGTCCCTGTAAAAAAACTATAAGTGCTAGATTCTCCAAAATCTATACAGATTGAGTATTTGTGACCTATAATATGTGTATAAATTTTTTGCTCAATTGAATAAGGCGTTTAGATGCTATCGCACTTTTAAGATTTTGCTCCCATAGGCCATAATGATAAAGAATTTTTCTTTGTGTCCCTGTAAAAAAACTATAAGTGCTAGATTCACCAAAATCTATAGGGTTCGTACTATGGTGACTTACAATATGCGTACCAACTTTCAGGTTAATTGAACAACGCGTTTAGACGCTAGCGTGTTCACTCACAGACATACACACATACACACACACACATACACACACACATACATACATCATCGTAAAAATAGTGAAAACGGATTCAGGGGACCTCAAAATGTATAGAAACATCAAAATCTCGAATTCGGATTTTTGACATGATTACAATACTTTCCTCACTATAGTGTTCGGAAAGTAATATTATCTGCTGTCGTAATTAATTTTAAAATATATCTTAAAACTCAATTTTTCCAGATTATATGATTGGTTTTTTTTTTTCTGTCCTTTCTATATTTTTCTTCCCTTCTTGCTTTCAGTTTACGCCTAGATATTTCTATTAATTTTCTAGTTATTTTTCTCTTTTCTTTTCTTTTCTTTCTTTAATATGTTATATATTATTATCCATTAAATCTTGCAAAAGCACCAGTCTCCCAAGTGATGGATTTCTTAAATTAATATTTTTAGCTTCTAAAATTTGCAATTATAAATAAACTCTCTCTCTCCCCCCCCTCTCTCTCCCCCTCTCTCTCTCCCCTCTCTCTAAATATATATATATATATATATATATATATATAAACATATTTTAAAATTTTCCCTTTTAGGAAAAGTCAAACCATCCATTAATATATTTGAATAAAATTGAAATTATAATGATTAAAATTGAGTTTATATAAATGCGAGTAAAGAATTAATTATATGATCTTAACACGTACCTAGTCTGTCTGTTCAGCTTGCCGTTCCACATTTCAATACTGTTCCATCATGACTGAATGTTGTTTTAGCACCAGTTTAGAACGTGTGCATTGTTTCTACTTCTATAGCGCAGGTATCAGACTTTTGAGCTCTATCACGATTATCTTTCCAGAAAAAGTAATATTCGTGCTCTACGTTATTTATAAGACTGTTTTCCTGATTTATTTTTGTACGAGTAATCGATTTATTGAGTCGTTTCAAGATTATTCGTTGTATAAAGTACAATGGTCTACTAGAACCAATCTGTTTGATTTCTAAACGCTTTATACGCAGAAGAATGTTTACATTTTCAGAACTGTACATGTATGCTTTCCGTTTAAAGATAATAAATAAATAAATAAATAAATAAAGCAACTTTACTGCTGTTAGAAAAATTATTAACACATCGGGACACTTTAAACTTCTGATATCTCAAAACAACTCAAATATTTAAAAATGCTCTAAATATCACCTAATTTCCAAAAATTATCAAAATAGTTTCTATTAAATTGGCGTATGCTGGATTATAACTTCTGAGTGTAATGCAATCTTTTAGATATATTTAAACAAATTCTTTTCCCATATCTATATTCTAGTAAATAATGTTATGACAGCATTTACTTGTGATCCACCCTATCTAAATTTTAATATATTTTTTTTTTTTTTTTTGAGTAAATACAAAAAAACAATATTCATTCTAAAAGTTTTTTCTTGCTCTCTTTTTTAGAAGCTTTTCATATGAAATTGACTTTGTCATCGCGTCTTCGTGTCACGCTAATGAACAAGGCGCCTCCATCTTAAAGTAAATATAAGCTCTTCCGTTTGTTGCTCCTTAGCTTAGTTGGTTAGAGCGTCAAGTTAATAACGCGGTGGTCGAGAGTTTGATCCCCGAAGATCCGGCGTCTTAATTTTTGCAGATAATTAGTAGAAAAGGTTTCAATTGATAAGAGAAAATTTTTCGTCGACTACAAAGTATCCTAAGAATTTTTAAAGAGTTTTTTTTTTTTTTTTTTTTTTAAGAAGCTTTATATATATATTAAAAACACAAAATATTTTAGATATTAAAAAAGCACAAAATAAAAGGCTTTAAGTAAAAAATACATAAATTAATATTTTGTTTAGAAGCTTTTTATTGAAATTGGATTTTGTCATTGTGTCTTCGTGTCACACTGAAAAACAAAACGCCTCCCTTTTACCGTAAATGTTACCACCTTTTTTCTTCGCTTGTTAGCTCAGTTGAATAGAGCGTCATGTTGCTAACGCGATGGTTGTGAGTTCGATCCTCGATGGCCGATGTATTACTTGATTGCAGATAATTAATAGGAAAGATATCAAATGATAAAATGAAGATCCTTCGTTCTTTACACACTATCCTAAAAACTTTTTATTAATTTTTTTAAAAAGCTTATTTTAGTTACTAAAACGCACAAAATAAAAATGTAATTATATATATATATAAAACCTTGCAAGGACATGGTATAAAAAATTAAATAAAAGTTTCAACAATAAGAAAATTGTCGAAACAAAAATATAAATATTTAAAGAAAAATATAAATCTTTAAAGAAAATTGTAAATATTTCACTTTCCAAGAGATGAAAAATTTTAAATATCCAAAATACTTTAAAAAGCATTCGAGGACAATATTCTTTTTGTATAAGTATTTGTTGGAAACTTTTAGCATGTTCTTTGATTTTTGCTTGGAGCGTGTCGTGGGTTCGATTCTCCAAGGGCTGATGTGTTAATTTTTGCAGATAATTAATGGAAAAGGTGTCAATTGATAAAAGAAAATCTTTCAATGTCGACATAAGAACATTTGATTCATTTTTTTAGAAGCTTTTTTCATAGCTAAAAAGCAGAAAATAAAATTTTACGTAAAGAAACATATTTTAACAGTAGAAGCTTTTTATTCTGGAGCCCTGAAAAGCATAAAATAAAAATTTATTCTTGCAAAGACATGCTATAAATAAATGAAAGTTTCAACACTAAGAAAAGTTTAGAGAAAATATAGATATTTCACTTTTGTCAGAGATGAAAATTTTTAAATATTCAAACTCTTTTTAAAAGCTTTCGAGACCTTTGAAATTTATGGCTTAACAAATACTTATGTAGAAACTAATGACTAAGAATATGGATCTCGAATGCTTTTTAAAGTATTTTGAATATTTAAAAATTTTTATCTCTGGCAAAAGTGAAAATATCGATATTTTTCTCTAAACTTGTCTTAGTGTTGAAACTTTCATTTATTTATAGCATGTCTTTGCAAGAATAAACTTTTATTTTATGCTTTTCAAGGCTCCAAAATAAAAAGCATCTACTGTTAAAAAGAGTTTATTTTTTTTTTCTTAAATTTATCTCTATATATATTTAAGTTCAATTTTGAAAGTCCCTTTTATCATTATTGATTTATTGTTTCATTAATTTACCTATGAAAACATTTTCCTTCAACGAGATTTGTATCGTAATAACTGAGTGAAAAACCAAATACCCTTATTTGTATTAATATACCACAACGGGAAATATCACCAATCTCTTCAATGCCAATGGAAATAATAGAATAAGAATATTAAAATAGCGTTCCAGATGATTTCTCCTGTGTTTATTTATCTAGCGCCAAGTCTCCTTTTAATATTTAATAATATCAAAATTATAACAAAGTGTCTTATTTTCTTCTCCTAACTTTCTTACTAGTTAGCATTTTATAAATAAATAAATAAATAAAACTATATGTAATTTCTTACCTTCCTTAGTTTTCGTTGTATCATTGTATTTGGTTTAGTCATATTTATTTCTGCTTATGGAAACATGTAATTTAGTATTGTATAAATTTCGTAATTTAATTATTGTTCCTATTGGGTCCATTTATTTTCCAGAAGTTCTGAATCTGAATCTTCAAATGAATACGGTCGTTTTCAGCGGTTCATCATTCCATTCGATGATTCAGCGTAGTAAATTATATTCAGCTAAATTGTTGGTGTATGGATGTTGGCCTTATTACATTTTAATTTATTCTAACTTTAAAACATAGATTTTTAAGTTTAAAATAAAAAAGGCTAACAGGTATTTTGGAAGTCATTATACATATTTAAACGGAATTAAAAGCAGATTGGGAAAAAACTCATTTTCGAGTTTGATGCATTTTATAGAATTTAGATTTTTCCCTAATGTAATTCAAAATCCTTAATTGTAATTAAGATATGTAAAATTATTTAACAAAAGCATTTGGTAATCAATTTTCAGTCAATACTTGTTGTTACATATTACTAGTTAAATCGCAGATTTGATAGGTTGTTTAGCTACAATTGTTTAATACAGTTTGGGAAAAGAACATGATTTCCGTTATATTTTTATTTTTAGTCTTTTAAAGATATTGTTAAACCTCTCCCTAACTCTTTTAAGTATATTCTATTAAACACCCGAAAAAAAATATATATTAAGTATTTTCCTAAATATCTTTGTAGAAGTTTCAGTATTTTGAAGATCATGAAATTATGAAAAAATGCAGACTGAGAAAACGCAATTTCAAGATTTGAAATTTGTAAAAAAAAAAAAAAAAAAAAAAAATCATAAGGCTTATTGCCTGAACAAATATATTTCATCGAACAAAACCTAATCTAGTTCAATTTATAAATATTAAAGGGAAATAAGCTTTTATATGAAGCCTACTTCAGTGGCATTGTCAAATGTGCCAAGTCCCCTTAAGATATATAAAATTGTTTGATAAAGCATCATGTAATCAATATGCTATCAATACTAGTTATTACATGTTGTACTGTGCTAAAAAAAAAATCTAGCTATGATACCATTCTTGCTGATTCTTATCTAAAATGACCACCTGAATCCGAATAGGACTCCCATTTTGCCCTGTCATCCACCGTTTTCTAGGGATATCGCCCCCTTCCTCAATTTTTATCGCGGTTGGTTAATCTTATGACCAGGAATATTAGATTTGGAGAATGAAAAAGAATTAATTTAATACCAAAAAAATATATAATATTTAATAAATAATATTAATAATATATTTACAATATATAAGAAATGTAATACATTTCAGTGGCAAATCCCCCCCCCCCCCACCTAAATTTTCCACTTGCCGCAAATGTTCGTGTTATAGAATTTTCAAACTGTGTAGCCCCTCAGAAGATATTGAACAGTTAAAATAATCCTCTTCCCCCTAAAAATCAAATTGACAGCCATAAAATCACGTAAAATTGATAAAAATTGTGGGGGCAGTGTGCGATAGTGCAAAATGGGCGTTCTATTTGAATCAGGTCATTTTAGATAAGAATTTGCAAAAAATAGTGTTGGGGACAATTTTCATGCCGAGCTTTATTAGATAAATCGCTGAGTTAATTGATTTTTTTTTTCCTGGACACCCGATTAAGCAGATAAAATTTTACCTCCTTGAAGAGTTTCTTGGTACTCTTTTAAAATAATTTCTTCAGTTATTTTCAATTCTTCAATTGTTTCTTTTCAGATTTTTTTTCTAAAAGAAATTATATAAATTTATATTATGATCACCTGTTTTGTACTTCAGCTAATTTTATTAGGTTCGAAAAAAGTTTTTTTTACATTTACTTACTGTCCTTCCTACAAATCCCTATAATTTTATTTTGAAATTTACGTCTTTCTTCATATTTGTGAAACACGAGTTTCTTCATTAAATCGCATTTTCATTAGTATTTAATTATGGGAGGATAAATGAAATGAAATTAGGCAAACACGACAGCGGGCAGATTAGCTTCAGTAAGTAGAGGCTGAAGTATCGATGAAATACTAATTACAGTAATCCCGTCGAACATCGCGAATAATTAAAGAGTTATTCCTTCATAATCTTGACTGTCGCACTTCCAGTCGCAACAGAACGGATTTCATTAAAACTTCATTATTCGTAACATAATTAAGGTAAATATTTCGAATCGATACAGTCAGATGTACGCAGGATATTTTATTGTTTATCGCAATAACTATTCGTATCGCTTTTTCTTTTTTTTTCGAAAGGCTTCAAAACGACTCAAAGTTTATCTGTGAATAAATAAAACCTGTATATTTTGCAAATACACAGTGAGTCGATGTTTTCATAAATTCATGAAAAATCATCATCCGACTCTATTGAATATAAGATATCAATTTAATTTGCTTTCATTTAATATTTTCATGAATGGAATACAATATAATAGAAATGTAGGATTTTCATATAAAATTAAAATTTTTTTAAACAAAAAATAATCGAAAATGTTTCTCGAATATACAGAATATTTTATCTTGATTTTTATAATATATATATACAATTTATAAATTAAATTCTTTACATTACTTACAGTCGGCAGCAAAAGTATCTGAGCACTAGCAAAAATTCCTATATATAAAAAGAACAACAACACTTAATACTGTTTTGTTAAATAAATCCTTGTCGAATCATGTTCTTAGGCTGACTAAGCACAGGATTCGGTAAAAATTTATTTAACAAAATTGTATTAAGTGTACTTTTTTTTACAGGAATTTTTGCTATGTGCTCGTATACTTTTGCTGCCGACTGTATTTTGCGGGATTCTTCTTAACGTAGTTAAGAAGTTTTTAGCACATTGTAATTAAAAATTTAAACAGAAGGATGCAGCATGGCTGAATTGAAAGCAATTGCTGGAACTCTATTCATTTGTTTATTCGGTTTATCATAAACACTTGAAAGAAGCAACTTACATATTTGAAAAAAAAAAAAAAAAAAAAAAAAAAAAAAAAAAAACTCGGGTCTTATGTGGCAATGTTTACATCGGAGTCATTTTCAAAATCACTTGCTGTGATTTCTTTCATGTTTAAGGGATGTGATCCTTCATTGTTTCAGTGTTTAGAATTACATAACCTGTAGTCGGATAACTTTCATTTTCATGGAATTAGGATTTGAACTTTCCTTTACATTTAATGAAAAGTTAAAATGACGAGTATTAAAATAAATCTTTTTGTACAAATTCAGACAGGAAGATATTGCTGTACTTTTTCAGTAAGTATAATTCATTATTAATAACATACAATAGTATACATTATTTAAAGCATTCATTTCTTTCCTTAGAAGATGCAATAAATTTATTACGTTAAATAAAAATTATTTATTAAAAGGTATGAATTCGAGTGTGCAAATGTAAAATGCTTCGTATTTGCACTTACATTACTTTAAATTACTCTAGATTGTAAAATACTTAAAAAATAAATATTATTTTATTGTATAATACATTTTTTCTGTTTTATTCAATGTATTATGTGGCTTATTGTGCCGTCGGGGGAAAAAGTAACACCCGCTGTTATTTCGTTATTAACTAATACAGAAGATCTAATATGTATCATTAAAAAAGAAATTATGTGTAAGTTTTGAGCGCCAACATTGATTTTTTCATTAGAAACACCCACTTTTGACTTCCTATTTGAATTTTTGAGAGTGCGGTAAAGTATGTAGTTTGTACACTTTATCTATAGTAGCCGTAGAGCAGTAACCAAAAATATCTGGGTGTCATATGTAAATGTAGAAAAATAAAACTAAATTCGTACAAGAATTAGAGCAAAATTCTATTGTTTTACATCTAATGTTATATGAAAAAGGAAATTGAGGAAATAAATGATATTAGAAACGCTATAGTTGTAGCAAGTTGGCCGTGCCCGATTTCGGTATTTTAGATATACTTAAATACGTAATTAAATAATAATCTAAAATGTAAATACAGTCGGACCACGTTAACGTGAACACTGTTGACGTTAATTACTCTTAACATGAACTGTGCCCACAGTCCCAGTCAAAAGGAAGACTAGTTTCTGAATGATTGATAGCATGAACAACTGATAAGAGGAACACATTTTTTATCCCCCTTCAGATTCACGTTAACTAGGTTCGAGTGTATATTGAATATAATACATTTTAGATATATTTAAATATATTGCACTCTACATGGGTCGGACAATGCTGTTTAAAAAGTGAGCGATATTTTTCATTTTAAAAGTGTCTATCATGGCAACACTTATCAGCAATAAACTAAACTTTTATTTCGCTACAATAAAAATCATTTATTTTATGTTGTAGGCATGACATAATGTACGAACTACAATACTATAGCTACATATATATATATATATGTGTGTGTGTGTGTGTGTATGTACTTATAAACAAATTGATATTAATTAATGGTGATATAAGATGATAAATAAAAACTTTATGAGCAAACAAAATTATTCAATACAACAACAAAGCACAAACTATATCTTTTGAGATAAATTTTTATAAGATATCAGATCAACACTTCCTACTTTCAGTTTTTATTTTTACCCGAATTTATCGATGTTTGGACTGTGCATTCATAATCACAGTTTATGGGCACTTTTCAATTTTTGTTCAAAATAAATTTTTAATTTCATTTACTATTATTATTATTATTAATACTCTAATCCAGAAACTACGCGATTTATCATCTGTGATGTGTTACAAACTGGAAGATTTCACGCTCTAAAATTATATAAAATGTTAATGAATGGCCTGCCTTTGAATTTAATTAAGTAAAGTTTTTGTATAAAAATTCTAATTATCAACCAAATTTTATAGGTTTCAAAGTGCGACTACATAATCACTATTTGTAATCAATTTTTAATATTTGTCAAAATCGGTTAAAATTTCGATAAAAAAAAAAAAAAAAAAAAAAAAAAAAACTCACTCCAATCTAAAACTTGCGTGGTAAGCTTCTTAAGAATTGAAAGATTTGCAAAGTGGCTTGAAAAAAAAAAATAATTCAAAATATAAATTTATACATGAAAGAGATTTTGATCGAATGTAAGCTAAGAACTATCCCAATATATTCATCGTTATAATAATAATTTTACATCTATCTATTATCTCTCTCTCTCTTTCTCCATATATATAAACGATTTGAGATCTTTCTATTCTTTTGGAAGCCACAAAAACGCACACACACACACACACACACACACACACACACACACACACAGAGAGAGAGAGAGAGGTAAAAGCCTCAAAGATAACTTTTTTTTTTTTTTTGTCGGGGTTTAATAAAGTAACACTTCTTACGTTTTATAATATATTAATTCCTTTACAAAGGAATTTTTATTTTTCTTGATAAATATTCTAGTAATAATGAATGACACACATTTCATTTAAACAGATTTAACGATGGCACTACTTAAAAATTATATCCACAGATTGGGAAAAACTGATCTGGTTTTGAAAAAAAAAGGAGGAGCATTTACATTTAAATCGTAATTTTTATAAACTATGTTAAATTACGTGCTCAAAAAAAAAAAAAAAAAAAAAAAAAAAAGAGGGAGAGAGAGAGAGAGAGACATAATTATACCCGATTAAAAAATAATAAATAAATAAAAAGTATCATCTCGACTAATAGACGTAAAATATTTATCTTGAGATGGCAACAATAGGAGAAAATTGAACATGCTTTAATTAAGTTTGAAACACCTCATTTTTGCAGTGCATACGAAAATTATTGCACCTAGTGGAGAAAAAATTTCACCATCCACAGTCTTGAAGGGATTTTTGTGATAATGGTGCCTTAGGTTTGAATTCATTTTTGTAAATGAAAATTTCGTTGTTGTAGGATTGATTGTTGTAAATGGCTAAAAAAATCCTCGCACATCTGGAAATGAAAAATCAGTTTTTTTTTTTTATCCATGACTAAGCCCGGATTTAGCAGCGAGCGCAAATTTTCCTGAAGAGGAGGATAAGTTAAATCGTGTTTTTATCCCAGACAACCTTTACCCATAAACTTTCTTCAAATTTGTACGGACCGCTTACGAGAAATCCAAGACATATAACATGTCGTGAGATAAACTCATTTAATATAAATAGAAGATTTGAGTTTTACGTTCTATAATCTGAATTTAAATATATTTAATATTAGTGAAAAGTTATTTATATCTTTTTCTGTGTGTATTTGATGAATTATATTTAAAATTATTAAATTCATTTAATAATTATTAAATTCATTATACTTAAAATTATTAAATTCATTTAATGAATTTCCGAATTTATGGCTTTTCGAATATATTTAAAAATATTTGTTTTAAAAAAGCTCCCATTCAGTTTTATATTTTTTGAAAAAAAAAATAATTTTAAATTTCCTTAAACTCATGCAGAAATTTTCAAATGTAAAACTCGAAAGTTTTTAATAAAATAACAATTTTTACAAATGTCTAATTTCAGAAAAAAACTTTTTCTTAAAAATAAATTTTGTAAGTTCAGAAAAAGAAAGTAAAAGTTTCGCTTCGCATTTTATTTTATGTATGTACTCGAATAATTAAATTTTGCAACCACAATATTTTTTATTTAATAGTTTCCATTTTAGAAATATTAAAGAAACAATTTTTTCTGTTTAAATATATGTAAGGAAACTTTAATGTGAGAATATTTTTAAAATCTTACTGTGTGTGTTCAATTTAAACGAAAAATGTGCCTACACCAGTAAATATAAAGTATCGAAGAAAATTAAATAAATAAAAATGCTCTTTGATATTTTCTTATATATTTCTTTACACACATACAATAATAATAATAATAATAATAATAAATCCTTAAATGCAGCCATTTTATTTTTATGTTTAATTTATGTTTTTAATGAAGAAATAAAAATAATTTATTATTATAATTCTTTTGCTATAGAGTGCGTTACTGTACACACATAATGAATAGCATAAAATATGTTTTATTATTTATTTAAGAAGATAATTTACTTTACTTTACAGTTTTTAACATTAAAATCTTTGCTTTTTTTTTTTTTTTATTTTTTTTTTTAAACACAAAATTTAAATGTTTCCGTTTTAGATAATTTAATTCAATTTAAAAATAAGTTATTTAAATATATATATATATATATATATATATATATATATATATACATATTATTATTAACTTTATTTTAACTTTCACAGCTAGTGTTAAACTGAAGCCGGGAAGCAATTTTCCGTGTATTTCGAGATGGAACATGTTGTTTATGCGTGTAGGCGTGTGAGAGAAAACATTTTTAACTGCTTAAATGAGCACTTTTCTTCAAACGTCTTCAAAATGCTTTATCCGCTTATAATAGTTTTTCACCATTTTTTTCCTATTCGGTAAGCTTAAACATTTTAAGAACAAAAACTTCTCTAACAAGCAAATTATAATTTTTCCAGCAAATTATAATTTTTCCAAATTATAATTTTTTAAATAAACGTTCCTGTAATGTCTTTTTGGTTGGTACTTTTGCGTTGTATTCAGTAGGTTTTACAGTATAGAGAATTGTGCCGTTCTATTTTTACAAAAACTTGTTCTTGATTAACTCAATGATATTTAAATAGGTCAATCTTACTCATGTAAAAAGAGTAAAAGTTTCGCGTCTGTTTTATGAACATGCAGTAACAAGGAATCAGTTCAGTCTATTTTTCTGTATTACTTTTTCGTTTGTTGATCCAACTGTTTATGATTCTAACAGTAAAAAATCAAGTTGTGTGTTATTATTATTATTATTTTTAAATTTATGTCATTGTTTTCAAGAATTAAAACACGTCGTGAACATAATTTGAAAACACTTCAAAAATCCAAGGCAAATTTACATGCTGTCGTCAAATTACACATATCATTTAAGTTTACGAGAATTCCCTGCATTTACCTACGCGTTGATATTCTATTATTGTATATTCCATTTCTCTGATCAGGCACCAAAACTTGCAAAACATAATTCTTTAATAATGATGGAATAATATTGGAATACTATTTCTCGAAATAATTATTATTCCATTTGAAATTGGAAGCAATAATTGTGAAAAAATTTTGCAATACAAATCGACCCCACTTGCAAGAGCAAATTTCCCGCCTTCTTGAAAAATCAAGAAGAATCCTCTATAAAATATTTTCAGTTATTTCAGATATGCTTCTATTTTTCCTTTTAACTTTTATAGTAGGTAATAACATTGAAATTGCGCATCATCACTTTTAACTGTCTAAAACAAACACAAATTTTAAAGAAAATCAGCACATTTTCGTATTTCTCAGCTAAAAAAAAAAAAAAAAAAAAAAAAAAAAAAAACTATAAGAAATTAAGAAAACCTGCTGATAATCTGATGGTATTTAGAACAATCCCAGCTTAAAAAAAGACTTAAAATATAAAAATGAAGATAAACTGAAGGTATTTGGATCAATAATAAGTTTAAGGGGGTGCAAATTTTTTGCTGTTCCAAATACCTTCAGTTTATCTGCAGTTTATCTTCATTTTTATAGTTTTCATTTTAAGAATTTTTTAAGCTGTGATTGTTCCAAATACCTTCGGATTATCTGCAGTTTTTCTTCACTTTTATAGTTTTTTTTTTTTTTTTTTTTTTTAAAGCTGGGTTTAGTCATAAATAATTCGAATGCATAATATCATAATTTGGCAAAATTTCAAATGTATGTTTCTAATGTATTAAATTTTGTCCTCATTTTATTAAATTCCTCTTTAAAGGAATTGAAGGAAAAAAAATTCTGATACCTCTTGAATATCGATAACGAAAAGTTTCACAAATCCGATAACAGATAACGCTTTATTATACTTTAGTGATATAACCAAAATACAAAAGTTTATAATAAATCAAAAGTTTGTTGCGCGTTATTGATTATTTAAAGTATCTTTCTAAACAATTTTGCATTTTATACTTCTAAAAATCCAATATATCGATTTTTTATATTAAAAGAAAATGATGTAACTTAAGATAGTTTTTATTAGTCTCGGTAAGTTATTTTGGATAGAAATTGAAGATTTTTTAAATTGAAACAAAAATTACCCTTCCTGTAATTTTAAAAACACATTCGTTTCAAAACACATATCCATTTTCTACAAAGTCAGTGTAATTTATTTATTTATATATTTTCGAAACTATAATATGCATGACAAATGAATTTTTTCCCCCAGTTTACAGTGTTTTAAATTATGTTCCTTGTATAAAATAATAGTTTACTGAGGAGATGAATAATTAAGTTCACAAATATAACTTTGCTTCATTATACTTAATTACTCGCAGCAAAAAGGTTCTTTTTTTTCTCTACAAATATTCAATGTTTTAAGCTACATTACTTCTAAATTTCATTTATAGTTATTTGAGTTAAATTAGAAATTATATAATTTTTTGTCTAGCATTATGCAATAGGCAACGAATAAAACTAGTACATTGTGACCATCACAGAACTTTCTTTTAAAATTTCCTATATACAAGTTAAATATATTTCACTAAATATTATCGTTTATTAAAATTATTTTCCATAGTGAGTGCATTTCAGAAAAAGGGAAGCTCTCTCTCTCTCTCTCTATATATATATATATATATATATATATTATTTTATGTCAAATTTCTGCGCTATACGCCTATACACAAACTTATCAGAAAACGCATTTTTTTTCTTTTTTTCAGGACTTTTTTATCATTTATATTTTACGAAAAAAATCGTCAATATATTTTTTGTAATATACATATATTGTAATTTTTTCCCCAATATATATTTTTTTTTGTGTGTGTGTGAATTTCCGTGTATTACATCTGGTTGGAAGAAAATTTTTGTCTCCCAGAAGACAAAATAATCCTGCTCAGGAATCTTAGAACGTGATAGTTCATCAAAAACAAAACTTTTTACTCATTCTATTGACTTTAGAAGAAAGTAAAATATAATTTGTCACAATGCTCTACAAATTTGTAATGAAATGTTAAGGAATTTTGTTTCATTATTACAGAGCTGTTACTTGAATCGGCACTATCTGACAATGAATAAATACACAGATTTATAAAATCAATGTTGGCAAAATTTGATTAGATCATTTTAGCTGATGCATTTTTTTTTTTTTTATTAGTCATGGAAACATACCCTAAATGTTACCATTTAAGTATATGGGTGGTAGAGTCACGGAAGGATTTATGTCGGAAGATATCCTGTATTGACAAAAATCAATAAATAATAGAGAAAAATGATTTCATGCTCGGTTTCAGCACACTAAACAACTTAAAGATCAACCAAAATTATTAAATCAAAATTTGAGATTGTAGACCTGTGATATTTGTCAAAAACATTTGTAAAAAGTCTACCCTTGACAAAACACGACGTTTCATCCAACAAAATATAGGCATGTTTTATACAGCGCTCATGCATTTGGATATTTTTCATATTGACCTCATCCATTATTGCAAGTTTATGTCATTTACGGTATTTGCTAATAAATAGCCATTATTATTTTACAACCCATTTTACCACAAAAAATAAATAAATAAATAAAAAATAAATAAATAAATAAAAAGGAAAAAAAAAAGAAAGAAGAAAGAAAGAAAGAAAAAAGAGAGAAAAATAATGCATTAATGTCCTTATCTGTAGCTATAAACGCGAAAAGGGCTTTAATAATATTCGAATCCTTTATCCCCTTGTATAGGAACATGGAATGCAAACGAAAGTCTGTAAAATATCAGTAACTTTTAAAGTCTCCTATAACATTTGAACAAGCATCCATAAATGTTAATCAAAACTTTATAAACACCTGAAAGATCACACCCGAACTGAGATAACCCAAAGATTTTTATCTTACAAGGAGAGGTCGCGACATGGAAATTTCAAATCGGGACGAAATTAAAGCAGTAGCGCGCACTAGCCGCATAATCTCCAGAAAATAGCCTTTAAATTTTCAGTACTTGCTTAAGTACAAATTATTTCAACAACACATCAACGCACCAGTAGTTTAGTGGGTAGCGTAAGCGGCTGCTACACGGAATCTAGAGTTCGAGCCTACTTAAAGGAAACATAATTTTTTAATTATTTATTGAACCAAACATTTTACTTTACTTTATAATTAAACTCAAAATTTGAAAAATTAACAAATAAAAATAATTTATTTTTTGTGAATTAAAATACATACATGTGTGTGTGAAAGTTTTATACTTACATTTTTCTATTTGCAATGATTACAATTTTTTAGAACTTAAAAAATATATTTTAGCTTTGCTTTTAATTATAAAATAAAGTAAAAATAAAGGGAATCTTTTTTTTTTTTTTTTTTTTTTAATATAATTATTTATCTAAACATTTTATTTAATTTTTACTTTATTTTATAATTAAAACAATACTAAAATTTGTTTTTAAAATTTATAGAAAATTAAAAATATCACAAATGGAAAAATATTATTCTAAAACCTACATACTTTTTTTAATTCATAATTTTTATTTTATTTTTTTTATTTTAATTAAATTATAAAAATAAAGTAAAAATAAATAACGATAAAAAAAATTTAACCTTAGGCAGTATCGAACTGTGGACTTCTGCGTTGCTGCAGCTCACGCTCGCCACTGGAGCGTTGATTTTTTGCCGAAATAACTTGTGTCGCTAAACTATTAGAGACGTTATAAAAAATATCATTTCAAAACCATGTCGCTACTTTGGCGACGTTATATAAATGTCAATTTGCATAAAAATAGGCATTTTCAGAATTTTAAGTAAAAATAAGGTAAATGGCTTACCTTATCGGTCCAGAGTCGTGGGGACTGCCGGCCACTGTTAATTCATTTTTAATCATTGGTGACGATGAAACACATTAATCCGAAATAAGAGGATTCCTAATACGGTGACATACATTTATTAACACTACAACAACATGACGAACACGAAGAACACTGAAGAGAAAAGAAGAAAACAAAACATTAATATCGGCGTGCAGCGCCATCTACAGGTTTTAGATTTGACCAATAAACAACAACTTCCATTTAATCAATTACGAGAACTTTTAAAGGCTTTTCTTCTCAGGATTGCGTGGCTACTGCATTAATATGTTGTTGTTACCTTCATAGTAATATGTGATTGTTACTTTCATTTAGGAAAGTATATATATATATATTTTTTTTTAATGCAGCTTTCTCAGATCTATAGAGACCTTCCACATGAATCTTAGGGTAACGAACTTTAGTGTGTCAATAAATGAAATACGAGGGGTGATCAGAAAAAAAGGTTACAAGCTGCAGCATTTGAAAACTACATATTGTGGAGAACTTTTGTTTCCCCAGAGTGGAGACAGATGGTGCTACTTGTCATACAACTGGTGTGGGGGTAGGTAGTGAAAGTTCCCAGACGGTTCAGGACGATTGAAATGGCAAGACGCTTAGAAAATTGGTCTCGTCTGGAAGTGCGTGCTGTGATTCGATTTTTATGGGCAAAGAATGTGTCCGCGAAGCATCTGACGCAAACGGCCGGGCATGCTGAGTGAAGGTGTCATCCTCCTGCATGACAATGCTAGGCTCCGTACTGCTCAAGCAACGCAGGAATTGTTGCGACGGTTCAGGTGGGAAATCTGGAGTCACCCCCATACAGCCCATATTTTGCACCTAGTGACTATTTCCTGTTTCCAAGGTTGAAGGAGCACTTAACCGGCACACAGTTGTTATCAGACTGTGCTGTGAAAACATCCGCCGAGACCTGGCTCAATGGACAGGGACCAAGACGGGTTAAACAAGTTGGTTCTGCGTTCTGATAAATGCCTAAATAGACTTGGTGATTATACCGGAAGGCACATATGCCTCTTAATTCTCTTTTGCATTTTCTGTCTATTGTTAATAAATATTTCTTTATTCGACTTGTAACCGTTTTTTCTGATCACCTCTCGTAGAATATTCTTTCACATGCGAAGTTCATCATCAAGTTTTTAAATTGCAGAAAACTTGTTGTTTGAAAATCTTTTAACAGGAGTTTAGCTTCCCATTGCTTTTTTATTTATGTGTATTAACATTCCTATTTATATTAAACTGGATAATCGAGCTTCAAAATATTTACAATTCATGTTTTTTAATGCAGTACTGTGATAGGCAACACATTATTTTATATTTAATCAAGAATAGTAGTACATGAGTTTTTATCGCTCTCTGGAACATATAATGTAAATTAAAAAAAGTAACTTTTTTTTTTAAACCAAAGTACGTTTTTGTGATATCTTTATCTATTTTCTTATATTAAAAAAATCACTATTCTACTTTATTTTTTAAAAGTTTTCGTTATGTATCGAAATTTTTATTTACACCTGTGAATCTCACTTTTAGAGATAACAAAGAAAATCCAATGTGATATTGAATTATTATTACTACTTTGGTTACGATCTGAGAAAGTATTATGTTAAGGTATAGAAATAAATGGTAAAATTAGATTCCACCGAATTAAGCGAAATGTACATTGAATATCAGATTACTTAAAATAGAATTACCTAAAATACAATATACATAAATATAAACACGTGTGCATACACCACCAATTATAGATGGTTCTATAGAGTAAATTTATTAAATAATGTTTTGTGTTATTTAATAGCGTAAATTAACATTGTTTTCGGACTGCCTCTTTCGTATCAATAAGATATTTTTTATTTTATTGTTATTATTTTTATAATCTTTTTTATAAACGCATTAGATTTCTAGCAAGACTTTATAAAAGTCTTGGAGCTTACCTTTTTAAGGGTGGGCTGTCAAGACTAAGAATATTAAAACCCGAATAAACTATTACGTCAGAAACGCCAAAAGAAAAATATTTGCGATGCATACAGCTGTTTCGGTAGCCTTAAGCGTACCGTCTTCAGAGCAAAAGTTCATTCTTTTTGTACTGAAGACGGTATGCTTGAAAACGAAACAGCTGTAAGCATCGCAAATATTTTTCTTTTGGCGTTTCTGACGTAGTAGTTTATTCGGGTTTTGTACTGAAGACGATTCGCTTAAGGCTACCGAAACAGCTGTATGCATCGCAAATATTTTTCTTTTGGCGTTTCTGACGTAGTAGTTTATTCGGGTTTTAATATTCCAACGCCAAGTCTCCTGTTATTATAAGACTAAGAATCTTTCAACAACTCCGATACTGACAGATCTTCCTAATATTACTTTATGGTAGAAATTTACTTCACGATTATTAATTGTGGAGAGCAAAAGATCAGAACGACTCCTTGATTAAAATAACTTGAATTTTAATAAAAAATAAATAAAATAAAATAAAATGAGAGCAGGAGTACGCTCTCCCGGTTACATCTTAAAACACAAACTGAGAACAAAAATAATACTGAGAGAACAAGTTCAGAGTCTATTGTTCACGATAGTATAGTTCACGGCTATACTCTATATTTAGCCACCCCTTTTTGGGTAGGTCGAAGAAAGGGAGGAATACGCAGATTCCTTTTTTTCTTTTATGCAGTTGTTTCTTTATTTCGGAAAGAACACATTTCAGAAATGAAAAGTTTTTCGAGTTTGTAATTCTAATTCGCTTTCACAATTCAGTTTCATTTTAATATTGGCTGTTTGAAGAATAATTGCTTTATAAGGTCGTTTTTTTTTTTTTTTTTTTTTTTTTTTTGAAATAGGAAAATACTAATAATTTCATATTTCAAAAAATTATGAATTATGACCTATGTTAATTTTTGCATGAATAGAATGGGCATCATCAAAGCCTAGTTTGAATTTTAACGCAAGTTTATATAGAGTTCTTATTTGTTATCTTGCCATTTAATCTACAATCTGCCTTTATAAAATAATGAAATAATGGGTAAGAGATAGTCGTGTGACTGCCACGTCATTTCTTTTTATTAATATTAGTTTATATTTTGAACGGATTTGAAATTTCGACGCATTTAGATCGCCTGCAACATTTTTCAAGATATTCTATTCTTTCACGCATTTTATTCATCAGTCAGAAGTTTAACACAGTGGAATAAACATCAAATATAAATGTGCAGTACAAAATTCTCTTCATCAAAAGAGAAGAGTCCATCGAAGTTAATTTAAAAATAATTACTGACACCGGAAAACTTACTCTCTATGTGTTAAATACAAAATATGTTAATTGCACCAACGTTTGCTTAGAAATGGATATCTTATGGTTGTGATTATTGTGTTTGTAATTCACTGCGTATTGCGCGATAAAATAGCGATCATGATTGAGCTTCATCCAATTGGTCACGTGGACGCTGATTTTTAAAGCTAAACATTGTAGGCGTATTATTTAGAAAAATCTTTAAAAATCTTGTTTTTATATACGCTAACTTCTGCGCATTTTGGCTACTGAAATATTTTATGTATTTCTCTATAACAGTTTTCAGTGATTAAATAAAATAAAAGTTTATTTTAAAATTGACAACTATGCTTGCATATGTTTCAGACTTTTTCCTTTTAACAGTACTTTTTTTTTTCTATAGCAGCTCTGTATGTAGCTGTAATATATGTTTAACAGAACGATGCGAAGATTACACAGGTCGATGAGAATTTTTTTTTTTTTTTTTCCCAGGTGGTATATTTTTCGGTGTTGGATGCTGATTAAGGAAAAACTGTTCAGAAATTTCCATCACGTACAAATTTAATAAATAAAAAAAAAAAAAATATTTTAAACCTATAGATCATAATGATAATAAATTTTACGTTGTGTCCCTGTTTTTAAAAAAAAAAAAAAAAAAAAAAAAAAAAAAAAGGAAATTAAAGGGGACTAATGTGCAAGTTGTACCTCAATGGACTAATGTGAAAGTTGTACCACACGGGACTCATGTGCAAGTTGCACCGAACGAACAAACTATTTCTTTCAACGAAAATGCCTACTAACCCTGGACGATAGGTCTAATATATCGTATCATATTATATATCGTATTTATCGTAATATAACTCGATACTTATTTCGCTTCCTTCTTCGACTCGTTTTAATACGCATTTTTTATATGCATGAGCAGTCCCCGAAAAACAAAAAAACATTAAATCATTAAATTCATTTTTTTACTTATTTTTATTTCATATTATTTCACGCGCACTTTTTATTTCCTAATTCAAAATTATTTAAAAAAAACTTTTTCGATATCGCTTGTAACGATACTGATTATTATTAATTTTCTTTTCTTTTTCTTTCAAAAAAAAAAAAAAAAAAAAAAAAAAGATTTTGATGAAATTCTGGCAAAAGCAGATTTTATTTTAGGACGGAGGACTTTTTTTTACACATGGTAATTATAATTATTCTACTAGACTATCGATATAATGAAAATAAATAGTTAATTAGTAAACAGTTTTGTTTCCTAGAAACTCCCTTATTTCAAGAATGACCGTATATTAACATTTCTTTGCCGAAAACGTAAATAAATATTAATAAAATACATTGAATGAAGTTTCTGTTAAATTTTTGAAAGAGACAGTGTCACTTCTTTTATTAATATATCTTTAAAAAAAATTATATGAACCGCATTTGTTTTATAGTATCATGCAGTTAATGAAAAAATATATATAATTCAATATTTAATATCATTTTTATCTTTTGTTATTTTTTTCTTTCCAACTTCAACATGCCTATAAAAATCTAAGGAACATAAAATAAAAGCCTCTATCTCTTATTCTCTTTATGAATGTTTTCCTCTGGGAATGAGCCACATTTCCTTTAGGCTCTGCGGAAGTCAGCGCCGGATGCTTTTAAATTAATCTCGTAAAGATGTAGTAAAAAATATAATTTGATATGAAAGAGAAAATGAATGTCTTGATAAATGCATTTAGATGTTATTTTGTTTCTCATGTTGCCCCCAAAAAAGATAATTTTCAGTTTTGTGAGAGGTAATTTCATTAGTTGCATTAACCAAAAAAGATTAAAAAAATATATATTTATATATATATTTCTTTTTTCACTGAAAAAGATGAAAGTAGGGTATTTTCATTATGTTAGATAATATTAATTTGCATTATTTAATAAAGTCTGCATGATAAACAAAATATCTTTTATAATATATGTTAAGCAGGCTGAGAAATTAAATGATTTGCTCTGGATCAAAAAATTTTAATTAATGTGAATATTTTTCACGTGATGAGCGATAAAAAATCTTGTCCTTGTTTATTATTATTTTTTTTTTCCGTCCCTTCCAAATTATTACCAAATAGTTTTTTTTCCTTCCTTCAAATAACGGCTATTATGGTAACAAAATAGCGAATCAAATTGATTAACAATAAATGTGATTGAGACCATGATAAGGATTCGATATGACATACCTAGTTTTATGGAAATCGGTTTACAAATAAGTTTTCTATATAAGTTTGAAAATTTTACTTGGTCACCATTTTGTAACAGAATGGGGGATACATTTCATTCAAAAAATTGATTGAGACTTTAGTAGGGTCAATGCATGTACGGAGTTTCAAACAAAATGATTTTTCATACGAGATTTTTAAATGGCCGACATTTTGAAACAAGAATCCTATTCTAGTTCATAAGCTGCGACGGGACATTCATGCGGGCAAGGTACGTATCAAGTTTTAAACAAATCGGTTTATAAATACATTTTTTATGTGAGTTTGAAAATTTCAATTTGGCATCACTTGGAAACAAGTTAGCCAATGAACCCTTCCTAGATATTACAAGGATAAGTGCACCGCTCACTTTTGGTTTGAGCGAAATCAGTATTTGAAAGATTGACAAATTTTGAGATGGCCATCCTATTGATACAAAATGACGAAGCATGTTGATTAAAAAATTTTTTTAATAAAAAATATTATACTCTCTTATATATCACTCTTACCTTTCTTAAGCAGCCAAAAAAAGGATTGCTATCAAATTTCGCCGCCGGTATTGAATCCCGGTTACTCAATGCCTAGCTTAATGAAGATCTGCCAATAACACTGCATATGTATCTTTCTAATATATCCTAATCTCTTTCAACATTCTTTGTTATCTGTGTTAGTTTTTTCGTTGCATTATAAAGTTATAATTAAAAGTATTTTTACGGCGGGGTGCGTCCTCTATGTAGAAGTTTCAATTAATAAAAAATTTAGTTAGTAAAGATTAAAATATTATTACGCACCCCGCCGTAAAAATACTTTAAATTATAACTTTATAATGCAGCGAAAAAACTAACACAGATAACAAAGATTGTGGAAAGAGATTAGGATATATTAGAAAGATACATGCAGTGTTATTGGCAGATCTTCATTAAGCTAGGCATTGAGTACCCGGGATTCAATAGCGGCGGCGAAATTTGATATCAATCTTTTTTTTGGCTGCTTAAGAAAGGTAAGAGTTCTTGCTGGGCGGGGTGACTTATACAATAGTATTGTTTATATATATATATATATATATATATATATATATAATTTTTTTTTTCTTTGTCGAAAACAATAAACTGGAAAACGTTTTTGGCAACAATTAAATTTAAAACTAATATTTAAATGGCTAATTTTAATGTTATTATATGGAAATTTTCATATTGTAATTAATTAACAAAATATATAGATAACAAATATAAAAAGTATCTCGTATGTTGTTCTCGAATGCTTTATAAAATATTTTGATTAAGTAAAATATTTCATCCCTTGCAAAAGTGAAAGATCTATATTTTTCTTTAAAATTTACTTATTGATGACACGTTGACTTTTTTTATAGCCATATCTCTTCAAGAATAAATATTTATTGTATTATTTTTAGGGCTCCATTTTTTTTTTTTTTTTTTTTTTTTTAACTTAAAATTTTATTTTGTGCGTTTTAGTAACTAAAAGAAAGCTTTAAAAATCTAATCAGAATTTCTTAGGATAATGGGTAGACAATGAAATGTTTTCTTTTACAATTGATATCTTATTTATTTATTATCTGCAAAAAAATAACACATCCGCTTCCGAGTATCGAACCCACGACCATCGCATTAACAACTTGACGCTTTAACCGACTAAGCCATTGACGGACATAAGAAATACTTCATATTTACTTTCAAATGGAAAAACCTTGTTTTTTAGCGTGACACGGAAACACTATGGCAAAATCCATTTCCAATGAAAAAAAAACTTCTAATTAAAAGAAAATTAATCAAAAATTTGAAAATCGGGCTTCGAGGTGCATCAGGCGAGGCCATTACGAACCTCCATGTAAATTTGTGTAGCTCTGCGATCAGCCGTTTTCCTAAAATTCTTCAGACAAACATACACAATGACACACACATACAAACACCTTATTTTAATATATGTATAGATTATCGCAGATCGATGGTTCAGCCATTCATTTTAAAGGTGTTAGCGAGCTCTTTTGAAAGATAGCCATCATTAAAATTTACTCCCCTCGAGGAGGCGAGGCTCCTACATACACAATTTTCATTCCCAGTTGACTATCTCTATTACAAATAATTCTTTTAAATTCCATAATGATTATTACAAAATAATTCGCTTTATGCACATTTATACAAAATTGTGTCCTATACCACCCTGTTAAAAGTTTAGAAAAAGAAAAGCTGGATGGCAACGCAAGTTGTTGGACAATTTTTACCAAAAGTTGATAGGCACTCATTTATGTCTGTGTGTAATTACATACCAATTTATATGAAATTCTGTGCAGTAGTATCTGAGATACAATTGCCACAGAATTTTGTCGCAGACATTATCTGAAAAGGGTCAAATCGTGTTCTACAGCTCTCGAAACGTGTAAATCCATCAAAAACCCGAGGTCGAAAATTTTTAAGAATCCAATACTTTCTTCTATTGGATATAGAAGAAAGTAAAAACACTATACGAACCTATAGACCCTATGAAGTTCACAAACAAATTTAGTAATGATCTCTATCCACCATCTTGTATGAAACTGGTGCTGTACAGATGCTGCCAATAAAATAAAATAAATCTACACACGATTATTTATATTTCTTGATCTGAAATGAAATACTTACATGTGAATAAAATTGAAATAAAACTTTACGAAAAAAGTCGTCGCTATAAACTAAACAAAAACGAAATAGGTTGCGGTTCACATAGATTGAAAACACTTTTCGACCTTCTACGTTTTTATCTCTATAATGAAAAAAAAAAAAAAAAAAACATTTTGTTTTTAATTAGGGAGAAAGAAAAATCACAAAAATTAATTTAATACCCTTTTATTTATTTTTGTGAAAAACTATGTAATAAGTTGCTTTTCTGTTGTTTTGATGTAGTGATTGCCTTTGTAATATTTTACACAAAAAACAACATAGGGTAAGTGCACCAGTGATTGACACTTTTAGAGTAATCTCTGGTGTTTTTAATGTTCTAGTCATCAGAAAATATTTTTAGAAATCTTAAGTTAGCATGAAAGACATTCAGAACCACATATATATTAAAATATATACATTTGATAACAATTATTTTTTTTTATAAATTTTTATTTGACACCCACTCAATGTTCCAGTCATTGAAACTGCCAGTTTTTCATTTTATCAGTAATTGGCCCCCTATGCTCCAGTGTTTAACACTGCTAGTGATTCATTTGACCAGTTATTAGCATCCTATGCTCCAGTGTTTGACATAAAACGTTAACATTCTTATATGTAAAATATATGATTTTATTATTTTTCTTATTTATTAATCATTTCGGGATAGATGTCAATTACTGGAGCATGCCAATCACTGGAACACCTACTCTATCTACTTTTAGGCATTCGATAAAGACTCTCATAAAAACATCTTTTTACCTTCATTTTTAAAAAGGAAACACAAAGATTATTTTTATGCTACCCTGTGCATCATCTATTTTTTTTTTTTTTTTTTTTTTTTTTTTTTGTAAATACACGCTATATTGTACTAAAAACAATTCTCGATGAACAAAAACATTGCATTTTACAAATTTCTCTAGTATTTAATAATGAATCAAAACTTTGTGGTGCCCTATAAAACTAATCAGTTACTCTAATTACACTTTATTTTACGTAGGAAGTGGTCTTGTGTACCTTAAAAATATATGTCAATTTACTTATGTTGTATGCAGTTCAAAAACGCTAAATTATTCTTTACAAGTATACCTCTCATAGGCCGCAATGCATCGGAAATAGTTTGTGAACCAATAGTTTGTATTCAAACCCGTTGTGCTCTCTATACCATACTCATTAGAAAACATACTTTACGCAAGTATCAAAAACAGTAATACAAAATAACCTACTCAGATATCAAATTAATTTCAACGCACTCTATCTATATTAATAAAATCAGACTTTTGTCTGTAAATTTGACAGAATAAAAAAATTTTGCGATACCTTCACGTTTCACACACCATGAAATCCGAAAATGGTTTCAGAAATTTTTGTCTGTGTGTGTCATCGTGTCTGTATGTCGCTATTTTTGTCCGGGCATCACTCGAGAACGGCAGGACGGAATTCAACGGCACTTGGCAGGAATTTAGGTCTTCACCCAACTTAAAATTATATCTATAGAAAATTTCAAAATTTTGATTAGTTTTTGAATTGTGGGTAAAAAAACGCCCGTCACAAACATTTTGTAATTAAAACGCTTTGAATGGAAAAAAATAAAAATAAAGTTATCTTTACTTTTTAGACAACAGGTCTCTCTCTTTTCATATATACACCACCTGATATCGATACCGAATTCAAATATCGCCATATATTTATCATTTCACAAAATTTCAACGCAGAAAACTCTAATAGATTGTCGATGCAGTTGAATCTTGTAGAAAAGATACAGTTTTAGTATAAGACCCTCTTGGCAACTTTTTATTTTATTTTATTTTATTTTATTTTTGCCATTTTGGCAATGAATTATAATGGCTATAGTAGAGTCGGATGTAAAGAAGTTGCGAGAAATGTCCTAGGTACTTCGATGCCAAATTTCAAATTTTGCTTGGAGATCTGCTACTAAAGCTGTGCAGAAGAAAAAACAAAAAGGAAAAATTAAAAATTAAAATGAAAATTAAGCAACGCTGCCACACTATTTGACGTATTTGGCGATAAATACACACGGTGTTGTAAATAGGGTTTCAGTTTAATATTATCTATATTAATAAAATCAGACTTTTGTCTGTAAATTTGTCAGAATCAAAAAACTTTCAGATATCTACACGTTTCACACACCAAGGAAGCCAAAAGTGACTTTAGAAAATTTTGCCTGTCTGTGTATGTGTCGTCGTGAGTGCATGTTTGTAACGCTATTTTTGTCAGGGTATCACGTTAGAACGGCTAAACGGAATTCAACGGCGCTCGGCAGGAATTTTGGTCCTTACCCAACTTAAAATTATATCTATCAACTTTTTCAAATTCCCTCCCCGATCGCCTCCTGGGGATGGGCAAAATTCAAAAACACGTTTGTAAGCATAACTCGGCTCCAAATTACTTCACAGCAAAGAAATTGCACATGAGCAAAGAAATTACACATGCAGACATGCGTCTTCTTTAGGATATTTCCAAAACACGTTTTTAATTTTTTGGGGGGTCTGCCTTTTTTTTTTGGGGGGGGGGGGGGTTACGAAGGGAAAATTCGAAACAGATTGCCCAAGACAGATTTAGCGCTAAAAGGAGGGTCTTGAATTTCTTACTTTTAAACACTAAATTTCTCCTGGAAAATTTATGAGAACTGCGGTCACGAAGTGTGGTGCTTGAATTGTTTATATGTGGGTCATTCTCTGAAAAGTGGGCCTTTTTTTGAAAAAAAAAAGAAAAAAAGAAAAAACCTTAGTCCAAATAAAATTGCTCCTAATTTATTTTTTCATTTTGTACATGTACATACATGTTACAATTAATAATAAAAATAATATAAACCAAACTGTATTTGAAATTTTTGGTATAGCAATTACTTTTATTAATTAGAAAAATGAGGGAATGATTGTGAGGGAATGATAAATTTCTTCTAAAAACTACTTTATAAAAATATTATTAAGTTTAGTTAGATTTTCAAACACTTAATATTCATTAAAACATATTTTTATTAATATAACATCATAAAAAATCAAATTTGATTTATTTTAGTTAACTTTATAATGAGTGAGTGAATGACATATAATAAAAATACTGTATTTCAATCTAACGTTTGAGAGCCATATGCTATTCATTGTTAAATGTTTCCAACAGAATTCAAAATGGTTTCTTTACTTTGCTGGTATATAAATTAAGTTTGACTTATATAAAGTATGTGCTATCATTATACAGTAAGTAAGGATGTCATTATAGTTTGATGAGGGAATGATATCTGTTACCAGGGACAACAATAAAAAGTATTCTAATTTCTTTCGTTGCATAATATATAAATATAGTATAATGGATAAATATTTATTAAAATATGTTTAATAAGTTTTTAATTCAAATAATCCAAATATACAAGCTTTAATACTATAGAAACCATTTTATTTACAGAGATGTGGGAATGGGGACACAGTGAGGGAATGATATTTTGCATTTTAAAAATTATTTAAAAATTATATTTGAATTCCAATAACCAAAGAATAACAGTTTATATGTAAAACCAATTAATATTGATAGTTTAAACAGCTTTTTGTTTTTGTGCTTTTAAAAGTATACCCTCAAGACTACTGGGACAAGAAATGACCACTTTTCAGAGAATTACCCATGTATCCAAAACCTAAAGTAACAGGATCTATCGAATTCCCCCAAGGGGAGCAGGAGGCAAAATTTATTGTAAACATAACCCCAAATTACTTCACGGTGAAGAAATTGCACAAGAGGAGACTAGACTTGAGTATAAATAAAACATTATGTACGTTTTTGGAATTCTTGATTCTTAAAGGAGAGAGGGGGGAAATCGTTTTTCGGAGAAATCTCAGAAATTCCGGATTTTTGAGTGGAGCTCTTCTAAAAATGTTACAAAGATATAGAAGCTAGCCATGTGACTAGATAGCCATGTGACTTCTTTAGAATATTTCCAAATTTTGTCAGAAAATATTGCAAAATGGCGACACTGCAGCAATTCTCCCGAGGCATGTTGAATTTGAGGCAGTTTGCGGCACGCACTATAACTGGCGCCAATTGGAAGCAGGTAAAAATTAAGTGAACCACGTAAGGAATTTTAGAAATATTGATTTTTGTGTAATTGGCGAGTGTGTAAATAAAGTTGAGAAAAAAAAAAAAAAAAAAAAAAAACTCTGTTCTAAATTATTGCACTAAAAGGACTAAGCGGTGTTGATAACCATACGTAGCGATACATATCAGCTTTATATCGTAATTTAACGATGTATCGGTATTAGAAAATTTATCTCCTTATATTATTAAAATCTGTACGCGTGTGTCTGTGTGTCTGTCTGTGAGAAACGGCTTGACGCAGCAAAAGCTCGGCCGCTAACGGTCGCACGGACTTCGAACAGGTACCGATGGACAGAGAATTTATCGCAGATCTGGGTTATCTAATTTGCTAAACGATGCGACACTAATTAGCGGAGATATTAATTAAAATATCGACCATTGTCTAACGAAAAAACGATTCGAAATCGGAGGCGACCGCCATTTTCTACCTCGACCGCTTACCTTGAAAGAAAAAGCACAGAGAAAATTTCGTGGGTTTTTGTAAAGCGATCGCTTCCGATCTGTTGGAGATATCAAAAATACACCTATACACGATAAAGAGCATTTATTACCGATTCTTACGGTACAATTTTTTTTAAAAAATACGGATTTTTTATATTTTTAAAAAAAGTTTTAAAAAGGGTCGAAAATTTCTCTTTTTCGCGGTCGTCTTTTTTGAAACGCCCTGTACGACCGGGTAATCCTTCCATTTCTTAACAGCTGGTATATAAAGAAAGGCCATTTAATCCTCTTTCGAACCATACAAACATTTTTACAAAATACGGATTAGCGATCCATATTTTTAGATTTTACGAAACATCGATTTTTTCGCAAAACATTTTATAACTCAAAAGCGTTTAGAGATAAATCATTTCTTTTTTTTTTTTTTTGTATATAGATCTCGCTTTGATAATTTAATTTCCAAAAGATTGAGTGAAAATTTCAAAAACTGAATGAGCTATAATTTTTTTAATTTTCAGTATCGCGGCAGTTTTCGATGAAATTCTGAGTCTCCATTGCAAATGCTTTACTTCATTCGAAAATGCAAACCGTAATCAAATAATGTAGATCACCATGGTAACCTGTTCAAAGAGGTTCATTTCTCGACGGAAGCTAAGAAAAAAAAAAAAAAAAACAGCGAGGTCACATGTTTTTGTTCTGCGATTAAAAATTGCAATATTCTAATACGCGTATTTCAATTTCTAATAACGATTAATTTATTTTTTATACATCATTGGAAAGATATTTTAAAGTTCTTTTTTTTACTTAAAGTTTTCAACAGATTTACACGTTTTGAGGTGTCCTGAATTAATTTTCTTCTGTATCTCAGCTACTAATTAAAATAATTTCATAAGTAATACATCATTAGAAAGCTTTTTTGAATTGGAATCGAACAGTGGAATACAGAAATTTGTACCGCCAGATGGCGCTGTAATATTTTCAAATTTAAATATTTCAATTTCTAATTATGATTAAATTATTTTTAATGCATCATTCGAAAGATATTTTAAAGTTCTTTTAAATTATCAAAAATTTTCACCAGATTTATACGTTTTGAGGTGTCCTGAATCAATTTTCTTTTATGGCGCAGTAATATTTTCAAATTTCAATATTTCAATTTCTAATTATGATTAAATTATTTTTAATACATCATTCGAAAGATATTTTAAAGTTCTTTTAAATTATCGAAAGTTTTCACCAGATTTACACGTTTTGAGGTGTCCTGAATTAGTTTTCTTTTGTATCTCAGCTACTAATTAAAATAATTTCATAAGAAAGACATCATTAGAAAGCTTTTTTGAATTGGAATCAAACAGTGGAATACAGAAATTTGTACCGCCAGATGGCGCTGTAATATTTTCAAATTTCAATATTTCAATTTCTAATTATGATTCAATTATTTTTAATACATCATTCGAAAGATATTTTAAAGTTCTTTTAAATTATCGCGCGCAGCGCGTGTATCCCTGAAGTTGTGCGCACGCAGCGCGCACGGGACTGCGCTGCCAAAGGCAGTGGGGACCCGGTGCGAGTTTTTACCTGATTAGAAATGATTTTTTTTAGGGGCACGAAGGGTCAGGGAAGGAATACGCGCGTGTATCCCTTAAGTTGTGCGCGCAGCGCGCACGGGACTGCGCTGCCGAAGGCAGTGGGGACCCGGGCCGACTTTTTACCCAATCACAAATGATTTTTTTTTAATTTCTTTACTTAACACTAAAAGTTACTGTTAGTGATTCATTAATTATAGTGATTCATTAATTATAGTGATTCATTTGAAAATACTGACCCGCTAGTCTCTTATATTATTAAAATCTGTACGCGTGTGTGTGTCTCTGTCTGTGTGTCCGTGTGTCTGTGAGAAACGGCTTGAAGCAGCTAAGGCTCGGCCGCTAATGGTCGCACGGACTTCGAACAGACACCGTCGGACGGAGAATTTATCGCAGATGTACGATATCTAATTTGCTAAACGATGCGACCCTAAATAGCGGAGATATTAATTAAAAAGTCGACCCATGTCAAATCAAAAAACGATTCAAAATGGCAGGCGATCGTCATTTTCGTCCGGAACGCCTTACCTGAAAAGAAGAAGCAGAAAGAGGAAATTTCGTGAGTTTTTGTAGAATGATCCTGTTTGAACGGTTTAAGATATCGAAAATACACCTGTACCAAGAGAATGAACATTTATTGCCGATTCTTACGGTACAATTTTTTTTTTTTTTTTTAATACGGATTTTTTATATTTAAAAAAAAATGTTTTAAAAAGAGTCAATTTCTATTTTTCTCGATCGTTTTTTTTTTTTTTTTTAACTCCCTGTACGAAAGAATAACAGACCGATTTCTTAACAACTGGTATATTTGGAAAGGTCATTTAATCCTCTTTCGAAACATACAAACATTTTTACAAAATACGGATTAGCGATCCATATTTTTGGATTTTACGAAACATCGATTTTTTCACAAAACATTTTATAACTCAAAATCGTTTAGAGATAAATCATTTCTTTCTTTTTTTTTTTTTTTTTTTTTTTTTTTTTTGTATGTACATCTCGATTCCGAAATTCACTTCCGAAAAGATTTAGAGAATTTTTCAAAAACTTAATGAGGCTTAATTTTTTTAATTTTAGGCATTAAATCATTTGAATAAGGCGACCTTCATTCCATAATGAGATTGTAAAATGTGTTCGTTACCGTTTGTCGTTACCATGACAACCAATTCAAGGAAGAAAGATGTATACAATCTTAACACCACAAAACAAACTTGCAGTTCAAATTTCATCGATTTTGGTCAATAATCAAATGATTTACGTTTTAATTGCAAATTAAATTTTAACTTAACATGCCTTAAATTATATCTGTCGAAAGAGGATGCCAGTTTCTATAGCAACACAAATACACTTCAGGTAAAAATATTTCTTTTTCCATTAACCGACTACCGTAGGTAATGGAATTCGAAATTTCACCTGACTTACACGTTTTGAGGTGTCAGGGCGCTGTAATATTTTAAAATTTCAATATTTCAGATTCTAATTATGCTTAATTTTTTTTTTAATACGTCATTCGATACACATTTTAAAGTACGGTTATGTTATTGAAAGTGGAATTCGAGATTTCACCCGATTTACATGTTTTGAGGTGTCCTGATTAGGTTTTCTTTTGCATCTCAATAGTGGAATTCAAAATTTCAGCTTATTTACACGTTTTGAGGTGTCCTGAATGGGGTTTCTTTTGTATCTCAGCTACTAATTAAAATATCGAAAGCAGAATTCGAGATTTCACCTGATTTACTTATTTTCAGGTGTCCTGAATGGGTTTTCCTTTGTATCTCAGCTGCTAATTAAAATAATTTCATAAGTAATACATCATTAGAAAGCTTTGTTGATTTGGAATCGAACAGTAGGTTACAGAAATTTCTACCACCAGATGGCGCTGTAATATTTTACTGGCGCTGTAATATTTTACAGTTGGAATATTTCTTTTTCTAATCATGATTACATTTTTTTATACGTCATTCGATACACATTTTAAAGTACTTTTACATTATCGAAACTGGAATTCGAGATTTCACCTGACTTACACGTTTTGAGGTGTCCTGAATCGGTTTTCTTTTGTATCTCAGCTACTAATTAAAAGCATTTCCTAAGTAATACATATTTTAAAGTACTTTTATATTATCGAAACTGATATTAATTTATTATCGAAAGTGGAATTCGAGATTTCACCTAACTTACACGTTTTGAGGTGTCCTGAGTCACTTTTCTTTTGTATCTCAGTTACTAATTAAAATAATTTCATAAGTAATACGTAGCTTTGTTGATTTGGAATCGAACAGTAGATTACAGAAATTTCTACCGCCAGATGGCGCTGTAATATTTTACTGCTGCCGAAGGCAGTGGGAACCGGAATTTTCCAAAATTCCAGGCTCCACAGAGGGGTTAAATGAGGAATAAACATTCAAACCGTGTTTTCTCCTTCGGACACAATTTTTCAGACAACACAAAAAATAATAAATTAAAAAATAATGAAACTTAAAACCTTATTACCGTTTGTTTATATGTATTACTGGATACTAGAAAAATATGTAGACATATCTAGGAAGACATGTAGACATACTATTTTTATGTTAATTTTAAAGAAAAATCTCTAGCTCAATTTTTTTTATTTTTGGAGAAAACCCGGTTTGAATGTTTGCTCCACCAACGGTGCAATCTTCATTTTGTGACACTCAACCGAGTCTAAATTTAAAATTTCTTTGCGATCGGACTGTAACACGCCGAGAAACTGGCCACCATTTGGTGCGTAGGATCTGACCGGTGAGATCCTCCCACTTCAACGATTTAATCTTTTTTATGTAACAACCAACTAAGACAAGAAAGCAAGTTAATATGACATTGTCAGGCTGTTCTAAGCTATGCTCAGAATATTGCAGACTTCCTACCAGACAAACAGGCAGACAAGTAATCGAGTTAATAAAAGCGTGGTAAAAATTACTGAAATATATATATATATATATATATATATATATATATATATTCAAAACACCAAAAATCGAAATACGTAGTCATTTGATAGATTCACTTCGTAATTAAGAGATTAAAAAAAAATCGAGAGGGGCAAATATAAAGTGATGTTACTGTCACTGCACGCCTGTAAATGATATCAAAATAATAGACATGCCAGATTATCGACAATCAAGCTAAATCAATGTCAATTTGTCATAAGTCACCATTTGTTCCGATATGACTCGTTTTGCTAATTTTATCTTAACAGTTAATGATATATACACGAGGAATTAATGTAAGCTTATACCGATATAGTGGTATAGATATAAAATCGATATTAGCACGAACTTACATAATTTTAAACCGATTTAGTGTGACATAGATGTAAATAAATAGGATATTACTAAAAATCTAAATAAATTTAAATCGATTTAGCGGTATAGATATAAAATCGATATCGAAAAGAATCGACGTGAGCTTAAATTGATGTAGCGATATAGACATGAAATCGATATTTCTTGATGAATCGATACATCGCCCAGTCCTACTCAGGTAGGTGATTTTTAGTGTGTGGTTTGGTTTTCAGTTTTGAGGAGTAACTGCCCTGATTTTAGTGGCTGTAAATTAAAATGGGTTAGATAAAGAAGAGCGCCCGTAGGTATAGTGCTACCACTTGAAGTGGGGACAGTAACCTCACAAATGTGGGCAGTAAAGATGCTTCCGTAACTATTGGGGGACCCAACCGAGGTTCATGTTGGTGTTCGGATTAAAGCCACGTATTTACGTGAATTTTGGAGAAAACATGTAAAACCACGAACGGCTAGGTTGACGAGGACGATGTGGAATCGAACCTGACATTTCCCATTTACCAGCTCTGAGCGCAAAACTGTTCGGTCACTGGTTGTTATGCAAGGTTTGTGTTAGAACGCGCTCGGTTGAGGTGGGAACTTAGACTCAGTATGTTGTTTGCAGGAAACTTAGCAAAGGTGCTGACCGAAATCAATTATTTGTTCTGTTTCAATATTATTTTATTAATAAGTGATGTGGGATTTTAACAATTCCTTTAAATAGGGCGGAGCAGTTAAAGCTTACTAGTGTATATATTAAAAATTACCGGCCATGCATCACATTCTATCAACTATTCGTTTATACATCCATTTATACTTTTTCTCACATTTTGTATCATCTGATTTTATCTAATGTCATTATTAATTCTTCCGTGTATTTTATGAACTGAATTTTAAGTAGTACGTTGGTACTAAAAGCTACAGAAAATGTGTTTTATTAATTTTTAACATTCTGAAAATGATTGGACTGTTTCAATTCAGTAAAGACACGTGACATAATTTTTTGACGATAACTATCACATTTATTGACAAAAATATATTCTCTGTGATCAATAGCCTCAGCGGGATGAATGAATTTTAATAAGGAAAATTTCGAAATGTTGAATAAAATTTTCTCACGCAAATGGCTCTTTAAGATTACTTCGAAAATTAGAGATAATTTTTCATATTTATTTATAATTTCTATTTGATTATTTTATTTATAAATATTCTTAGAAATAGAAATAAAATTATTTTTATAAATTCATTTCTGTTTATAATTTCTAACAAATAATATTCTGAAATAATATTCAGGAAGTTACGGTTCATAAAGTAAAATAATTTCTTAAGTGCATTTGCTTCTTGAAGGTGTGGTTTTTGTTTGTCATTTTATTAAACTTTTCAGTTTGTAGTTCAGACATTATTTTGTACAGAAATCTTACTTATCTGACTATAATTAGAAGATTTTAAATTGAATTACTTTTTTTTTTCTTTTAAAGAGTCATTCCATGTCAAATCAACACACACACAAAAGCATTTTTACCTGATTTCCCAGATTTTTATGAAATTGGGCTCATTTATTTGTCCTGTTGAGAAATGAATGTATACCAATTAGTAAGTCCCTATCTCTTAGTTTTTGATATACAGGGCTGCGAAAATGGGTAAAAAATGAAAATTTCCGAAATTCTTCTACCACAAATGTACCATATTTTCTTTCCTAATTAACTTAGAGATACAAAATTAATATCATTAGAAAGCTTATAATAAAGGCTTTTAAATGATATATCACATGTATATATTTTTAGAAATTTTCATTTTAAGGTCAAACATTTTCACCTTTGACTTTCCATATCTCAAAAAGTACATATTTCAGAGCTGCCAACCTAATCCGGCAAATTGTTAACGCCTATTGAAAAACGCCCCTTTTTCTACACCACTTAATTTTTAGAGCAATTCTCTTCAAATATATCTATGATGAATTAAGTAGAAAAATACTCTAAAAATTAAGTGGTGTAGAAAAAGGGGCGGTACTAACAATTTGCCGGATTAGGTTGGCAGCTCTGATATTTATTTTCTTTTAAAAATTATATGTTATTCTTACGTTTTTTATCTATAATTACTGTAACTTTCAACAGGGTACGGGCATGGGATACTGAGTTATAAATTAAAATGCAAGTATTACCAGTATTTCCATTTTTTTTTTCTTTTTCTAAAACGTACGTTATGTTAATATGGAAATACTGGTAGAGTTGCATTTTAATTTATAACTCAGTATCCCATGGCCGTACCCTGTTGAAACTTACAGTAATTATAGATAATAAACGTAAGAATAATATATAATTTTTAAAAGAAAATTAAATGTGTACTTTTTGAGATATGGAAGGTCAACGGTGAAAATGTTTGACCTTAAAATGAAAAATTTTAAAAATATATACATGTGATATATCAATTAAAATTCTTTCTTATAAGCTTTCTAATGATATCAATTTTGTATCTCTAAGTTAATTCGGAAAGAAAATATGGGTAGATTTGTGGTAGAAGAATTTCGGAAATTTGCATTTTTTACCCATTTTCGCAGCCCTGTATACCAAAAACAAAAAGAGATAGGGGCTTATTAAATGGTGAACATTCCTTTCTCAGTAGAACAAATAAATGCGCTCAATTTCATAAAAATCTGAGGGGAGGTCAGGTTTTTAGCTATGTTGATTTGATATGGAATGACCAGAATACGAAAATGTTACGGCTGTTTTAATGAAAAAAATTAATTAAAATTCATAGAAATGTGTTTCAAAAATATCTGCTTTAAATTAGAATGGAGGACATTAGTTTTTTTTTTTTTTTTTTCATAAATAAAGCATAAAATCTTGCGTCCTAAAAGGCCAACACACCAAACATTTATTATTAAAGTATTTATACTTTAACTTTCATATAAATAACATTTTCCCCCACAATTACAATAAGTGATTGTAGTTGAGGGAAAGTTAATAAATAGCCTTAGTAAATTCGTTACATATGACAAAAGTCAAAGTTAATGGACTAAGAATGGTATTTGTTTTTATTCCACAACAAATACAGAATTGTCAACTTTTTAAATTCATTCCGGAGCACTGCTATTACTCTTTCTTCTTTTTTTTTCCCAATACCAGTATTGTTGAAGAGTACTTTTCTTTTTATTTAATCATAGCAATATATTGGGAAAAAAAAAATATATATAAGGGTACTAACAATAATCTGGAATAAATTTAAAAAGTTGGCAAATCTGCATGTATTTGCGTAAGTATAAATTAGGACTACCTTAGAAAAACACCCACGGGAAGCATTTTATCCTGGTCTCGGCCACACGCATAATCAATCAGCCTGAATCTAAACTACTAAGCGTAATTTCACACGCACACGCATATATATATATATATATAGGGGAGGGGTTTAACGTGGTGCCTCACAGGAGTTCGCCAAATACAAATTTTTAAAGAGTTACTGTCGCATTTCTTTACTCTTAATTAGATAAAAGTTTAGAAAAAAAATGAGTACCTTTCCTACAGGTTCTTTGAGTAGAAAACTGAATTAACTAGAAACTACAAAATGTAAACATTTCAAACTTCTCTTTCCTTAAATTATATTTATGAAATTGTCTTTGATACATAACCATTATAAAACAAAGGGGAAAAGGAGATGCTCGTTTACAAATTGAACTAACTAAATTATGATATTTATTTATAGAAATAAGTATTTTAACATTTTCGTAATTATATATATATATATATATCCTGTAGCAAAAAGAAATAGTCCTTTCACTTGGTTACCGATGATCTGAGGAATGGCGAATGAAAGGTCAGCTTTCGTCAGAGGATGAGTTCTCATCGAAAATGACTCTTTGAAGACAAGACTTAAAGATATCGGGTACGGATGACTTTACAATTAGTGTACGATGAGAGGCCGATAAAAGAAATTTATTTGAGAAAACTTTCTGATATTATTATTGAGAAAACTATCCGATTACATTCCGAAAGTACTCTCATCATGACAAAAATTCACTTTTGAGATTTTGGTTTATCTATACGTTTTAGGTCCCTTGAGTTCATTTTTGTTATTTTTACGGGAATGTACGTATGTGTGTGTATGTAAGTATGTGAGGGCACACGATAGCATATAACGATTTCTTCGATTGAGCTGAAAGTTAGTACGTAAAAATATAGGCAATCGTAGAACGAAAAACATAATACTGTGGTGAATCAAGCACTTACAGTTATTTTTTACAGGGACACAAAGAAAAATTATTTATCATTATGGACTGAAATTATTTAAAGTGCGATAGCGTCTAAATGTCTTATTCATTTAAAATTTAAATTTACATACACGTTATAGGTCAGCATCGCACGAAACTCATAGATTTTCTTATAGATTCTTATATATTTTTACAGAGACACAACAAAAATTTCTTTATCATTAGGATCTATGGGCTGAGATTACTTAAAGTGCAATAGCGTAAAATTAAACAACATACTATTACAGGGAAAATACTTAAACACCTCATTAGCATTTTGTCTTTTATTTATTTAACTTCTTCTCTTACTTTAATTTATTTAAGCAACCTCTAATAACCTGATGTTCGAAATTCGAATGAAATCACTCCAGATTTTTAAATAATATTATTTGCGGTATATATATATATGTATATATATATTTACAGTAAGTATTTTATATGCATATTTTATAATGTAAATTAAAATGGATTTAACAGAGAATTTACACGATAACAACTTTTAAAAAAAGAAAAAGAAAACAATCCAAGCACGTACTTTATCAACAAGACTGTTACTTCCTGACTTCACACTCCTTTTTTATTTTAAATTTTTTTCGCATTATATAAACATGCATTACACTTTTCTTGAATATATTTGGAATTTCATAAAGCTATAAAATTTTTATTTCATCCTTCTAAAACTTTTATGTGTTGCTTGTATTTTCAGAATAAAATGTTTTCTTTGTTTACTTCACAGCCGGTACGAAAATTGAAAGCCGTTGTAACAAGCTTTCGTAGCTTTTCTTAGGCTAAGACGCCACGCTTTCTTTTGCGCATTTTCAAAATACATCTGGCTAGATTTACGAGCGAAGAAAAATGCTTTTAAAAAAGTATAACGCTCCCTTTCAAAATAAAATGCGATCTTTCTTTCTGTGCATTTTTTTTCAAGAGTCATTCTTTGTGAATTCTTATTTCATGCTGTTCTTTGGTTTAAATAACGTTAATATGCGCAGCATAGATAAATTTTTCCTTGAAATTTGTTAAATTTTTAATGTAGAAAAGAAATAATAATAAAAAAAATGGTAAATGGAAGATTTAATTAGTATCAGAAAAATAATAATAAAAATCAAGAACGAAAAATCAGGCGGTACGCATTGATTATTAACTCTTTCCAAGTGTACGTACTTGTTGTATAACTTTCAATGTTCTTGTCCTATGTTATCGCACAATGGTCCGACAGAAGGACTGAAAGGCATTCAAATGGACGAATTGTATTCAGAATCACTCTTAAATATTGTCGGGAAGTGTTAAAATTGCTTAACGGAAAAGAAAAAGCAGCCCTAAATGTATGTGAATATTTTAGCGTAGCCCTGTAAATCTGAAGGTTAACCGTAACCTATCTATACAAAACATTATTTTAGCATATTAGCCATAAATGTCAATTTCTTTAAGATTTTTACAGTAGAAGGCTATTTAAATGGTATTTTTTAAAATGTCTGTTTAAAACAACGCAATGCATTGGAATTGTTTTGGGTGTCCTTGTACACAAACCAGTTGTATAAGACCTACTAAAGCCATTTTAAATAGGAAACATTCCATAATGAAATAGGAAAAACTGGAAAAATTAGAAACTGGAATATATCAGTTTCTAAATATTCTGAAAATATTTAAGGACAATAGGGATGAGTCGAAGGACAGATAGAAAGATGGACAGCCGTACAGACAGATACACAAATTGAAATCATATTTACAGTTTAAAAACATTTAGAAAGTAATAAAAACGTTTTATATAAACGAAAATGCAATTACAGTGAATTTAGAATAATGACCCTTAATGTAACTGAATATTGTTTGTGGACGTGTAAATCTAATGCTAATCATACTTATTCTATAGAAAGCATTCTTTTGTGCATATGAATAACATATTTCAATTTCATTAATATCTGTACAAAGTAAAGTTATTAAAATCTCGTTTATAGAAATACCTCTCGTAGAACGCAGTGCTTTGGAATACTTTCGGTTGTTCCTGTATACAAACCAGTGATGGTATTTACTCCATTTTCAATGGGAAAATCCAATAACGAACATGAATAACATTTTCAATTCCATTAAGATTTGTGTACTGTAGAGGTATTAAAATATTGTTTATAGAAATGCATTTCATAGACACAGCGCTTTGGAATACTGTCGGTTGTCCCAGTAGAGGTATTCAATCCATTTTCAATAGGAAACATCCGATAGTGAACTTGAATAACATATATCAGTTATATTTACGAGAGTTAAAGCGTAGACAGACAGGCAGACAGATGGACAGACAGACAAACCGAAGTCATTAACACTTTTCTACCTTGTTGGAAAGCGCTAAAAAATGAAATTTATATTTTTAATTAAGTTAACTGCCTATATAGAAAACACTTTAAGAACGCTTTTTTACCTATCTGTATTATGTTTTAAATTTTATAGGCTTTAGTAATAACTAGTGATTCATATCTCAGTAAACTGTTTAAGTATTATTGCGCTACGAAAAGTGTTAACTTTTAGTGATATATAAAGTAGTGGATCTGCAGATCAGGAGCTTCCACGTCCGATTTGCATCACACATTATACAACACATCATTTTTATTTAGCCTTATTATGTAATATATATATTGACTCGATTCATAAACAGATGCGTTACTGAGGGGGCTGCCGCTCAACTTAATACCCCGCTTTATCTCTCTTTCTATAACTATCTGTATATATATATATATATTCCTAATAAATATTAGTCTTGTATTAATTCCCCGTAATTCATAAATACTTCTACCAAATTTCATGTAAAATACCCCCAGGGGGATACCTACGATAAGTATTTAGGGAATGTCCCAAACCCCGGGCCCGAGTGATTTTTTTTTCATTCTCCTCATTTTGTCTTATTCCTCTCCCCTTTTATTAACACACTTTCCAACAAGGTTGAAAAGTGTTAATAATTTCGGTTTGTCTGTCTGACTGTCCGCGCTCTAACTCCCGTAAATATTTATGGAATTTCTTGAAACTGATATATGTTATTAAAGTTCGCTATCGGACGTTCCCTATTGAAAATGGAGTTTATACCTCTACTGGTTTGTGTACAGGGACACCCGAAAGTTTTTCAACGGATTGTGTTCTATGAGAGGTATTTCTATAAACCATATTTTCATACCTTTACTATAGACATATCTTAATGAAATTGAATTATGTTATTTAAGTTCACTATTGGATGTTTCCTGTATAAAATGGAGGAAATGCCACCATCGGTTTATGTACAGGGACACTCAAAAGTATTCCAAAGCATTGCGTTCTATGAGAGATATTTCTATAAATCAAATTTTAATAACTTTACTTTCTACGAAGTTTTAGGAAATTGAAATATATTATTTATATGCACAAAAGAATGCTTTGCATATAATATAGCATGATTAGCATTAGATTTACAGGGTGGCACAAAAATATCCAGTTATATTAAGAGCTATTGATAAAAAATTGCTAGAATTGTACTTCCGTTTACGTTAAGCGTTTTTAACACTTTCTAGCATTTTTTAAGTGTGAATATGATTTCAGTTTTGCGTATCTGCCTGTCTGTCTGTCTGCCCGCGCTCTAACTCCTGTAAATATTTATGGAATTTCTCGAAACTGATATATTTTATTGAAGTTCATTATCGGATGTTTCCTATTGAAAATGGAGTGGATATCTCTTCTGGTTTGTGTACAGGGACACCCAAAAGCATTTGAAAGCATTGTGTTCTACGAGTGTTATTTTTATAAATATTTTCCCTATAGAATGTTCCCCATTTAAAATGACATTAATAGGTCCTGTACAATTAGTTTGTTTACAGGGACAACAACGACAAAAAAAAAAAAAAAAAAAAAAAAGCCAATGCATTACGTTTTAGGACAGAATTTTTTGTAAGTTATATTAAAAGTCTTTCTACTGTAAAAATCATAAAAATATTGAAATGTATTGTTAATATTCTAAAATAATGTTTTGTATAGAATATGATATGATAAACTTTCTAATTTACAGGGCTACACTAAAATATTCAGAGAAATCAAAAGCTGTAATTGTAATCTAATGGCTGCATTTTATTTTGCGTTAAGCCTTTTTAACACTTTCCAAAATGCCTAGGAGTAATTTTAAAATCAATTTGTCTATCTGTATATTTTTCAGTCCTTCTCTCTGTTGTGTGATAACGTAGGCAAAGAATATTAAAAGTTATTCCATACAACAATTACGTACAGTTGGAAAGTGTTACTAATCAATGCGTACTGCGTGATTTTTCTTTCTTGTTTCTTTCACTTTTGGTTTGGCTTTTTGTTTTGGTTGCCATTAAGTTTTCTGTCCTTACTTCTTTTTGCTTTTTCATTCTTGGGGAAAAAAATTATAAAAAAAATTATAAAATGTGGAAAGATACAAAAAAAAAAAAAAAAAAAATGAAACTACTAACTTTGTTCTACTCAATTTTTAGTTTTTACTCACCTTTTTTTGTCTCGTTCAGATTCGCTTATTAAAAAAAAAAAAAATAAATAAAAAAAAAAAAATACTTTCTAAAACAATTAACTGATTCCATTGTAGTTGTGGCGCTGGCTATTGGGTTGGCGATTTGGTGATGGTCTTGCGGTAATCTTGGGATCATACCGGGAGGCAGGTGCCCTTGGCGAAGGTGAGACAACAGTGATTACTCGAACAAGAAATACCTGACTAACACGACTACTACATATGATTCCTGAACTGGTTCAAAGTTCTAGTAGCTAGTGAGTGGTTATGGGTGTAAGAGTCATCTTAAAAACCCTTTGCTTTTCGTCTGTACAAGAAATGGGCTGACATGTGGGAGTGAAGAAACCCTTGACCCTTTCTCTTTTTCTTGATCATGGCTACAAGTATAGGAATTTCGGATATTGCCACTGCCTCAGGCCAAACTAATCAAACAGGATCAAGTTCTTGGGGAGATAAGGTGGAAGAAAATTCATTCATTCTAAGTGAAAACAATGTGTTCATAGAGTGTGAAGTCAAATTTTGTATAGTGAAGCTGAATGAAGGAGACTTCACAAACACGTCTCCTTTCTTATTACAGAAAGCTGGTTCAGTCCATTGTACAATAGGCGAACCTTGATCAGTTAAAAAACTTAGATCAGGAGAAATATTGAGTTATAGAATGAAAATCAAGCTAAAAATATGAAACAATGTACGCTATTTGGAAACATCCCAGTTACCGTTACTGCTCACAGAAGATTTAATACTAGCCCTGGAGTTATATCAGAGCCTGACCTTAAATATATGTCAATATTTGTGTCTATCATTGCTTTCGGAAGGACATTCTCCAAACTGACAGAGCTGCAAGAGGTGTAGCTCTTCTTATCTCTTGTAATATCCCCCATACTAATATTCTTCTAGACCATTTTTCTGTTTTTTCTTTCCTTTCATAATTTTTACGAAATTCATTCTTGTAATTTTCGGTACATCTATGAGAGAGCCGACTGGGCTGAATTTACGTCCGTTTCGGCTATTACTCCAAACATGATTGAGGGCGATATCGATAATGCAGTTGCTTAGGTTAGCCATCTCATTATACTAATGCTGCTAACCTTTGAATTTCAAGATCTTCCAATGGTTCTAAAAAACAATCAAGCCTTTGTGGAATGAACAATGTACTCTTTTGCTAAGAGAAAGACACAGAAACCATGGGGGATATTTCGTAGATATCCAGCTACAAACAATTATATAACACTATAAACAGGCTAGGGCATATGCAAGGAAAGTTAGAAGGAGAGCTCAAAAAGGATTATGGATTAATCATATCTCTGGCATCACTTCTAGTACCAGCAGCAAACAGTTATGGCATCGTGTCAAGAAAGCAATAGGAAAGCAATCAAAATATCTGTTTTTTAAAGGATAAGGGTCAAATCATTACTTCAACAAAAAATATTGCTAATGCCATCGGTAAAACTTTGTCTGACGCTTCAAATTCAAAATCATATTTTGAAATTTTTCTGTCTTACAAAAGAAATTCTGAAATTATTAACTGCAGATCCCACTGTCCACTAAATTATAATAGTCCTCTCACTGAAAGAGAATTAAACATTTGTCTAAAACATACTTACACACTGTTAAAACAACACGTAAATTTACGTGCCTTCGCCCTTTTAATTTTTACGGTCACGATCGTTTTTACCTATGAAACGGGCACACCCGTATTTTCTGATATGACTTGATATTTTCCTCTATACCACAAGGTTCTCGGCAGTCTTTTGCTTTTTTGTTATATAGTAAACTTCAGTAACAATTTGTAGTACATATTTTCAAAGGAATAATACAAAATTGATTTATATGTAAATTGGTATTCATTATGATAAATTACAGGCAAAACATTAATTAATGGTTATTTGGCTGGAACATTTGCTGACTGCAAAAACCCCGTAAATTTTAGTGCCATTTTTTTACAGTGAAACTCTGTTCCCTGACCTGATGGTACTACATACCTTATGCCTCAAACATTTATCTAAAGACTCCTTTAAAAATTTACTCCGCTTTTACAGTAGAATTTGGACAGAACATAAATCCCCTACTTCATGGCACGATGCGATAATCATCTCTCCTAAAAGCCTGGCAAAGATACAAGTGATTCAAAAAATTATAGACCCATAGCTGTCTATGTAAATTGCTAGAAAAGATGGTTACTTTGAGGCTTGTATTCATCCTTGAAAAAAAAAAAATATTTCTCTGTGGCAAAGTGGATTCAAACGGGATCGTTCTACTATTGACAATATCCTTTTGCTTGAGACCAACATCCGGAATGCTAATATTCGACGAAACCACTTGGTGCCAATCTTTTTTGGTATTGAAAAAGCATATGACAAGACATGGCGTTACAGCATTTTATGGGACCTAATTAATCTGAACTTCAGAGGAAATCTTTTGATCTTCATTGCAAACTTTCTAAAAAACAGATGCTTCCAGATTCGAATTGGTTCAGTTTACTCTGACTTTTATTTTCAGGAGGGGGGGGGGTGTTCCTCAGGGAAGTGTCCTGAGTGTCTCTCTTTTCTTTTTGAAGATAAATAACATTTTACAACAATTGCCGTCAAGCGTTCATGGTATCCTCTATGTTGACGACCTGCATATTTCATGCCAGCGAAATTGGTGCTTTGACATGTGCTTTATAGAATGACAGTTACAACTTGCTATTAACCACATCTTAAATAAAACCACACCACAAAGGAAATTTTTCAAAGGAAAAATTACCAAATCTTGCTAAAAGTTGGTTGTAGCTATGGTAGTTGCAGCTACTTCAGTGCCAAGTTTTGGTTCTAACTAACACCCAAATTTTTCACAGTGTTTAAAAACATTTTCCGATTCAACATTTCAAACAACATACACAATTGTTCATTTCCAAACACCAGTTCTTCTTTAGTTCTATCGATGTAGATGAATAAGCATTTATAATTGTACGAAAAATACACTACTATGATTATTAAATATATATAGCTTTAAAAAGATTTTTGTATGTCTTTCTAAAACCAAACCATTAACTTATGCAAAATATTATGTGTGCAAAACGGTAACTCAGCACAAAAACATCTAAAAAAAAAAAAAAAAAATAGTTATTTTCTTATTTGCCTTAAATATTTTCATTAGGTCAGTGTTAGGAATTAATTTCAACTCACTAAAAACGTTTTGAATAATTAAGTTTAATTTTAGCAATTAATACTTAAATATTTTCTGTAAACCATTTCTTTTAATTCCAATATGAATGTATATTAAAGGGCTTAAATACACATTATATATTTTCTGAGTAATATTGTTATTTAGTAATGCAAATTCTAAATATTAGCAATCAATAGTTAGACATACATTATTTTACCCGAAATAATATTAAAAATAATATTTTTTCAATAAACTAGGATATCTTCTAAACAGGGCCATGATGAAATAGACCCATAACGAGAAATAATTGTTCTATAAATCAATGGATCTTCCTAAAAGAAACAAATTTGTTTCATCTGAATTAATATAAATTCTTGCTTTAAAAGTGTCGCTCGTTATCTGCTATTTCCTTGCAAGTGAGTATTAAATTAGTTTCTTCATGAATATTTATATTGAATAAATAAACAATGTCAAATAATATTCTGTCTGACTGAATTAAAATGACTTCCTACGTTTTTCAAGTATTTTATTAATCTCTTTATTACTTGATTAAATAATATAGAAAACTTGTTCTGCATACATAGAAATTTTTTTCTTGACAAATTATCTGTAGAATAAATACATTTCCTGCATAGAATTTCAACATACTAAATTTTCTTCACAATGTAGAATTGATTTAAATTCCTTGCAAGTTTCTAATTAGAAGTCGTTGAATTTCTGTTAAAATATCTTCACACTCGCACAGTTTTTGACTACTGCTTTAAATATTAAAATTTATTAATCTGAATTATGAATAAAAGAGAAATTGAGTAAACAACACTGAAAAGGATTTTCGATGCTTAAAATTTTCATAACAAAGTTTTTGGTAAAAAATTTCTAAAGTGATGATTGTGAATTTGAAAGGGATAAATTTATATAGACACTTTAAAAAGAAAATGTATACGTAAATGAAAATAAAAATTTTGTATACAAATTACGTTTATTTATTTATTTATTAATATTACATCTTGAAATTTAAAGATTAAAAAGCTTTTATTTATAACGAGCAGGCTTTGCCCGCTTCGCTGGTCACTAATTTAAATGAATTAAAAAAAGAATCAATATTTTTTATACCGTTCTACAAATTAAAACTAAAAAGAAAATACATTGAAATTGCTTAACCACTCGACTACGGCTACGTACGATATGTACGTAGTTTGTACAACGTGCGTAACGACGGCTACGTACGCTCCGTACGTAGTGTGCTCCTTTCACTATACACAAAAGAGAATCATATTGTCGCAAGGGCAATAAAGTTTTCTCATGCTTGTAGCGGAGATACGCTTTTTTCCACCTGGGATCACGTGGACACTTTGAACCAAGAGATACCAGAAATATAGAACTGATTATCTACGATGGTTTTTTTTTTTTTTTTTTTTTTTTTTTTTTTTTTGCTTTGTAATTGTTTAGATTGGTTGGGTTTTACGTCGCACTAGTGCTGCGCAGATGGGCAATTGGCGAAGGTCTGGGACACATCCCCTAGAGGTAGTCCGGAGACATGCCATCACAGTTTTGATCCTCCACGGAAGGGATGACTCTCTCGCTTCGGTGACTCTAAGAGGTATAATTTTTGATGGGAACATGGAGGACATTGCAGCCACGACATATTTTACGTGCACCAGCCACCATTAGTGTACACGACAGTCTTTAGCCGGCTCGAGTACCGAACCCGCCATCTTCCAATTACGAGGCCGGCGCTCTACCGACTGGGCTACCGCGGCCCTGTTAGTGTTTAGAGTAAGTGCGAGTTTTCGTTAGTCTATCTATATATTAATAGGCAAGCATAAAATTTGTTGTCCCTTTTTAACATATTAATTATGGGAGTAGAGGGTTGAAAATGGTATTATTCGAAAGGTATGGTTAGCCGGAAGGTGCGAATACAAATATTATTTTCTTACGATGCCAAGAAGGTATATAAAAATACATTTATTTTTTATGCATTTTCCCCCATTTTTCCCTTTTATACACGTATTCCTTCACATTAAAAAATACCTAAAAGTAGAAAGTTGTTAAATCTGGCAATTTCATAAAGCTCAAATAAAACCATAGACACAGTAATTTGTATAATGTAGCATCACTATACGCAAGCGAAGTGATGACGTCACTGTCTGTCCATGGAGCCATGTAAAAGATTTTCTAAGTTAATTGTCCATTGAGTTTTTTGTAAAAAATTATTAAAAAATAACGGAAATTATCTGCCGATTTTAATTCCGATATTTGGGTATAGTTATATACAACGAGATATATAAATTAGAGTGCTGATTCAATGGATGAAGGATTAGCTTTCTGTGGTTCAAGATGAATCACGTGACATGCTCGAATAGGTTGCTGTGTTTGGCCCTTTATCGCTATTTTGGCATTTAAAATATCAGTTCAACAAATTATCATTATTATTAGGTAACTTGACAGTCCTATGACCGAAATAAATTGCTTTTAAAATAATTTTACAAATATTTCACATTTTAATAAATAATAAAATACCTTTCTTTTCATCGTTTCTCAACAAACTTTAAAAGTGTTTATAAAACAAAATTTAAACTTTTAAAGAGCTAAATTTAACAACAAATAATAATTTTTCAACTATTTTTAAGCATTTTGTCGGTTAAAGTTCAACTACACGAAATAAAAAAGAAGTAAAATCAAAATCAAAATGGTTTAGAACAAAAGAATATTAAACTACGTAAAGTAAACAAAAACATTGAAACCGTTGCCATAGAAATGTACTGAAAATGAGCTGTTACCAAGGAAACCACCGAATACGCATGTGCAAGGAAAGCATGTCACATGACTCATCTTGAACCTTCTCAAGGGTTACCATTTATCACTCTACTTTATATATCTCGTTGGTTATATATAAGTTACTGTCTACATGTGTTTGATTGAGTTATTTTTTCTGTAAAATTGATAAAATTTTAATTTAAAATCACAAAACTCCAGAAAAAAAAAATGGCAAACTTTCAGTTTCGAATGTAAACATAAACATTTCATTTTAAAGGGTGATATTTAAACAATAAATATTGAACTAATATACTAAATAAAAGGAAAATGGATTTGTTACTAACTGCTGCATGTATAAGTAGACGATACGGAAAAAATTCCGATTTCCGTTTTTTGCTGAATTTACATGTTTTGAGCTTTCTTTACGTTTCAATTAACTGAAATTGGCTACTTATTTTTTTAAAAAGTGTCTTTATTGCTAGCTTTTGTGGGTAGAAGAAGCAAGTAGAAGATTCATAAAAACTTTTGATTTCCGGTTTACGATGAATTTACACGTTTTGAGATTTCCTTGAATTTTAATTAAGTGAAATTAGTGAAATTGACTACTTATTTTTATTTTTTAAAAAGTGGATTTATTATTCTTTCCTCTGCATATATAAGTAGAAAATATAAGATTCAGAAATGTTTTAGATTTTCGGTTTTCGATAAAGTTACACGTTTTGAAATTTCCCGAACTCAATTCGACCATTTTTAAAAAATATCTTTTTTTTTTTTGTTCAAACACTGTACTTTATGAACCAATCGAATTAATTTAACAGAATTTGATACTTGGTTGGACCTTGGTCTGACATGGTACCTATTAGCGTCTGGGCTGTATCACACAACAAGGGGCGTTTTCACGTTGCGATTTTCTCTCATTTCAGGAAAGGCTAACATCTACAGAGAGAAATAGTTATATTAAGTAAAACTCTGCTGATTCAGTTAGAGTGAATATTGGCAAACAATTGCCGCAGCTGTGTTGCAATTGCATTCCGTTTAGGACAAGGCAATAACTTTGCTTTGCCTCGCTTTGCAAAAAAAAAATGGTCGAGTTTCGACCACTGGGCGATACTAGTATATATAAAAGAGCAGAGTCTGTGTGTCTGTGTGTCCGCTATAGAATCCTAGGCCGTTTCACCGAGCGGGACCAAATTCGGCATGGTTAATGTTTACGACCCGAGAAAGACAACGCTGCAAAAATGAAAGTTGTAACTTAATTAGTTTTGGAGATATTAATTAAAATATCCACTCATGTCTAATCTGAAAGCGATCTCAATGACTGAGAATTCACCGCCATTGGCATTATGCCAGACGAATGTCTCCAAAGAAAAAGGAAATGATTGTAACCGATCAAGATGTCACGTGTTTTGTATTGGGGTGATAAATTGCAATTTTCAATTTTTTTCAAATTTTCATTCACGTTACATTTGAATTAATATTCGGCCTAGTCAGCATATTATAAAGCTACTGTTCAATTTTCATGAAAATATGTGGATAAACAAAAAAATTAGATTAAATTTTGTTTTATATTTTGCACTATTTTAAATTGAGATATGCCGTTGAAATTTCGTAATATTTGGTTTTAATGCCCGAAATTTTTGCTTTAAAATATAGCTAATAGAAATGTCTAAAAATTGGTTTCTGGAATTTTTGAAATTCGGTCCCCAAGGGGGGCGGGGGGGAGGGGCAAAACGTGATTTCACATGCGTAAAAAGTGATTTCGCATAATCCTATATATCTCAAACAAAACAAAAATAGATATACGTGATATTTTTGCTCTAAAATATAGCTAATGCAACTATCTAAAAACCAATTTCTGGAATTTTAGAATTTCAGCCCCCAGGTGGGGCAGCAAGGGGGGGGGGCTATGGAGCAAAAACAAATAGAAGTACAGTTAGGCCGTTCAAAATTGGTACAGATAGGTTTTAAAGGCCTGCAAGTCGAATGGGGATATTTTCGATTGTGTAAAGTATTAGGAGGGACAAGAAGGGGGGAGGGGAGGAGGGGGGGGAAATAAAAATACTGTCAGATCGTTCAAAATTGGTACGTAGAGGTTTTCGATACTTACAAATCGATTGCGGATATTTTTGAATTTGTAAAATTATTAGGAGGGGCGGGTAGGGGTGGGGCGGTAAGGGGGGGCTATGGGGCAAAAACAAATAGAAATACAGTTAGGCCGTTCAAAATTTATACAGATAGGTTTAAGAGGCCTGCAAGTCGAACGGGGATATTTTCGATTGTGTAAAGTTATTAGGAGGGGCGAGAAGGGGAGGAAAGGAGGGGGGGGGGCAAAAAAATAAAAATAGTGTCAAATCGTTCAAAATTGGTACATAGAGGTTTTCGATACTTACAAATCGATTGCGGATGATTTTAAATTTGTAAAATTATTAGGAAGGGCGGGTAGGGGGGTGGAGCGGTAAGGGGGGGGTATGGGGTAAAAACAAAGAGAAATACAGTTAGGCCGTTCAAAATTGGTACAGATAGGTTTAAGAGGCCTGCAAGTCAAATGTGGATATTTTCGATTGTGTAAAGTTATTAGGGGGAGGCGAGAAGGGAGGGGGGGCAAAAAAATAAAAATAGTGTCAGATCGTTCAAAATTGGTACATAGAGGTTTCCGATACTTACAAATCGAATGCGGATATTTTCGAATTTGTAAAATTATTAGGAGGGGCGGTTAGGGGGGGGGGGGCTATGGGCAAAAACAAATAGAAATACAGTTAAGCCATTGAAAATTGGTACAGATAGGTTTTAGAGGCCTGCAAATCGAATGGGGATATTTTTGAAAGTGTAAAGTTATTAGAAGGGCCGGGGAGGGGGGGAAACACAGGGGCAAAAAAAATAGAGTTAGATCATTCAAATTTGGTACATCGAGGTTTTCGATACCTACAAATCGATTGCGGATATTTTTGAATTTTTAAAATTATTGGGTGGGGCGGGAAAGGGGGGAGGGAGCGGAAGGGTAAAAAAATAAAAATAGAGATAGATCGTTCAAAACTGGTGCATAGACGTTTTTGTTACTTACAAATCGATTGCGGATATTTTCGAATTTGTAAAATTATTAGGGCGCTCATATATATGCATTCGCGCGTGCGCATCGCGCACGGGTCTACGCTGCCGAATGCAGTGGGGACCCGGTGCGACATTTTTTCCGATCAGAGTTTTTTTTTTTTTTTTTTTTTTTCCACATGATAAAATCTAATGCAATTTTGAGAATTCATTAATTATAATGATTCATTTAAAAATAGTGACCAGCGAAGCGGGCGTAGCCTGCTAGTGATTTATAAATTTTAGACCATGTGAGTGTTTTCATTTTGAATTGTATTTAAGAATTTCAATGAAATATGGATGACGAAAATAGTAGTGTGTTAGAATTTATTCCAGATGAAGATGAAAATGAGTTGAGCGATTATGAGTTCTCCAATATAAGTAATATCGAAATCGAAACAAGATCGGAAGATGGATCTTATGTCTTGTTGTGGAGTAACAATAGAGTGCGAAGATCAATTTATTATTTTGCGCTTTGTATCTGCGAGTCTCCTAGAATTGTCTTTGCTTTCCTGCAAAGCCTGGTAGCGGGAAGTCGTCTGCTTCTTTCGTCGACGTACTAAACTGGTTAAAAACTTCGCTTCGGGCCCTCGCTGACTTCGGCAGAGACTTCTTCACCGCAACATCTCTGTACTGGATAATTTAATATAATTTGTAGGAATGTCATAAATACAGGAAAAACTGCAATAGTCATTATCTCTTTTGATAATAAACTCAACGGAAAACGCATAATACTTTACATGGAGATATTTTGTATAATTTGACCAATTTAAAAAAATGCTTTTCCTTTTTTTCCCACTCGCATTACAAAAATATTTAAAATAAAATTGAGAAAAATTGTGCAAAAACATTGAAACAGCTTGGACCTCTTGGCGGAATTTGAAATTTGGCACTGAAGTAGCTCGGACGTTCCTCGCCAAAATGTTTACTTATACATTTGCGATACCCATATCAACTCATCGCTCAAATGACAACAAAATTACAAATAATTATAAGATTATATATATATATATATATATATATATATACCATATTTTTAAATTTTCTGTTGAATCTTATAGCTATAGAACTACATTAGAACTTTATCAATGTGTAGAAAATTTTAAAGTGATAATGACGTAAATTTTTGTGAGAGGCATAATTTACTTTTTTACAATTTTTTAATGTTCACGTTTAATTAAATGTATTTATTTTTATGTAAAAAAAAAGAATAATAATTTTTTTTTTCAACTATTAAATTATAATTAATATTTATTTTCATATTTTAATTAATTAAAGGAGAACTTTGCAACGTAATATCTTTAATAACTTGATGTATATAGTGTACACACAAAAAATGAACAATTTTTAGAGCTCTTTTAAAAAGTATCTTTTAAAAAATTTCATCAGTGTTTAGTAAAAAAATGGCCAACTTTCATCACCAAAGTAGTTAAATCTAGACCAATCAAAAATAGGAGTGGTCCACCCGGGTGTGTTCCCGACGAACTCTTTGCTTTATTTACATAGATTTAATTTTATTTTTAAATATCAACGTTATCACTGCGTTATTTGTTATTTCCTTACAACTGTCCCTTCCCAAACCGTTCAAAAGTTGTACAATTCTTTTAAAGGTTAGGGAGAAAATACCGCTGAAGGGATCCTTAATAAAGAGTGTACACGAATTACTCTCTGAAAATCAAAAGGCTTTTATAAATGGGGTTGCATAGCTAAGTATTTATTTTTGTTTTCTTAAAAGATAAATAAAACATCCATTAAGCGGATAAAATATTTTTCCTTTTTAGATAGAGAGGAAAACAAAAAATTAAAAGAAAGCATATTATTGACTTTTTCCTGTGTCACAATTTTAACATGATACTCACAAGAAATCATTTGAAAACTCAAGGATTTTGAGAGTGATTCATCGATCGAATACTGGTATACTAGGACATGCATTGTTGACTGCTCACAATCATCAGGACGAATCCCGAAAATATGCACATTTCGCAATAGGCAAAACTGATTTCTCATTAAAGATCCAGTCGATTATGAAAGCTTCCAAGAAACTTGAAACATCAAAATAATCAACATCTTTTTTTGTCACCTCCGTTGCCATTTTATTTGTTGGAATAGCAATAGTTGGCGGCCCACCATAATGAACAACGTCCAACAAAAACTGATGGGTTAAATTTTCATATAACAGCTCATTTCTGTCCATTACGTAACTTCAAAGAAAATATATAATTTTATTACACGCATTAAAATATCGTCGAAAATGTTGAGTATTCGCAAAAAAGTATAAAAATAAAAAGAAATAATAAATGCTAAAGTGTATTGTCAAAGTAAAATATATCATATGAGCCAACCGTTTGCCAACAATTAGGCCACCAGTCTAACCAGCGGCAATTTATAACCGTTAGCCAATAAAAAGAACCCATCGTTGTTTCCTAGTTGGCCCATACTAATTGTATTTCAAGGGAAGTCTGGTGGGGGGAAATTTAAAATAATGATGATGAAACTTATGAGCAAAATTTCCGGCAAAATTCCTCATCTGGCAAACGATTTCACAAGACGGAAGCATTAGCGAACCGTTCATTTTCAAACACAGTGTGAATGGAGAATAATTCTTGAAGGACATCCTTCAAGGTGCTTTTTTGAATTATTTTAACCCTCAGAAAGACGCAGGAAAGCTGTTTTTCTGGCTAGATTTAGCAACAAGTTATTACTGCCAAATTGTGCAGTCGTATCTAAGCGATTTTTTGATATGTTGATTGGTTATGCGTACTCAACACACACGTACGCAGTTATTCGGCTTGGTATTAATTGATAGATTTGGCAGATGTGCTCCTGTGAAATACCGTGCCAAATTCTGTCCAATTGCTGCGTTAAATTGGTAAAGTCCCCAGCTGGTTGTAGGACCCTTTTTATGATGCTCCAAACGTCTTCAGTGGAAGAGAGACCCGGGTACTGAGCTCAATCCCACTGGACCGCCTATTAAGGGTGTTTGAAGTCACTGAAGTACCAGTTGCACGTAGGATCGACGATAATAATTGGTGCTTGATTCCATCAACACCTGTATGTATGTCAATTTGTGTCCAGTTTGCATTACTCCTTCTTGGTGCATCACTTTTTTTGTTATAGAGTATATTTCACAAATGTCTCTTATCCTTAGCAATTTTCATTCATGATGTTTTAATGTAATTTAAAATATTCTTGGAATGTATGTCTACGTTTAATATTAAAATGATATATAAGCACATATATGCTGTAATAGATAAATTTACCTACAAGCATGTTTGCATAAATTACACAAAGTTATATCATGGTATTTAATTTATTGTGTAAAATAGAGCGATGACATACATACTGTCTAAATTTAATATCAGTTTTAGAAATATAGTTTATTTATGAAGATTACTTGACAGCATTTTAAACTTCATACCTTACATTTCGTTGACATTTCCAAGTTACTTTCTCGAATTAAGGATTTTTCAAGATATTTCAAGTAAAATAAGTGTTTATTTAAAATATATATTTAAGTTGTTTTTAAGTATTTCGAAATGTAAGCGTTTGCATGTTTGTAATATGCTTTTAAAAGTATACTACTATGTCCTTATAATATTTTGAGTAACGTGCATATAAATACAGGATTTAGTTTGATATATAATTAAGTTACGTATATCCATAATCTTTAAGAATAAATTTTATTTTTTAAATAATATCAAAAATAAAGGAAATGGTTTTTTACTTTGAGAATTAAAATTCAAGTAAAGCATATATATCTTTTTAAGTTTTAACTTCATGTTTAAAAATGAATATATATGAGAAGGATGTTTAAATTGATTATTAAATTTCGGTTTTATTTGAAATTTCATATTTCAATCTATAAATTCCTTTAAAATATAATATTTTTTAAAAACTGCCTGGATACACCTGTTAAAAAAAATTGTAGAAACAAGTTTTCAGTTAATAAGGAATGGGTACGATGAACAAAGTAATTATAATCCTATTTCCTGTTTGTTGTAATTCTGGAAACGTTTACCGCGTTTATTTTAATCGTGTGACCTTACATATTTAAACTTTTATTATTTCATAGTTTGGCTAAATTTATCTAAACGAGACGTCTAATTCAACATTTTTGTATAATTTTCTTGCATTCACAACTGTTTTTTTTTTTTTTTTTTTTTTTTTTTTTTTTTGAAATTTTGTTTATTATTTAATACGTTTCATGCCATTAAAACATTCTAGTCACGTTAAATTTATTTCTTGAAACATTTTAGAAATTTATACATTTTTATATTTTTACTTTTCTAGCTACTGTACTTTCATCTATTAGCTATATATTTCTTTTCTTTGGTAAATTTGTCATTTTCTCGTTTTAGAGGAAATAATCAAATGAACTTTTTGAATATATTTAGAACTTCAATATATTAGTACTACGACATATTACAGGCTATTTGCGTTTATTATTCTACCGATAGCCAAAACATATCATTGAGAAAAAGGTCAGTCTGTTCATATATTTTAATTAATCTGATGTTTCCTGATTGCTCATATTTTCTTTGGAATATATTTTTCTGCAGTGCAGATTTAAATTAGCTCTTTGATGAGAATTCTACTTTTTTCTCGCATGGAACAGTATTTTCTTCAGATATTTTACAATAAAAATTAGTTTACTAAAATGTATGCATCTGCACGTTTATATACCATATGACTAAAATGTTTAGGTAGACAAATTCTCTTGTTTGTTCAAATCCAGGTAATGATTTAGATCTGTAAATCGTTCATAATTTCTTTTAATAGCAAATTTCATATAAAGTAGTTGCTCCAGGATTGGCATCCTCCAGTAATTGACATCTATCCCGAAATAATTAATAAATAAGAAAAATAATAAAATCTTATGTTTTACAGATAAGAATTTTAACATTTTATGTCAAACACTGGAGCCTAGGGTGCTAATAACTGGTAAAATGAATAACTAGCAGTGTAAAACACTGGAACATAGGGGGCCAATGACTGATATAATGAAAAAACTGGCAGTGTCAATGACTGGAACATTGAGTGGGTGTCAAATAAAAATTCATTAAAAAAAATAATTGTTATCAAATGTATATATTTTAACCTATATGTGGTTCTGAATGTCTTTCATGCCATATGTACTAACTAAAAAATATTTCTAAAAATACTTTCTGATGACTAGAACATCAGAGATTGCTCTAAAAGTGTCAATCACTGGTGCACTTACGCTATATGGGATGAGCCAAATGCCTATAATACTTTAACAATGAATAATTCATGGAATCAAGATGGATACATGTCATGGCTACAGAATGGAGAAAGACAAAGAATATATTTCTTACAGAAAATCAATTTAAATATATTTTAGACGCAATTGAAATTGTTGAACTACATTAAACCAAATATCTGTTTAGGACATATTATTATAAAAAATGCTCTTGAACATATGGCTTTTATTACATGCTCAAAAAAAATCGGTTTATTAAATAAGAGAATATTTTTATTATTATTATTTTTTTTTTCATGTAACTGAAAAAAGCACTTACATGGCCTATTAAGATATTTTGTGCAAATCAGGCTAGCAATAAAACCCCTAGCTGGAAAAAGGTATTCGATGCCAGCAGCACTCTATCTCGACCCATTATTCATTATTCATGTCTAGTTTACAAAGTATGTAGAATCCTTCATTCAGACATATGAGTTCATTCTTCACTACTGGTATCTGGTACAGCGGTTGTTGTAGCCGGGAATTTCTTTGTTACGTCTCTCCGAGTTGTGTGACGTGATTTTAGTAGAAAACTTTCATGCCAGGATTCTACTTCTCTATCGAGGAGCTAACTTTGCTGAAACTGTGTGGCTTTTCTGCAAAGAATATCAATGCGGGAATGAATATCAATCCATCTCGTTTGAAAAACGCATTGTACTTGCTTATACATATGTCAATTCGTTCGTAAATCCTACTTTCACAGTTAAAAACTATAAAAAAAAAAAAAAAATAAATAAATAAATAAAACAATTAAGATAAACAAAATGCTGATTTCGAAATCAGCGTATCAGATTTTTGTTATTGTCGACTGAAATATGTTTAAAAAAAAATTAATTAAGTAAATGCCAATTTTTTATTTTATCTAATTTTTACGATTTTACATTCTGCATTTACTTCATAAATTACGCAAAAAACGACTCTTCGTTTTGTCTCCTTTGGGTTTACTTTAAAGTGCAAAAGTGAATATTTTAAAATAAAAAAGGTATCAGTATGACAAATTGTTAAGAAGTAAATTTTAAATTCTTTCAATGTTTTTGAGAAGCATTTAAAAATGAACGTTTAATAAACAGGAAATTTTCCCTTTAAAACAGTTTAATAATGAAATAAAAATGTATACTATATAAACTTCACTAAGTAAATCAATACACTTTTCTAAAAAGGAAGAATACTGTTTCATTCAATGTAATAAAATACTTCTTTCAGTAATTATATTCAGTGCATTCGAACTTCTACATCTATACCAAACATTTAATCGGTGTCAAATAAAACGATTTTGTACAAGATCCACATACACTTTTTTACTATCGATGATTTTATTATGTTTCCCTTTTGTTAATCTTATTCAACGCATATGTGAACATTTTACATTCTACAGAATTATGTTTATTTTTATGAGTCTGTCTCAATGAATATTTGCTATTCGTTTGAAATTCTCTTACAAGTTTTTGTTACATAATAAATGCGTCAGAATATTATTTTTTGAAAACGAACCGTTTATTTGCACTTACGGCTCGATGAAAATTTGGTTTGAAATATTCATATATCCAATTATTAAAGAAAAGGAAATTAAAAGATGGTATCACAGTTAAAAGTAATTTAATAAAATGTATGAATCTGTTTTTTATAGGTATTAATAAGTTTGTAAAAGGGCAACTAATGCTTAATAAAAATGTAATAATTTAGTTTACTTATTCAAAATCAACTTGTAGAAAACAGTGTCCAAGGAAATTAAAAAAAGGTTATTAATTTTTAATAAACTTTGTGATATATTTTCCAAGGATTTAATTTTTTATAGCTAAAAATAGATTTTAAACGAATAGAATACAAAATTTAATATTATACAGAAACGAATATTTTACAAAATTGAATAAAATTGTATCGCAATTTACATTTTACATTTTCACAAATATTTCGCGCGTAATGTTTCTAAAAATATGTATAATTGTGCATTCCAGGCGCATATTTTTTTGCTGATAAACTAATGTTTTTATAAGAGTTTGCTTGAGAAACTTCGGTAATCGGAAAAAAATTTCGACCTCTGTTCTTAAAAAAAAAAAAAAAAAAAAAAAAAAAAAAAAAAAAAGTTTTGAGACTTAAGAAATCTAAAAATCACAAAATCGCCGTGGGATTTGTCGATAGGGTTCCCAGATTGATTTTTAGTGTGTTAGTTTGTTAGTTTTTGTACATGATAGCTCAAGAACAAATTGTCGTAAAGAAATCGAACCACATTTAAAATATCACTTATAATACTAGCAAGAACCATGTGGATTTGCAACGGTCTAACTTTTTTGAAATTTATGATGTTTTTTTAACATGGCAAAATAAGGCAAAATTTCGCATAAACATCCTTTTTGAGGAATATTTTCATCGTAAACATTCCACATCAATTTTAAAATAACAGTTCGAATTTTGACATGCACATTATTGATTATGAATTTCCTATAATTTAAAAAAATCATAAGGTTTTCGAAATTTATTTATTTTTGTTGCACTTATAAAAATTAGAGAAGCATATTTTTGTGCCCTTACATATGAAAAATCTTTGGATGGACATCGATACAGACAAAACCGCATGACGTAAACATACTTATAACAATAAATGTGTAAACGTGCCGTAAAGCGTACTTATACCAATAAATAAGTAATGATGTAAACATATATATTTTGATTTACCACATTCATACCGATAAACTTTCGCTGACAAATACCAAATTCTGATCTGGCGTATAGACGATTAATGACACCATCCTTTGTAACTAAACGGTACATGTTGCCATCGGCCTTTAATAAAACAGTTATTGAATTTCTGAATGCACCGTTTTCTTTCAGTAGGAAAGGGAATAGGTATTTACATTATCATCGACATTAATATGACAGTGGAATTTATCACCGAAAAATTTCACTTTTTGAGCTTTTTGAATGAAAGATCAGCTTGAGTTTAAAAGCTTCTAAGTTTATTCTCAAATGTACAATTCAAACAAATGTCTTAATAAAAGTTAGCATCTAAGACAATGTCATCCATCGTATAAAAAAATGAGTAAAAAAAGAAAGAAAAAGCGTGGAGGGGGAATGGATTTTAACGTGAATTGCCCAGGATGGATGGAATGGAGTTTAACCAATTGCCCAGTACGTAGTTATAAAACTACGCACTGGGCAATTGGGGACGACCTGGGACTCATCATTAATGATGGTCCGGAGACATGCCTTCCCGAGGGAATGCTAATTCCCAGACACACACACAAAAAAAAAAAAAAAAACCCGGAAATTCTAAGACTGGTATCCACGAGAGAAGGAAAGAAAATATTAAAATAGAGAAAGCTAGTCTAGAATGGATAATCATGATGAGACACATTTACAATGGTTAGACACTTGAACTAAGCATAGAAGATAGAAGTTTTAATAAATTTATATTTATCCTAAAAAGTGTGTTTCCATCGATCTTATTTTGTAGAAAAATAAAAGGGAAAAAAAAAAAATCTGAATTCAGGCTTTGAAATCTGATATCTAAAATAGCACCGTTTATGCTTCCGATTATTTATTTTTTATAAATTTATCATCCTTGTTTGCCCTCATATCAACAATATTTCGCAGGTATGTTAAACGTTACGAAGTTTTGAGAATGATTTACTTATTTCGGATGGGTTTATGCATTGAAGCGCAAGGTATTAGTTCGAATTAGATAAGGTTGTTGTGATAGTTACAGTGGGAGTTACGAAGTCTAGATTTCGTTGAAGTTTTTGTGTACAGTTGAATTTGAAAGTTTGTTTAAAATAGTAAATTATAGCAGATATTTAAAATGGCACACTCCTATAATGTATAAGCTTTGATATTTTTTAGATAAGAGATTTGGGTTGAATTGAAATTAAGTTTCGATGAGTTTGAGTTCTGTTTCTGGAGTTACGTCCCAATGAATTTTAGTTCTAGGCAGTTTGCATAGGGCTTTCTACTCAGTTGGTTAAGTTATACCATTATTTTATTTAGACATACGTTATACACTTTGTGAACGGCAAAGACCAATAGCCATAGGCGAACGGAGCGAATTGGGGGCAGGAACAAACAGGGGACCCTTTTTTTATGATAAATTAGCTGGTATTAAATATTTAATTTAACTAAGATTTTTGTCTATTTCTCGAGTAAAATTTTTGAAATTGAAACATTAATTTCTAATTTATATATAAAAAAAAAAAAAAAAAAAAAAAAAAAAAAAAAAACTGTCAGACAGAATTTAGTTTAGTACGGAGGACTATTAATTTCAATCTGTAAAATTTTTATTTTTAATTTTAATTTATTTTTCATCTCATTTTCTTTACCGTAAAACTGGGTTACATACTTTTTCAAATGACTGAAATGAATTAAAATGAAGAGTTTCCACCTAAATTTCATACTTTAGTTAATTTTAAAATATCTAATTTTCGTGTCGAAAAACTGTTTGCACCCCTGGATTTAGAAAAATCTCCCCTTTCATTGGGTATCGATAGGATTGATATTTCTAATTTATTTTGGTGTTACACAAAACTGGTCAACAAAAAATCCAGATTAAAACTAATAGTCCTCCGTCCTAATATATATATAGTTTTGAGATGAGAAGGATTAACTGTTTATTATTAGAAAAAACAGTTTTAGTTTTCATTTGAGAATTTAGCATTTACCATATTATTAAAAACATTGCACTTTTTTTTCCCTGTATTATTAATCTGATTTAAATAACATAAAATTTAGCAAAAGAAAAGCTTGTCAAATGGCAACATAGAAAATTTGGGTAAATGTTGTGTGTAAATATAAATTAGAAGAAAAAGAAAAAGTGTATAATTTTATTATGAATGCAGCTTTGGATTAATTTTAATTTTTGTAATATGTATAAAAGGAAAATTGACTGCCCATTAAATTATTAAACTAATATAGGAAATAATTAATTACTACATATAGTACTATTTTATATTTTAGTACAATTTTTCTAATTAAATGAAAGCAAAATGAATTAAATTTTGTGCAACAGACCTCTCCGTTCATAACATTCTATTTAAATAATTTGGCATTTTCGCTATTTCGTAAGTCATTAGTAAACTTCCCTTTACACACAATTATAAGAGGTATGTATAAGTATAATAATAAGGTAAGTATGACCACACTGTAATAAGATAGTAAAAGCTGAAATATAAAAGTATTTTTACTTTTTTTTTTTTTTAATTATTCTGCCCCAGAGTACTTATTACCTGTTAAATGAAAAAACCTGCATTTTCTTTCACTTCAATACGTAATCAGTAAAATGAAGAAAACACTAGTACGTTGTGGCCACCACAAGACTTTTTTCTATATTTTCCTATACAAATTCACTCAGTAACAATATTTAAAAAAATAAATAAATAAAAAATGCTTTTTTTCCCCTAAAAGTTAAAAAAAAAAAAAAAAAAAAAAAAATCTATAACTATGTTTTAAATTATCACATATTTATAGTTCAACCATTCGTTTTAAAAGTATTCACGAGACCTTTCGAAAGATACCCATCTTGAAAATGGGGAAGCGATGCCCCCACATGCACAATTTTCTTTTACTAATTACCTACTACTATTATCAATAATTCATATTAATTTTACAATCACACAATTAAAATAACTCTCATTATGTGCATTTATACGAAATTTTGTCCTATACTGTCATGTTAAAAATTTAGAAAAAATTGCATTACAGCGCTACCTGTTGAGCAATTGATCCCCAAATCTAATCAGAACCAGTTTATGTCAGGAGTTAACTAAATACCAAGTTTGGTTAAATTTCGTTAAAAAAATTTAAAAAAAAAATTACGATTTTTTTTTTTCATTTAAAGTAAAAAAAAAATCAATAACTTTCTTTTAAATTATCACGGATTTATAGTTCAACCATTCGTTTTAAAGGTATTGACGAGATTTTTCGAAAGATACCCATCTTGAAAATTTACTCCCCTCGAGGAGGGACTTCCCCCCCCCAGGGGGGTGGCAAGGCTCCTACACACAAAAAAAAAAAAAATCCCAGTTGACGATTTCTATTATAAATAATTCTTGTAAATTTCACAATGATTACTAAAAATATTTCTCTTTATGCACATTTATACAAAATTTTGTCCTATATCACCATGTTAAAAATTTAGAAAAAACGAGATGGTAACGCAACCTGTAAGACAATTTTTACCAAACGTTGATAGGCACTAATTTATGTCAAGATGCAACTACATACCAATTTATATGAAATTCTGTGCAGTAGTCCCTGTGCACTAGATACAGTTGCCACGAAATTTTGTCACACACACAGACAGACAGACATTTTCTAAAAATTGTCAAATCGTGTTCTACAGCTCTCAAGACGTGCAAATCGATCAAAAACTAGGTTGAAAATTTTTGCAAATCCAATACTTCCTTCTATTGAATATAGAAGAAAGTAAAAAGAGTAAATGAGAAGCTGAAAAATTATGGAATCTCAAAACACATAACCAAGTATTAAATTAGATCTCCTTTGTCTCCATATGTTTCCAAAAACCAAATCACAGGTGTTTTGACTTTTGAAAACAAAGACCAAAACGAGCCACAAATGATTGGGAAAAAAAGGTGGGGGGGGGGGGCATTTATGTACGTTTTTCAGAAACAATTGCTGTTTCTGAACAGTCTTAGACATTTATTTTCACTTGTTGAAATAATTTATATCACTTCCGATGCAAGACGTCATTTGATAAATAAAAATTATTCCTTTTATATTTTTTATTTAACCACTAAGATAATTTTTCAAGTAACAAATATTAGAATTATGAGCAGTTAGAAATACTAAATCAAAGCAGTAGTGGTCACGATGTATCCACAGCAAAATTTATAATAGTCAGAATAAAGAAACAGAATGAAGACTTAAAAATATACGCACTGGCGAATACAATTACTCGAACTTTTTGTAATTGTTTGCTTTTTTTTTTTTTTTTTTTTTTTTTTTTTGGGGGGGGGGGGGGTTAATTACAACACTCCATTAATTTCAAATAAAGAAATTTCAAATTTAATGAGATGTTACTGGAATGTTAAAGATACCTCTTAATTCCTTTAAACAAAATTATTTTCACTAAAAAAAATGTATAAAATATTCCAAATTTGGTAAATCTAATAACGGGTCGTAAAAATCCCATCCGACACTATTCATTTTTAAAAGGAAAATCTGGAAAAACAGACAGCACTCAAAGAATTAAAAATATCATATGCTTATATTAACTTCCAGCTAAAACAATTCGACGCATTTCCACGACAGGATTACACTTGCAAACTCTTTAGATCCATTTCCCAGTTACCGGTCATCATCGCTTGAGCAGAAGTAACCAACAACTTCATAGACCATCAACTTCGTACATCAACTGAGTCGGTCTGGAAATTTACTGTTGTATGAGTAGTAAGAACGAGTTATAACTCAAAGTTTCAGTAAACATCCGAATTTAAATTTGAATGCTTGTTTTTCCCAACCTCCATAATCCGTTGTCACGAGTAAGAACTCGGAATTACGGATATTCATAAATACTTCGCATTCTTACGCGTCATTATGAGCAAATAGAGATTTCGACTATTTACGGCAACCTATACTTCAATAAACTGTTTTTTATCAGAGTATAAAATCCGATTAGACGGATAATAAAATCAATATTCTTTTATAAAAATGTTAAACAACGCTTCATAACATTTAATAATGGATCAGGGGCGCATTTGGAATATCGTAAGTAAAAAGATAAGTGATTCCTGTTTATCTATAAGCTCAAAGCTGATCTTTAACAGATAAATAGGCCCAATGACTAATCGGATATCTTAGTCAACGGAATAAACAAATTCAACGAGATGAGGGAAACTTATAAACTTACAAAGACATCCATACATGCACGTACAGAATGAGCAAAAGGAAAGTGGGGTGTTCAAGAGTCCCGGAGCTCTTAGTGCCAGAATTACTTGCATGCACAGCAGAGTATGCGGTTGCAACTCGTAAAGAAAAAATAATCTGGTGTGGCACTCACACGACTTTCTGTTATTCTGAATTTCAATCCCATAAAGACAGACTGGATATTAAGGGATAAGATAATGAATAATGTTAAATAAACCTTCGATAAAAACACTTTAAAATAGGCTTCAGAAAAACTTCTTTTGACAAATAATTCTGAACGAGGGGGAGAGTAATCCCCTCAAACCCTCCACTCCCGTTTTAATATTGCACTTACATTTAATAGGAATTCAAAAGCTGTTTTTAAATTTAAAACAGTTCATTTCAAATTATTAAGACAGCATACCAGCACCATTCCTTTAAATTTATGAATTTTCATAACATTTTTCAAGTAACACCCTTATATTAACTTCAAAATACAACATTTCAATTGCCTGAAATTATTTGTTTTTAAGTTATTCTGATAAAAGACATAGAAAAAGATGAAACGTTTAAACATGACTTCAGTATTCAGGGAACCTCAAAACGTGTCAATCTAAAAAAATAAATCAATAAATAAAGCTAAATATTTAGTTTTAAAAATACCTTATTTACCACGTGGTTAGGAGGACTTCTTTAGTTAGGAGGACTTCTGTAGAGTTCTTTAGCATATCTGTTTAATAACTCACAAAATCAATACTAAGTGAAGTAGGAATAAAAGATATTAGTTTTTGAAATCTATGGATATTCAGTAATCGTATGTCCTAGGAAAAAATATAATATTTTTCGAAAATTTGTCCCATTAGCCTCTTATTTCAACTATTAAGTGAAACGGTGTTTAATTTCTGAGCAGTTTTCCTGAACATGGTAAAATATTACAGTGAAGCACTTCCACTCATTGCATTCAATAAAAAAGAATGTTTCCGATGTTAACTATTGGCAACACTGTACACCTTCTAAAAATTATGTACAAACCCCATTGCGCACTTAAATATAACCCTATATTAATAACGTATAGCACAGCTTGAAATGCCCTTCCATGAATTTCCAAGTATTATCCCATTATGTTCTATTTCTTTTGTGTAGTCCTGTAAATGAACGGTGAATGATTTTCTTACTCTATTCAACATGAAACATGCTTTTATGTCTATAATATATATATTCATTTCATTTCGTTTAGTGCAGTCTGTAGGCGTTAAACTCTACTTACTTGCAATTTCCCTCATTGACGTAATGTATTTGAATTCCCTTGGATGTAGCTGTACACGAACCATTTGCTTCATATCAACAAGGAAGTTTAGTGCAGCATCCCTATAGGATACAAATTTATAATACCAAGTTTGAACTTTCTGCTATAATTTGTTTAGGATATATGCTGATAACATACACTACACACAGACACAAACACAGGCAAACCGCTAAAAACCTGTTTTTCGGATTCATGTGATTTCAAAACGTGTCAATATAACAAAAGCTCAAATTCGAAAATTCGACCCAAAAACAATACTTTCTCTACCCTATATAGGGGTGAGAGAAAGTAAAAATTCGTTTCCAAACGTCGTTTTAAAAGAATATTCTGCGCTGTAATCAAGAAAAATAATAGGAATTTCCAAAAACGCGATCTGTGTAGAAATGAAGAAAAAAGGAAAAAAGAGAATTCTCATGTTTCCAATTTCAGAGACAATATCTTCCTATATATCTTTATGAAGATTTTATTTTAACATTATTTTAGAAAGCAATATAAAATTTATTTAATCATTAAAAAATCGTTTAGTGCAGTCTGTAGGCGTTAAACTCTACTTACTTGCAATTTCCCTCATTGACGTAATGTATTTGAATTCCCTTGGATGTAGCTGTACACGAACCATTTGCTTCATATCAACAAGGAAGTTTAGTGCAGCATCCCTATAGGATACAAATTTATAATACCAAGTTTGAACTTTCTGCTATAATTTGTTTAGGATATATGCTGATAACATACACTACACACAGACACAAACACAGGCAAACCGCTAAAAACCTGTTTTTCGGATTCATGTGATTTCAAAACGTGTCAATATAACAAAAGCTCAAATTCGAAAATTCGACCCAAAAACAATACTTTCTCTACCCTATATAGGGGTGAGAGAAAGTAAAAATTCGTTTCCAAACGTCGTTTTAAAAGAATATTCTGCGCTGTAATCAAGAAAAATAATAGGAATTTCCAAAAACGCGATCTGTGTAGAAATGAAGAAAAAAGGAAAAAAGAGAATTCTCATGTTTCCAATTTCAGAGACAATATCTTCCTATATATCTTTATGAAGATTTTATTTTAACATTATTTTAGAAAGCAATATAAAATTTATTTAATCATTAAAAAATGCTACCTCAAAAAGCATTTCTAAAAAAAGTTACAACGCTATGACTCGATTTTTCACGCTATTTCTATCATCCTCGGAACTGTATCAATGTTAATCATTTACTGTAACATAATATACTGAATAAGATACTTCAAAATATTGAAGAGTAGCAATTTTTTTTTTTCCTAAAAATCTTATTACCAGATTTTAAAAAGGACAATAAAGTATTATTTTTGTTTTATTTTTAATATCAAAGAAACGTGTGTTAAGGACAAAGAATAGGATGCAAAAAGGAAAATATAATGGAATTCTAGTTTCAATGTATAGATTTTCTTTTATTCCATTCAATTACAATATTCCGTCTAAAATGTCAAAAGAAACAAAAAATGAGTTATGTGTCTGAAATGAAAAGAAATAACGCACAATGATTCGTTTAAAATATAGAAAATAGTCTTAAGAAATTTAACAAAGAATGTAAAAAAATGGCGATAGAAAATAAATTGAATAATTTATGAGCATTGTTATAGGTTTCCGTCTTTTTCATTAGTAGTCAATTTTAATGTAAACAAAGAGTGTAGTATCTTGTAAATTTATTCTTTGTCAATATACTTTTTTTGTAGGATCAAAATTATTATTTTCTTACATTTTTATCTTGAATATTCAACGTAAAATGACGAACGTTTCAAACGAAGTGACTACCTAAAGGAACTTAAAAAATTGTAATATATATTTATTAACACAACAGAAATTGTTTTTATCTTAAAAAATGATTTTGGTATTATATATAGTATATATACGGGGAGACTTTAAAAAAAAAAAAAAAAAAACAGACACTCTTCAGAGCCACCTGTAGCTGGATCTAAAAACCGAATGGCATTAAACTCGGTATGGAGGCTAATGATGACATGGGGAGTAAAATTCCGTGAAAAATAATTTAGTTTCAAAAATCGTTGATAGGGATATTCAGAACGATGTAATAGCTTATCAAACGAGAAAACACGTGTATCAAACCGAAATTGAAATTGATGCTTTAGTGGGCGGCAACAGAGTCAGTAATTTCGATTGTAAAAACATGTAGACAGTTCCAAAAAATAATCTCAATCGAGGTGAATAGCGGCTCGCATTAACGGAACGCGCATTACTCGTTAATCTGTATGTTCTTAGTTAGTGCAATGCATCCACAGTTTAGATGAAGCTACGTAAGGAGCAATTGCTGCCTAATTCTTTAAAAAGAATGATTGAAAGCTCCAGGTAACAGGGCCACTGACCACTCGCGCAGAGAGAGGTGACCCTGTGACTATTAGCTGACAGACACTATGCAATATCTCTTATAGTATGTTGCGTACGCCGTAGAAAATGTTGTGCAGAGAATGTCTGAGAACGGCAGTCCTATCGAATGTTTTGAAATGAAATGAAGCAAAGCGTAGACCTGCTAACGATGCTAGTTTATACGTAATGGTATTAGGCCCCGCCTTTTTTTCACCCCAAAATAGTTGTAGAGTAATATTCAGCAATATGTTCTCATGATTAAATAAGACTACTGTTGCTATGCAATTATTCTGGTGTGAAAAAAGTGCGGAGCTTAATACGGCTAAACTAGCATAGTTAGCATGTCTATAAAGCGACTGACATTTTATACATTCAAGGTATGGTTAATTATTTTAAATGTATTCAACTGCAGAATAAGGCTGATGTTACAAAGTATTTTTATCATCGAAACGGATGTACGTAGGAATGGTGTTAGTCCTAATACGCACACACAAAACATTTTGCCGGTTTAAGCTCTATAGATTTCCAAGCATAATTTTAAACTGACGTATGAGATTACTCAACAACAGAATGATTTTTATGGCCTTCCTCTGTATTAAAAAAAATAAAATAAAATAAAAATAATAAAAATATACAGACACGACATTATTTCATTATTTAAAACATGAAAATCTGACATTGATAGATTTTAATTTAGTGCCAGAGGCCTACTGCTAAACTTGTTAATATCGACAAATTCTTCTTTAATTAATTCGTGACGATCTAAATTCCATGATAAAGTTTTCATTAAATAAAACCAACGTGTTTCAGCTGCAGATACTGTAACAAATAACGTTGGAAGTCCAAACTGTCTTATAGCTGCAAAACAACGTTTTTTCTCTTTTTCCCAATGAGGGGGAGGTGTGCCTTGGGGGGGACTCATGTCAAAGTTGTACCTTGGGGGGACTCATGTCAAAGTTGGGCCTTGGGGGGACTCATGTCAAAGTTGGGCCTGGGGGGGCTCATGTCAAAGTTGTATCTTGGGGAGGACTCATGTCAAAGTTGGGCCTTGGGGGGACTCATGTCAAAGTTGGGCCTGGGGGGGGACTCATGTCAAAGTTGGGCCTTGGGGGGACTCATGTCAAAGTTGGGCCTGGGGGGACTCATGTCAAAGTTGGGCCTTGGGGGGACTCATGTCAAAATTGTATCTTGGGGGGACTCATGTCAAAGTTGTGCCTTGGGGGGGACTTCATTCAATAAATCCCCATTCAATAAACCGACTGAAATAGGCCCTTAGCACTATTAAGAGTGACGTATAAAAATTCGACAACTGTATTATAAAAATTCGACAACGCTGTACCGACTGAAATAGGGGTACCTTGGGGGGGACTCATGTCAAAGTTGTGCCTTGGGGGGGACTTCATTCAATAAATCCTCATTCAATAAACCGACTGAAATAGGCCTCTAGCACTAATTAAGAGTGACCTATAAAAATTCGACAACTGTACCGACTGAAATAGGCCTCTAGCACTAAAAAAATAAAGGAATATATTATAGGCTAGTATATGAAACTGTATTTCACTATTAACCATTGAAGTTGCTTATGAATTTAAAATTACTATTTGGAAGATCAATCATGCGAGTATTACAGACTGAATGTGCTGTAAGAAAATAGAATGTTGGAGAGCATGTGCTTTCTAGACTAATATTTAAATATTTTAAAATGTATATCTTATTAATTAAAGATTATAGCTACTGCTATTCCGTGAAGTCATAGGATACAAATCTAAAGAAAATGACAGACTGCTTCAAGGATGTCAATCATAGTTAGAATTTTGACAATGGTACTGAAAGAGAGGGTATTTCATCACTAAACGTGTTCTGTTCTCAACTAATAATTCGCCAAACTCCAAAGTTAATGAATTTAGGCTTCAGAAATCCTTCCTATGAGAGAGAGAGAGAAGACTGTACGAATTTCCATCTCAAAAATTACTTAAGAAATTACATTACAACAGCAAATTACATGGAATTCATACTTCTCTAATTATTTGTCAATATATAATTAAACAGTATAAGAAAGTATATGAAGAATTCTGAAGAAATGTGTTACATAGAGTGATACACACCAAAAACTGCTTGCTTTTTAAAAATGATTGTCTCATTTCAGATTTTTTTTAATTTAATCATTGACTTTCTTGGAATTTTTGCATTAGAGATTCGGAATATAAAATGAATTTTCATTTTTAAATATTTTTATGCTAAATATGTGAATTTCTACCTTTTCGAGCAAGCTATTTTTTTTTTTTTTTTGAAGAATATTCTTTATACAAAAACATGTTGAATTGAGTTTACTTTAGATATGTATTAACTAATTATCTCATAATGGAAAATCAAATGTGTTTTCTTAATGCAGTCATGCGAGACCTCTAATGTGTGTTAAATCAGGGATGTATTCCCATTTATGAGCCACAGGTAAATCGGGTGTAAGGAAAAATTTTATTATCAGTAAAGAAAAATTAATTTATTAAGGGTTGAAAAGCTTAATAAATGTGAAGTAGATCTGCTCTAAATACCGCCGAAAGAAACTGCAGATTGTAGAACAGCCTGTATTATTTTTGACCGAAACTTCCTAACTCATGTAATTCTACCACAAACGAACGAGAGAGATAAAAAAATAGACAAAATCTTTTTTAACTAACGACTTGTTTCAAAACTTTTTTTTCTTTTAATTTAGGTCACGTATTAAAATAGGTCGATTTTTAAAGAAATCAATCTAAAAATATGGAAAAAAATATCCAAAAGAACTCAACAGTTGAAGTGTCTAAAGTAGAATATTTGTGTTTTGGTTTATGTTATACCGCATAAAACAAACCCTAAGGCTATGGATTTAAAATTAATGTTCAGAAAAAAAATTACTTTAGTTCGTACTATCGCATAAATGATTTACCATCTTCACAAAAGCTAATTGCAGAACACCTCATGATTCTTTAGTTTTCTAACATTCATTTGCTGTATTAAAGTCCCAGAATACACACGTATTCAGTATCCGAAAGATAGTATAAATCTTAAATTTGCAAGGACGTCACATTTGCAACACTCTGTTAATATGTGCTACCACTCCGTACTCATGTCAACAATCAAATGGTAGTTTGAAATTAAAAGTTCACTTCTTGTGCAGTTGTTTTTAGTGGATGACTTTGCTTTTATGGTACTAATATGAATTTGAAGCAGTACAACGTTTTTCTGTAAATAAGAAAAATCAGAACTCTTCCTCTCTGTACAGGGTATTTGGTTTTTGGCTTACACAAAAGTAAGCTGTTTACGCAAAACGTAATTCTATATTAAAATATAAATGAAAAAAAAAGTAAAAATCACATTTTTATCACTTTCTTGTACCCACCAACGGCCGAGCGTTTCTGCGCTCAAAGCTGGTAGACGTGAGGTGCTGGGTTCGATAAAAAATCGCGCTCGTCCGCCTAGCCATTCGGAGTTTTCTCCAAAACTTGCGTACATATGGGCTAAGATCCATTAGAAAGACTTCCACGAAAGGCACTCCTCCTCAGGCCTAGGACCCTAGTGCACTCAATCGGACTTATTCCCAAAAATCCAACTTCTTGTACTACTTATATTTTCTGTGCAAAATGGAGTTGAAAAAATGCTGTTGCTGTAGTGTTGGCAGTTAAGGTCAGTTGACTTACTTGGTTCCTAGAGCTCTCCTAGGGTTGAAGATTTGACAAAAGTGTTTTTTTTTTTTTTTTTATTACAAAAATCAATAATTTTTGGAAAAAAGCAAAAATGAGTTTTTAAGACTTCCCTTCACAACAACAAGTGTAAGCATATCGTTAAAACACTTTATCTCTCTTTTCAGGAATGTATTTCTTGGACCTTAAATAGTTTTAAAAATAAATAAATAAATGAATGCATGAATTAGTCAACTGCATCCTTATCAAAAATATATAACGTAAATGCGTATTTGAAGATATGTAAAATGTTTTTATTAAATTTTGTAGGCATAAGGAAAAGATAAACAGTGACTCATATAAGTAGGAAAATTATATAATGTAAAACAACATGACAGAATCGATAGGTAGGTTATTTAAAAATATATATATATTATTAATATAGGTACAATAAAAATGTTAAGTATCTATTCATGATTGATAAATGTAATATAAAAGAGAATAAAATATTTTATTTAAAAAAAAAAATCGTAAATGATTTTTTATATTCAAAAATGAATTCAGAGGACCTCAAAACGTCCAGAAACATCAAGTCGGATTTTTAACATGATTAGAATACTTTTCGTACATATGTATGTTGAGGAAGTAAAAATATTCGAAGCAATAACATACGACTTAATCGATGAAAGTGCTTAGACGCGATAGTGTTCACTCACATACATACACACATATAAATACATATCACCGTAAAATAGAAAAAAATAAAGGCAGGGAACCTTAAAACTTATAGATACACCAAAATGTCGAAGTCGAATTATTGTCATGATTACAATACTTTCGTTACATATGTATGTTTTGAAAGTGAAAAGAGAAAATAATTAAAGGCTGAGTTCTAATTGTTTGAAAATTGAATATTTATGCAAATCATTCTACAATGTATGTTTTGAACACACAAATATAGAGTGAATGAAAACGAGTTTAAAATGGTATGTGCAAGTGTTTAAGGTCATTTTGTGTCATCGAAGTTTTCCATTTCAGTAAGCGACACATTATTCCAACGGCTTTCTTAGTTCACACGCATATTGGAGTACTTGAGACCTGCTTTATTGCCTCAACAGTTTTTCTGGGAAATTTTCTTGACTTTAAATTTAGTTTCAAAATGACTTTAGGTTTTGCTCTAGCATAGTTACTGATTCTAGACTATTTGATTTTCTACCGAAACTGAGGTTCCTTCATATAACTACTACTAAGGGATAACCTGAATTAACAAAGTCTGTTAAAAATTTTAAAGACCCTATGGCAAATGCTAATGCAGTTATTCATGTTGGTTATCTAATTATATAAAATGGGTGAAAGGAAGCCCTTTTATTAAACTAATTGAGGTAAGAAATGCTAACTTAGGTCTGAATGCAGGACATCACCCTATTTGGCATCCCTACCTCCTATTAAAAAGCAGCTTAGAAACATTTTAGAGGCTATATTTTCCAGTTTAACAATAGCTTGATAATTAAAATAATCTGGTGTGTCACTCACACGACTTTCCCTTACCCAGAAATATAGTACTATAAATACAGGTTGGAGATTAAGCGGTAAGATAAAGAGTACTGTTATATAAACCTATGTTAAACAATTCAAATTAGGCTTCGGAAGAGTTTTATGTGCCGCCCCCCTCAACTCACCGTTTCATTAATGCACCTACATTAATATAGAATTTAATTCTGTTATTAAAATTAAAATTTTCACACGCAACATTCATTGAAACTTATCAATCTTGATCAAACTTTTCCAGCAACAAACTTATATTAACTTCAAAATACAACATTTGGATCTCCTAAAATTATTCGTTTCTCAGTTACTCTAAGAGACACAGACAAAGATCAAACGTTAAAAAGCTTGACTACGGTAATCAGGAAGAGTCAAAACGTGTAAACATACAAAAAACAAGTGATGATTATTTTGCTTAAAGCATACATTATTTACCATATCTCTATGAGGAATTTATTTCAATTCCCGAACAGCTTTCCTAGAAATGGTAAAATATTATTAGTAAAGCACATCCACTAACAACGAATAACTAGTGTGTTGTGGCCACCACATGACTTTCTTCTACATTTTCCTATACAAATTCACTGAGTAAAAATAATTTATTAAAATTGTTATTTAAAAAATTATCTTCCATGATAATGCAGATGATATCCATATTAGAGAAGTACTATAACATTAAATATCCAAAAAAATTATTCTCATTATTACACTAAAAAAAAAAATGGATAATTTTATTTTTAATTATCGCAGATCGATGGTTCAACCACTCGTTTTAAAGGTATTGGCGAGCTCTTTTGAAAGATACCCATCAGGAAAATTTACTGTCCCCTCCCTCAGGGAAGAGACGAAGCTCCTACATACACAAAAATTTTTTCCCAGTTGGCTATCGCTATTATAAAAAATATATATTCGTTTCATTTGGTTTAGTGCAGTCTATAGATTTTAAACTCTACTTACCTGCAATATCCCCCGTAGACGTAATGTATTCGAATACCTTTGAGTGTCCCTGTACACGAACCATTTGGTTCATCTCAACGAAAAGCTTAGTGTAGCATCCCTATAGGATACACATTTAGAATACCGAGTTTGGAATTTCTGCTATTTGTTCTTGAGATAGGCTGATAACAGAGACACAGACACACACACAGAGAGAGACCTTTCGCTAAAAACATGATTTTCGTATTGATGGGACCTCAGAACACGTAAATATAACAAAAACGCTCTTTCGAAAATTTGACCCTAAATCAATACTTTCTCTACCGTAAGGGTAAGAGAAATTAAAAATCCTAAACAATAGGATTGGAAGAAAACCAAATATTGGCTTATATTTACTTAAGGAAATTATACAAACTGAGATATATTTATTACGCATAGGATAATATATTACATTATACAGTAAAACCTCTCCAAGTTGGACACCTATGGTTCCAAAAGAAAAGTGTCCAACTTAGAAAGGTGTCCAACTTATAGGGGTTAGACATAATGTTAATGGATACATTCCGTTCCGAGAAAAAGCGTCCAACTTAGAGGGGTGTCCAACTTGAGAGGTTTCACTGTATTATGTATAATACGCATGGGATATATATATTACTTTTAACATGAAACGTTTTCATAATCCCCGCGAAAATGAAGATTAGTTTCGTTATATGAAAATTAGTTACTGATAGCATAAACTGCTTACAACATTAACAACTTTTTCCCCGCTTGAGATTCGCGTTAAAGAGGTTCGACTGTATATATATATATATATATATATATATATATATACAAACAAAATTTCAACTCCCAGTATTAACAATTTTACAATTTTTATATTAGTGGAAAAATAATAACGCAGTATATTATGTCAGACATTTCCTAAACGGATCAACAAATGCATTCATTAAAAGTTTGTTTCTAAATTTGAATAACTTATCCTACATAAAAGGAAATGGGAAAACCTATTTCGAAATAACTTCGAGGAATCATGCTTTTCCCTCCAACTAAAAATTTAGAAAATGCATCAGTTATTACATGATTTGTGTTCTTCTTAGAAAGGAGCTCGAGACTCGATATTCGAGCATTTTGCTTCGAGGTTTCGGAATAAACATACATTCCGAAGAATTCTAAGAATTTTAAAGGAGTTCAAATTCTATTACTCTTTTCAATATAACTAATAAACTGAAGTAAATATAGTTAAATAAGAAATACAATATATTTTGATAGTCAATTGATTTATCCAATAATATAATAAATGTATAATATGTTTACATGATTTATAATTCTTTAAATTTACGCTATCTTAAAAATTATTTTAAATAATTATGTATTTTTATACAGGTCGTTCCAAAAGGATTCAAACCCTGTTTTATTCTTTACGTATTAGAGATAAGTGGGCAATGTTGATGTCAAAATTTCACCAAAATAAGGTTGGGAAAACCTCATTCATAAATATTTCATCCCGTTAATTTTCAAGAAGTTACAATTTTTAAGCATTTTTACGACTCTTCTAGACAAATTGAATTAATTTGAAAATTTTTATTTTCCATCCATCAAAACCATTGGAAAAAACTGCATAACTGTACCTATAAAATCTGTACCTTAAATGTCTGTCTAATTCAGCATCTTTCATTAAAAAAAAAAAAAAAAAAGTTGAAATCTTTTAAATCAAACTTTTTATAAAAATTGAATCGCTATACAGTTAAAAATATTTATTTTAACAATAAATGATTTAAATGGTTAAATTACAGTTAATAAAATAAAGTCTCGTGGTGCAGCTACACGACTTTCTCTTACCCGGCATTTAATCTCTTTCCTCAACCCCTGGTTTGAGTATACTAACTATATTTCTAAACAAATTTAAGGCGGATATTAAATTAAGCCTAATTAAGCGTAAAATTAGTTTATTCTAAATTATTCGGACCTATCTCACCCGCAACACATCTTGAAACTTTCTAATCTTGATCAAACATTTGAAACGTTTGTCTCATGATTTTCAATTTCTCAACAGAAATTTGGTATTCTTATTCATGGAAACCCAAAATGCATATTTAAGGCAAAAATTCTGCGCATCAAACAATATTTTATTTACATTTTGGGTTTAAAAAAGTGTTTATAATTCTTAAGCAGTTTTTCTGGATTTGGTAAATTGTTGTACAGAACTTTCGTCAATTACGTTCGATAGAACGAAATGTTGAATAGTCCTGTATATTGTCTATAAATTTTATACATAAAACACGCTTTACTTAAATTTAGCTCAATTTGATAAATATACAACATAACTTGAAATTCGCATCCCGTAATTTCAAGTATAACTCTAATATATCCCAACTCTTTTTTGCTAACCTGTAAACGAATGATAAATGATTTTTCTACTCTATTCTGTACAAAAAATGCTTCTATGCATATAAAAAAAATGAGTTCATTTCATTTTCTTTAGTGCAGTGTAACGATGTTAAACTGTATCTACCATAAATTTGGCCCATGAATTGTAATGTATTTGCACTCTCTTGTATGTGGTGCAGATTTAGAATACCAAGTTTGGACTTCTGTTAATATTTATTCTTCGGATATGTTAATAACAGAATCACACTTACAGAGACATAGTCATCCCCCCCCCCTCAAAAAAAAAAAAAAAAACTGTTTTTCGGATACAGGACGCCTCAAAACACGTAAAAAAAACAAAAATTCAGTTTTGAAAATTTGACCACAAAACAATACTTTCTCTATATCATATGGATAAGCGAAGTAAAAAATCGCCAGCAATTTCATTTGTTAATACATCGTTTTGAAAGAAATAAGAAATATGAAAACATGTACTACTGTTTTATATATATATATTAAATAATCTGACCAAATTTTTCTATAGGCGCTGTATAAAAATTTAAAAAAAATGTAAACTTTTCAAAATTAACGAGAATAAATTTTTATGAACGGGGTGTTATTTCTTACCTTATTTTGAACAATTTTGCAACTTACAGTGCCCACTTATCTCTAAAAAGTAAAGAATAAAATCGTCTTTTAATATTTCAGGGACATCCGATATTTTGTTAAAATCAGCGTAATGCATAATCTTGATTGAAATTAAGTGCCACTGAAAATTAATTCAATATACTGTACTAAAATTGTGCACATTAAAAATGTTAAACTCTCCTTATGTTGTTAAACTTACATACAAGTTAATGTATAAAACAATTAATTTTCACAGTTGCAACGAAATCATTCTTTTATAAATTCATCGCGCAACCTTAAAATATACCGTAAAGATATCTAAACCTTGTCCACATAATTCGAGCGTTACAAAAAATGGGACCTGTTAGAAGTCTCTCAAAAAACTCTTTTAAAATCGGAAAAAAAAAATACTCATTGAGTGGTTTTAAATGATCAGACTATGCAAAAACTGATTACCTCTTGTCTTTATTGTAGGCAAGCGAAGATCAACATTGAAACTTCAAAAAGAAACCTCTATTATTATTATTTTTTTTTTTTTAATTGCACTCCCCAGAAAAAATTGTATTCTTTTTATCTAGAAATATTACATTATTTATTTATTTATTTATTTATTTATTTTTCATATATGGCGCCATAAATGAAAACAAAATAGAAATACAAACGTTTGAAAATCGGAATACGTGATAAATTATGCTTTAATTGAAATAAATAGATAAATAAATTGCCCATTGCGCAGCACTAGTGCGACGTAAAACCCGACCAATTGAAAATTAAAAATAAATAGGACTCTAAAGAAAGGAAAAATATGTATACATAAATCGAGTGTGAATAATTTCAAAAGAAAGTGAATTTCAAAGTGTGATAGGTTGATTCGTTTCATGAATATTAGAAATTAAATATGTGTCTGAAGAAGAAAGGAAAATATATACATTGTACATGGAACAATTTTTTTCTTGTATATGGACCTTTACTTAAAAACTTTAAACGATAAATTATGTTAAACTTCATGAAGTATAACAAACTAAACTTCGAACTTAAATGGATGAATCCTGATTTGCATGCAACCATTTCTGGTTATCTCAGTGGTAAGGGACATTTTGACTTTAGTTTAGAAGTTGCCACATATCCATAATCTTCTAAAATATAATAAATTGAATTAAAATACAATAAATTAAAATAAAATGATTTGAAATGTAAGAAAATTTGAGATCTGAACTGAATAATAATGAGTTTTTATCAAAAATTGTTTAGTGTTTTCTTTTTAAATATTTATGCTTTACAGGTTATTGCGGCTATTCATAAATAAATCTTTATAATTAAAAACAGTATCTCAGCTATTAATAAATGCAACGCGTAGCACTGTTATGGGATTAATAAAAATAAATTTAATTTGGCCGTAAAATTATTCGCCCCAGTATTCAGGCCTTGTTTCCGAAAATCAAATTTTATTGGTGAGCTACTGTCTGGGAATGAGTTTCCGTTCCGGTTATCCGCATACTTCAAAAACAAATACTAGAGTGAAGTCTAAACTTTGCATTCTAAATCTAAATCACATGGTTATTTTTATCTAAAATTTTACTCCATTTTATTCAGATTGGACAAAAACGGGTTCGTATGTATTGATATAAAAAGTATTTAAATATATAACGGCTGGAGAGATTTCCATCAGTTTGGTTGAACATCTTTAAGTTGCACTAACCGTAATGAAATTGACATATATATTTTTTTTAAGTAAATTTCATTAAGTACCGCGAGTTCTGCACTAGATTATTTATAATGCATATAATGTAACAATGTTCATTTTTTTTTTTAATAAATATTTAGTCTGCTAAACTATAAGGAATATATTTCATTGCTCTTTATATCTCGTAAGAAAATTGTCTTATATGTCTACTCAAATTTTATGTATCCCCAAGCATTTGAATAGTTATCGGAATTCGGAAAAAAGAAATGCATATCTATAAAAACTTTCTATTTCAAGTAGAACTTTTCTAGAACCGTCTTCTTTGGAGTCACATTCTCGTTCAGAAAAAATTGAATTTGAATTGTTCCAAAACATTTTATTTCCAAATTTCAATTTTTACTATTTGCATTATTTGAGAATAGTAAGCCTATTTTAATTTGGGCATAAAACGAAGTATAAGTTTAACTGATATAAATAAAAGAGAGGCCAGATTTGAAAAAATGACGAAATCAATAATAATAAACATATTAAAATTATTGTACTTTTCAGTACATTTTTCGCCGATTCTATGCATTCCTCGTTTCTGTGAAATCTCGAGAGAAAAACTACTTCGAATGAAATCTTCCGATAGACAAGACTGGGTCCCTCTTTTTATGAATGAGTTTCCGGAAATTAAACGGAATGAAACCAAGCAATTAAATGTATTTAAACTGTAAAACAAGTTGGACCCGTCAATGTGTTTCCCGAGTTTATTAAACATCAAGGTGAAACTACCAAAAATCACCTCCTTTCATTTTACATCACGTTTTGAAGTAAAAACATGAACCTCCCAACTGACAGGATGAAAGTTAGTCATTTTTGTTCTAAAACGAGACTTATTGACATCCATTCTAGTCAAAACATTTGAAAGAAAGCTGTTTTCCAGACTAAAATTTTACTTAGAGTCAAAAGATCTTATTGGGGAGGAACGGACAGGTTTTTAGAAGTAATATGTGCACTACTAACTCAATAGCGAAGATTATATATAAGATTAAAAGAAGCTTTAATTTAAAACGAAGTTGTTGGGTCGTGTTCAGCTAGATTATGGCACATGGAGAAAAAGCTCCTTCACTAACATCCCAAATAGGAAACAGGCGGCGGAAGTATTCTGAGTTGGATAAGAATATTCTTAGCCCAATGATGGACGAAAACAAAGTGGAAGGAAGCGCAATCTCTCTCTTTTTTTTTTTTTTTTTGTCTAAGTAAAATTGGATTATAGCAGGGAGCCGTTATCAGTTGTTCTCTTTTAACGCCTTACCTGCCGACGAAAAATGACGAGATTCGCTTCCCAGTGCCACCCTTTTTCACACAGGCGCGTGTAGTTGTGCGTTCACTGTTCCAGAAACATTCCCTTTCCGATTCCTCCCACTCCCCATCTTCTCTGAAATAAGTGAATCCTTAGAAAACAGTGTCATGGTCCTTTTAATGGCATTACAGAACCGTGATGAATAGCAGCGTGACACAAAGGATCGTACTTCGGCAAGACGTGTATACACGCCCGGGGCAGTGAACGCATCGGCATAGCAGGACGAACATACACGCCCGGTGCAGTTAAAGAGTTAACATATACATGAATAACCTAACATCAAAATTAAAAGAGACTGCAGACATCAATGTTTCCATGTTCGCAGAGGATGGGGTTGTTCGGATTGGTGCGAAAAATTCTAGAAAGTATCAAGATCGAAAACTGAGTTTAAAGGATGCAATGTACAAAGCACTGGAAATACTGTAAACTTGGTTAAAAAATATTAACATACAGTGAAGCACCGTTTATACGTCCTTCGAGGGACTGACGTAAAAGGAGGTATAAATGAAAAGACGTATAATCGAAATTTTAATAGTAACATTTTGTTTACTACAAATTTAATGACACTTAAGCAAAATTTATATGAAAGTACTAATTAATAAAGTTTCTTAATTAGTAAATGTATATTATACATTTTTTAAGACAATAGTTAATTAAAAATATATATATATACAGACACGACATTATTTCATTATTTAAAACATGAAAATCTCACATTGACAGATTTTAATTTAGTGCCAGAGGCCTACTGCTAAACTTGTTAATATCGACAAATTCTTCTTTAGTTAATTCGTGACGATCTAAATTCCATGATAAAGTTTTCATTAAATCAAACCAATGTGTTTCAGCTGCAGATACTGTAACAAATTACGTTGGAAGTCCAAACTGTCTTATAGCCGCAAAACAACGTTTTTTCTCTTTTTCCCAATGAGGGGGAGGTGTGCCTTAGGGGGGGACTCATGTCAAAGTTGGGCCTGGGGGGGGGGACTCATGTCAAAGTTGTGCCTTGGGGGGACTTCATTCAATAAATCCCCATTCAATAAACCGACTGAAATAGGCCCTTAGCACTATTAAGAGTGACGTATAAAAATTCGACAACTGTACCGACTGAAATAGGCCTCTAGCACTAAAAAAAGATTTATTATAAAAAGTGAGAAAAATCATACTGCATCAAAAATGCATGACTGGGTACTCATTACATATATTATATATTGAGTATTATATTACATTTCTTAAGAACAATACATGAACACATTTTGAATATTAATTATATATATTGCGTATCTTTAATAATACGATTTATGTCCATATAGATAGTTATTGAATAACATTAAAAATCTTTAATAGTCGTTTGTTTGCTGCTTGTCTAGGCGTATTAAAAATTCTACCCTGGGAATGCTATTGATAAGTATTCTTCGATTATTCCTCAGTTCCTCCATTTAAGGTGCTTTCTAGGAAAAATCAGTCTTGTTTAGAATGGAAAATAATGACAGGTCGAGAAATTTTGCAAATTTTAGTAAAGTGTAAAAGACGCATAACCAATATTAGCGGCGTATAAACGAAGATTTTTTGTATTAAAATAAATAGGAATGAATCGGGACATCTCTAAAAGGACGTATAAATGTAAAAGACGCGTAAATGGTGCTTTTCTGTAACATGTAGCGCTATATGTCCAATTTTAACGTTGGAATCGACACTCTCTATGTAGCATTAGAGAACTTAAAACCAAAAGCTAACATCCGAATAAATTACTACGTAAGAAACGCCAAAGAAAAATATCGGAAACCAATATTTTTCTTTCGCGTTTCTTACGTAGTAATTTATTCGGGTTTTAATATTCCAACGCCATGTCTTCTGTTATTACAAAAGCTAACATGTTTAACAAAGTGGTTATTTTGGTCGATTCAATTTCGGCAATCAAAACTATTACAGAAAACCACTGTTTTGCAACAAAGATCTCATGAAATCAAGAAAAATATTAACTTTCTCCAAAGATTAGAGAACATCATTGTTTTCTATGCATTCACATGTTTGTATCGAAGTCTATGAACAAAAAGATTTGTTAGCAAAGAATAGACTTTACGTCAGTCACTGCAAAAACACTTATGTTATTTGTAAATTCAATAAACTGGGGAACATCAGTATGGTAAATGAAATGAAAGGTAAATCCTGAGAAGTTATCCAGGATTGTTGGAAATTATATAGTCACAAACCCCGTAAAGAGGCAGCAGCAAAATTCAGACTTCAGGCCGGACATGACTGCTTAGCGAAACATTTCTTCAGTGTAGGCATAATTAAAACCAACGTATGCCCTATTTGCAAAGCAGGTACTGTGAATTCCGATCACCTCTTAACTTGTCATGGAGATATAAACTCTCAGGAGGAAGAAAATGTTCGTAAATTACACTGGGATGCCTCGATCTATGTGAAGTCTTAGAGTAGATTACTTTTATTATGTTCTCCCTATCCCTTTTAATTCTGATCCTTTGTATTGTTGTAGTCTGTCCTATTTGTATGGAGTAAATTACCAAATAAAGCCGTATACAACAACATTTCTCTGTTGTCATTCATTTAGTGTTTAGACAAAAGGCAAATGTAAAAAGCTTTAATCTTCTTTCCCAAATTCATGAGAATGGATTTATTATGGCTAAGATTTCTCAGTAATAGTAAATTTCAACAGACAACTCATAAAATGAATCACTCCTATTTGCTTGAATTAAGGAACGCCACTCGTAAAAATTTCAATGCTAAAACGAAAACAGTATTTACCTTACAAGTACTGAATCGAAATTTCATTCGATGTTAAACTTTAAACTTGATCTTTTAGATTTTTTCGAAAATAAAAAAAAATCAAATTCTTAAGCAACATTTCTATTTTATTCACTGGTTATTTTGATTTGATTTTTCGTTAATTTTATCCATTGAAAATTATGTACAAAATACGAAATTGATTACTGAAGAAAAAAAAACTTCTTTATAGATATTTTACTGTCACTTGCTTTAGCGTATTTAAGTGTTTAAATTATCTTATTTTTAAGTGTTTTAAATCACTCTTTATAATAATAATAAGAAATGAATATACCAGTATTAATTTCTGATTTTTTTTTTTTTTTTTTAACAAACCTTTTATTAGCTTCACCTGAATGTATGTTTTAACCGCTCTGGGAGCAAAAAAAAAAAAAAAAAATCTATATTGTAAGAAAAGACTCTCCTTACATGAACGGTTTGGGTGTGAGGGGAAGCTCCAGGCTACGAACCTAAAGGTCTAAGGTTCGAGCCCAGTCAGGGGAGATTTTTTAAAAATGGCTTTTGTTTAATTCTAAATTATTTTTTAATCACCCTGTAATAGGGTGTGTCACTCACACAATTTTTTCTTACCCTGCCTTTTAATACTATAAAGATATATATATTGTGCTTTTTAGTTCACATTTCAATAAAAAGCGTGTTCTTTAATTTTTTAAAAGTATAATTTTATTTTATTTTTTATTTTTTACAATCTTTTAAAAGGAGATACAAATCCTACATATTTAAAATATTTCATTAAAATTAAGAATTTACTTTCGTAATAATTAATCCCTTAAAAAAAAAAAATACTCAAGAATTAATTTCAATTTTTATTTCCATCTTGGGATTGAAAAATGTATGTCATTAATTCTTATTAAACTAGTTATAAGAGACTTCATAAAATTACCTGGAATTAGGACCTACAAAATTACTAATTTAAGCGAAGTATACATTGTGCCGCTCATTCTAATTAACATACAAAACTTATTAAAAATGACTTCACATGGTTTATGGCTAAAGTAATAAAAGCACTACGAAACTTGCATTTAATTTTGTTTATTATGGTAGATTAAATCAGATAATTTTCATATTATTATTTTACACGAGCGAAATTAATTAAACTTTTGAAATTATTTTTCTCTTCCTCTTAAACGCAAATTTATAGCTCGAAAAGAAAAGAAAAATGGGAAATATTATTTAACATTGAAATACTAAATCAGCAAAGTAAGAAAAGAAGGTTTAATCAAACGATTCAAATGTGTTTACTATATTAATTTTTTAATAGATGGGAAAAAAAATCCTTTTATATGAAATCTTCATTTTTGCATAAAGTACCAATATTTTTAATTATAGCTCACGAGTTAATTCTTTTATTTTTTAAATCGGTTTTTATTGTATATATAAATCTGTTACCTGCGTTTAATTTTTAAAATATTAACCTATAATTACTATTAAGAAACTGCTATTTAGAAAATAAAAAGGTATGATGTGTCACAACCACACGACTTCCATTAGCCAAATTACTACTCTTTTAAGGTAGAGTGTGGTCAGTGGACATAAAATTGACAGTGAACAAATCGGACACCTAACAATTTTCATGTCACGTCAAACTAATACACACATTGTGATGTATAAAAGAGAGTTTTAAAAAATATCTAGAGCTGCTTTTTTAAACATTAATATTTCTGATCTCTAAACTAATCTACTTATTTAGGGCGTTTTGTCAAATTTCCTGCAGTAAACAAGTGTGCTGTCATACTTTTATTATTATTATTGTTATTTAAATAATTTAGTATGACAGTGCAAAACAAATTTTTGTATAAGTGTACAAAATGACAAGATTATTTTTTAACTTCTTATTGTGAAATTAATATAGTATATATAAAATAGTCAACAAAAGAAATTTTTTCCTATATATAGGGCACCACTCCCACCTGTGGGTATGTACTCCCAGTGTTATGCTTCTCCGAGATGAAAATCGTTTGCATTCATCATGGAAAATAATTTTAATATATAATTTTTACTGTGCGAATTTGTATAGGAGAATCTAGAAGAAAATTCTGTGGTTACGTCAGAATGTTAATTTTTATTCATAATCATTCTTTTTAGTACTGGGAATTTTTCTTTAATATTTAAACATCGTTTATTGTATTACTTTCAATTATGTGTAAAAATGCAATTTTTGAATAAATGCATACGCACTCGATATATTTATTTATGAAATAGGTAAATTCTAATAAACAAAGTAAATCAAGATAAAAAACCTTTAACCGGCAAAATGATTTGATGTTAGATAATTCAAAGTGAAAAACAATAAATTGGAAAAGTTCGATGTACGCGAGGTCAATCCCTTTTAGAATTCAAAAGAGTAATATTACAACTTCGTTATGTACAATAGCTTTTTCACATTAAAAAAAAAAAAAAAAAAATCTATTTGAGTCAATTTCTTTATTTTCATTTATTTTCTTATCTTTTTTTTTTTTTTTTTTCAAAACAATATTATGAATATAATTCTGTAATATATTTATTTAAACGTTGTAATATATATATATATATATATCTAGTAGTTTTAAATTACAAATTTAAAATAAAAAATTTTATAAATGTTACACATATTATTTATTTTCGTTAAAAATATTAAGTTTAAAAGAAACCTGCATATCATAAATTTAAAAAAAATTGATGCGCATGATAAATAGTCTTATTAATAATTATTGAAATAGAATTGATACGTGTATGTATTAGAAAAACATTTTTAAACATTGCACAGGAACAAATGTTGCAGGAGGTCATTTACGCTTTATGGAAAGGATTCTAGTAATTAAATTTTATGTATAAATGCCATATTTTTTGCGTAGATTTGCCTCTATCTGATAACCATGGTTCTTGACAACAGTTTTTGCTCGAATTTTCCATGAAAGTAAACTTTTTATTAGAAATGTCATGTCAGTTTCAACCCATTCCACTAATATCTTTTTCCAATGTTCATTCAATGTTCTTGGATGTTCAATCCGTTTTCCCCAGGCTCGTTTTAAAAAACCAAAAGCGAAAAAGTCCATTGGAGAAACGTCGGGTAATTTTACAGGTATTTTATTAAATGGGATAAATTTTGTTCCTGTTTCTAATTGTTTCTTTGCTAAATAAGCAACAGTTGATTTAGACGTGCGACTAGAAGCTTTGTCCATATGAAGCTTTATCAATGCCCTTTCCATATAAGGCTTAAATTTCTTCTTCAAAAAATGGTTCTAAAATATTCTGCTCGTTGCAGAGGGAACTAATTTCGTCTTTACTTGAGAATTTTTCTATTTTTAATTTTCTGTTGTAATAATATTTCTGGGAACTTTTATGTACGCCGACGAAACCATTTTGTTCGATCATTTCCATCAGCTCAGCAACAGAAAAGTGATCTTATAAAATCTACAGCCATAAAGAATTTTAACGAATTATTAATAGACTATATGAAGTTACAAATAATTTCAGTTGTAGGATTTAAAACAAAAATTCATAAAATGATGAAATAAAACTTACAGAATAAAACTACAGTCCTGGGGAAAAATTCAGTGAAAAACCATTATACTATGAAGCAATATTGCAATTTTAAAATTAAGACAGTGAATATTGCAATTGCGAATCACAATTCGTAGAAAAAAAAAAATTATACTTAACAACAACAACAACAACCAAAAAAAAAAAAAAAAAAAAAAAAAAAAAACTAATTAACTTTGCATCTAAACAGTTAAATAATAAATATTAAAAAGGAAATGTGAATAGCTAATCTTTAATAATTTAATATTTAAATGTTATTCGAAATTTCGTAAAAAAGAAATAGTATTTTTTCAAGTCGTACCAAGTGAGTTAGTTACGTTTGATACTGAATAGGGTCGCCATCTGTGAGATCAAACATAAATTAGTCGAAATGATTTTGATAACATAATAATTTAACCTTTCATTTCAAATTGAATGAATACTTAAAAAAAAAAAATCTCATTTTTTAAGTGTTTTTATGACTATTAATAAATGAAGATTTATTTTTTAAATTTGTGATATTACATGTAATTTTAATATAATTATCGATAGATTAAGGTTAAGGTAAGTATCGCCGAATTTATATTAAATAAAATATAAGTTTTATTTTAGATAAAAAAATAAATCAAATTTTAATTATGAAAAGATTGAAATGAAATGTTGCCATCTAAGTTTCATACTTTAGTTAATTTAAAAAAATGTAATTGTCGTATCGAAAAACTGTTTACACCCCAGGATTCAGAAAAATCGCCTCTTTCATTTGGTACTGAATTTGTAATGATAGGTCTGATATTTCTAATTCATTTTTCCCTTTTTCAGTTTTCCCGTTGCCACTTAAATTTCATACTTTAGTTATTTTTTAAAAATCTAATTGTCGCATCGAAAAACTGTTTGCACACCTGGATTCAGCAAAATCGCCCCTTTCATTCGGTATCAAATTTATAAATATAGGTCTGATATTTCTAATTTATTTTACCCTTTTTCCGTTTTCAACCCAGATTCGATATGGAACAGCTTTAGTATTGGATCCCTTTGGCAAAATTTGAAATTCGGCACCGAAGTAGCTCGGACGTTTCTCGCCAAGATCTTTAATTACACAATTGAGATAGCCAATTCAGTTCATCGCAAAAATGGCTTAAAATATTTAAAGTCACCAAAGGGTTCACATACTAAAGCTGTGCTTTTTGTATTTATTTATTTATAATATTTTCTATTTAAGACTTCTGTGGTCACGAAATTTGGTGCGTAAATTGTTTGTATGCATCCGGCACTTATTGTAACTGGATTTTACGAAATTTGAAATCCCCCCCCCCCCCACACACACACACACCTTCTCGGAGTCGGAGTTCAATAAACATGTGTAAAAACATGTTTTTCCGTTTGAATTCGCTTTGAATTATCTTAGAATAGCGAATTTTCGTGTGTGGATATTGATTAAGTGTACGCATTATGCACATTAGTGGGATTTTGCAAAACTTCGAGCTCAAAACTTCGAGGGTGGGGAAGTAAGAAGTGGGTAAGTTGTGCCGAAGACAGTGGGGACCCAGACTCCTCACGTTGCGAGCGTTTAAACCTCTACCAATCACAGCGAGAACTTAGGTTATTAATAAAAATATGGGATTTTGACAACTCATTTAAGTTTAATGTCCAGCGAAGCGGGCAAAGCCTGCTAGTATTAAATATAAAGAGAGCAATATACTTTCAAGCGAATTTAAATCATTTAACATCGAAATACATGACACTTTTAATTTAATGGCATCATATTTTACAACTTATAACCTATAATAATGATAATAGGAAAAGGTTTTAAGGTTTTTAAAAGACTGAAGAAATTATTTTCATTATAATATTTTTAATATTATTTTTTTTATTTTTTAGTTTTTTCCTCCTAATTTAGCTAAATGTTTTGAACCTAATTCTATGGTTTTTCTGCGAATGGAATTAGAAAGTAAATCACCAAATTGCTTAGTATTTTTTTAATTATATTTTCGACTTAAAGTCGAATGGTTCTGCACTGAAAGCTGGTAAACGGGAAGTGCCGGGTTCGATCGCATTTCGCTCTCATCGACCTAGCTGTTCGGAATTTTTTGTGTTTTTCTCTGAAACGAGCGTAAATATGGGCTAAGCTCCATTAAAAAACCCGCAGAGTTCACATCGCTCCAGGCGTATAATCCTCGTGTAGTCAATTGGCCTTAATTCCAGACACCATCGACTTATTTAATTTGTTTGAAATTGCGATAAAATTTATTTTTTCTCAATACGTTGTTGCAACTACGACATTTTTTCCTCCTATGTCATCCTGTTATCTATTGCTTCATTCTTTCCTCCAAAAACTATATATATATATATATATATATATATATAAAAATATATATATTTCTAAGTATATCTATAGAATTAATAGAACATTATTGTAACAGTTGTAACTATACCGTTAGCGTGTGGGTTTATTTTAAGAAGATTCTTATAACAAATTCATTTTTAATAACCAATAATTGAAATTTTCGAATTTAATTTTTTTCAATAAATAAATAGTTTTGGAGAATTTTCAAAGAATTATTTGATGAAACCATAAAGGGCTCTGTAGGAAATTTTCAAGGAAATTTGTTATAGAAACGTTTGTGTTTCTTAAATTTAAAACCATTCATAATATTTATATAAAAAATAAAATAAAGTAAAGTAAAATGAAATGAAATGATATTTGTTCTACTTCTGTTTAAATGTAACTGATTTCTCGTACCCTTTGCTTTAATACGACTAAAAAAATAATTTCAAAATTTATTTAGTTTGCTTTTTTTCTTTCTTTTGTATTAGCATATAATATTTTTATGGGAGTCCCCTACTGGTAACACAAAATGACCTCATGACGGCAGCCCCTGTGCCTATCCACTACCAAATTCCGAAAATGAAACAAAATATTAATTCATTTCACTCGAATTCAGATCGGAATGCTTCATAAAGGATGAAATCAATGTATTCAAAAGATTCTATCTAGTCCAGGTAAATTTTTACAAACTGTTAGAACAATATTGTCTTTTTTGGAAATGGCATGCAGAATATCTGAAATAAGAAAAGACTGGCTAGCCTTTCTATTTACATTATCATAAAAGCGGTCGATTAAGATTTCATCTACAAATTAAAATTCATTTTAAATAACAGTAACCACCACACTTTATAATGTAGAAAACGAGAAAAAAAAAAAAAAAAAAAAAGCTAAAAATCCATAGAAAAAGCATAGGATGAAAACGAAAAAAACTCACAATGTCAAGTGTAAAATCAAAAAAAAAAAAAAAAAAAAAAAAAAACTGCTGACACCGAAAAAGTTAAAAGGACAGATTTCACTAGAAAAAGACATCGAGGAGCCATGTGGAAAATTTCGACCTAGGTTTTTTTACTTTTTTATACGTTTTCAGGTGTGAGGAATCCGAAAATGACAAAATTTGTATGGTGTCTGTTAGTGTGTCAGTGTGTCAGTCCGTTAGTGTGTTAGTCCATTAGTTTGTTAGTCTATTTACACGATATCTCACGAACAAATAATCGCAGAGAGGTCAGATCAGTTTTAAAATATTACTTTTGATACTAGCAAGAACCCTATTTATTTGCAACATTCGAATTAAAACACTTCGCAAGTTATGAGAAATTTACGATTTTCTTAACATGGGAGAATAGGACACAAATTCACTTAAACGTGCATTAAATGGAAACTTTTTACCGTAAAAATGTCAGACCAGTTTTAAAATATCAGTTTTGATACCGGAATGAACATCAGTAACTATAAATATGCTACTTTGAAAATTTCGCAAGTTATTGGAAATTTACGAATTTCTTAACATGGCAGTATAGGCAAAATTTCACTTAAACGTCAATTTTTAGCGATATTTTCATGGTAAAGATGTCAAACTACTTTTGAAATGAACACTGGCATGAATATTAATGACTATGAATTTTCCAATACAAAAATATCGAAAGTTATTGGAAAATTACGAATTTCTTAACATGACAGAATAGAGCATAATTTCACATAAACGTCAATCTTGAAGGATATTTTCATTGTAAAGATGTCAAACCACTTTTTAAATATTACTTAGGATACTGGCATGAATATCATAGACTATAATTTTTCCAATTTAAAAAATTCGTAAGTTATTTGGAATTTACGATTTACTTAACATGTCAGAATAAGGCAAAATTGAGCATAAACTTCCATTTTGAGGATCATAAATACATTAGACAACTTCAAAATTACATTTATGATATTTGTTTGAACATGATTGAATACAAATATTCTAATAGGAAAATTTCGTAAATTTTTCGTAATTTACGATTTTATCAACATAGCGAAATTATAAATTTTTCATATAAATATGAATTTTGAGGATTATTGCATTGGAAACAGTAGCATGAAAACTAAACAACAGAACTGACCCTGATAAAATCAATTAATAGAATAATATAAATATATCGAAGTGAACGGTGGATAGCCTATTAGGAGGGGATTTCATTCTGTCACTGTATCAAGCTTTGGTCAAATTCATTTCTTTTAACATGATTATAATATATCTCGCACTAGAAATTTATGAGAACATAAATATGATGGGGAACTGAGCAGAGTCCACCTATGCCAACTAGTTTTCAATTGTACTGACGCATTTTAAAATCTCTGAAATCTTAATTTATCGAGTGTAAAAATGATTCCTTTAATTTTTTTTGCAGTACCGGTTTAATTAAGGTCTCTTCGATAGTGTTAAATTCTCTAATAATAAGTATAGTACACACACACACATAGGGATAGATAATGTTTTTAACCTGTCCACTACTGGTACATTCACATTATGCTATTGTTAAAAACACTGTACAATTGTAAAAGCAATCTTGTAAAAGTTTTTCAAATGATTTATTAATTTTCAAACTTACCAAGAATTTTTATCTTTAAGTTTACCTGCATACAGTGTAATATTTCATAACACGATATTCTCAAAATACAGAGCTTAGAAAGTCTAATATTAAGACTTATCACATCGTACAAAATAAAAGTTATTAAAGGGTAAATTTTGGCAAATAAAATATTGTAGTAGATAAATATTTATTATCATACTTTTTTGTATCAGCAAAGAATCTAGAAAATATTTCTTACATTTTGATATATAGCGCCGCCTTGTGGTCGAAACTCGACCACGTTTTTGCAAAACAAAGTCATTTCCTTCTCGTAAACGGAATTAAATTGCAGAACAGCAGCGCCACTTGTCGTCCGATATGTACCAAATTAAAACAGCATAGTTTTACATAATGTCCGTATCCTATATCATGTTAGATGCGTTTATGTGATACAGAAGTTGAGAATATGGCCTTGAGTTAAATGGGGGTGGATCTCAGCATAACTGCATAACCTATTGGCTTATGCATTCCAGCAGTTAATTAGCACCAATTTCAATCAAGGTCGAACCAGTTACCAATCGTACTTAAATTCCGCCCATTGGTTCATGAAATACTACAAAATTTTCCTAACACATCATACACACACAGACAAATAGTTATTTTCTAAAAATAAGCGAATCATGTTTAAGACATATCAAAACATGTAAATTCATCGAAAATCGGAAGTCAAAAATATTCATGAATCCCAATACTTTCTACTATATAATTTCATATGACAGCACACCTTACTGATTATCATGAACAAAAATTTAATCAATATATTCAATCGTGTTCATAAAAGTGGCCCGGAAAGTATTTACATGAAAATGGCCTAGAATGAAAACAAAATGAATGAACAGGTGATCCGGCCAACACTGGTGACGTGAATGCAAGAACCAGATACTGTGACCGTACCGTACATCACCACGCATGCTCATCGCCCACACGCTCTGTTCCGAGTTGCAGCTATGTCATTACAGTCGTGTGAGTGAGAGGGTGCAGACGTGTTTAGTGCCTGTAGTTTAATGCAACACGAAATGGTGCTCACGATAAAAGAACGCGTGTTCATCGTCGAGTGTTACGCGAAGCACAATTCGTGGAAATAGTGTGCGGAACTGTTCGCGCAAGAGTTTAAGAATGGAAGCGTATTGAAGAAACCTCCAGGAAAGTTCGCGATGCAAAAGTTAGTGGTAAAAGGGCGCGGAACGGGCTCTGTCGGGAATAAAAGCCGAAACTATCCAAAGAGGGTGCGAACACCAGAAAAAATCGCGAAAGTAAAGGGCAGCCTTGAAAAGAGCCCAGAAACATCTCAACCATCTCAAAGCCGGTTATCTGCGCATGTGGGCATCAAGAGAACGTCGTGTCGAAACATTATCAAGAAGGACCTGCAACTTCATCCTTACAAATTCAGTGTGCAATCGAGAGAACAATCCGCGTGTTGAGTTCTGCCGGTGGTTTTTGAGCGAGGTGGAATCAGGACTTTTGGATCCTGTGTATGGCCTGGTTCTGCCTCTCAGGGTATGTGAACTCAGATAACATGCGATAGTATGCATCAGAAAATCCCCATCACTACATTGGGCAGCCGTTGCATAATTTGAAGCTTGGTGTTTGGTGAGCAATATCTGGCCTCCGCATCATCTCACGATTCTTTGTTGTGAATGTTAACCGTTATGTCCAGAATCTGTTTAATCCGTTTGTGGATAAACTTACGGAAGATGAGCGACTGTATGAATATTTTCAGCAGGACGGTGCAACAGCACACACCGCTTTGACAACCTTGTCACATGTGCATGGGGTGTTCGGTGAGGAGCGGGCAGTCAGCAAAGGCAGTGAAATCTGCTTACCACCTCGTTCGCCGTATCTCTCACCCTGTGACTTTTACCTACGGCACAAATTGAAGGATCTGGTGTACTCAAATAATCCTCAATCACTGGAAGCGCTGCAGCATAACACTGAAAACGCAATTGCTGCTATCCCTCGAGCAAAGATGCAATGCGTGTCTCACAGTTTAAAAACTCGAGGACAGCGCTGCTTACACGTCGGCGGAGGACTGTGAGGGCCGGTTCACCTGTTCATTACCAGGGGTCGATATTACTGTCCGGTTGCCACAATCTGACTTGATTTCATATACTGTATTTTGCTTCGTGCAAATAATTTGTTCGAGTTTGCTAAACTGTCCTGTGTTTAGAATTCTTCATTTTGCCATGTCATTGCTTAATAATGTACACGTGTCATGTCTTGACGTATATAAACCTTTTCCAGACCACTTTTATGAAAATATTGTCCGGGCCACTTTTATTTTGCCCACCCTGTATATACAGAAGATATAGTAATAAATCCACGTATTTAAAAATAAGTTGTCAATTTCATCTAGTTGAAATGCTTTAGCTAAAAAATCAAACATGAGCTGACGTATTTCACACAAAAAAAAGAAAGAAAAGAAAAAAAATTATATAAAAAAATTATTTAAAAAAAAAAACAGTAGAACTTTCAGAAATCAAATCCTTTTTTAATTTGTGTATATGTTGAATAGTATTAAACTTCAATCTACCACTCATTTGCGCATAATCACTTTTACCCCATTCTAACGGCCATTTCCTCTTAGAATGAAAAATCGGTAGTCGACAGTTTAAGAATGCTACATCTATACAAATTACTATGTCCATGGTTTTATTTGAATTTTAAACAATTGTGAGATTTAAAAACTATCTTCTTTAGATATTTTTATTACAAAAGAATATGTATATAAAATAATAAAGTACAGAAAAAAATAAAAGTGCCTTAAATTACCTTCTTAGCACCGAAAGAAAATAATTTTTGCATTTGCAAACCTGTCTAATCATACCTTTCGAATGATACCATTTTCTTCAACCCTCTACTCCCATAATTAATATTATAATTAATATTAAAGGTATTGGATATTTGCCCCTCTCTGTGGAGGGACTTTCTTATAGTATGTCTCTCTTATTTCTTACTCTTACATGTACAAAAAAAAATTTCCAGTTGACTATTACTAATATAAATAGTTATTTTTAATTTCATAATGATTTTTTCAAAATAATTATATTTTTGTACATTTATACGAAATTTTGTCCTATCCCGCTATGTTCAAAATTTAGAAAAAGCGGAAGGGCCACGCCACCTGTTGGAAAATTTTCCCAAAAGTTGATAGGTAGTCATTTATGTCAAGGTGTAACTACCTATCAAATTTTATGAAATTCTGTGTAGTAGTTCCCGAGTACAGTTGTCGCAGAATTTTGTTCCATACACACAGACAGACAGACAATTTCTAAAAATGGTCAAATAATGTTCTAGACCTCTCAAAACATGTGAATCCATTGAAAACCCGAAGTCGAAAATTTTTACGAATTCAATACTTTCTTCTATTGAACATAGAAGAAAGAAAGAGAGAGAGAGAGAGAGAGACTGTAGTATAATTCGCATTTTTACAAAAAAGAAATCTTCGCAAAAAAAAAAAAAAAAAAAAAAAAAAAAAAGTTGTTTCTTTCATTATTTTTATACTACATTTTTTTATCAACTGGGAAATATTTTTCATAAAAAAATAATAAGAAGAAATTTTTCATCCGAATGCTAGAAATCTTTTTTCCATAGAACGCTTCGTGTCAGTTACAATTTAATTTTTATGTTTCAGAAAACAAATAGTGTACATAATAAAACTTGCGAGCCGAATATTTTTTGCAATAATTACAGCTTTTATTGAATGCTGCACAGTGATCTGTTGAGACTAAATTTCAGTTTGTATATTTGTATTGCTTTTACGTACAAAGTCAAAAATAGATTGGTAAACAAAACTATGTAGATAAAAATGTCATTTTTATGTAAATAAAATTATGAATCGTTTTAAACATTTTAACATTTTTAAATATATATCACTCCGAAAAGAAAGAAGAAAAAAAAAAATTCCCCCTTCAAACTCGCGATCGTTCTTTTATAAAGCAGGAGTGTTTGTGCTCTATTTCTTTTTCAATTGTAATTTTTTCAGGAACGTTTTTGATAGTTTTCTAGTAACTTTTACAAACAAATAAAACAAAAATTAGAGTTTGCAAATTCAGGAAGATAAACTCTCGGAACACATCTATCTTAAAAGATAAATATATTTATCGGTAAATGAGTTATTTACGAACGTGAATATTATCTCACACAAAAATATCAATGTTTTCCTAACACTATTATTGGGCGTATAAGGTGGAAGTTTTTTCTTTTTATACAAACAGTTAACCTAAAAACTGATGAACAATACGGAATTGATTGTTTTTGCCTTATTTGTAAAAAGCAATAAATTCTTTTGTATTCAAAATAATATTTTTTGTATATAAAATAATTTATGTAAAAATAGTTAAATAACAAAATTTAACCTTACAATTTTTTTTTTAATCTTTCCCCATTTTCAAAATTTTTAAATTTACTCTCTAACTAACTTATCATTGGTATAAAATTCCATTAAAATATAATTAGACTGTTAAAACTACTGCAAGAAATTGAGTTTGTATGAATTATGTAACAATAAATTAGAAATACTTTATAAGAAGTGATAAATGGCTTAATGAATTCTTAAGTAGTGATTAAGCAAATACATTATGTATAATTAAACAAATTTCTTATAAAATACGAAAAATAAACTACAAAGAAACACACCTTTTTCTTCTTTTCAATAACTGTCGTTAATACTTTTTTTTTCTAACTAAGGAACAGTTAATATATATATATATATATATGCATAAAGTTCAATTAATTATTGCTAAATGTAATAAGTATGCATAAGAAGTGCATTATTCATGTGAAACATAAATTTTTATTGACTACGCAAATAACTAAAACATTAATATGTATTTGTACAGCACCTGGATAACCGAGTTCACTCGGTCTCATTTTAAAAATCATTCGTGTGTCGATACAGTGATTTGAATCGAAAACAGATTTCTCTTACTTATTGGCCCCGGGTAGAGTTGGAATTACCAGTCAATGCTAGTTTTACTGAAGATAGGGAAATTTAAATTAGTATTATTAGTATTAATCGCTAACTTTTTATCCAAATCATTCAAGCAGTTTCTTATAGAATCAGGTTTCTGCTATATTTCGTTCCAGTCAAAACATGGGTTACGAGCGACTGATCATTCTTATGCAGAAGAAGATGAAACCGATCGATTTTCTATCGCCAAGGAAACTTCCAACATTCTTCTTCTTATTATTTTTTTCCCCATCAAATCGTTCCAGAGATTTCCAAGAAAACCAAGTTTCTGTTGTATTTTTTCTGGGTGATGTGCAAGTTACCAGTGAACACTCATTATCGTGGATGCGAGTTTATTTCAGATCGAACTGTTAGCTGATACATACAGTAGCTCAAACTTTTTATCAAAATTATTCGAGTAGTTTCGAAGAAAACGAGGTTTCTGCGATATTTCTCCGCCAAAATCATCGGTTAATAGCTAAATGATCTGAAGAGAGGGCAATTCAGATTGAATTGTAAACGAGAAAAGTCCCTAAATCTAAAATCTTCCCAAAATCCTTGATTGACTTTCTAAGAAAACCAACTCTCTGCCCTATTTTTCTACGGGTCAAGTAAAGCTTAACAATGAACGCAATTTTTCATGAAGATGAGGTCAAGTCAGATGGGTTTCTCACAAACCCATTAACGCTAAGTTTTTATTAAATCGTTATTTTTTTATTTTTTATTTTTTTATTTTTTTGTTGTTCTGCCGCAGTTTCCAAGAAAACTAAGTTTCTTCCATATTTTCTCACTACGAAGTGAGGATTAACACAACAGTGGATGTTAATTTTCTTAATGTTTAAGATAACTCTTATGCGTTTGCCTTCTCAAAAAATCTTTAAACCTAAATTTTTATTAAAATCGTTATATCCATTTCCGAATAAACTCAATTTCTACCACATTTTTCAACCGTCGGATAAAGGATTAACAGTAAGCGCAAATTTGCCTGAAAATGAACATAAGTCCAGAAAATTTTTCAACCGAAAAACTTTCATGAAAATCGTTATATGCTTTTTGATGTAAACTTAATTTCTGCCATATTTTGGAATCGTTGGATAAAAAATTGAATGGCGAACGGGAATTTCTCTGAAGATGAGAATAAGTTTAGATTTTGCACCGAAAACCCCTTAACTCCTCACGTTCCTCAGAATCGTTATATGCATTTTCTGCCATATTTTGCAACCAGAGGATAAAGTGTTAACAGCGAACGCGAAATATCTTTCTATTCCACTATATTAAGAAATTCGTAAACTTAAAAAAAATTATGAAATTTTTAAAGTAGAATATTCATTGTTTATGATGATCATGTCAGCATCATAACCGGTATTGAAAAGTTGGTCCGACATCTCTACGATAAAAAGTATTTTTTTTAATCCACATTTTAGCAAAATTTTACTCTTTTTTCTTATGTTTAAAGAATCGTAAATTTCGAAAAACTTACTAAGTTTTTAAAGTTGAATATAACAAATCAATAAGGTTCTTATCAGTGTCATAAGTGATATTTTAAAATCGGTCCGACTTCTTTACGTCCATTTGTTCTTTATATCGTGTGTAATGTATCCATTCGTGTCTTGTTTAAAATTGGTTTTTAATGACAAGAAAATATCCCGCTAACATGATAAAATACATGTAATATTTTCTATGAGCGTATGTATTTTTTGTACAGTACTGTTACGCATCTTACAGTTATATTTGATCGAAGTTAAAGTATTGGCTGTCTTGGTCAGTACTAAAATTTCACATCAAAAGTAAATGAACGACTGATTTCAGAAACGAGTTATTTTTTTCGAGAGAATTATATTTTATGTTTTTTATGCCATTAGTTTTTTGTTAAGATTACCAAAGTGTTTGATCTTCGTCTCTATTTATATCGGAAAAAGAAATAGTATAAAAAGGAATATTTAAATTTATTCAATGTTCAAATCATTAAATTTACCGAATCAAAACTGTCTTCAAACTAAGTTTCAAACGCCGATATTTTTCGTACTAAACTTAGAAACAAATATTTTTTGATCTGAAGGATTCCTAAAAGATTAAGTAATAGATAGATAATACCATATCAACAATTTCTATTTAACGAAATTAAGTATATTTCACTTATTGCTGAATTATGCTTTTTTTTTTAAAATATGCCTGCACCTTAATAGGTATTCTTAAAGAGACATATTCTTAAAGAGAATAACTTAACAGTAAATGAAATAATGACACTATCTGTACATAAAAGACGCTCTTAAAATACATGAAAATAAAATATAAATTGTCTGGTTGCTCGGATTAGACTGAAATATACTTCAAAAGAGTGCACATCTTCTTTTGGTAAAGAAATGTTTCACATCGACCCAATCTTGCCAGCCCAATCATAACATTGCAATATCTGATGACTTACAAAGTTCACGCATGCTCAGAAGAATATTCTTAGGATTGTTCAGATACCGTGACTCATTATTCTTGTATCATTAGTCAAAGATTCAAAGATCCAAACGTGATCTTAAAAATTTATCTTCAAGTTTCGCATGAACGTTGAATATATTCATTTATTAGGAACTCTGCGATTGCCACTGTTCAATGCGGTGTGATGCGTTTACAATAGAGAGAGAAAAATTAAAGTGCCCCAGGACCTATTATGAGACGTAAGTGAGGTATGATTGTAATAATGGTGAACACACGTGACTAAACTTCCTTGTAGGATGTGGACGTAGCTTTGGCTGCTAGCTAGATACTGCCCTAAACAAGAACTCTTATACTCGGAAAATGGTCCGTTTCGATTATATTGGAAGGTTTATTACTTGTTTCCCTATCTTTATAGGTGTGGTTCAGAAAGTAATGCCTTCAAGGTTATACCTTTTATCTGTGTTTGACAGATAGCACCTGTACACGTATCAGTGGAAAGCTTGCACAATATCAGCTACAAATAGCGGCATCATTTTTTAACATAGTCCCCATTATCGACAACATGCGCTAACGAAAAACAAGATTTTTCATGCCGTCGGAGAAGAATTTTGGTGGCTGTTGGTGACACAACAATTACAATTGTATTTATTTGCGCATTACAATTGTAGCGTTGGCCCTTAAGATGATCCTTAACTTTAGGGAAGAGCCAAAAGGCGCAGGACGCAAGATCCGGACTAAGGCAGGATGAGACAGAATGTCCGTGAATCTCATTCACTGCAATACTTCCTGAGTTTTAGGGCGATCTCGTGTTGCTTGATCCTACAATTGCCCCGAATCAACTCGTCCACCTGATGTTGATGATCCGTATCAGAAGTCGTTGCAGGCCATTCATTTTGGTGCTGATTTTGGAGATTTGATGCGATTGAGGTTTGGTCTTTCACAATTTTTGCTCACCTTCTCACAGTACTGACATTAACACAGGCATCCCTGTAAACTGCAGTCAGGCGACGAAGAATTTTGATATGCGTACAAACTTTTGCAATTAGAAGTTCAGTTACAGCCGCCTTTTTCAACCGGTCGTCACCACTGGATGCCATGGATTGTTCTATTACTCTGGAACGAGAAAAAATAGGAATGTGAAACAAGTAACATTCTAAAGCATAAACACCAGTAAATTAATTATAAATATTTCAAAATGTTTGCAGTGTTATTGGCAAAGTAGTGGGTTTGGTGGCATTACTTTCTGAATCCCTCTCGTATAAGACTTACGGGGAACACTAAATCGGCTTGTAAGGTGGGTTAAATCCTACTCTTGTTGCGTATTTCTGTCAGCAAGGAAATAGGCAGCATCCCCGATCATTAGACGTTAATGAAACACCATACTGGTTGGTTGGTTGTAGGATTTAAGGCCGATTGACTCCTGATGTGTCCTAGGCCTAGAGGGGGAATGCCCTCCGTGGGGGTCTTTCTAAGGGGTCCTAGCCCGTATTTACGCGAGTTTCGGAGGAAACCACGGAAAACTCCGAACGGCTAGGTCGATAAGCGCGACCTGGGATCGAACCCGGCACCTCCCATCTACCAGCTTTGAGCGCAGAACCGCTCGGCCGCTGGTGGGCCTCCATACTGGTCTTTGTGTACATAAATTACATCTCTGCAGACTCATGGTCACAATAAAATGCAATAGCGGATGATCAGTAAATTGTTCCTTTACCTTGCGGTTTTCTCAGCTATCTGCAGACACTTCGGGGGATATACCTGATGCTTTCCTGTTATCTGTTGCGCATGGTGAAACGCAGATAAACATTGGAAACTAGTAAAGATTCCTATAGTTCGAAATGATTTATATGCTCCTGAAATTATGCTGCATACCATCCGAAATTGCTCTACAACACGGTTTGCACGTAGATCTTTCTTAAACTTACAAATAACACAACTTCGTAAAAAGTCATCCGGATGATCTCTACTGAATATTTTGCTAATCACATCACACGGCAGAAACTCTACAGTGTTTAAAATATACAGCATAAATAAATGTTTATCGTATTCCAGAGCATCCACCGCTCACGTGCTTTATGCCCTTAAGGCGACGTCTTCATTTACATCATGCAAAATAAATGTACACGCTCTGTTTTCAACTAGTCTGCCTTTCGATTTATCTTTCAATCTGCTACTTTACCTTTTTACACTTTTCTGCAATTTTCTTGTTTGGCTGAATCATCTTAACACAGCAGAATATAAGATGACCAGGAAATATTTCATTTTCATTGTATATTTATTTCTTGCGACTTTAAAAAGTTAATATGTTACCGCTAAAGTACAGAAATCAGTTAATCTGCAGATTAGTTAGGTAATCTGCACATTAACTAGGGCGATCCGTTAAAGTGAGGAAAATTGTTTCATTTATCAAATTACCTAGGTAATCTGCGAATTACCTAGATAATCTGCACATTACTTACTAGGCACTCGTTAAAGTGAAAATAAGATCTCTCGTGTTGTAATTTTACAGCACGCTGAGTTGTGTTTGTTTTTTAATTCGGGGGAAGAAAAAACAGTTTTCTTTCCTTTTCTTTCTTTCTTTACTTATTTTAATCTGTATGTATTTTAATTTTTATGTCTTTTAAAGTTATATTTGTTTGAATTTTTTTATTTATTTCATCTTTTTTATTCTGTCAATATAAGTTTGAAGATGTTATGCATTTTTAATATGAAATATAATAACTTTAATAGCTTTCAATAAATTCTATTTTATAAATGAATGTTAGAATTGTATACAGTAACAATTTCTTTTCAAAATAAAAATATTTAACCATTTAAATTAAAAAAAAAAAAAAAAAAAAAAAAAAAAAAATTACAATTTATATTGCTATTACTATTTTTTTTTTTTTTTTTTAAGTTATGCACCAATTTTTAATTCGCTAAAGAAATATTAAATTAGACAATTCAGAAGCATTATTTAAGAAGTACTTCAAATAATTAAAACTGCTTTAATAATTTTTAGAACGCATGAAAATTAAAATGACTGTTTTCCAATGCTTTATTAAACTATACAGTCCGTTAAGACATTATAAGACCACTTTAATTTTGTAAATTATAAGAAAAATAAAGATTCTAATCATAATTTAAATACATAAAATAACATATTGCTCTATATTTTTTTATAATTAGTTTGCAATAACTTGGTATAATGCAACAAATGTTTAATTAGAATATATATTAGAAATAAGTGAAAAATAACCTGTTAAGAAAATATAAGTCCACTGGTCAAAAAACAAAATTGTATAAAAAATTAATATGATATTGGTCCTCCATTTTTCCTGATGACTTCAAACACTCTGTTTTTCATTGAAGTAACCAGGTGGTTAAGTTCAGTTATAGAAATATTGTACCATTCTTTTACAATGGCTACTTCCAGTTCATTGGCAGATGAAAATTGTTTATTATAAGCATACACTTTGCGAGAAAATATACCCCATAGGTTTTCCATGGGGTTCAAGTCTGGACTTTGATTTGGCCATGGCAAAACATTATTTTTTCTTTTTTAAACCACTCCTGTGTGGATTTGGATGTATTGCAAGCAGCATTGTCCTGTTGAAACATCCAGTTAACACCACCTAATAAAGGTCCAAACGGTCACATGTGATCATATAGTATAGACTGATATTGTGTAGAGTTCATATGACCCGAAATCCGCTGTAAATCACACAACCCCTCATAACTGAAAGCTCCCCAAATTATTACTGATCCCCCACCTATTTGTCGACTGAAGCATTCTTTTGGTTCCTTCCTCAAGTCATGCCAATAGTGTTTGTAACCATCGGGACCATCAAGGTTAAATTTCTTTTCATCAGAAAATATAATTTGTTTCCACTCATTATTTCATGACATGACATTTTTAGCCCATTTTAATCTTTCTTCTCGATGGCATTTCAATAACTTTGGTTTTTTCTACAATTTCATAAATTTCGTATTAATATTTAATTTAAGACTCTTCCAGACTGTTACATGTGAAGTTTTCTTGCTGAAACGTTTCGAAATTTCACGAGTTGAAAGACCGTTTTTACTTGACAGTCGAAAAATTTGTCTATTTTCACGTACTGTCGAAATATTTTTTCTTCAAGATAGTTTTATTTTGCTTGAATAATCTTTTCTAATTATGGCATTATGAATGGCAGTTTTAGAACGGTTCATTAACCTTGCAATATCTCTTTCAGATTTACCAGAACCTTTATAAAATAAAATTTTTCTTACTTCGCACTCCAATAATTCTTTACCTCGAGGCATCGTCAAATTAATCGTAGATAACACATTCAAAACCGAAGACTTTACTTCTTAGGTAATGCTTTTACGAAATACTGACACATGCGCTTTATATTGAGTTTGACGTCATGTATAATATGCTAATTTTCTCAGGTGGTCTTATAATTTCTTAACAGTCACAGTCTTTAATTTTTAGAAAAATGAATAAGTTTTAATGAAATTTAATTTAATTTTAAAAGTTGGAATTAGTATAGGATGCGTTTTCTTATCAATTTTAAATACGCAACTACAAATTTGCATATTATGCTCTCTTCTTCAGAAATGCACCAATACGCTTGTGGTCTTATAATTCCTTAACGCACTATATTTTGTAGCATACATATATCTGTACAAGTTTAGCAAATATATTAATTTTACAAAAAAAAAAAAAAAAAAAAAAAAAAAAATTAACACATTTTATGTGAGAAACTACAACGAAATTATCTGAAAAAGCGAACAAAATAAAAATAACAATCAAATGATGCTATATAAAATACATAAAGGAAACTTGAAATTGAAAAAAAAAAATGAAATGCTAAAAAAGGCATAAAAATTTCATATTAAGTATTTATTAAAGAAAGCCATAATATTGAATGCCATATTTTTCAGAGTTAAAAATTAATACACCGTTTTTTTTTTTTTTTTTTTTTTTTTTTTTTTCCCAGTAAGTAATAGTAATTTAAATCAATTTTTAAACAAATTAGTTTTAAAAAGTTGTGTTTTAATAGTTTTATTTCCGAAGGAAATAATTACTGTGTTGTAAATTTTAATATTTATAATTCAAAAGAAGTTAAACGAGATAGAACTTTTAATTAAGATTAGATTTCAATAATAAAATGCAGTGCAGACCCTTATCAAACATATATTGACAGAATTAAAAAAGAGAAAAAATAAAATCAAAATTAAAACAATTATAACTTACTTGTTACTTTAAGTTTTGTGTTGGTCATAATAATAAACCTATAACAATCATGTCTTTGATGCTCCACGTTTTGCGTTTACCATTTATCATAGCGGAAGCGGAGCGGAAAGGATAAAGTTTTAGTTCGTGTTTGAAGGTCATTCGTGTATCTGTATCACATGACTGTTTGACGTCATACTGAATGTAAAAAAACTAAGGCTCGAAACAAACATTTGAACTTTAACGACACAGAAGCCGCTAATGTGCAGATTACCTAGTTAAAATGTGGAAAACTCTTGATTCCTCACTTTAACGGGTCATTTTAGTTAATCTGCATATTAGCTAGATAATCTGCACATTAACGGATTTCGAGCTTTAACGGTAATAAATACATTTGGAAAATGAATAAACTAAGGAACTGATTTCAATATGTCATTGAAAAATATTTGAAATTCTGCCTCTTGAAACTAAGCCTCGCATGATCCCAAATTACTCTAGAATTATAGTCACTGATAGACCTTCCTCTAACTTCCCTATGAATTGCTATAAATTTGTAACATACAATTTCTGAAGATGCAGATGTAATTATTATTGGTCACCAGTATTTAGTGTCATTTCTAGAATCAGTGAGATCAGTCTATTTTAAATTAAAATTCAACTATAATTTCAAATATTTAACTGCATTGTTGTCGCTGTAAAAATAATAAATTCACTTGTGAAAAATAAGTATAACAATTTGACAGGTAAAAAGATAGTTTTGTTTAATCTGTTAAGTTCGGGAAAAAAATTGGGAACCGTTATAATTTTACTTGAAAATAATTAATAATCTATGAGTTAAGCATTGATTGCATATTTTTATTATTTCTAAGCAATTGTCAAATATCTAAAATTTTTATAAGGAAAAAAAAAAAAAAAAAAAAAAACAGTGCATTTAGAAGTAAATTTTTACGAAGAAATTTTTTTGTTGGAATTGTTTATACTTTTGTTAAATAAGTTTTAGTTAATTTGGTGAAATGTGTTACGAATGACAAATGTAAATTTATAGTTAAATTAATAAAATTTATTAAATGTAACAATGGAAAATGAACAACAATTTACTTAATTATGAAACATAACTTCTTCAGTATTTTTCTTGCTCTCAAAAGTTACATGAAAATCTAATAGCTGAGAATAAAGATTTAAAATTTTCTCGATGAAGTATATTTATCATTCTCTTAGTTAAGTTAGTGCTTATCAAAAATTAAAAGTAAATTATTTTTAAGACAAGCAAATGAAAAACATGTTTTCTCAGATGTAAGAGCTTTTATTGCCGAATAAATAAATCAACTTTAAGTAACACTATAAACTTCTCTTTTACTCTAAAAGCTATTTACTCTTAAATCACTTTTAAAATGTCACAAGATTTAAATCGTTTGGAGAATACATAGTACCTGAAGAAATTGTTACATCATTCTTAAATGCGAAAAGCTTGCATATAAAAGTTTCTAATTTAGCTGTAGTCTTATGATAAGTATTAAAAATAATATGTCTGCTGATATAAAATAATAATAATCATCATCATCTCCTAATCTAGAGTAAACTAGTTGACATCATAAGATATGGTATAATTTAATAGAATGTGTAGTGATTTTATATCACATTTGTATTCCTCCTATAGATAAATATATTAAAACCACCAAATGCATAACACGCATTTATATATACATATTCCGAATTGTAAAACAGTATTTTAAGTACACTTATGCAAGCACATAAGACAGATTTTCTATATATATTTAAAAAAAGTTACAGTCGATAGCGTCTTTTTTTTTTTGTTGTTGTTGTTGTTTGTTTCAGACCCCATCTCCTCGCGAAAGGCAGTATCCTCCGCTTCATGAGAGGTATCATTGAGCGTCGAATACTCTAAAGAAGACATTTCAGTTGGTTAGGAATTTCTATCATTTTAATTAACGAAGTTATTAATTAAAAACGATATTAAACAGACTTATTTGCCAACATGCGAAAAGTTTCTCCAAATTATTGTTATTTCAGTCTCATGATGTCATATTTACTTGAGAATATAAAACATCATCCACAGTGAAAAAAAAATGTTGTTACAGGTACAAAAGAAATTTGTCGTCTGCAAATAAATAAAAAAGCTATATTAGATATTTTCAATGAAAAAATGAATTTTGGACTATAATTTGTGGTCTGCAGATATCTTTCTTTTCGAATTTTTGAAAATTAATTTTCTTATTGGCAATTTCTTATGTTGTATATAATTTCTTTTAAGTGTTCTTTTTTTTTTTTTTTTTGTATGTGTGAAAAAAAAAAAAAAAAAAAAAAAAAAAAATCCAGTGCAGCTCTCAAGCTGTTTTCTCTTATCCTGTATTAACACAGACTTATTATTTCAGTTTACGGTGGAAGATTCGAAAGAGTGTGTTTGAACATTTCTACTGTACAACTGTTCAAAATATTTTACAAAATAATTTATTTTAGAAGATCATTTTTCTGTGAGATCTAAACCCTGCTTTTAAATAGTGCAGCTGTATTCATAAAACGGTCAAAGCTGTTATTAAACTTTAAATTTTCTTTAAGATGATTCAGAAAACAATTCATTTGTACCGATACCCAGTCTTTAAGACATTCGTTTTGAGTACTTTAGTATGCTACCTATAAATTGTATGTGCACCGAACAATGTGCTAATTTAGCATAAATAAATAAATAAAAATTAAGTTAAATTATCATACAATACAATATAAAATGTACTATTAGTTACTTCCATACACAGTACTAATATATTATTATTATTTTCTTTTTGTGCCCTGTAATGTTTTGGCCTTTATCGTGTGAACACATTTCACACCCTATCTTTTGTGAAATAGGCTTTTGGGCACATAAGGAATGCGCGTCATTTTCATTATGTTTTGTTCGGACTAAATATGTTAAATTGTTTCCACCAGAAATTTCGCACATAGACGTAATGTACCAGAATAAATTGGTTTATATACGCACGGATCAATTGTTCCGTCTCCATAAAAATTTTCTTGTTCCATCTTCATGGGATACTCTATTAAAATACACAGATTGTTCCTTCTGCTAACATTTTTTCTTGAGTTATGACAGGTGCGCACATACAGCTCAAGGTTAAGATTCTGAAATTTAGATAAAAAGTTCACATAAAAATGTGTGTCAATGCAGAAGAATATGAACTACGAAAATCTGACCCCAAAACAATACTTTCTTACTAGTTCCATACACAAATAAGAGAAAGTAAGCCAAAAAAAAATTTACTGATATTACTATTACGATTTGAATTACATATAACTACTACTATGTAAAATATATTGTTATTAAGTAAAAAAAAAAAAAAAATAACAAAAGCACCCAGGTTGTCATGTGAATAATTTAAAATCATCAGACATAAAAGGTGTTATAAAAAATATCATTAACTGATTATTTTGGTGTTTCTAAAAACGCTAGAGAAGTTTTATGGAATTAAAAAAAATATTTAAAATAGGAACAAGAATAATATGAACAGCAGGAAATTCAAAATTAGGATCATGAGACCAAGAATAGAGAGAAATAAGAATTCAAAATCACTTTCCTTCCTACCTTCCGATAATAATTCTTTACTTGAAGCGTCTCTTTATTGTGTCAGTTTAATGTTGATTTCACGAAGAACAGAGAGTGACATAGAATCTTTAGGAATCCAGTAGAAATAGGTGAAGGAATCAGTATTTAGGAAATTAATTTTCCTTCCTGAGCAGTGTTCGTCGACATAGTAAAATGTTGCCAAACACTTCCATCCATTACATTCAATAAAAATGAACGTTTAGTTGCATTTTAGGTAGCTTTGTATATTGTCTATAAATTATATACACATCACATTGTGTACTTAAATTTAGCGTTATACAAAAAATACACAATACAAATTGAAGTACACTACCAGTTATTTCCAGCTATAGATCTGATATATTTCAATACTTTGGGTAGCCCTGTAAATGAATGATGAATGATTTTCATATACATTCTACACAAAACATGCTTTTATGCATATAAAAAATATAGGCTAATCCCATTTTGTTTAGGGCAGGTTATAGATGTTACACTGTACTTACCAGAAATTTCGTCCATAGGCGTAACGTTTTTGAATTCTCTTGGATGGCCCTGTACAACAACCCTTTGCTTGATCTCGACGAAAATTTAGTGTTGCATCACTATAGGATGTAATGCAGAATACCGAGTTTGGACTTCCTGAACTTGACATATAGTGGTAACAGATACACGCACACACAAAGAGAGAGAAATGGGGAACGAGAGACACACACACAGACCAACCGCTAAAAACATGACTTTCGGATTCAGGGGACCTTAAACCATGTAAATATACCAAAAACTCTATTTCGAAAATTTGACCCGAAAACAATACTTTCACTACCCTATTTAGGGAAAGATATAGAAAAAATCTCAATATTATAATGTAAAGTAAATCAATTATGTTGTCGAACGGCTTACAAATTTCGTTAACAAAAAAATATTAAATTATAACAAAACATCTAAAATTTATATTATCAATAGTTTCGGGTCTAATAAACTTGTGAAAAAAAAAAACTACCAAAATATCAAAATATATTATTTCTAACACATCAGAAGGTTAAATAAAAATAATATTTTGTTGGCATGCCCTTTGAAGCTACTACAGCAAACTATCGGTGAGCCATTAACTGTATTAAAATATTAATCCTTGTACGATCCATTTTTTTGCCATTCTTCCTGAAAAGTTTTTGTTTGAAGAATCAACACAGCTTGCACTTTTATTTTTAGCTCTTCATATAATTGTTCAAAAGGATGTAAGTAGGCGACTTGGTCATTCAAGGACATGAAATTTTTGCGTAAAAATATCTTGAACGAGTTCAACTCGATGTTTGGGATCATTACCTTGTTGGAAAATCTATCATCGTAACATATAAGGAAGCATTTGGTCCGTTAAGTTGTTTTTATACATGTCTTTGTACATAGTGTCTTATTTTACATAGTGTCTATTTTTATTAAAGGAGCAAGGCCTTTATACGAAAAAGCTCCTCACACCATGATTTTTCCTCTTCCATGTTTTACAGTCCACATTTGATATCTGGAAACATACCTCGCATTGTTTGGTCGTTGGACATATCTCTTTCAGCTCTTTCCAAAAAGATTAAACTTTGTTTCGTCTGAAAATAATATTTTTTTTTTCCTCAATCTTTTTCAGTCTGTTCAATATTCATGTGCTTTAGCAAATTCTAGTCTTGCCTGCTTATTCTTTGCAATAATCAACGGTTTCTTTGCTCCGATGCTCCTAAAAAGTCCAACTTGGTTTAATCTACGCCAAACAGTACTGCTATTAACATCAGTCAGTTTATCCTCTCGTAATTCACGCGCTATATTTGCAACATTTTTCTTTGGATCTCCAACTGCTTTTTTTAAATAACTTTAGCAACTGACTAAATTGTTTTTCTGGGTCTTTCAGGTACTGTTTTTCTGCTAAACTCTTTGTATCATTGAATTTTTTAATAATATTATTAATAGTTGTTTTTACAATAGATACTGTTAAAGCAATATCATGAGAAACTTTGTTATACTGCTATTATTTAATAACGGTTTCATGGATCTGTAAATGCATGAACTTCGGTATCTTAACTTTACTGACAAAGAAGAGTAAACGAACTCGAGCTCCTTCTGTTATAGGGGGTATTCAGTCTTCGTCTTAAATGAACTGGCTACTTTGGGGCACCCAGTGACGTCACTGGGAACTTTTAATTGCTTGACTCAAAGCTTTTGACGAATGGATTTATATGTATTTAATTATGTATTTTAGTCACTTCATCATAAAAATTTGCTAATTTATATATTTCGAATGTATATTTGATAAAATATATGGGGTAATACTTATTATTAATTTTAAATCTTTATTTATTTAAAAGCTATTGGTGAAAATTAGTTTGGCCTGAAGCTTTTGCACGCAACTGTATATATGCATATACGTAAACGTAAAAGCATGAGCGTACGAGACAAACCTTGTGCGTAAAGCATAACTAAGAATGTATCTTAATTTACTTATACAGATGAAATAATTTACGTTAATTAATGAGCAAAAATAAAATTGTGAAATATCTTTCCACATATTTGAAATTTCATATGTTCACTTTTATTTCTAATTCATTAATTATATCTTTCAATTATTATTTTTATTACTTAAGAAAAACAAATATATATATATATATATATTTAAAATATATATATAATAAATACCACCAAAATTTGCTATATTTCAACACATACAAGCTGTTTGTAATCCTCTTTTAAGCACGTAAAGGAGTAATTCTTAACTTTAAGAGTAATAACCTTACTACAATTATTGTATCAGGATATATGCACAAATCAGAAGTTTAAAAAAAAAAATTAAATTATTATGGCTATATTAATTGTCATCCACATTAGATATATTTTTGAACAGTACAGTAGGGTGCATTAGCAGAATTCCAGCAATCAGCTGGTTCACGAACCCTTACAATTCTGAAAGTTTCCTATTTTCGCTGAGAAATATTTGGGGCGCCGGCGACTGTTTATTTTGCATTAAACAGTTTTGATCGTGGCAATCACCGCCAAGCTGTTCGTGACTCTTGAAAATTCTGAGCGTGGTTAACTGTCAACCAAATGTTTGAGCAAATGTCATGGTGTTGTGCAACGGTTTAGAAACATCAGTGAAGATATTTAACTTTTAGTAATTAAGTAGATCTTGAACGAAGAATGATATTGTTTAAGCATTATCAATAGACATTAAGACCAATACGTCATCTAATGCAGTCCCCTTCGTTTAAGGATATATTTAAATTTTCTTTAAGAGATTGATTGTTCAAAGTTACAAACATGACAATGTATTTCCTTCGACAGACATTGAGTCGATCGAATAATCTAAAAATGCAATAAGTACATAAAAATACATACTGCGTATTTACTTTGTATTGATAAGAAATGTAATCATGAAGATTTGAAAAGAAGTTACCGCTTCCTCTTTTAATATTATCGTCGTTGTCTATATTTGGAAAATGTCATTACATAGCTTGAACAGTATTTGAATTTTTACTAGCTAGTTAAAATAAATAAATAATTCACACAATTGTCTATAAATAATTATTTCTCAAATTTTTTATTTATTCATTTTCTGGTCAAATAAATAAATTGTATACTGGTAGCAACATGCGTTTCAAATAGGATATGCGTCTACGTATGACCCTAAAAAAGTAACTTTCGCTCATCCTCTCGATGAAATTTACTAAAAATGTACAGTTCCTTTACTTTGAATTCTTATTAATTTCATCAGAAAACACTCGGTATTCCTTTAATGGTTAAAGAAGATTTATGTAAAGAGTTTTTTTTTTTTTTTTTTTTTTTTTTTTTTTTTTCACTTAAGTTTATTTATTTATTCATTTGTTAATTAATTAATCACTAAATTCAAATAATGGGTTGTCAAATTTGCATTCTTTCAAAATTGTGAAAATTGCTTAAAGTCCCTTTTTAGTAAATGGGTGTCATTTTTTAATCAAACATGTTCGAAACAATAACGACCTCTATAAGCACACTTGATGCATTTTTTATTAAAGTAAATGAAATAATTATTCAGAACCTTATGAAGCACCAAAAATCATGAAAGAAGGCGGAAAATATTGGTTCCTCTTCATTTAATAATTAAAAAAAAAATGTATATGAATATTATTCACGAGAAAAAAGCATACTTTTCATTTAAAGTAGCTCTTCTAATAAGAGCTACTCATCACTCTCTTAAATATTTAAAAATTGGGAAATTATTTTAAGTTTTATTTTTGACAAATAAGAAAATGTATAAAATGTTAATACACAAATTTTCATCGTTGTAAAAAAATTATAACTCCGGCTACTTTTACGAAATAAAAATATTTTCCATCATTTTGTAAGGATCTTTTTGAATATGCAAATAGCATATCGTGAATTATGAAATTGAAATAAAATACTTCTTTTTATAAAAAGCAAACCATAAACATTTAATAACTTATTACCATGTATAATTTAATTAGATGTCACAAAAGATCTTTTTTAAATACAGTATAGCGAGAACAATTATGAAAGAAGCTTAGAGATTAAAAAAAAGTGATGTATGAAATTAAATTAAAAATTCATCTTCATGCGTGGAGTGTTTATTACCCAATACGAAAAGAATGGCGAGTAAAACATAATTTTAGACATTCATTATTTTCTGTTTAACAAGAAGTAGCTTTTGTTTATTTTTAATGAAATAGAAAGACATTTTTCCTGACACTTCATAGGCATTATGTTATAAATGTTTTTTTTAATTGATAATTAAAATAAATATTATTAAATTATAAATTATAAAAATAAGTTTATCTGTACTTTATGTATAGACAAATACATAATTTGATAATAATATATATATGTGTGTGTGTGTGTGTTGGATTAATTAGAATTTGAATTGAACAATAAGAATTGCAACCCGAATAAATAATAAATCTAGCGAAAATTTATAACTTTATTTTTAAATGCATAAGATTAAATTAAATCTGAGTCACCTTTCCCTCGATGCTTCAACTAAGAAGAGCAACACATCACGAAAATGATAAATCCAAATTAATTATAAAGTTGAATTTAATCACAGAATATCGATGAAACAAAAAGAATATCATCGTTCCACAAAATTTTCACGTTGACTGAGGTTTTAAAAAGGAGTTTCGAATTGTCCTTAATGTCTGACTTAAATGAATTATCACAAACTACAGAATAAAAGTGAGAGAATATTCATGATTGCAATATCATTTATAGAATTGACTAAGAATCAATATGTTTTTACTTGAATGAAGAATATGTCCAGGAAAAATAAATAAATAAAAAAGGGATGTAAGTTTTTGTCTTTCTAGTCACGTGTCTGTCTGTTCCTAATGAACTGGCGCCTCTATCACCATTCCGATTTCTTCAACGATATATATATATCGTATACATAATCTTTGCTCATATAGGTTTAAAAACAAAAATATCTCGCACATAATTAATGCTGCTACAAAAATGGGTTATCCCAAGAAATTTATTTATTCAATTGTTTATCATTAAGGGTCTCTGTATAACACACACACACAAAAAAAAAACAAAAAAAAAAAAAAAAAAATGGTGGATGGGTAGGCAGATGTTTGATTAAGGAGGTTGGGTGGGTTTGCTGTTGAATCAAATAAAAAAAAATGAGATTACTGCAAGTTACATTCTTCTTATTTTTTCTGGTTGATATTAGGAAATTTGAACTCTTTTTTTCGTTAAATTTAATTGTGTGCATTTGGCTACTAGTGGCTTCCCTTGTTTGGTTTGAACAATCAATCCAATTTAACATCACATTTAAAATAATAACTTTTATTATTGAAGACTGCCTTGTATTGCTTATCCTTAAATGTGTGCTTTTTAGAATTATTGCTTATGATTATGTTTTTTTTTTTTTTTTTTACGACTTAACATTTAATTCTTCTTAATACTTTGACTTTAATTAATTTAGGTTTAATAAATTAAGTTCAACAATTACTTTAATTATTTTAGGTTTAACATTAACATGATACACTAAACATCACTCTAATTATTTGATTGGTGCCACTTACAGTTCTGGGTTCTTCTACAGTTCTACAGTTCTTGGTTTAACTGCCATCATGCAGTTAAAACTTTTTAAATACACTCCTTATCGCATTGGTTTTATTATCCTGAATTAATTTAACTGACTTATTGTTTATCTAGCTGAACGCTAGATGGTGCTTGCTCACTGCTGACTTATGTCAACGGTTTTATGATTCTTGTTTTACGTACAATTTAAATTAATATTTATCTAGATTAAACTTTAATTAACTTAAAAATATTTTTGACTATCTCAATAAATAATAACTCTGTGTATTTTATCGTTATTGAAAATGCTCTGTCGTTCTTTCTTTGTCGATTAATCAATGATTGCAAAGCTTTTATTTTTAATTTCATTTTTTGTTGGCATCACCCTACTCTCCAGTTTGGGTTAAATGTTTTACATGTGGCTACTATGCTTTTTTTCTAGTTTTCTCTCTGGTTTCCTTGATGATTTTATTAAATATTTAATTTAATTTCTCATTCTATATGGTTTTGCTGCTACGATCGGGGCTGAAGCGATGTAAATTGCTATGATTAGATACATCGTTTTACGAAATCGCTGCAGAGGAAAAAATAAAAGTTCGCTGTTTTCGAACTTTTGATATTTAAGGTAGATATGATGGAAATCGATTTTCGAGGGGGGGGGGGTCTCAAATTCCAGATGTCTGAAGGCAGCTCAGATGGCACACAGATGTTGAAAACAGCCAGATATTTCCAAAACCCCACTTTTTTCGACTTTTTATTTGGAGGGTGGTAGTTGCTACGAGAGGAAAAATATAAGAGCCCCCCCCCCCCCTTTTAGCGCTAAGTTTGTCCTGGGAAATTCGTGGGAGCTGCGGTCGCAAATTTTAGCGCGTTCATTGTTTATATGTATCGACACCTACTGTAATGGGATTTTTCTAAATTCCCCTCTCCTTCTAGGGGTCAAGAGAAATAGGTAAAGGTAAAGGTAAATAGATTTCCAAGAGTAACCTTGCTTTAAATTATCTCAGTAAAATTAATTTTTATGTGTGGGTACGTTATGCGTACCCAATACGCACTATAAAGTGATATTGTGAAATTCCCCCTCCGTTTACGTTTTTAATAGTAATTTTGCTCCAAATTATCTCAGGAAAGTGATTTTTTGATGTGTTGATTTGTACCCAAGACACATTACAAAGAGGTTTTGCGAAATAACTTTTTACCACCTTTCGTATGAGGGGGCGGGCAAAAAGTATGTTTTCAAGCTTAAATCTGCAAATTATCTGAAATTTGTGAGTCGTAAACACATAAAAAATCCGTATAAGTATTTAACACGCAGTATAAAGAGATTTTGCGAATTTGGTTTGTGGGTATTGATTATGTTCATGCAATATGCACTGGGGTGGGATTTCTGGAAACTTATAACTCACCGGAGCGGAAGGGAGGAGTAAAAAACTGGCAAGTCGCTGCCGAAGGAAGTACCACTAAAAATAATCTCAAGATATTCTGCATGTATTTTTAAAGAAAATCTACAGACTATCTTAAGTTATTTGGCCCATTCTTAAGAAAGTTTACAAAATTTCTTTAAAATTTCTTAAGATATTTTAAAGAAAAAATAAATCTTCAAAATATTTTTAAATATTTGAAGAAAATCTTAAGAAAATACTATTTTTTCAAGAATATCTTCGGATTATTTTTAGTGGGAGGGGGGGGGGGGTCCCTGGATTCTCAAGTTTCGTGTCGGAAGGCCACTAACGAAAGCGATGAAAAATTTAACTTAGGTTTCGTCTAATTTAATTTATTTATTTATTTATTTTTTTTTTTTTTTGAGAGAGAGAAAGATTTTATTATTAATGATGTGAAATTTTTTTAATTCGTTTAAATATAGTGTCCAGTGAAGCGGGAAAATTCTACTAGTAAAGGTACAAAATAAACTAGTTGGCATAGGTGGAATCTGCTCAGTTAACCATCATATTTATGTTCTCATGAATTTCTAGTCTGAGACAAATAATCATGATAAAACAAATGAATATGACAAAAGCCTGATACAGTGACAGAATGAAATCCCCGCCTAATAGGCTATCCGCCGTTCACTTCGATATATTTATCTTATTCTAATCTATTAATTTATTTTATCAGGGTCAGTTCCGTTGTTTAGATTTCATGCTACTATTTCCAATGCAATAATCCTCAAAATTCATATTTATATGAAAAATTTACAATTTCGCTATGTTGGTAAAATCGTAAATTACGAATAATTTACGAAATTTTCCTATTAGAATATTTGTATTCAATCATGTTCAAACAAATATCATAAATGTAATTTTGAAGTTGTCCAATGTATTTATGATCCTCAAAATGGAAGTTTATGCTCAAATTTGCCTTATTCTGACATGTCAAGTAAATCGTAAATTTCAAATAACTTACGAATTTTTTAAATTGGAAAAATCATAGGCTATGATATTCATGCCAGTATCCTAAATAATATTTCGAAAGTGGTTTGACATCTTTACTATAAAAATATCCCTCAAGATTGACGTTTATGTGAAATTTTGCTATATTCTACCATGTTAAGAAATTCGTAAATTTCCAATAACTTACGAAATTTTTATATTGGAAAATTCATAGTCATTAATATTCATACTAGTGTCCTAGATAATATTTCAAAAGTAGTCTGAAATCTTTACGATGAAAATATCTCTGAAAATTGACGTTTATATAAAATTTTGCCCTATACTGCCATGTTAAGAAATTCATAAATTTCCAATAACTTGCGAAATTTTCAAAGTAGCCTATTTATAGTTATTGATGTTCCTTCCGGCATCGAAACTGATATTTTAAAACTGGTCTGACATTTTTACAGTAAAAAGTTTCCATTTAATGCACGTTTAAGTGAATTTTTGTCCTATTCTCCCATGTTAAGAAAATCGTAAATTTCGAATAACTTACGAAGTTTTTAAATTCGAATGTTGCAAATGAATGGGGTTCTTGCCAGTGTCGAAAGTAATATTTTAAAACTGATCTGACCTCTCTGCGACAATTTGTTCTTGAGATATCGTGTACACAGACTAACGGACTTACACACTAACAAACTAACAGACTAACAGACACCCTACAGACAGACACCATAGAAATTTTGTCATTTTCGGATTCCTCACACCTGAAAAGGTATAAAAAAGTCAAAAAACCGAGGTCGAAAATTTTCACGATTACCTAAGTTCCCCATACTTATAGTATGATGGGGAACTAAAAATAGCACGTAACGTAAACATTTTAATAAATACTGAAATTTATGAAAAAATAAAATGATTTTTCTTCGTTATCAAATTTATCGAGTATCATAAAATAAAAGTGATGATAGCTTATTTTCAGTGTTATATTACTCACTTTAAAGGAGTTTTTTCAAGCCAATTTTCTTATCCTATTATCGCGTTTTCTTAAAAAGAAGGGAAAAAAAAGAGTCCTCATTTTAGACGTAAAATTAAAAATCAGAATTAAAGAAAATATATTTGTAACTGTTTGGACTTACAAGTAAAAGCTTTTACATTTAACAAAACTGTATATCATTAATTTTTCTGCATTTAGAAAATATTTATTAAATATAATCTGGTGTGTCACTCACATGACTTTCTCTTACCCTGCCTTTTAATACTGGCAGATTGCATATTAAGTATTAAGATTAATAAATTTCAACGTAGGTTTAGGAACAGTTTTGACATAAAATTCTGTGTAAGGGGACCCCTCAACCCCCCTCCCCCGTTCACTTATAGTGCCTACATTTCTTTTAAAAAAGAAAAGTCAAGGCTGTTATTAATCAATCTCTATATATTAGACTTTCGTATTCAGGGAACCTCAAAATGTGATATTATACAAAAAATCATAAATGAAAAAAGAATTTCAAAAAATACTTTGTTTACAGCATGGGTCTGGAAAACTGATTTTCCTTCCTGAACAGTGTTTGTCGACATAAATGCAGCAAATAACTTTCACCATTATTTACAATCAATAGAAAACAGCGTTTAGCTTAATTTTTGGTAGCCCTGTAAATCGTCTATAAATAATATTCAATGGAAACAATATTGTGTGCTTAAATTTATTCTTATAACACAAAATGAATCACAGTTCCAGAAATTTCCAAGTATAGCCCCCAATTTATCCAAATACTTTGGTTAGACCTGTAAATAAAATATGAATGATTTCTATAGCACAATTTACACAATACATGCTTTTACGTATATAATATATATATATATATATATATTTCATTTGGTTTAGTGCAGTCTATAAATGTTAAACTCTGCTTAACTACAATTTCTCCCATTGACGTAATGTATTTGAATCCTCTTGGGTATCCCTATACACGAACTATTTGCTTGATCTCAACGAAACGTTTAGTGTAGCCTCCCTGTAGTATCCACATTTAGTATACCGAGTTTTGACTTTCTGCTACTATTTGTTTTTGAGATATGTTCATAAAACACACAGAGACAGACACACTTGCTCATAAACACACAGACCAAATGCTAAAAACATGATTTTTGGATTCAGGGGACCACTAAACATATAACAAAATCTCAATTTCGAAAATTTGACGCCAAAACAATACTTTTTCTACCCTATATATGGGTAAGAGAAAGTATAAAATAACTTTATTCAGTTAGTTTAAACAAATTTTATAAAAAAGCATACTTTACAATGGTGATGAAGAATCCCTTAAAAAATTACTAAATAAATTTAAAACCATCATCTTTACTTATTTATTTTATTTTTATAAATTACGAATACGATAGTGTAATGTTTGATAAACATAAACACTCCTATAACGATGATACAACATTTCATAGGATCCTGAAAACTACGATACATTTAATTATGTATATCGCTTATGAAACTGGAAGACATGTTATACATTTTAATGACATATTTGTTATAACAAGTGTTTGTACGACAAATACAGATATACAAATGTCCATACGATAATTATTTGTGCTCTATATTCTGGGAAACAACTACTAAAACTATTCGTGGATCATGGAAAGGATGTAAAGAGAGAGAGAGAAACATTAAACCTTTAAATATAATTATGCGTAACAAGTGTGATCACAATATGCAATGAAGAATTTCTTTGAAATATCGCAAACTGTTTAAGGAAATATAAAAATAGTTAATTATTAGAAATTTTCGAAAAAAAAAAATGTGTACGCATAAGAAAGCCTACTTTATAAGAAGAAAGAATTTATGCCTCTAATTTACAACTCTGAAGTCTATGAAACGAAATTTTTGCCAGAATCTTTTACTTTGGATGTAATGTTCTAGATGTAACAGAATCAATGTAAATTAAAAATTAATTTATATTTTGTAGCATAGTTATTTAATCGTAAAAATACATTTTATAAAAATACCTACGAACTATAATAACAAACTGCTTTTTACTTTCTTCTTTAGGTGTAAGATGTATTGGATTCGGGAAATTTTTAAACTCTAGTTTTTCATGAATTGACATGTTTTGATGTGTCCTAAAAAAAAATTGACTATTTTTAGAAAAATTCTGTATGTCTGTGTGCACATGTTCATAAAATATTAAGAACGATGTACAGTCGGGGAAAAAAACGCAGCACGCGATGTAACTCCGTTGCTAATCAATGCACAAAAATATAATAGGTATTATTCGACGGGGAATTGAGAGTAGATTCAGAAAATGAACGGAAATTTTGAATTGGGGGTCGTCTACATATCAAAACGCGTTCCAACTTTGATTTTTTCAATGGTAATGCCCCATTTTTATTTTATATTTAAATTCCTGGGATCGTGACACTGCGAAAAAGTATATTGGTTGTATATTTTACTTATTTTTTCACAGAGTTATAAGCGTTCAAAGTTTGAAGGTGCTAATGTTAAATTCATATTTCAAACTTTTATTAATATCTTCACAAAAAATAACTTGATCGATATAATTCTTTTTTTACGAGATACAGTGAAGAAACCCAAACATAATCCATCATAACTTTTGATTCTGAAAAATATTTTTAATTCTGAAAAATATTAATAAATTCATATTCATAAAAATTATGAATTATGACCTATATTAAGTTTTGCATAAAATGAATCCTAATGCTGAAAAATATGGGTGCGCAAATTTGAAGCTCATTCCAGTTATTAGTTTTCGAGACATAAATAAATCTTTCTTTTGGAGTGGTTTAGGGGGCCGTCTCTTAAAAATTTTTGAATGAGATAACGAAGCAAATCTTTAAAAATAACGGAGAAAATTGAGCAAAATATTTTTCTTTTTTACTTACGGGTCAAATTATATAACAACAACATCAAATGCAAAGAAATGAAACAAAAATGTTGATTTTTAGACATTAGTGTTAGTAACAAGAGTTCCTGTTTTCTAAAGCCCCGCCTTTTATCGTTCTTCCAAACAAACAACACAGAAACGAAAAGTGAATGTGACTTTGAGTATTTGTGTTAAATCGCTTATTTTAAGTTGACAAAAATATGCACAAGTGGTATATACTTCATCGATTACTGGTGATAAATTTTGAATCCTTTAAACGAACACTAGAAGAAAAAAATTAACTAAATAGGCGGGGTTTACTGTTTGAAATACTGTCAAAATAAAATATTTCAGAACAAATTTTCTGTACCACAATTATATTACAGATGGATATACATTATAATTAAATTCTTTCTAATTAATATATTTCTATCCATACTATATTTTATTGCAAAAATATGAACACTGGGTACATACTTAAGAAATAAGTAACACACAAATTACGAAAGAAACGCCCACTGGCATTGTTACAAATTTTCAAATGATGTGAATCTTCATCAGCAGTCGCGAAAGCGTTAATTAAGAAATTGTATTTTCATAGAAATTATAAAACAAATCGTACAGTTCCAAAGAGTTCAACTGACCTAAAACTGGTAAGTGCTATTAAAATTGATTAATATTTACTTTATGAAACCTTACAATAATTTATCCGAAAAAATTTAGTTTATGCGTTGTTGTATATATATATATATATATAGCTATATTATTTCAGTTTGTATATTGTGTTACACGTACGAAAGAAAATGTAAGCTTTATTGGTGATCAGTATGTCCATGATAGATACTTTTTAATTGAAAAATATTGCACTTTTATAAAGAGTATTGTCTGACCAATCGTAAGTGTAATGCATTTAAATATTACCTAAAATTATCTAAAAAAGTACTGAAGTATATACATATCCAAAAAACTGAATTCATGATAATTAAGGTACTGCAAAGGTGTTCAAATTTTTATTTCTTTTTATAATTCTTTTTTTCTTGAAATATTTCCGGTGTGAAACAGTATAATTTTGTTTACTTCTTGTAGGATCTTAATTTTATTTTTCTACATTTATAGATAACCCCCTAACACATTTTTGATCATAACTCTATGAATACTAAAGATAAAGTATACAAACAGTATACTTTTCCGCACTGCCAGCCCTCAGAAATTCGAATATGAAGTCAAAATTGGGTGTTGCTATTGAAAAAAATCAAAGTTGGCGCTCATTTTAATATGTAGATAACCCCTAATTCAAAAATTCGACGACATTTTCAAAAAGTGCATTTAATTACCTGTTGAATGATGTCTATTAAATTTTTCTGCGTCAATTAATAACGAAATATCATCAAGTGCTGCGTTTTTTTTTTTCCCCGACTGTACCTTGTGATTCAATGGACGAAGTTTAGTATAAGTTTATATTTGATTGGAACTTGACTTAAATGGGTGCTCATTAGTATCTGCGATACATCATTCAACAGGTAGCGTTGCCCGTAAAGATTTTCATCATTTTTAGTTTAGCTGCATAGGACAAAATTTCGCATTAATGTGCGCGATGAGAGTTATTTTCAAGCAATGAGCGTAAACTGAAAAGCAAAAATGTTTGACGGTATGCTAATAAAATGCTTGTGCACGTAGATGCATGGCATCTTTCTTGGACGGCGCGCGTGAATAGGAATGTTTTTAAAACGAATTCGCCTATTACTTTAAAAAGATTGTTGAACCGTAGATCTGTGAAAAATTGAAACAGTTATAATCTGTATTGCATAAATTCAGATGATGTCTGTAGGGAACAAAATTCACTTTCTGTCAACATCTAGTGTTATACTTTTCTAAAATGAAAATAGTCTACACTCACCAGGAAAAAATAATTTTCACAAATAATAATTTTAATAAATAATTTGTATTGCGTGAATATGTATATGAAAATAGAGCTACAATATATTCATTTCTTTGTGTTGTGTTTGCGTTGTTTCTTTTTAGGGTGGTGGTATCTAAAGTAGCCATTTTGAGATCCGTGTTTAAATCGATCGTGGATTGAATTTTTTTTCTTTTCGCTAGGAACTGAAAATGAGGAAGTTAGATTTTAATCCACAAGAATTCTTTCTTTCTTTCTTTTTTTTTTTTTTTAATAAAATCGGTTTATTGTCCGCAGGCTTTTAAATTATGAATTTATTGGTCAGCGGGACATCAAAATATTAATTTTGTGGTTCGCGAAGTCGAGAAGTTTGGCTTTTAGGTTCTCTCTGTACTTAATTCATTTCGAATGTTTTCATTGTGTTTAATGCTAGCATCTTTTTGGAAAAGTAAATTCATTCTTACTGATTTAGTTACGGATATATCAAGGTTTTCTTTCTTCCAAATTTCATGTCCTCTAATTTAGTATATCTTATTATATACAGTAACCGCCGCTTAATAAAATCACTGGTTAATAAAATCAGCCAGTTAATCTGATCAAATCGCCATGACCGGAATCAAATCAATACAAACCAACTTTTAAAGCCGCCGCTTAATAAAATCAGCATCGCCGGTTAATAAACTCAAAAATATCTCCTTTGCAGTCAAAATTATCATTAATGCATATAATTTTTTTTTTTTTTTTTTTTTTTAATAGAAAAGGAAATTAAAGCACAACAAAACCTCCTTTATCGCTCATTGTTGAAATTTTACACTTGCAGCACAGTTACAAATTAAACACGCCCCGCAACTTATCTCCGTAACAATTTCAAGGAACGTATTCTTCAAAACGCTGTAATAAAATAGAAATTTGATTTGAAATGTTTCATTTTCTAATTATTAGAAGGCAATTTTTAGTTCTTATTTTGAAATTACTATAATTCATGAGGTTTAAACGGAAAGATTTTAAATTTATAAGAAAAGCGTGAACTTTTGGTAAAGTAATGATGATTTTCCTCTAACGAAAGTGCACGGGAACTTAGAATGCATTTACTTATATCGAAGAAATAATTAGTTAATTATCTACCAAAAATTAATTATTATTGTTTACTAATTCCATTATTCGTTACCTTTTGAAGTTTCTTTCGAAATTCAGGGAAGTAATACCTTTTCCTTGAGGGCAGGAACGTTCGCCGGATATAAAAATCAGCCGCTTAATAAAATCACTTCGGCTCAGAACGAATGTTATTTTAATAAGCGGCGGGAACTGTATTTTATTTTCCTAATAATTGCAATAAAATATAAAGTCGTGCTTAAATGTTTAACGAAATGTATGTTAAAAAAAAAAAAAAAAAAAACTCGTGACCTACAGTAGTTTGTGTTTTAATTTACTGTCCTAATCAGTGTTTTGTAGAAATAGTAATTTATGTTCTATATCTAATATTTATTTCTCCTTCTAGAATAATATTTTTATATTGCGTAGAAAAATATGAAGAAAATATATTTATTTTTAACACAAACTATAGCTCAGCTTAAAAGTAATAACGCAATGCTCACTCTAAATACTGCAAATTCACACTTTTTGAATTCGTAAAAATAAAATGATAAATCTTTTTGAAGTAGGTAGAGGCTGTCGATGATTTTGAAATTTATTTATCACTTCTTTCCCTTTTATGATAAAATAGAAGTACTAAGGCAAAAGGTTTTTTTTTTTCCTATTATAATTTTTAATCAATAGATATCATGAACATTCTTCCGGAGTGATTTACAATATGCTTTTGTGTAATGATCTTCGAATCTCTTCGGTATAAACATCTTTGCCGATTGTTATTTAAATCGAAAAAGATGAAATATTGTTTTTGAAATGCTACTATTTCATCTGTCTTTATTTAAAGAGAAATAGAGTCTAAAATTTATTATACTTTCATTTATCTTTATCTTTGGAATATAAATTATGCATGCTTATATTTGTGTATATATTGCTCTAAAAATAAAACGCAAAATGAATGCAATTTTCTTAAATTATCATTAGAACTAATATCATTGAGTACTAATATATGTTCATTTTATGAGAATACTTTTTATGGATTAACATGTTTGCACTCTTTTATATTTTTGATCAATGCTTATCATTTACTTAGAAATGTATTTATGTTTTGGGTTTCTTGGAAACAGTTCCATGATATTTTAATAAAAATATTATCTAAAAAAAAAGTATATATGTGATTTTTTTTTTTTTTTTTTTTGGGGGGGGGGATTAAAAGCGATTACATTTCGTTATTATTAATCGAAAAAAATAAAAAATATTCTTAAGAATTTTCGGAAGAAAATTCCATCTCACTTACCCTTTACCTCTATGAAAATGAATGTTTAATCTTATTTACATAATTATTTATTTACGTCAGCAAAATATGACATAAACTTGGTCATCACAGAAATGGATCAAAGGATTTCAGTAAAAACTTCGGTTTAAGGGATTTTTGAGATAAAAAACACATGATTTTTCCTAATAGTCAGGAAAATTAGATTTTTTTGTTACCCTATCTCTCGAAGAAGGATAGTTTGGTCCAGCCGTTTTGGTCCCTCTAATTTTTTGCAATCTTTTAAATATATATGAGTTTTTTAGTATGATAGCATATTTGTTGATATGGGAAAATTGAAGTGCTCTTAGAATATCTTTAAGGAATATCTTATAGGTAAATATATATTTCTTCCACTCCATTCTTCTCTGATTCTTGGAAATTACTCACGTAACTTAGATTTTTGTGTAATTTTGATATTTTTTAGATTTTTAGATTTTGTTACATGTTTAATCTTACTCATTTATTTATTTTTCTTGTTTTATTTTGCAATTCTACTGCCACCAGTAGTTATATTTACATTTTACTTTAAATGGTTCTGCTTTCCATTGAAAACGGTTTTGTGCGTTGCCGCTTTGACTGCAGCGCTTGTGCTTACTTTGTTCGCCTGATGAAGGGTCGAGTGCTTTTTCGATCCGAAACAATTGTTGCGAGTTTATTGCATTTTATGGTGTTTATTCAAAGTTTTGTAAGTAATAATACATGATCTAGTTTACAAACTTACATCATTTTTTATTTTGTTTAAAGTATAGGTGAATATCCAATATCATTTCTATTTGAACTCACCCTAATAAACTGAAGTATTTTGAACCACTGTGCATTAAACTATTGCAAACATTCAAGTGTTACTAATGAGTTTTGATGGTTTTATGTTACAAAAAATAGAGTTTACGTTCAAAATTTTTAGTTGAGGAAAAAAAAATATTTCGGGTGATATGGACCAAATGGATAATATGGAATAGTTATGAATTGAAATAGGGAACAATACCAATTCCCTAAAAGGTAATAGGAAATAAGAAAGTATTTTTACAGAAAAACCATGAATAACTGCAATATAAACATTTTATAAATTATTATTGAAAATAAACAGTATTGAAAAAAATATTCATATTTAACTTTTACAAAAACTGCTAATGATACCTAATAGTTGATATCCCCTATTACCCGAATCATCATCTTTGAGAGTAACTCAACCTCAACCACCTGTTTGTAGAACTCCCTACCAAAAATGGCACTAGGTTTTTACTCATCTGCTCTTCTTCATTGACACAGGGTGAACTACCGTCAATATTTGAGGCTCTAATGAAGGGGATTGACGTATAGGTTGCAGCTCCGTAAACGTGAGATACAACGTATTCCATATTTCCCACCGTTCCCCTATCTTAAAAAGAAATATTTCAGATTAATTATAAAATATGCTTGAGAATATAATATAATAATTTTGAAAACGCTGTTATAAATTGACTAGACACTAATCGCTTCGCAAATTCATTAAAAGGTTATCCATAATCATCGTAGTGAGCGTGACGAATGAAATTTGAGAAAATTTTGATTCGTGACCAAATTTTACAAATTCGCTCACGCAAATACCTTTTAATATTCCGTTGAAAAACTTTCTAGTATTAAATTGTGCATAAATTTAATGGTTTAGGATGCATAGTATTTTAATATCGTGTGACAGATTATAAAAATTATAGGTTAAATTATCAATAATTATCCAAAGCAACTAAATTATTATTTAATGTATATTTTAGTATCATTGACTTAAATCCCATGATTTGTATAGACAATTTTATTTGCCATAGTAAATTTACTACATTAGAAGAATTTTCATTGAAATAATTTAATGGTTAATATTTCTTTCTTTTAACTGATTTCTAATATATTTATGCTGTTGATTTACATCTACAAAAGCATATTTGTGGTAATGCGTATAATGTCACAAAAAAGAAACTAAATTTTAAACGTTAAAATTAAATATTTTTATTAAATTATTTAGTATTTTTTTACGTCTTGACATTTTTAAAAATCAACTAATGTTCCAATCCCACTCACAAATTCCGAGGTATGCTCGCCCCCCCCCCCTTGTCGTGCTACGTTCATTAACCCCTACGGAGCTCTACCCACTTATTCACTGTTTTTCCTATTACTAAACAGAAATATTAATAGTGCATAACATAAGACAAAAACAGAACAATAGTATACGAATCTCATATTTGATATAACATTGAAATACGCAATATTTAATACTATATCTTTCTCTTTTTCTTTTTAATGAAATAAATCCGAGAAAAATCTGTCTTAACATTTGACAACTTAAGGGGACTCTCTACGTATTGTCTCCGAAAGCCGAAACCAATATTATTCTGTGGGGAATTCCGCCCTGTTATAACTCATTAGCTAATACATATTTTTAAATTCCGTTTTCACACTTAGAAAATTTCCATTTGCTAAAAATTTTATTACTTTCTAAAAATTGATTTTTTTAATTTTTAAGATTTTATTTTTAAGCTCAAAAATACAAAATTTCACATTGTGAAAATTCGCATTTTACAAAATCAAAATAAAATATTAAATAAATTTAAAAGATAAAATTCTAGAAAGCGATAAAACTTTTAGCGATTGTGAATTTTTTGAATGAGAAAACGCAGTTTAAAAGCAGTGTTGGGCATAATTGATTAAAAAGTAATTGAATTACAATTAAATTACAATTATAATTATTTCACTGTCAATCATTTAACAAGTAATTGATTACAAATAAATTGAATTAGTTATTCAATTTATTTGTAATAATTCAATTTATTTGGAACCAATTACTTGTTAATCGATTGACAAAAAAAAAATGTAATTGTAATTTAATTGTAATTCAATTGTAATTCAATTACTTTTTAATCAATTATGCCCAACACTGTTTAAAAGTATTTATTAGTTAATGAGTTATGAGGGGACGGAATTCTCCATAGAATAACATTGGCTTTGGCTTTTGGGAGCGATAAGTAGAGAGGACTCTTAGTAAAAATTTGCCACCACTTTAGGGGGAAGCATGTGTTAGACACAAAATGAACAAGGACGAGAGTAACTTTTTTTTTTTTTTCTAGAATATAGAGAATTTCGTAACATCTAGATCATTTAGCGTTACATCTTTAGTATATATGACCCCTTGGAGACTTTTAAATTTTTGTCACTATTTGGCGAGGAATTTTTGGGTATAAATGCTTGTTTAAAAAAAGAAAAAAAAACTATTTTCTTCTAATGCTTTTATTTTTTACTATTGTATTTTTTGGTTAATTCAGAATAATTTTTAATATTATATATATATATTTCTAATGTACAGTTAGGTTTAAAATGCCTCTTGCAGCCGCAACGATGCAACTTTTTAAAGATTTTTTAAAGCGCATTTTTTCTACAATATGATCTAGTCAGGTACATTGAAAGCAATCTATATTAATAAAATCAGACTTTTGTCTGTAAATTTGTCAGAATAAAAAAAAAATGTACAATATCTTTACGTTTCACGCCCCATGAAAGCCGAAAATGACTTCAGAAAAATGTCTGTGTGTGTTTCGTTGCGTCTGTATGTCTCTAACGTTATCTTTGTCCTGGTATCACGTGAGAACGGCTGAACGGAATTCAACGACACTTGGCAGGGAATTAGATCTTTACTCAACTTAAAATTACTTATATCGAATACTCAGATATTTTCATTAGATTTATAGAGATGGCTAAAAAACTCCTGCCCATGCGCCATAAGGCTTTTGTCAGTAAAATGAATTGAATGAAAAAAAATTGCGGTATCTTTACGTTTTAGACATCAGGGAACCCCAAGAGGATTTTAGAATATTTCAGAAACTCGATCTCGAGCTTGTCCGTGGTAGTGTAAATCAATGGTGTTCTGGTGCACTAATTTAGCACCGAGTTGGAAAACATGCTTGGAGAAAAGTGATGTAAATCCCCTAATGGTGTATTGGTTCAACATAGTTTCTCAAAACAGCGGGAATCAAAACATTGGTAGTGGAATCGGAACCTGATTTTTGTACCAATTTTTCCCCTAAAATATTAAAAGAAAAAAAATGTTGAGTTTTAAGTTTTAAACATAATTGCTAGTTAAAATAAATTGGTCGCTAATGGCGACCATGCGACCGTATTTCACAAGCCTCACACATAACTGTGAGTAAAACTCATCAAAGTTATATATCCAAAATCGACATAGTAAGATAGAACCGAAAATTAGCTAATGTGGATTCTGGTATCTTCTCACATTCAACAGATGGATAAACGTGACGGCGTTCTAATCATGAAGCAGCTGAGGCAATCGGCCCCATTCCTGCAACAGCGCAGTTATAATCTCTAAAATAACTTTTAGATTGGGGTTTAAAGATGCATTTGCTTTCCTAAGGCAGCCGCGATTTTCTTTATAGGTTTTAGGTAAGGCAGTCTGGTTGGTCGACACATATGACGAATATTCTCATTATAATAAGAATCTGAGAACAAGATGAGACGTATATGACTACAGGTTGTCACATCTAAACGGGAACGCCCGAGGGGCACCCTGCGTCTCTTTTAATTCAAAATAGGGAGGAAATACAATCTCCTTCCTGTGCATCATAGTAGTCAGGGACCACCTGTCAAACGCATGGAAGAACGAGCGACACTAAATTAAACCTGCCAGAACCATGACATCTCCATGATGTTTCGGGTATATGAAAGCGGTTTCCAGACTCGCTCTAGATAAGCCGAGGATCAGTGTCTAAAAGGAATCTGTGAATAGCAAGATGCTCCATGGCTGATTTTGTCTGCACCCTGCTTATCGAGATATCTTGTGTGCTGCGGTGAGTGGGACGAAAACAACAGACTTTGTGGATTCTTTCTCAGACTTATACCAGAAAGTCTGTTGTTTTCATCCTGCGCACTCTTAAAAAAAAAAAAAAAAAAAAAAAAAAACTCCGGTCAACAAACTAAAGTCTCTTAAAATCCCAAGAAGTTCTGATTTCATCGGCAGCATGTTACTCAGGTGAGAGCTGTGAAGTTCTATAAGCCTTGTGCTTTCACGATGTGAGTGCCAAATAATGATACTCACTGGTCGTCATGGCTCTTTGCCGACTTTGTTTAAGTATTCTATGTATGAATACAATACCCTGAAGTTCTACTAATTTCAGACAACGTTGGGCGTTACATCAAGCTCCGTAATCATTTGCGATTGCGAATGCCCTAACACCAATCTGCCAACGATCCTCCATCATTTTAAACGGATTGATTATAAAACTCTTTCGAGAAACGCAGCGAATGTTGCCAAAGAGTACGCTAATCGCGAAAAACACTTTGTCGTTTATCATCCGCTTCTCGTTCACAGTTCAGTGAAGAAACACGTGCATACATGTTCTGTCGAAAGGGAATATTTGCATACTTCTTCCGAGATCTAATATGCGCCTTTGATTCAGTACTTTCGTGAAAGAATTTTGCATACAAGCGTATATGCGTGTCACTACCATTTTATTTGTCATTTACGCAGCGTGTGCCAATGGTTTTCATTTGTTCAATGAAAATGTTTCACCCAATATCTATCTATATGTATTAATGAAAAAATCTCTTAGAAATATTATATTCGAAATTTATAGCATTTACTCGTGTTTGTTTTAACACAAAAATAATTTAATTGTTTAATTATATACATACATATAATATGAACAGAAAATGTTGCAAAGTATCAATATATATTATTCAATAAACATATATTTTATAAAATCATACTTAAAATATTATTTTTTTAAGAGCCTTATTTTTATGTATGAACATTTCCGTTACTAGTTTTGATGACTTCTTTAAAAATAATAATAATAATAATACAAATAGTACTAATATAAAATAAATATTCTTTGTTTATTACACATGTAATAGATATTATTTATTGTTAATTTAAAATATTTAACCTGCTAATATTTTGCTCTTTTAAAATTCTTCGTGAAGTGATATTTCATTTCCATTATTATTATTTTATTTACGAAATAAAAACCCCGTTCATTAAGTTTTCATGAATTTTTAAAATATGCAAATACTTCTTTAAAATTACAAATGAAGAATAAAGTAAACACTTGCTCAAAAGAGCAAAACATAAATATTCAGTAACTTTTCATAATATATAATTTAATTAGATGCTGGAAAAAAAAAAAAAAAAAAAAACAGAAACTTGCAGGAAAAGTAATTAAAAACGTAATTATTTTCATTCAAGAAAGTTTTTTTTTTTTTCCAATTGTATAAATTAAAAAACAAAAAAGTATCCTTCATAAGCGGATTATTTCATAAGTAACAAAGAATATTGAGCAAATATTAGTCTGTTTTATTTTACATTTAAAAAAATAGTCTTTTACTTTTACTAAGATGTATTTGTTTACCATTTGGAAATATTTTTCGTTGGAATTTCCTATAACTATATATATATATATATATATATATTAGTTTAATTTAGCTTAGGAATAGCGATATTAAATTAAAAATGAATAAATATAAAATTACTTATTTGTTTGGAAAAATAAAATAAAATTCTTTTTGTTTCATTTTAAACTTTTATTTGCTTGAGTTATAAAAGACTTAATTTTAAAATATTTTAATGTAATGCATATACGTATGTGATTTGAATGCAGCAGAAGCTAATTCCAAAACATGAAGTTTTATAATTGTATCGAAATCTCCCAAATTTTATACCATATATAAATATATAGCATACTATTAATTTCGATATAGTTATGTGCACGATGCCAAGTTTATACGTTCCTAACTGCTTGCCTAATTTATATCATAAAAGTAAAGTTGTTATAAATTTCGATTTTCGATGTCTGGTTTTATTAACAATATTTGTAAACCAAAATTTTGTATGAGAAAATTATTATTTTACTCTTTATCTCTCTCTCTCTCTCTCTCTCTCTATATATATATATATATATATATATATATATATAACGAGAGAGAGAAGTAGATGTAACCTTATCGAAGAACTTTTCAGAATTAAATGACTTTTGTGTGAAAGAATTAGCCTAAGACGTGGGATATTAAACTCTAGGCCCTTTTTTTTAGTAAATGAAAACGAATTTGCCAATATCTTTCTAGACTACTTTTAAAAAGATAATAATAATAGATCCCGTTTTCGGCTCCCATACTAAAATTTCTAAATCTTGTTGCACAAAATAAATACTATTTCTTATAAGTTGATACTCTTGAAATACTTCGCCACAGAGTCAGAATGAAGTGTTATGAAGTGTTTGTTTATATTCATAACTTAACTATACTCTAATGCAAAAACTTTATACTATACCTAAAACGACATCAAACTTTCAAGAAATTCAAAGAACTTCTGTATCTTCTGTTGTCAAATATTTTTTGTATTCTTATCATAAGCTCATTTTTATTTTCCGAACATGCATTACGTAAAGAAAATATTGTAATCGTGAAAATTTTTTGGCATTGAGATTTAGGACTATCTATACATTTTGAAATCTTCTGACTTTATTTTTGCTCTTTTTACTGGGATGATCCATCACACCCATACACGCATACATACATACAAGATTACGTCCAGACAGTTTTTGGGAATGAGCTGAAAGTGAGTAGGTATATTATAAGTTGCCGATGAGCAATTTGGATAGATCTTGATGAGTGTAGAGTTTGTACACTCCTGCTCAAAAGTTCAGCGAGATTTGCAAACGATCCGTTTTCTTTTTTCAATTAAAAAACGTATCTTTCGATAAAGTGTTTTCAAACATTGGTTATATAAAGAACTGGGTCTTCCTCATGTTTTTCAGTGAAGATTGGTTTAAGACAACATTGAGGGGGCCGGTAACAAATTGAGCCAAATCAATCATGTTTGTGATCACCCTTTATCGTTAAGTAAACGAAATGAGCTGTAACTTTAGGATAGGTTAAAATAGACCCAGTTCAATTTGTGGATGAATTTGTGTGACGATAGCTTATTCAATAACGGAGATATAAGCAATTATTTTTAAACTCTTAAAAAAAAAAAAAAAAAAAGCCTGTTCTTTATTTATAATATACTCAGCTTTTAACGAAAATTTGGAAGTAAAGGGTCAAATAAATAAATAAATAAATGTTACAAGCGTAAATCCCATTCAAGACGATTATGGATGTGTCCTCGGGTTTGAGAACTGATTGCATTTTGTTTTGTGCCTGTAAAATTAAAATCGACAGATAGAAGAGCACTACTGCACGTAGTGGGTAAAATTTAGGAAGAACGTAGTGCAGGACGGTTGTTGCAAACTTTGTAGCTTAATCGATATTCGTGTGGGAATACTTTTTTTACTGTGTACGCATTTAGGTGGCACTGTCGCAGTATATACTAGGCGAGTGCCTAGGACCCATGCCCCAGCCCGCCCGGTTCCCGATGTTCAATGTGTTTTTCTAGTCAAATTTGTTCTTTTATTACTTCCGGTGTGAGCGTGTGTTCTTTTTTTTTTTTTTTAACGCACTTGACATTGTGAGTTTTTTTGCTTTTCTTCCCATGCTATTTCTATGGGGGGTTTAGCTTTCCCCCCCCCCCCCTCTTTTTCTACATTCTAAAGTGGCGGTGGTGAATACTTGATTCTGAACTGTGTTTATTTATTTATTTTTTTTTTTTTTTAGATTTTTTCTATTAATAAATGATAAAGAATTTTGAGAATTCATTTAAATATAATTAAATATAATGGCCAACGAAGCAGGCAAGGCCTTCTAGCATTACGAAATTTTGATTTTGTGTATCCAAATCATGTATGTTAATTTCCTTATGTTATGTGCAGTATGCAGTTATTAAAATACCCTTAAAAAATTTATTTTATAAATCTCAATACTTTGGCTTTGTTTGAGTGTCTCTCAACTGTGCAGAAAATACAGTGTGTCCTAAAAGTTCCAGTACTCCAACTTAAAGAACTCATTGTGTCCATGATTTTTTTTGATATTAAGTTTTATCGTCTGCTTATTATTGCATCAGTTCTTTAATTTTTATAGTTTGTTTCTTTTTTTGCTCAAGTTGTGTGAGAATAAAGTTTTACGTTATTTTGTTCTTCATAGTGAAATGCGTTTATCACGCATTCAGAGAATTACGCTGTTTGAAGCTTATTTTGAATGTAAATCGTATGAAAGATGCAAAGATGTTTGTCGATATAAATATCCAGATGATGCACACCGAGTAAAAATATGCTATATCAGCTCGTTCGACAATTTCGTAATACAGGTTTTGGGCAGGTGGGTACAAGTTTCTCTACAAGAAGTCACTCCCAGCATGTTAAAACGCGTTTCTAAACACATGCGCAAACGAGTTCAGCGTTGCCTCCTAGAAAAAGGTGAACATTTTGAACATTTATCATAAATGCAAGTTCTGTATTTTTTCCTCCGTTATTTTAAATGTGCCTTTTATCATTAGCATAAAAATAATCGTTTTAAGGTTTGTTGTTTTGTAAATAAAAAATACATCAGCGTCAGTACTGGAACTTTTAGGACACTGTATTTATTGTGTCATTGTGTTATTAATTTCATACTTCGGGAACATATGATAAATATAAAAAAGGAAAAATTTTATTGTAAAATCTGAATAGAAAAATTTATATGATATATATATACATATATATATTTAAAAAAAAAATCGTCCTCATAAAATACTGTTTTACTTCTTTTGATATATGTTAGCCCAAAATGATGTAAAAACTGTTAGGCTCTTTCCAAAATGCATTTATTATTTAAAAGAGTAGAGTCATTCCATGTCAAATCAATACACAAAAAAAAGTATTTTTAAACTGACCCCCTCAAATTTTTATGACATTGGGCTCATTTATTTTTCCAATTGAGAAATGAATGTATACAAGTTAATTATTCCCCATCTCTTAGTTTTTTCTAAACAGGGCGGCAAAAAAGGGTAAAAAATGCAAATTTCCGAATTTCTTGTACTACAAATGTATCTATATTTTCTTTCCTAATTAACTTAGAGATAAAAGACTGGTATCATTCGACAAATTATAATACAGGCTTTCAAATGATATATCACATGTATATATTTTTTAATTTTGTCACTTTAAGGTCAAACATTGTGACTTTTGACCTCCAATATCTAAAAAAATTCCACACTTAATTTTCTTATAAAAATTATATGTTATTTTTACATTTATTATCTATAACTATTAGAAATTTCAACATGGGACGGCTATCGGAGGCTGAGTTATAAGCTGATATGCAACCCTAAATCAGTATTTTCATACTAACATAACGTAAGTTTTTTCCCCATATTTTGTAACCTAATTAACTTAGAGATATAAGATTGGTATCATTAATAAAGCTTTTAATACAGGCTTTTAAATGATATATCACATGTAAACACTTTTTACATTTTTCATTTTAAGGTCAATCATTTTGAAGTTTGATTTTCCATCTCTCAAAAATTACATATTTAATTTTCTTTTAAAAATTATATGTTATTCTTACGTTTATTATCTATAATTACTATAAGTTTAAACATGGTACGGCCATTGTATACTGAGCTATAAATAAAAATGAAACTCTACCAATATTTCCATATTAACATAACGTACGATTTACAAAAAAAAAAAAAAAAAAATCTGGTGCGTCATTTACACAACTTTTCTCTTACCCTGAAATTTAATACTTTAAATACAGGTTGGAGATTAAAAAGTAAGATAACGATTACTGTTATGTAAACCTATGTTAAAACAATTCAAATTAGGCTTCGGAAGAGTTTTATATGATAATTAGTTCTGTGTAAGAAGGCTACCACCCCCCTCAACCCCCCGTTTCATTAGTACACCCTTCATTTATAAAGAATTTAAATATATTATTAAAATTAAAAGTTCATTTAAAATTATTCAGAAAAGTTCACACGTAACATTCCTTGAAACTTATCCATTTTGATCAAACTTTTCCGGCAGCAAACTTATATTATCTTCAAAATACAACATTTGCATCGCCTAAAATTATTCAATTTTAAGTTGCTCTAACAGACACAGACAAAGATCAAACGTAAAAAAAATTGACTTCGGGAATCAGGAAGCCTCAAAACGTGTAAATATACAAAAAAAAAAAAAAAAAAAAATACAAGCAATGAATAATTAGCTTAAAAACATACATTATTTACCATATTTCTATGTGGAATTCATTTCAATTTCTGAACAGCGTTTATGTAATTGGTAAAATATTATAGTAAAGCCCAACCACTAACAACAAAAAAGCGTGTTATCGCTTAAATATTTACAGCCCTGTATATCTTTGAAGATTATGTACAGACCCCATGGTGCACCTAAATATAATCCTACAGTAATAATACACGGCCTAGCCTGAAATGCACTTCCATCAATTTGCAACAATTGTCACATTTTTATCTAGTTCTCTTGTGCAGCCTTTAAACGAACAGTGAATGATTTTCCTACCCTATTCTGCATGAGACGTGTTTTTACGCATGTAAAAATACATATTTCGTTTCATTTCGTTCAGTGCAGTCTATAGATCTTAAACTTTATCTGCAATTTCCCCCATACACGTAATGTATTTGAATTTTCTTGGGTGTCTTTGTACCCGAACCATTTGCTTCATCTCAATGAAACGTTTAGTGCAGAATCCCTATATCATACACATTTTGAAAACCAAGGTTGGACTTTCTGCTATTATTTGTTTTTGAGATATTCTGATAACAGACAGACACACAGACTAACCGCTAAAAACATGATTTTTGGATTCAGGGGACCTCAAAACGTGTAAAGGTAACAAAAATTCATTTTCGAAAATTTGACCCAAAAACAATATCTTCTCTACCATATGGGTAAGAGAAAATAAATAATCTGGTGTGCCACTCACACGACTTTCTCTTACCCTGAAATTTAATACTATAAATATAGGTTGAAAACTAAGAGATAAGAAAACGAATACTGTTATTTAAACATAAAACAATTCAAATTAGGCTTCGGAAGAGTTTTATGTGATAATTAGTTCTGTGTGAGGAAGGGTACCCCCCCCCCCCTCAATCCTTGTTTCATTACTACACCTATATTTATATAGAATTTAACTCTGTTATTAAAATTAAAAGTTCACTTAAAATTAATCAGACGGCTTTCACACGCAATATACCTTGAAACTTATCAATCTTGAACAAACTTTTCCAGCAACAAACTTATATTAATTTGAAAATGCAACTTTTGGTTGTTTTTGAATCATTCTTCTTTAAGTTACTCTAAGAGACACAGAAAAAAATCAAACTTTAAAAAACTTGACTTCGGCAATCAGGATTCCTAAAAACGTATAACTCTATAAAAAACAAGCGATGAATATTTAGCTTAAATACATACATTATTTATCATATGTCTGTGAGGAATTCATTTCCATTCCTGAGCAGCTTTCCTGTATATGGTAAAATATTAAAGTAAAGCACTTCCAATAATAATGTGGTGTATCACTCACACCCACTTTTTCTTACCCTGAAATTTAATACTATAAATACAGGTTGGAGATTAACTGGTAACATAACGAGTACTGTTATGTAAACCTATGATAAGGCAATTCAAATTAGGCTTCGGAAAACTTTTATGTGATAATTAATTCTGTGTGAGGGGACTGCCGCCCCCTGAACCCACCGTTTCACTAGTGCACCTACATTTATATACAATTTAAATCTGTTATGAAAATCAAAAGTTCACTTAAAATTATTCAGACAACTTTCACACGTAACATTCCTGAAACTTTTTAATCTTGATCAAACTTTTCTAGCAACAAACTTATATTAACTTGAAAATACAACTTTTGGATTTCCTGAAATTATTCGTTTTTAAGTTATTCTAAGAGACACAGACAAAGATCAAATGTTAAAAATTTGACTTCGGTAAATCAGGAACCCTCAAAACGTATATATATATATATATATAAAACAAGCGGTGAATATTTGGCTTGAAAACATATACAATTTACCATATGTCTATGAGGAATTCATTTCAATTCCTGAGCAACTTTCCAGGACACGATAAAATATTATACTAAAGCACTTCCACTGACAATAAAAAAAAAAATAAAAAAATAAAAAAATAAAAAAAATGCTATCGCTTAAATATTTGCAGCCAAGTATATCTTTTGAAGATTATGTACAGACCATATGGTGCACCTAAATATAATACTATAGTAATAATGCACAACACAACCTAAAATACACTTTTATCAATTTTCAGCTATTGTCGCACTATAATCTTGTTCTTTGTATGGCCCTGTAAATGAACAGTAAATGATTTTCCAACTATATTTTACATGAGACATGTTTTTAAGCATATAGAAAACATATACTCATTTCATTTGTTTTAGTATAGCTATTAAACTCTTCTTACCAGCAATTTCCGCCTTAGACGTAAAGTATTTGAATTCTCTTGGGTGTCCCTGTACACGAACCATTTGCTTTATCTCAACGAAAAGCTTAGTGAAGCATCCCTGTATCATACACATTTAAAATACACGTTTGGACTTTCTGCTCCGTTTGTTCTTGAGATATGGTGATAACGGAAAGACACACACACACACACACACACACAGACCAACCGCTAAAAACATCATTTTTGGATTCAGAGGACCTCAAAACGTGTAAATACAACAATAACTCACTTTCGAAAATTTGACCCGAAAACAATACTTTCTTTACCTTATGGGTAAGAGAAAATATAAAAGAATGTAGTCGCTTAATTATTTGCAGCACTGTATATACTTTGAAGATTATGTACAAACCACATAGTGCACCTCAATATAATCCCATAGTAATAATGGCACAACCTGAAATGCACTTCCATCCATTTTCAGCTATTGACGCACTTATAATCTAGTTCTTTTGTCTGGCCCTGTAAATGAACTTTGAATGATTTCCCTGCCATCTTCTACATGAGACATGTTTTTACGCATATAAAAAATATTCAACCATTTAATTTGGTTTAGTGCAGTCTATAGAAGTTAAACACTACTTACCTGCAATTTCCCCCATAGACGTAATGTATTTGAATACTCTTGAGTGTCCCTGTACACGAACCATTCGCTTAATCTCAACAAAGAGCTTAGTGCAGTGTCCCTATATTATACACATTTAGAATGCCAAGTTTGGACTTTCTGGTGCTATTTGTTCTTGAGATATGAGACACACTCGAAATAGCTTAAACAATGTCTTTATTTGCTGTAATGAAAAGAAATTTTTTTTGCTTTCTCTTACCCATAGGGTCGAGAATGTATTGTTTTAGGGTCAAATTCTCGAACGTGAGTTTTTGTTATATTTACATGTTCTCAGGTCCCCAGAATACGAAAATCATGTTTTTAGCGAATGATCTGTTATCAGCATATCTCAAGAACAAATACTAGCAGAAATTCCAAACTCGGTATGCTAAATGCGTATCATACAGGGATGCTACAGGGTTTGACCGGAAAGTAATAGGACTGAGTCGATTTGAAAAAAATTGAGCCAATCGTTACAATTCTTTAAAAACTTTCAAAATGGACTCCTTCTGCGTCGATGCAGCGCGATTTCCAAGCATTGAAGGCGTCACAGAAGGCATTCTCTGGAATAGCCTTGAGAGCCGCGGTGCAAGCTGCTTGGATCGCCTCTGTCGTCTCAAAATGCTTGCCTTTCATCGGCCTTTTCAGGCGAGGAAACAAAAAGAAGTCCGGGGGGGGCACATCTGGGCTGTAGGGCGGCTGCGGAAGCGTTTGGATGCCGGCCTTGGTCAGGTAGCTGTTCACAAGAAAGGCGGTGTGAGCCGGAGCGTTGTCGTGGTGCAGTCGGCTTCCAGTCGGCTGCGATGTCTTGTCGGACCCGATTGACCCTTCGTTTGAGTCTCTTGTTTGAGCACTTCCACGTAAAACTTGGCGTTGACGGTTTGTCCAGGAGGAACAAATTCATGGTGGACGATGCCTTTGATGTCAAAAAAGACAATGAGCATCGTTTTCACTTTGGATTTGTTCATTCTTCCCTTTTTTTGGCAAGGAGACGCCGGCGTGTGCCACTTGGAAGATTGCCTCTTTGTCTCGGGATCATACTCAAAGATCCATGACTCGTCACCTGTGATTACGTTATTCAAAAATTGGGGGTCACTTTCACACATGTTCAAATTTTCTTGGCACACTTCCACACGCCGCAATTTCTGGTCGTCAGTGAGCACTTTTGGAACCATCTTCGCGCACACCTTGCGCATGTTCAAATGCTCCGTCACAATGTCATGAACGACAGATTTTGGTAAATTTAACATCTGGGCAATTAAACGAATACTTAGTCGACGGTCTGAGTTCAAAACTTTGCGCACACGAGCCACATTGTCGGTGTTTGTCGAAGTCGAAGGTCTTCCAGCACGGTCTTCATCGGCGACCTCTTCCCGGCCCTCCGAAAAGGCCTTTGCCACGGAAACACACCACTTCTTGCTAAAGCATCATCTGGGTAAGCCTGCTTGATCATATCAAACGTCTCTGTCGCAGATTTACCGAGTTTCACACAGAATTTAATCGCGTACCTCTGCTCTAACGAAAGCTGCATTTTCGGATTGCACCACTCACAGAAACAGGTCTTGCGAAAAAGCCTGTCCTGACTCTCCAGGTGCTCGGAGATAACTGACCAGCCGTTCGTTCGTTAGCTAGGAACGCCCTCTACCGGATCCAGTCGGTGCGCGCACGCTCCGAAGTACAGTCGCGGCGGAAGAAAATCAGTCCTATTGCTTTCCAGACAAACCCTGTACACTAATCTTTTTGTTGAGATGAAGCAAATGGTTCGTGTACAGGGACACTCAATGTATTCAAATACATTACGTCTATGGGGGAAATTGCAGGTAATTAGAGTTTAACATCTATAGACTTCACTAAACAAAATGAAACGAACATATATTTTTTGTAATAAAGATAGCAACTGGGAAAAAAAATTGTGTCTGAGGGAGCTTTGCCTCCCCCCCTCGAGGAGAGTAAATTTTCATGAGGGTTATCTTTCAAAAGAGCTCGCCAATACCTTTAAAACGAATGGTTGAACCATCGATCTGCGATAACTTAAAATAAAATTATGGATTTTTTTTCATTTTTTACAACTTTTTTTTATGTAATATTGACAATAAATTCAACTCTTTTTGGATATTTAGTGTTATATTACTTCTCTAATATGGAAATCGTCTGCATTATCATGGAAGATAATTTTTTAAATAATAATTTTAAAAATTATTATTTTTACTGTATAGGAAAATATAGAAGAATGGCGTGTGGTGGCCACAACACACTAGTTATTTGTTGTTAATGGATGTGCTTTACTAATAATATTTTACCATTTCCAGGAAAGCTGTTCCGAAATTGAAATAAATTACTCATATTGATATGGTAATTAATGTATCTTTTAAGCTAAATATTCATCGCTTGTTATTTGTATATTTGCACGTTTTGAGGATTCCTCATTACCGCAGTCAAGTTTTTTAGCGTTTGTTTGTTGTCTGTGTCTCTTAGAGTAACTTAAAAAAGAATAATTTTAGATGATCCAAATGTTGTGTTTTGAAGTTAATATAAGTGAAGTTAATACTGTTGCTGGAAAAGTTTGATCAAGATTGATAGGTTTCAATGAATGCTGCGTGTGAAAATTGTCTGTATAATCGTAAGTAAACTTTTAATTTTAATAATAGAATAAAATTCTATATAAATGTAGGTGTATTAATAAAATGGGGGGTTAAGGGGGCGGTAGGCCCCCTCACACAGAACTAATTATCATATAAAACTCTTCCGAAGCCTAATTTGAATTGTTTTAACATAGGTTTACATAGCAGTACTCGTTATCTTACCTCTTAATCTCCAACCTGTATTTATAGTATTAAATTTAAGAGAAAGTCGTGTCAGTGACACACCAGATTATTTATGTTTTAATAGTAATATTTTTATCATGCATTAAATTGATTATATTATACATGACTTTCTAATTTTGGTAATTGTTATTACAATTTTTTCCTAAAACCTTCTAGAGAGAAGTACATTTTAAACTTCATTAAATATTAATGAAGAAAATTTCAAATTATAACTCCATCAGATAAGTAAAATCTACTGCAAATTGATATTTAATGTTTATTTTAATTGAATTCTAATCGTTAAGGAATGTAAATTTAAATTAATCTGACGAGAAAATTACGCAATTATAAATTAATTGTATATAGATAAATTTCAGTTCAGAATTAAACAAAAATATGAATTAAAAATGTAGTTTAAAATTACGTTATTTAATTTCTTGTTTTTTTTTTGTTTTTTTTTTTTTTGTTTTTTTTTTCCTTTACATAATTGAGTTTTTAATATACATCTTTTTGTAAACTGAAATAAAATATTCTTAGAGTACTAAAAATAATACGGAAATATTAAAAAACACTTCAAGCAGTACCCACCTTTATCTCCTAATTCATCTTTCTAATATCGGTTAGCCGTTAAATGTAATCATTATGTTAATCGGACCCTTTTACACAGGAAACACGGTTTTGTTTATTTCCTTGTCGACTGCGGTATAAACATTTTAAACATATTTTAAAGAAATACCTTTCATAAACTGTATTGTATCATATTTTTTTTAAGCACCTGTTTACAATCAAATAATGCTATACATACAATGTTGTATATATTAACATAAACTATGCATTTAACATGTATAATGTATGCCAGTTTTAAATCATTAAAATTATTCTCGAAAACTGTAGTCCGAGTAGACCGACGAAGCGGAATAATAAAGAGCTTAGCAACTTTTTGGAAAGTGTTAAAAAGCCGATACTAATGTAAAAGATTTCCAAATAAGAAAATTTTTCAGTGAATGGTATTAAGTATACATTTTTAGTACATTACAAAACGTTCAAGAGTATGTATGCCTTCGATTCATCGACTTGTCCGTCTGCCCTTTAATTTTTTGTAAATATTATGCATTGCATACGTTATTGAGAATTACAATGTGATCTGCCCTATTCAAAATTGTTTAAACGTTAGGAAGATTGGGATTAGTTGGCACTCAGTTTTTATTCTCTATCATAGTGGTGTTAGTGCACCATTCACCATAAATACAAACTGCTTAGAGTCGTCATGAAGGAGAATGTTACGTCATTTTTTTTGGCTGGTGAGTAAATTATTTCATCGTACATTCTTTTTTTTTTCCCTAAGTGTGTTGATTCTGTAGATCAAATTGAGGCGCTGCTGAGGACGTTTTATCGAAAGATGGTTAACTGTTGTTGCATGCATGCATCATTATCTATTTTTTCTGTTGTTTAGGATTCCGTGTTATTCATCTTACATTGATTATCCCAGTGAAGCGAGTTGGTATAGTTAGGTATGGGTTCAATTGGCTATAACACATAGCTCAACTGTCCTTATTGATAGTTCAAAGTCTGAAGAACCTCTCTAAGATGATTTTTTTTTTTTTTTGATTTTTTTAATCTACATCCTCCTGCCAAGATGGTGGCAAAGGTTTTCATTCGATAGTTCCTACGAATCCCGGAGAACCTCAAATAAGGGCCGAAATGTTACACAAAACAAGGCCAAACACGAATGCTTTATAAAATCAAATTTCTATAATCATATATTATACAAAATGTATAATAGAGCATGTTTAATAAAAATGAGATACCATTAACATAAATGAATAGATTTACAGAGTCACACAAGTTGTACAAGCACATTTTGCTATCTAAACAGAATTAATTCAAATGCGGTGTTCAATCAGTTGTGTTATGGAGTCTTTTGTACCATTCTAAATATTGAATACTTTAGGTTATATTTTATTTATAAAACCAATTTACAGGGCTACACAGCAGCAATCTATTTAACGCTTTATGTTTGAAGTATGAGTAAAACTGTCTGAATTTTTTTCTGCATCATTCAAACAAATGGTATAACATGTGCTGCTGGTTCATGCACAGCGACTCACAATCTAATTTGGATACATAGCATTAGATTTATTTCCTTAAGTATAACTAATACTGTACAAAACATAATAAAACTAACATATATTTAAAAAAAAAAAATCTGTAAAATATTTAATGATTCACATTAATGATTAATTTTATGGGCCATGAGTATAACTTAGTACTTAAGTGAAAAAAAATTCTCGAAATGAATTTTGAGTTATAATTTCAGTTATAAGTTTAAGAGTCGAAAATTGAACAATTCAACCTTGTAAAATGATTTATAATCTATACGAACTACATATTTTTAAATGAAAAGGAAAGACTACATTTGTATTTTATTATTTAAATACCTAAATCCAAAACAAATTAATAATAAGTTTCAGCTTAAATGTTTTACATTTTAAAATTATTAATACTGTCAAACTATTTAAGATACGAAAATACATAAAACTTTTATATTCAGTGTAATATTTTCGCACGAAGCGATGAAATAAACCTTCTCGCAACAAGAAAAAGATTTCTAAACGATACATTGTAAAAGATTTTGTTTCTGTGGAAAACCTATTTTCAGTGCAATGCACTTTCCGAGAGCGTTAAATGACTTACGTCGTCCCTGCCTCCAACTAACTCTCCTCAAGTGCTCTCGAAGAAAGAAAATTTGAAGCATCTTCTCGGAGTAATAAAATATGTAATTTGAAATTCTTTGCGCATCTTAACATATTTTTAAATATTTTCTGCTGGTAAATGATCAAAAAAGTACGTAAATTTATTTTAGACTTGAGAAAGGGGAAAGCGTGTTAAAAGATGCATGAAAATAGGGGAAAAAAACCTGCTCGGGTTATTTTTGTATATAACGATGTTTTTATGAAATAAATACACGTGTATAATATTTTTTTTTCTTTTTCTTTCTTTTCTTTTTTTTTTAATTAGAGTTTTGGTCACAATAAAATTATAAAATTCATTTAATACTTTCTTAAAAATTAAAATTCTGTATTATGATGTGTTTATAGTATAAGATATTATGAATAAATGATTAATTTCATTTCAAAGAAATATTATTTCTTTATTTTATTCATCAGTTTATTTTATTCCTCAGTTTATTTTATTATTTTTTTTTAAATACTTTTTTCCTTAGTAACAATTTTGAGAGATATTTTCATCGTAAAGATGTCAGACTACTTTTGAAATATTATTTAGGACACTGGCAGGAATATTAATGACTATGAATTTTTCAATATAAAAATTTCGTAAGTTATTGGAAATTTAAGAATTTCTTAATATGGCAGTATAGGGCAAAATCGAGCATAAACGTCCATTTTTAGGGATATTTTCATCGTAAAGATGTCAAACCACTTTCGAAATATTATTTAGGATACTAACATGAATATCATAGACTATGATTTTTCCAATTTAAAAAATTCGTAAGTTATGTGGAATTTTACGATTTACTTAACATGTCAGAATAAGGCAAAATTGAGCATAGACTTCCATTTTGAGGATCCTAAATACATTAGACAACTTCAAAATAACATTTATGATATTTGTTTAAACATGATTGAATACAAATATTCTACTAGGAAAATTTCGTAAATTATTCGTAATTTACGATTTTACCAACATAGCGAAATTGTAAATTTTTCATATAAATATGAATTTTGAGGATTATTGCATTGGAAATAGTAGCATGAAAACTAAACAACGGAATTGACCCTGATAAATAAATTAATAGATTAGAATAAGAAAAATATATCGAAGTGAACAGTGGATAGCCTATTAGGCGGGGATTTCATTCTGTCACTGTATCAAGCTTTGGTCATATTCATTTCTTTTAACATGATTATAATATGTCTCGCGCTAGAAATTTATGAGAACATAGATAGAATGGGGAACTGAGCAGAGTCCACCTATGCCAACTAGTTTTTCTATACAAAATTAACACTTATCGTTCGCTCTGTGCTACACAGGTTCTCATATTATAAGCACAACTGATAATTTACTTTAACTTAACTCTGAAATTATTTGTGAAATAAATATAATTTTTAATGATACATATTGCATTTACAGAAAAAAAAATTACGAAGTTTTTATCGTTTTTCTGTTTGGAAAAATATAAATCTGGCATAACACGACTCGTCTTTCCGAATATTTAGTAATAAACAGTTGTTTGAATAAATTTAAATGAGAAAAGTCGTTAAATATACAAGACGGAAAATCCTAAATTTTCCTTCCCAAGTTGTATCCCGTTTAACGGATCATAATTTAATATAAACTAGTATCGCCCAGTGGTCGAAACTCGACCATTTTTTTGCAATGCGAGGCAAAGCAAAGTTATTGCCTTGTCCTAAACGGAATTAAATTGCAACACAGCTACGGCAATTGTTTGCCGATATGCACTCTCTAACTGAATGAGCAGAGTTTTACTTAATATAACTATTTCTCTTATTGGATGATACAGCCCAGAAGCTTATCGGTACCATGTCAAACCAATGTCCAACCAAATATCAAATTCTGTTAAATTAATTCGATTGGCACAACCGAAAATCTAAAAATTTTCTGAATCTTATATTTTTAACTTGTATATGCAGAGGAAAGAATAATAAATCCACTTTTTTTTTTAAATAAAAATAAGTCATAGAATAATAATAAAGGAAGAAGGAGCATAAGTGTTTCTGCATAAGCTGTTGTGTTGCCACAACAAACAGCGATAATAACGCTGAGGATGGTTGCCCTACTTCAAGGTTGAGAGGAGCAAAAGTAGCTTTCGCTGGCATTTCACTAGAAGGGGTTTGTAAGCATTAAGAGTATTGGCGTGCTCCTTCTTCCTTTATTATTATTCTATGAAATAAGTAGTCAATTTCAGTTAATTAAAATGCAAGGAAATCTCAAAACGTGAAAAATTCATCGAAAACCGGATATCAAAAGCTTTTCCGTATCTTGTACTTGCTCCGTATAGAGTTCTAATAGATGACGTCACGAGCATGTTTGCTGAGGGACAGTTGACCTCACTAACCCATTTTATCATTGCGGAATAGGGTTACAAATTTATTGTAACACAGTGTTGTAAATGTATTTGTAAAAGCATAAAAAAAAATCGACTACTACGCTTCCAAAAGCATGAAAAAATTAGCGATGTCCTTCAGCAAAGTACGGTTTCTAAGAAGAAAGTCACGTGGTTGTTAGAACTCTATACCCGCAAAAGCTAGCAATAAATGCACTTAAAGAAAAAAAAAATAAGTAGTCAATTTAAGTTAATTGACGTCATCACCTCGCTTGCGTATAGTGATGCTACATTATACAAATTACTGTGTCTATGGTTTTATTTGAGTTTTATGAAATTGCCAGATTTAACAACTTTCCACTTTTAGGTATCTTTATGTAAAGGAATACGTGTATGAAAGGGAAAAATGGGGGAAAATGCATAAAAAATAAATGTGTTTTTAAATACCTTCTTGACATCGTAAAAAAATAATATTTGTATTCGCACCTTCCGGCTAACCATACCTTTCGAATGATACCATTTTCAACCCTCTACTCCCATAATTAATATGTAAAAAGGGACTACAAATTTTATGCTTGCCTATTAATATATAGATTCTTTTATTTCTCTGTAAAAAAAAAAACTATACATTTTAAGCTTGTAGTATCAGTTTATACACATTCATTTTAGCATTACTAAAACAAACTTTAAATAGTTTAAGCTCATAGATCAAAATATATAAATATTCAATTTTGTATCCAGATTTAAGAAAAGAACGGTATAAATTTGTAAGATTCTTGCAATAATAACCTATAACGTACTTATTAATTTATACCTTAATCGAATATAGATATCAGATATTAGATGCTAACACATTCGACTCTAGGATCCGTATTGATAAAGATTTGTGTGTGTTTATAGGTTCCTCAAAAGGAACAAGTTCTGAACTCATCAAAATATATACGCATTGTGCGATGGTGACCTTTGAAATACCTACCAACTTTTACCAAAATCGAATAAGATGTTTAGACATCGCTATCGTAATTTAAATAATTTGAGTCCATAGACCCTAATGATAGAGAATGTTTCTTCATGTCCCTGTAAAAAATTGTAAGCGGTAGAGTCATCAAAATTGGCCGAAATCCTCTTCGTGAATGGGTGACTTAAAACATACCTACAAACTTTAAACTCCACCGAACAAAGCGTTTAGACGTTATTGTGTTTTCGCTCCCTCTATCGCACACACACACATCATCGCAAAATTAGCAACATAAATTTATTAGACCTGGGCAAATGATACAAGATGGCGTGGCTGGATTTCCATATTGGGTGATTTTCATACTGTTTTTGAGAGTTTGTTCATTTCTCATACTGAGCAGAGGATGAATTAATGTAAGCATGCGGAACTAACACATATAAAATTGACATTACAGGGTTCGAAATGGAATTTTAGTGTCTCACACCTCTTGTTTGGCGAAGACATCCGATAAATCGCGCTTCCAACTATCAAATCTTTTGAATTTTTTCAGAGATTATTTAACTGGGTTTCTTTCCAGCGAGTTCCCATGTGTCGAATACAATCGGTGCGGACACCAAACATCGACGAGAGTGTGTGTTCAGTTGGATGAGTTGAATTATTGTGAATCATATCATGATAATTCCTTATTTCCAAGGTCATATATATTATTTTTTTTCAATTCATACTGTCATCCTTTTTCCCAGAATGAAGCTTTGTTCTTAAGGAAGGGAGAGTAATTCATAATTTGCACGCGTGTCAATGATGAACCTCCATCCATCACGAAATTGTTAGGAATATGGGGGGCGGGGGCTTTTTATTGAATGGTAAGGCCGGAATTTTTGGCAGTCACTTCATTAGATTATACGTACAATTTCAATGTCTCGCAGATAGATATTACCTCACGTTTTTACTCTCTCTAAACTCTGCTACAATACGAATGATGACAGGGTGCAAGAAAACGATGGGGTTCTCGCCCATGTATATCCAGATTTAAGTCAACAAATTGTTGATCGGTGGAATTTTTCTGCATTGAATACATATTTGAGGCTATCTGAAATCTTCGGTATATACATCTCTCTAAACAGTACAAAGAACGTTGTTTCATCCCTCATTATATTTTAGACGTCTGAGACTTGCACTGTGTTTTCGAGAATATCATACATAATAGTATTTCTTATACCACAGCCCCTTAAAAAATATTAAAAGGTTACTTTTTAATAATTAATAAAATTTACCTTTTTTTAGTCCCTTTATAAAAAGTTTTATTGATTTAAATGGCTCAATAAATCATCTATTGGACCTATTTCATATCGATGATATCGGTTGAATCTTCGTTGTTTCTATAACTGAAATGAAAGATAAATAATTATTTGTTTATTATACAGAAATGATTTATAGGTAGCAGAAGTTCTAGTAGAATATTTTTAGACTGCAGTAATACTTTTTTTCGAGGAACTTAAAATTTCCGATATTATTTGAGTAATACTTTTCTTTCACAATCATTCAGGATAATTCAGTTTAAAGCCGTCCCACGAACCGTGAATGAACCAATATACGAACATCCATGCAGTCGCTTGTTGAACATTAAAAAATCAACTTACTCTTTCAGTTTTGTTTTATGGCGGACACGACAGAACAAAAATGCTATAATCTATTTTCAAATAATACTAAATGAAAAAAAAAAATGATAATGATTTTACTAAAATAACCTCAAGAAATAATGTGAAAAAGTTTCTACGGGAGATTTCTTTTTCGACTTCCTTTTATGTTAATATTTTAAAGCTATTTTTTATTTTATTTTATTTTATTTTATTTAAAATTACAGTCTTTTGAAAGAGATATCTTGTTCGACTAAATTATTAAAATGTTCCTAAAAAAAATAATTTAAATTTTGTATTTCTATTCTCTTTTATTCAAGAAAATATTTCGATTGAATTTTAAATGTTTTCCTTTTATAGATATTTAATCTTGAAAAAAAAATTAAAATGCTTTAAATTTTTAATATTTATTTAGGTGTTCCAGTAGAAAAAATATGTTATCAGAAAATACTGTAAAATATTTAATTGAATGACTTCATTAAAAGCATTCATTATTCTTCATCTATTAGCATTCAAATGAATTATTCATTCATTTATATTTTAAATTTAAATATTTCAAAACATTTATTTTAGATTTATTTATTATAAACAAATATACTTTTTTTTTTACGTTGGTATGTGTTAAACAATATGGAATAATCAACATTAGACAAAACTAAACATTTTGAACAAAATGAGATTTTAACTTATTTAAGTCTATTGTTTACTGATGTATTTCTCAATTCATATTAATATTTAATTCTGTACATAATAAACTCTATACTAATTCATAATATATTAATATAGATCACGTGATTTTTTAAACTTTTGAAAGAACATCTAAAACTTCATTCAATAATTCGTATGGAAAAGTTTTAAATATTAAATCAAACGTTTTAGGAAGACGTGTCCTAAAGTTTCAATGAAAAATTAATGCATTTTAAAATTGAAACTAATGATCTATATACAATTCTACAATATAGTAGTCAACGGAGCTAAATCTTAGAGAAATCTACTCTAATATTAGTGAACTTGGAAGAAAATAAAATAATTCTTTGAAAAAAAAAAAAAAAAAAAAAAAAAAAAAAAAAAAACTGTTCGTTTATAAAAGAAAATCTCCGGAAAGCTAAATTCCATACATAATACTGAAGAAACAGAAGATGTAAAAAAAAAAAAAAAAAGGAAAAAAAAAAAAAAAAAAAAAGCGGTTGACGGTTTTGCGCTCAGAATGGGTAGACGGGAAGTACCTAATTTCAAAGAAGGTCGAACTCGACCCCTTAGGTTAATTCAAAAGATTTATTTTAAAACTTTATATGATTTAAATTATATGTATATCTATATACATACATATAGGAGTTATTTAATTACTGAAAGAATTAAAATCGAAATATAAATTTAAAAAATGTGGGTTATATAGAAGACATTTAATACGCGTACACACATGTGTGTATGTAAGATAAACGCAATACCTTTGGAAATACACGCATCTCTATACTTTCACACCAAAGGATTTTTTTTTCGCTTTACTTAAATAGGCATTCCATTTTAAACATTCAAAAAGAATTAATAAGTCTGCAATAACGAAATGAGTTTCTAATTATGATGTTTCTATACGTTTCGAGGTCCCCTGAGTCCGTTTTCACTATTTTTACGATGATGTATGTGTGTGTGTATGTGTGTATGTCTGTGAGTGAACACGCTAGCGTCTAAACACTTTGTTCGAATAAGCTGAAAGTTGGTGCGTATATTATAAGTCACCATAGTACGAACCCTATAAATTTTGGTGAATCTAGCACTCATAGTTTTTTTACAAGGACACAAAGAAAAATTCTTTATCATTATGGTCTATGGGACCAAAATCTGAAAAGTGCGATAGCGTCTAAACGCCTTCTTCAATTGAGCAAAAAATTTATGTACATATTATAGGTCACAGTTACTCAATCTGTATAGAGTTTGGAGAATCTGGCATTTACAGTTTTTTTACAGGGGTACAAAGAAAAATTCTTTATCATTATGGCCTATGGGGCCAAATTTTTAAAAATGCGATAGCGTCTAAACGCTTACTTAATCTGAACAAAAAATTTGTACACATGTTATAGGTAACAGTTGCACGAACTGTATAGATTTTGGTGAATTTAGCACTTACAGTTTTTTTACAGGGACACAAAGAAAAATTCTTTATCATTATGGCCTGTGGGACCAAATTTTCACTTTCTTCTATATTCAATAGAAGAAAGGTTTGGATTCGTAAAAATTTTCGACCTCGGGTTTTTGATGGATTTACACGTTTTGAGAGCTATAGAACACGATTTGACCATTTTTAGAAAATGTCTGTCTGTTTGTCTATAAGTCTCTGCGTGAGTGTGACAAACATTTGTGGCAACTGTATCTCAGGAACTACTTCACAGAATTTCATACAAATTGGTATGTAGTTGCACCTTGACATAAATTAGTGGCTATGAACTTTTAGTAAAAATTGTTTTAAGGGTTGCGTTGCCATCCCGCTTTTTCTAAATTTTTAACATGGTGGTATAGTGCAAAATTATGTATAAATGTGCATAAAGAAAATTATTTTTTAATAATCATTATGAAATTTACCAGAATTATTTATAATAGAGATAGTCAACTGTGAAAAAAATTTTGTATGTGTAGGAGCCTCGCCTCCCTCCCCCTGGGGGGGGGGAATTCCCCCCTCGAGGGGAGTAAATTTTCATGATGGGTATCTTTCAAAAGAGCTCGCCAGTACCTTTAAAACGAATGGTTGAACCATAGATCTGCGATAATTTAAAATGAAGTTATCGAATTTTTTTTAATGTAATATTGACAGTAAAATTGACTATTTTTGGATATTTAGTGTTATACTACTTCTCTAATATGGAAATCATCTGCATTATCATGGAAGATATTTTTTTTAAATAATAATTTTAATAAATTAATTTTACTTAGTGAATTTGTATAGGAAAATATAGAGGAAATTCATGTGGCGGCCACAACATACTAGTTAAAAGTGCGATAGCATCTAAACGCCTTATTCAATTGAGCTGAAAATTTATATGAATATTATAAATCACTGTTGCACTAACTATAAGCATTTTGGTGAATCTAACATTTATAAGTTTTTTACAGGGACACAACGAAAAATCTTTATCATTATGATCTATGAGCTCAAAGTTCAGTTGCGTTAAATGAAACATCGTGTAATATATGGAGAAAAATACTTAAACACTTTATTATGGTGTTTTCTCTTTTGTTTTTTAACAACTCCCCTTTCTTTACTTTATCTACAAAACTGTTAATTACTCAATGTTCGGAAAGTCGAGTGGAGTCACTCCAGATTTTTGAATTTTATTATTATACTTTAAATTGTAATATTGGTTTGTGAATCTGGCAACAAATCAGTTTCTCAAGTTTAAGTTTTTTTCTGGATTAAGTACGTTACGTTTGATTAAGTTCTTTTTCATTTACGTATAAACATTTCTTATAATCTGTAAATAAACGTAGTTTTAATTAGTACGATATGCGTATTCTTTGAATGTTGATAAGTAATATTTTGGCGTCCGCGATATTTAACTCGAATATGTTTGTTTTTCTATACTGAAATAAGTAACTAGTACTTTCTTTGCTTTTGAAATATTCTTTTGTTTCCATTTACGTAACTCAAATTCATAATGAATCAAAAGAATAACGATGGTGAGAATACGAACCAAACGAAGAATGATGGTGTTTTGGATAATTTCAAAAGAGAAAGGACAAATTTACGACTGCTTGTAACCAGTTCGATAAGTTAATAGCTAACACGACGATAGAAAGTAAGCAAATTTCTGTGATATTTAATAAAATTTTGGATAAGTCAGAACGTTTATTTAAGATTGACACTGAATTGAGTGAGCTTCTAGAATTAAGTGATGATGAATATGATCAGATTGAATCATATAGAGATCGTTTTATAGAAGTCAAAACTATAAATGAAAAAAATGAACAATCATCTCACGATGAAGTTTCTAGTACAAATTCGATTTCTGGTCTTAATTTAAAACTTCCTAAGCTAAATTTAAAAGAATATGATTTGGTTCCTAGAACATGGGTTGCTTTTTGGAAACAGTTTTCCCGCATCCATGTTGATGAAAACATACGAGAAGAAGATAAATTTCAAAATTTATTTTCTTCATTGAAGTCAAAAACCAAAGCCAGAGATATTGTAGAAAGTTATCCACCTTCCAAGGATAATTAAAAAGTTATTGAGCACCTTAAGTCGAGATTTGAAAGAACGGATCTTCTGACAGAAGTTTATGTACTTGATCTTTTAGCTTTAGTAAGTAATAGATCATCCGTCAAATTATCGGAACTTTATGATAAATTAGGATCATATTTAAGAGGATTAGAAACCCTTGGCGTCACTACTCAAAATTATGCTGCTATGCTTTATCCGGCAGTAGAATCTTGCTTACCTGCTGAAGTTTTGAAAGCCTGGGATAGATATAGGCTGAATAGGGAAACTAATGTTGAGAATTCTTTAACTTTGACTAAGGAAAAATTATTAGAAAATTTAATGTCATTTTTGCAACATGAAGTTGAGGGTGAGGAGCATCGAGTTTTAGCAGAAAGTGCCTTTGGCAATGCCATGAAAAATAAGAAAGAGCATAATTCACCAATTTCAAGGAATGAGCCAACAGCATCCGCTTTAATAAACTCCTCACCACCTAATAAGAAACTTAATTGTATTTTCTGTGATCGCAATCACTCCAGCCAACACTGTAATAGAGCCGCAGTTTTAAGCAATGAAGAAAGAAAACCAATAGTTATAAAGAAAAAATTTTGCCTAGTTTGCCTAAAACCTAATCATTTAGCGAAAAACTGTCGAAGTAATGTAAGATGCATTGTATGCAGCAGACGGAATTATCCACTACTTTGTCCAGATTTGAAAACAAAATCAACTGATATGCCAAACAATCAAAATAGAATGGAGGGGAAAATTCTGCTACATTATTTGCTTCATCGTTACAAGAAATTTATTTGAAAACGTTAATTGTACGCTTACGTCATAAGAACAAGTGCCTGAATGTTAGAGCCCTGCTTGATGATGGATCTCATAGATCATATATAGAAAAGAGTTTGGTGCAAGAACTTAAGTTAACTCCAGTAGGGACAGAAACCTTATGCCAAGGATTATTATTTGGTGGCAGTACTACACCGTTGAAAGAACATGGGCGTTTTAATGTGGTTACAGAAAATACTGATGGAAAATATTCAACCAAACTTTCATTTTTAGATCAATCTAAGATTTGTTCAAATTTGCCCAGAATAAAAGATAAAAATTTAATATCACAACTTTCATCAAAGGGGATTAGGTTATTTGATGTTGACAATGATATACCTCCAATTAGGTTACTCATCGGCGCAGACATTATTGGTTCACTTCTAACTGGAAGAATTGAAGTGCTAAAAGGAGGATTGTCAGTAGTCGAAACTAAACTAGGTTGGACTGTACTAGGACTTGGTCGAAAGCGTGAAGTATTGATAACAGTATCTTTATGTTTACAAAGTGTCGAATTAGAAAAATTATGGGATTTAGAAACATTGGGCATAAATGATCCCATTCAAGAAAAATCTAGGAAAATTTTAGACGAAGAAACACTTCTTCATTTTACTGGGACTTTTAAGATCATTGAGGAAAATATATATGAGATTTCACTACCCTGATTGGCAGGACATCCTCAGTTATTCGATAACTATGATAAAGCGGCCTTAAGACTTATGCAAACAACTAAACGTTTGCTTAAAGAAAATTACTTTGAGGAATACAATGGCATTTTTCTTCGTTGGGAAAGTGAAGGCATAATAGAAGAAGTGGAACCAGCTCAAACTACTGAAGTTTTATATTATTTACCGCACAGACCAGTGATTAAATTATCAAGCGCTACTACAAAAATTCGTCCAGTGTTTGACGCTACATCAAAGACTTCTGGTGGTGCATCATTAAATGACTGTCTAAGTACTGGACCAAGTCTAATTCAACAAATTCCTTTACTTCTTAACAAGTTCAGAATAGATGCTTTAGGAGTCACAGCAGATGTCAAACAAGCATTTCTGCAAATTAGTGTTCGCCCAGAAGACAGCAATGTGTTCAGATTTCTCTGTTGGAAAGATAAAGATCGATCAGCAATCAAAGAATACCGGCATACCTGTGTTGTATTTGGAGTTACTTCAAATCCATTTTTATTAAATGCTACTATTGATTCCAAACCATAGAATTACAAACAACAATGGGAGTACTTAAGAAAGGATTTTATCGACAATTTAATCGCAAGTGTCCAAAATGAAGATGAATATATGAAATTGCAAGTTCAATATAAAGAAGTTATGAAAATCGGTGGTTTTGATTTACGCTGCTGGACATGCACAGGAGATGAGAATCAGGAAGATCATTCAGTTCTTGGCTTAAAGTGGAATACAGAGTCTGACGAGCTTAAGTGTAATTTTCTCAAATCAATAGAAAATTTATAACATGTGGGTACTAAAAGAAAATTACTTTCAATAGTTAACAGTGTTTATGACCCAATTGGTTTTACGTTACCTGCCATGCTGTTTCCTAAGTTACTCCTGCAAGAGGCTTGGAAAAGAAAAATAAGTTGGGATGAATCCATAAGTTGGGATCTCCCAATATTCTCCAGTTACAATATAAAAACTGGGAGAAACATTTTTATTGTATACAACAATGTTCTATTCCAAGAAGAATGCTTTATGGATCTAAAGAAGATGCCACTCTACACTTGTTTTCAGATGCATCAGGTAATGCTTATGCTTGTTGTGCGTATCTTCATTGTAAAAAGAATTCAGAAGTATTTGTCAATTTAGTTGATGCTAAATCAAGAATCTCACCAATTAATCGGCAACTATTCCCGATTAGAGTTGTTGGGGCAATACTGGCTGCTCGTTTAGCCAAAACTATAAAATCTACAATGAATTTTCCTCTTAAAACTTTCTTTTGGACTCATTCTATGGTAGTATTAGCGTGGATTTTAAAAAAGGAACCCTGGAATAATTTTGTTGGAAACAGAGTAAAGGAAATTAGAGAACTAACAGATACGGAAAGTTGGAGATACGTTCCAGGAGAGCAGAACCCTGCTGGCCTCCCATCTCGATCATGTACTTGTAAGGAACTTGGTAAAAAAAAAATGGTGGGAAGGACCCTCGTGGCTGAAGAATTCTACCGAATTATGGTCAAATGAATGCATAACTTTTCCAGAAGAAGCACTAACTGTAAGAAGGAAAGTTGTAATAAGTGCAGCGAATATTCAAGATACTGAAAAATTTAGCCAAAGACTTTTGTATTTTTCTGAATATTCTAAGCTGCTACGTATGATGGCCTGGATATTAAGATTTTGCTGACTTTCTAAGAATAAAGAAATGAATCTATCAATCAATTTAAGTACCGAAGAAATTAATGAAGCTGAAGTTGTCCTTACAAAATAATTCAACGTGAATGGTGTACTGAAAATAGAAAAAGATATGAAGGAACAATGAAGTTTTATGAAGAAAATGGTTTATTGAAAGTGAAGACTCAACTCATTCTTGGAGAAGACAATGATGATTTAAAGTACCCGATTGTTTTACCAGATCACTTGATAGTCAGGCGTTACATCGAGTACACACACAAAAGGCTTACATCATGCTGGGGTCCAAATTGTTTTATCTCATATAAGAGAAAGAATTTGGATTCCTCGTGGTCGAAGAGTAGTTAGAGAAGTTATTTCTCGGTGCATACCTTGTAAGAGACATTCAGTCAAAGCCATAGCCACAGAACCAGCTCCACTTCCAGCGAATAGAATAAACAGAGTAGCAGTCTTTCAAGTAACCGGTACAGATTTGGCTGGTCCTATTTTTCTTCGAGAAGGTATTAAAGCGTGGATAGTTTTATTTACGTGTGATGTACCCCACTAAAAATAATCCAAACATATTCTTGAGAAAATAGTGTTTTCTTAAGACTTTCTTGAAATATTTTAAAATATTTTGAAGATTTATCTTTTTCTATAAAATATCTTCAGAAAATTTAAAGACATTATAAAGAAATTTTGTACACTTTCTTAAGAATAGGCCAAATAAATTAAGATATTCTGCAGATTTTCTCTAAAAATATCTGCAGAATATCTTGAGATTATTTTTAGTAGAGACATTTAGAACTAATTAGTTCCTTATCAACTGAAGCATTTATGCAAGCCTTACATCGATTCTTTGCGCGCAGAGGTAGAATTTCTATTATGTATACCGACAATGAAACTAATTTTGTTAGAACTTCCAGATGTTTTGAGAATTTAAACTGGGAAGCAATTCAAGCTGAATGTGGAATGAGAAAAATCAAATGGAACTTCACCCACCAAGCGCACCATGGTACGGAGGATGGTGGGAGCGAATAATTCGCTTAATCAAAGATCTATTAAAAAGAAATCTTGGAAAGGCCTGCTTAAGTTTCGAAGAAATGCAAACAGTTCTATGTAACTGTGAGGACACTATGAATAAACGTCCACTAACATATGTATGTGAAGATCCAAATGAGCCATTGCCATTATTAACCCCTGCTCATTTCTTACATGATGTAAGAAATCCTTTAGAGCTCAATACAATTGATGGAAATCATCTACGGAAAAGATTACGTTATGTTCAAAGGGTAAGAGAGCATTTCAGGACACGCTTTCAGAGAGAGTATATTTCACAATTAGTAAGAAATCCTGATGTCAAAAAACTTAAAGATAAAATTCAAATTGGAGATATAGTATTTGTGGGATCAGAAAATCTTAAAAGAATAAACTGCCCCCTAGGAAAGGTCATAGAATTGTTTGTAGGAAAGGATGGAAAACAACGAGTAGCTCGATTAAAAGTAGCAAAGGGTGAAATTATACGACCACTTCAGAGATTATATCCCTTGGAAATTTCTTCGAAGGATATTATCATGCCCACAAAAAATGAAGAGTCCTTACCTGAAGTTGCTGAACAACCAAAGTGTGCTACTGACAGTGACAAAATTGCAGACGAAATAAAATTTTCTAGAAATATTATCAAACCCAAAAAACTGGACATGTAAAGTACTTATTTTTCATTTCCTATGTCAAAATTTAAGTTTGATATATTTTCAAAACTTATTAACATATCCACAAAGTTTACTTTAAAGGAGAAGCAATAAGTTTTGTCTTTCAAATATATATCTTTCAAGACAAAAGGTGGGAGAATGTTATGAACCCACGTCCTGTATTTTATTATTATACTTAAAATTGTAATGTTGATTTGTGAATCTGGCAACAAGTTAGTTTATCAAGTTTGTTTTCGTTCTGGATTAAGTACGTTACGTTTGATTAAGTTCTTTTTCATTTACGTATAAATATTTCATATCATCTGTAAATAAACATAGTTTTAATTAGTACAATATGCGTATTCTTTGAATGTTGATAAGTAACAACAATTGTATGGTTACGATGCTTATTAAATACGTATCATCCATGTTATTGAGAAACTGATGAACTTACGAAATTAATGGAATGAAGTGATACGATATATAATGAATGTGAAACTAAAGTAAATTGCGAGTAAAAATAAGTGCATTTTATACATTCAAAGTCATTTCAGCAAATTACTTTCCTCTCATCATTTACTAGGAGATATATCATTTAATGTACAAGGTTTATATGTGAAATATTAAAACAATTTTCGAACCTAAAAATTACATTTTTGAAAAAAAAAAAAAAAAAAAAAATGTGAAGAAAACTTGTATATTGCCGAGAAGAAGAACAAAAAATCTGTAAGCAAACATTCTAGTTCGTAAGAAATGCACGTCAAATAATTCATGTTCAAATATCAAGGCATAACTTTTCACCAGTGGAAATAATGTAGGTACGAGAGAAGAAGCTTTACTGTTTGTATGGTGCCCTCCTGCCAACTTTGTTTCTTTCACATGTTTCATTATAATAGGTAATAAGCAGTTACTTCTTTGTTTACAATTTGCTTTTTTTTCTAACAAATGTTTTATTCATCATTGTTAAAAAAAATTTCTGTGCGTTATATTTAAATGTATCTCCATATAAATCTCATTTCTTATGCAAATTTGGATAAAAACATTGTTTTGAGAAAGTGAACATTCTTGTTTTTAATTTTTATTAATATGCATTTTATATGCCAAATGGTCATACTTGATTATTTTATTTCATTTTTTTAAGTGTGTCAATTTTTTTAGTTCTCAATTTTTTCTTATATTAAATAATGCGTTAGTCTCATTCACTTAAATGCTAAGATAATGTACCAGTTTTACTTCCATAATATATCCTAATAAAGAAGCTCTTGTAAACGTGATTTTATTTATATTATTCAGTCTGCCTTTATTCTTATTTAATAATATGGACTCTTTATGTTAGTTGATATAAAAAAAAATGAAAAACAAAATTAGAAAATAAAAAACGACAAGGAAAAAGTAGTAATAATTTTCTAAAAAAACTCAATAAAACAGTGAAATTTTCGAAAATAGAAAGATTGTTACTCTTGTTGGTGTGTTCCAAATTGTTTACCAGTTTCACACTTTTTTTAATTTATTTATTTTTATTTATCAACATAAAAAAGCTTGTAATAATACATTCGCATACAAAGAGACAAAACAACTTGCAAGTAAAACACACAAATAAAAAAAGAAAAAGAAAATGCAATATTCATTTGCAGCACGAACTGCGTAAAAGTATCAAAAGAAAAGAAATAAATATATATATATTTATTACCCAGACTTCTTAATGTCATAATTCTGCTTTAAAAAAAATACAAATGATTATGCATTTTTTCTTGTTCGAATATTTTAAAAGCATTCAGAACAGAAGTTTCGTATTCCATTTATTTTTCTAAGTAAATATAGATATATGTGATGTAATTTAAAAACAAGTATTTAAATTTTATGTATGTTAAGTAAGAATTATCTAACATAGTATCCTGATAACATGTTCCCCGTATGAATACATTTGTGAAATAATTTATTTTGACTTATTTACTTTGAAAAGAAACGAGAAGAGAACAGGAATTTTTTCGGGCATAGAAAAAGAAGAACGTTAATATGTTTTAAACTTTAACTTAAAGGGGATTCTAGTTAAAAAAATAAACATTTTTTTTTTCTTTTTTTTAAGATGAGGGTTTTTTTTTTTTTTTTATGAGGTTTCTTTCTTTTTTTCTTTTTTCTTTTTTTTTTTTTTTTTTTTTTTTTTGCTGCTGTTGAATGTATGATATAACCGAAAAATGTAAATTAAAAAATGCAAATTGTAATAGAAAATATGCACCCCATAAGACGTCTTTTATTATTTTTTAAATTAATATTTATTAAAAAAAAAAAAAAAAAAAAAAGAAAGAAAAAAAAGAAAAAAAAAATTAAAATATTTTTAAATCATACACACGTCTTTAGTTATTTGCATATAACTTTTAATGTTAAAAAAATAATTATTTTTTAGAGAATAAAATATTCAGAATGTAACATGTACATTTTTAAGGATTAAATTTAGAAGAAAGGGGAAGTATATATAAATATATATACAAAAAATTATTAAACTAAATAAATTAAAAAAATATATGAAACTCTTTTAACTAATTCTCAAACACATAAAAATGATTTTGAATTTCAAAATTCTGCTATCCATCTATTATATCAGTCAGTTATTTATTTGAAAAAGAAAACTGAATAGTTATTTCTTGTAAATGGAAAAATATTTCAATTTGTAATTTGGTTTTAATAAGTCTAGGGGAAATAATTTTTCAACACACTTTCGAAAAAAAAAAATAAAAATAAATAAAAATTATGCATATCATGCTACATTTTAATGGATTAAATTAAATCCATAAGAAAGTAGCACTCGAGGGTTGTTCGAAAAATTCAGCTTTGAAATGAAAAAAAATTACCAAAATGTAATTTATTTTAACATGGTCTTCTTTTATCCTGATAAAAGTTTGTAAAATATTTCATAAATTCTTTAATCCTTCCAAATAATTAAAACACCTAAAATTAGTTATTTTCTGCTGTAAGGTGGCTTTAGAGGTCATTTTTACGGCTCTACCGATTTTTTTTTTTTTAACTCGCTATGTAAACTCTGTTTGTACGCCATTACACATGCATCAGTTTCCTCTCGCAGGAAAATGGTTAGGTATCTAATTTCTGAGATCTATTTTGTGTCTTCTGACCACGTTCAAAAAGTGAAGAAAGTCGTAATGGAAGTCGTGTGGTTTTTACACACCCCATATTTTTAAATACTTATATTTTTTAAAGTTTTAGTCCTTTGGATTACTACATTTGTATTAAAAAGTATTATGGTACATAAAAAAGCTCGAAAATATTAGTAGAACCACCTACGACTTCTCTAAAAACTGACACTTATGCAAAATGTAAAAATAATTAATATTAAAAAGAAAAAAAAAAATTTAAAAGCATTTTCCTCAGAAAAGTATATTTCAGGATTGAACTACTTTTGTAAGTTTGTTATGAAAGAAGTTATAATAAACACATTTGTAACAAACTACTATTGTAGAATGATTTACAAGTTACGGTGCTATCAGACTCATTGTGTTGAAAAAGATTTCGGATATTTCGACACAGTCCTAACTTCTCAATCCCAGAAAATGAAAGAATTTTAAGCTATCTTTATAAAAGTATTTCAAAACTTGGATAATAACACTGTAAACGCGTACGCCAAATTTTATAAGCTTTAATGTAAGAGAGTACGAGATATCATGTTCTGCGGTAAGTCGTATACACAGAAAATGCGAAATAGAGAAAAAGAATAAAAAATAAAATAAAAAATAAAAACGTAATTTGGAATCTAAATGCGTCAGAATGTTGCTTACCAGAATTTAAAATCCATCTACTTTACATGTAATACCCTCTTGGTTTTCCTATTTTGATATTTTATTCTTTCTGGTCGCTTTCAATATTTTCTTATAACTTTTTGCGTGTATTTTTTTTTTTAAGCATAATAACTCGGGTTACTCTAGAAATAAAATTCAAACGGATAATTAAAATTAAAAATTAGAAGATTATTCCTAGATGAAAACAGAAAAATATGATTTTGACGAAGATTGCGTATAAGGTGTGTACATATACCCGAACACCTGCATTCCAAGTGAAATCACGTAATAGTGTTTTGTCATTCGGCACTATAATATCCGCCTTTAAACGGACGTACAGCTCAACGTACGTACTATTGTCATTCATTTATTCAAAAATATGAAAAAAGGACCTTATGTTTTGTTTCTGTTTCAGAGTACATAAAATTCAGATAATTTTATCGACGGTCTGTTTCTGAATATGGATGAAATATACGGGAGTTATTAAGTATAAAATTCTTTTAATTAAAATACATATTACATTTTTTATAGCAAAGAATCTGTTTAAATATGTACTAGTATATTGGTTTCATATACGCTGCTGCAACAACATACACGCGCACCCCATAAAGAATTGAGATAAAACTACAAAACTGGATAGGCTTAGAGATTTCGAATAGTTCCAAAAAATAAGTAAAATAAACACGGGGAAAATAATCAACGTCCGTAAAGCCAAAGGCAATAATAAAATAGAAGACAGCTGTTTCGGTAGCATTTAGCGTACCATCATCAGAGCACTAAAGAAAACGAACCAAAAATGCTTCTATATATAAAAAAGGAATCTGATTTTATGACTATATAATCAACCAATGGAATTGGGCGAAAGAGGGGGGATTCCGATTCCCCAATAGAAAATTGAGAAACAGTAGATGGGGGGAAAAAGTCGAAAAAATTTAAGAAAATGTGGACTGAATCCAACAATTATAGAAATGGGTTACTGAGAAATCACAAATAACAATGTTTAAAAGTTTCTAGTGAATGTGAAAAGCTTCAAAGAATAAGTAAGTGTAATAAGTAAGCCACCCAAAAATGCAAAAATCTTACAGCAACTGGTTCGGATCGAAATAAAACACTACCTTTCGTCAGGAGAACACATAAGCAGGGGCGCTCTGGTATTTTAATTTACTTTGAATAAAGTTTTTTACTTATTATTTTTTAACGCCAGTGTCTAATTTTTTTTTTTTTTTTTTTTTTTTTTTTAAGTTCAAGTTTGATTTGGACTTGAAAATTATTTGTCCGTAAAATAGAAACAAGTCGGAAACAAGAAAAAACGGATCGGTTACTGTGAGAAGAATTATAATTTTAAATTTGATACATCTAAAATAATTCGCAGGCTCGCGTCTACACCTGAACTCTAGTTTTGAAGCTTTTTGCATTTATAAGAATTTAAAAAAAATTAATTGGGATTTCACTGTATCCTCTTTGCTTGATTGTTGGAAATTTTACATTCAATCCATGTTTTCTTAATTCTTTCCACACTACTCACTACTACCGTTTCTCAATACCCCAGTTTCAGCCTATTCTATTAAGTCTAGTTTCTATTAGTCGTAAAATCCGATTAATTTCTAATATACAGCATCACGGTTTTTTTTAATGCACTAATGACAGTATACTAAATGCTATCGAAACAGCTGTCTGCTATTTTATTAATTCCTTTGGCGTTATTGAAGTTGATTATTTTTCCTGTGTTTGTTTGTACAGCGAGAAATCGCCCTTTAATATCAAATAAGTAAAACATTGAAAAAAAAAAAAAAATGTACCTTGTAGCAATAAAATTAATCTGCTTTTCATTGAATGGTCAAATTACGTTTGCTGATAGCATGAGAAATGGCGGATCATTGAGTTATTTAAATGCCAAATGGTCGATACTCTCCTGTATTGGATATAGCATTCAATGTTACAATTTCAAATGATTTCGAATGTCTTTGGAAATGATTGAATTTGTCTATGGAATCTGTCTTAAACAAGTTCGATTGGCAAAAGATCTGTAGATTAGGGAAATAACTCGCGAAAAGTAATACCTCGTAAATATATTGTTGTAACAGACAAACAATTCTTTCGAGAAACAGAGAACAGCTTTTATTACTTAAATTCTTTTAGACAAAAAATTGCAAAGTTGCTTTAAGAAAAGTGAGGACTTTTACAGAAAAAATTAAAATTTTAGGGAATTTTACTGTCAAGAATTACAAATCTTATATTTTTATGAAGCCCCGTACCAAAAAATTTTCAAAGAATGAAAGTGCCTTGTACTCTAATAAGTTTGAGATCTTTTATAAATTTATATATATATATATATATATATATATATATAAATGTATTTTTAAAAACATCCATTGTTTTCAAACTTTTAAAATTAAAGAAATTAGAAGTAATTTAGTTTTTTACTCTGTTGATACCAATTATTATTATTTTTAATAATATGTTCTTTAATGTAAAATTTTAAGTGGTGAATGAAAGTAGGGAACGGTGGCCTAAAATGATCCTCTTAAGTGAAAAACTTGTATAAAACAACAAATATAAAGCTTTGAAACTTAAAATAAAACTTTGGCCCTTTGATAGAGTGTGTCTTACATTCTATTTTATATTATAAACATACTTTAATAATATTTTAAGCTTAAACTAAGTAATGAAAAAGAAATAGATTTTTGAAAAAGGATCCAAAGAGTTATTTTATCAGAGGATCATCACCAAAGGGCAAAATGATCCTTTATTTAAAAATAGTTGTCAATTGCTTTTAATCTGCAAAAGACAGGATGTAAAAGTAATTATAGCAATGCAGGATGAAATAAGTTAAGTTTTATAATCAAATGCCATACATAATTTATTTTATGAAAAAAAAAAAAAAAAAAGAATACTTAATAATTATGATCCAAAAATAATACATGTAATAATAGATCTACAATAAAGCCAGAAATAAATTAACTAATGCCTATTTCCGCCCCATCCGATCCAAATAATGGATTTATAACGATCCACATAATGGATCCAAACTATTCACCTAATGGATCACAATGGAGAACTATTCACCCGACAACATCGCCATCCAGTTTAGGTCCTATTATTGTATGACACCGAGAAACATAACAAAATTAGCAAGTGGCATATGCATCTAAAATCATATTTTATTAAGTAAACCAAGTCGTATTTCTGTACATGAAAGACTGTGTATCTAAATAAATAGGAAAGGGAGTGCTTCACTTATAACAGATTTTATAAAACTCACTTTTTTAAAGAATTCTATACAGACCCGTAACACTGCAATCGCTTTAATACCACCGTTGCTTCTTCTTGAATCGGTACAACTAGTTTATATGTTACCCTGTATAGAGGCGCTACCTGTTTGGAGGAAGACATGTGTGGATTGTTTTGCCCAGTAGGATCATTTTAGGCTACCTTCCTCTATCTTTCATGTACTGCCAATAAAATTTTTCTTGGATAAACGATGATATGATGATTTATGAACCTTATTTAAGTACAATAATTTCTAGTTTCAGCCTTTGCATTCTGTTTTTAATTTCACTTTTTATTTCCCCCTATTATCAGTATTATTTAACAAAAGTGATTTTGTAATTTTGCTAATTTACGATATATGTTGAGTTACAAACAAAATTAAAATTAAATCAATTTTAGTAAAATTTACTCTAAAAGGAATACAGTGTAAGTTTAATATATATATATATATACTCTGATGACATTTCAAACGCCTGTCCGGAAAGACAAACAACAATACCCCTCATTAAGGCAGCATGGAAAGTTTATTGAACACAAAATGGTGTCAGAAGACTTAGTGCTGCATAAAATTTCATACGAGCAGCAACATGTTTATTAATCTTTTATTAAAATGAAGAAACTTATTTATGATAATCTTCTAGACTACAAGAAAAGACATAAAGGTACAGGGTTACATAATTATTATTCTAATTATTGCGGTACAGCTTAATAAGAAGGATTTTACATTATGTCGTATTTTTAAGCTTTATGTAAAAAATAAATCTTTGTAAAAGAAACACATTGCAGATTATTATAGAAATGTTTAAAATTTTTACGGTATAGTAAAGTGTTTTGTTTATCTAAATTTTAAATTTGATGTAGATGAATAGGACGTCAGTAAATTTTAATTTGTATTTAAAACTGTTTTAATGAGGAATTTTTATTGACTATGTTAAAAAATAGTGGCTGTTTTATGGAATTATTAACTTACAAAATATCAATTTTAAAACTATTAAATTATTAATATGCTGCACAGTTTAATTAATTTAATATAAAATATTTCATTTAAATAAAATAATTGGTGTTAATTAAGGCAGCTAATTTTATTAATTTTTTTTCAATGAATATTACAGGCATGTGAATCTACGATTTATTTTGCAGTTAAAGAAACATTATTCAAACGTGTTCAGCATAAGTAAAACACTTCCATTAAAGTAACACTTTGTCAAAGATAACTTGTTGGTAGTTTATGATATTAATAAGCTCTATATTATTATGCGTGTGTAATCACTTAGAAATATGGGAACATTAACATTTAAAATATCTTATTTAAAGATATGCGCATGACGAAACGAAGCGATGGATTTGGCGCCTTATGGGCACGTTTTGCACGCTAGGTCGAATTATACGGCTTAAAGTAGATTTCAAGCTGCAACAAACAATTAACTGATACTGGAATCCGATACCTGGAGAGGTCAGTACGCCATCCATTCCATCACAAGATGAACTATTTAAGGATATATTTCAATTATATCCCTTTATTTTTTTAAATAGGTATTTTTTTACGCATAACAGGAAAGAATTGAATTCTGTGCACTCATTCTTATTCATTTATCTATACACTAAATGATTCTTTTCTAATTTCACTGAATAATTCTTTGTGATATATAATCTCAAAATATAGTTATGAACTGCGGTTAGAAAGTGGGAACGATATTTTCATCTACTACCGACCTAAAAGTATCCACGTGATACATAAGTAGCGTCATGTTAGTTATTGGAAATTTATTGCGTTATGTTTTCACATGTAAATAGGGGAAAGGACCAGAAAAGAAGGTTTCAAGCATTTTTAGTGCAAGTTTATCTTAATTTATCTTCCTAAAAGTATTTTAAAAAAATGCATTTTCACCGTGTTCTGAACTATTCTGAAAGTTTCAAATGTCTAGCGAGTCGGGAAGTTAGTTAAATAAATTTTATGTCGAATCATATAAACGCTGCCGAAGACAGTAAGGACCTGAAACATTTGATTAAAAGTATTAAAAAAAATGTATTGTCACCGTGTTCTGAGCTGTCCTGAAAGTTTCAAATGTCTAGCTCGTCGGAAAGTTAGTTAAAAATTGATTGCAAGATTTGTACTGAACAAACGTACATACAAACAAACAAACAAACAAACAAATAAACAAGAATCGAAGTTAATAAAAACATGGTAATAATAAAATCAGAACGGATTGTAAGGGTCGATCTTTTGAATCATCGTGGTTTCCAGTCTACTGTATTACGTAATGATGTGGCGTTTCGTTGCACTTACTGAAAAGATGAGAAAGAAAAAAAAAAAGTATGCTGTAAGGGTCTGATTGTAAGGGTCGATCTTTTGAATCATCGTGGTTTCCAGTCTACTGTATTACGTAACGATGTGGCGTTTCGTTGCACTTACTGAAAATATGAGAAAGAAAAAAAAAAGTATGTTGTGATCATTACAAGGCATTCTTCTATTTTTTTCTGTACAAATTTACTCAGAACAAATAATTTATTAAATTTGTTAGTTATTAAAATTATCTACCATGATAAATGCAGACGATGTTCATCTTAGAGAAAACAAACACTAAACATCGAAAGAAAGACAGTTTTATTCTTTATAAATAACATCATGAAAAATGTGTTTTTATAATAGTTATCTTGCATATCACGTTTTGTACAGTTATATGCCATAAAAGTTGCGATATAGCTTTCCCGTTCTCAGGAAAAATTGCAGTATAGCAGCGTCACTTATTGGCCGATATGCATCTAAATTGAATCAGTGGCTTTTTTCATATAAAATATTGCATGATTACACGCAATAGAACCTGAGATGTAGTCTTTCATTAAATTCCGGAAATCGCTGTATAGCAGTATCACCTTTTCAGCGATCGGCACCAAAAATTGAGAGGTGTTAATTTGTGTGAAGGTGCATCTACATATAAATTTATAAGCAGTTCTGTGCAGTAGCTCCTAAGATACTACTGATTTTTGTTACACACACACACACAGAGACAGACGGATGGACAGACATTAAGGGTCAGATCCTTTTCTGTTTCGCTCAAAACATATAAATTCATCGCAAACCAGAAGTCGAAAATTTTTACGATTCCAATACTTTCTTTTATGAAATAGAGATGAAAGTCTCGTAGAAAGGTACTCTTTGGTTTAAATTTGAATCATAGAGAAAGGAAAAAGGAGCACCGAACTCTTGTGTTTAAATACTTTATTATTATCGTACAAGCATTTATGAATGATGAATTACTGCTATATTTCAAACAGCGTTCTGTAAAAAGGATGTTTATTTTATTTTATTTTTAAAAAACGTAAAATTATCTGTGCAGTTTTTAAGTTCAAAATTTATTAATAAAATTTGACTTTTTCTTTTTTCTTCTTCTTCTTCCTCTTACAGTTAAAAAATGAAGGTATATTAGAAACTTTTGTCTCGTTTCACCAGAGGGTTACGCCTCAATTACACTTGTTAAAGAGAATTTTTCTTCCTCACTTTAAAATTAATTAACCAAAAGCTCTTTTTTATATACAGGTAGAAAAGCTTAAAGTTCAGGAAGGGGTTCATAAAACATCTTGTGAAATTTAATAACTGAAAATGAAAACATGTTTAAAGGTTTTATTAAAAATGCTCCAAAGTTAAGTTCTAATGCATGAATACCCTGTACTAATTTAAGATATTTTAAAAGATAAACTCAACAAAACACTTGAATTTTTTTATGTATTGCAAATTTTTAAATTAACTTAAAGCATTTTAATTCAACTTATTTTGATATTTTAATTTGATTTAATCTTAACCATTCAATGATTTTCTGTATGTGAATGTTCAAAACATCTATTGCTACAAATTTTATTAATATCTTATTTTAACTAAGCAATCTAAGAATTTCAAATCTCACCAAAAACTCAGATTAATTGTGTCAGACATTCTTAATGATATCCGCATTGAGGAAACAGTCACATTTTCTCGATTATTTATGACTGAATGGTTTCTCCTACACACGTAAGCATATACATTCATACATATTTTATATATATCTATACTAATATTATAAATGTGAAAGTTTGGATGGATGGATGTTTGTTACTCAATCACGCCACAACGGCTGAACGGATCTGGATGAAATTTGGTACAGAGATAGATAATAGTCTGGAATAGGACATTTATACTGGAAATTTTATTAGATTTTTCAAAATTAATTAAAATATGAAAATAATAAACTGGCAATTGTCTTAATATTAGCTATTTAAATTTTTAATTGTTGCCAAAAAAGTTTACGAGGTATTTTTTTTTTTTTTTTTTTCCCAACATAAAATGAAATATGCTTTCACGCGAAAAATAAAAATTACCAAATGTTAAAATGGTGAATGGGAAAATGACGTCTTTATAACTTTAAAATAAAATAGTAATAATACAAATCTAGCATGTTTCTTCTGAATTTTATTTCATAGCTTTTTTTATGTACCTCAACTTTAGATATATGTATATATTTAGCCCGGAGGAATCACGCTTGGCATGAAAGCTAATTCAGAATTATATTAAAGTTATTTACTTATTGATAATTCTGAACTAATTTTTAAATTTTGATGCTGAAATAGATCGGACATTTTTCGCCAAGGACAGCCATTTAAAGCCAAGTAGCGCATCAAAAATATAACTAGATTATATATAAAAAAAAAAAAAAAAAAAAAAAAAAGATGAAAAGGTAGAAAGCACTAGGAACAATAATTGCATAAATTATATTTTTGTATAAAACGGCGACAAAAATTCAAAAGTCGCCAAGGGGAGCAATATTAAGGCTGTACCATGATCAGGTTTGCATATTTATTTATTTTTCTACATACCAACTACTATTAACTAAGCATGAAGTATATATAACCAAAATAATAATAATACGATAATAATAATTGTCTCATGCGATAGACGTAGCCGATCATAGCATATTGTAATATTATATTTGGCTTGAAATTGCTGTCATTTTATGGTTAATCGATTAAATGAAATAAATATAGGAAATAACGTGAAAGCAAATATTATGTACACAGAGTATAATGTGGTTCATATGTAACTGGGATTCAAATATAAAAGGACTACTTCAAATTTTTTCGATACTGTCCGTATCGAAACTGTCATATATAATAAGCACCCAATTGAAAGCCCACGGGTAAGCTATTGTCGTAGGCAGTAGGGACAGGCTCCGGAGGTGTTGATCTCTGCCCTTTCTTCTTCTTCTAGTTATTATTATTAATATTACTTTCTGTTATATTTTGTTCCTATTTGCTATGTAGGATCTCATCCATCAATGTGTCAGAAACAATTTATATAAATAGATGTTTTTTTTCTTTGTATGAATACAAAAAGATAAAATAATGTATTTTGACAAAAAAAATTACGTAATAATTAATTTGTAACTTAAAGGGAATAATTTACTTTACCTTTCTTTATAAATTGCTTACTTTTCAGTTCTACCTCACATTTGGAATATACAGTTGTACGTACATTTTTAGACAACAAACATATTTTGTAGATTATATCATACAAAGATGTAAATATAAAACGTAATAAAATGTATCCTTTTATTAATGCCAATTTTATCTAAAAAATCGTTTAAAAAAGGTATACAGTATTACTAAAATGAAGAAATGTGATATAATAAACGTTTACATTGCAGCATTAAATAGTAAAATGAATTTAAAATAAATATGTGATAAAAAATAAAATAATAGATTCAAATTATACTCACTTATTATAATAACGCTTTTGCAGATATAAACAAAGTGCATGTGCTATATAAAAATAAGAGTTAAGCCTAAAATACTATATATTATTTTTTAAAAATTTCTATTAAAAAATGTGTATTATGAATACAAAAAATAAGTGTTTATTATTAACACTTTTTTAAAAAGCAATATGATTTTAAAATATGCTTATAAATTATTGTCTTACGTTTTAAAATGGTTTAGACAGAAAAAAAATGTATTTTTGATTTATAAAATTTCATACAAAAAATTACTTTTTTCTTTTTTAATTTGAATATCTTTAGCTAAGTTTTAAATTTATTTTTAAATTTAGAAATACTTGCCTGCTACATAATAAAATATTTTCACGTAAAATAAAAGTTATACTTCTAGATTCTAACCATGACCTGGAAGTTATAAAGTAATAAGCGTAGTTTTCAATTAACATACAAAAGACGATACATTGTTTAGAATCAAGTTAATTATTCTTTCACAAAAAATTTCTAAGAAACAATAACGCAGGAAATATTTCGTAAATTTCTACGATTATAAAAATAAGCTATTCAAATACGTGTCACTTTTTAATTTTTCAGCGAATCAACGTCACAATGCGTCACAATACAATGCTCTTTATTCTAAACAATGCAAATGGCAGGCATTATAATTACTAAAAGTGAAGAAATGGATGATATTTTAATGAAGAATGGATGATATTTTAATTACGAATTGGAATGAAAGAGGAAAGGAAAATGTGTGACAATTTCAATTTAATATTATTTGTTAATCTAAATTTATAAAAAGATACCTGTTTGATAAAGACTTGTATGTGTACTTTAACATTATTTTGTTCATAATTAAATGAAAATCAGACGTATATAAAAGTATTAAAAGCAGAACTATTTCAGATATTTGAAATAAATTTAAAAAGTATCTCCCGTTTTCCGCATTTCATGAAATATTACAAGATCCTTTTTTGTGAATTTCGAGTCTTACTGACCTAGTTCTTTAATGAGAACGGTACTCATTTTGCAACTGCACTGCGAAAATGTTCACAAAAGAAAGGCTTCTGTCGAGACAGTTTGGGGAAAAATGATTACTAAATTTGAAGAGCCGGGTATGCTACGAGGAAGATGAGAGAAGCTGTTTTTAGAAAGAAATTATGACTCTTGCCATGGTCGAAAGAATGTCCTGATGGATTGTCAACGGCTATACGTATCTTGAAAAAAAGCCCCTCCCCCCCTCCCCCCCCCCCCCTCAAAAAAAAAAAAAAAAAAAGTCAATGCATTTGTACTTGTTTACAACGTGACCTTGTAAGGGTATCGTTTTACGATAAATAGCACAAAATTTTATACTGTAGGTAAAGGGGGAGGCAAGGTTCATGACACCCCACTTGTCGAAGATTATTGAGAACCACTTTTTTATTATTGAGAACGTTTTTTCGATTACGGCAAAGAAGTGATGGTTATATTCACAATGGTAAAAGATATCACACGATTTCTTTTACCACTTATTTTTAAAATCGATTTCTTTCATCTTTTTCACTACATACCAAATCTTTCAGTCTTCATTTATTAAGGCCTAGCGTTGCCAAATGGTCACAGCAAACAGTAGCTTAATTTTTTTTCATTTATCGGCGATAAATCTTCTAAAATCACTAAAGATTATATTCATCCAAGCACGATATGTTTAAACTATCAATAATAAATGGGGTTTCTGACCTAGCATTTAAACGAGTCCTTTTGCAGATGATAATAAAGAAGAAAAGGAATTTATGCATCAAAAATAGCAAAGAAATGGAACTAAAGCATGTCATATTTCCAAAACAGACGGGAAATTGCTAGCTCTGGCGACGATTCCGGAATTCCGAGCTTTACCTTTATCACACTTTGATTATTATTTTTTTATTTTTAACTTTTTTTCGTGTACTTTTTTATTAATATTACTTTGTTTTATTATTATTTTTCTCCTTTATGGTGTTTTTAGTACGACAGCACGTTTCTGTTTGTTTTAGACATCGAATTTCTGTGGTCACCTTTTTAACTTTCCACTTTGAATGAGCGTGCAAACGTTTTTGATTTTATTTAAAATATATAAAGCTGAAAGTTTGTCATTGTATCCGTCTGGATGACTAGATTTTATCAAAAATTGGTTCACTTATTAATAAGGAGAAAATCGAGCTAACGCTCAATCGGATGGTTAACAAAATATTAATAAAAACCGTAAAAACCCCATTTTAACTTTAAAACTATTTAAAAGAGAAAAACAAATTGATGCCAAAAATAAGTGAATATATATCTCTTTATGTCAAAATCAAATAAATTAATAAATAAATAGAATTTAAAAATGTTTAAAAAGTGAAACTTATATATATATATATATATATATATATGTGTGTGTGTGTGTGTGTGTATACACATAATCAAAATTAAATTGAGAAAATAGTGCTAAAGAAATTGAACGGCTTCAGTATAGATAAAAATTTGGCTCCGAATTAGCTCGGACGTTTCTTGCCTTAGGTCTTTCCTTACGCAACTGTTAATTCATCGCCGAAATGACAATAAATATTTAAAAGCCGCCAAGGGACTCCTAAGCTATACCAAAGAAATTAAAAATAAATACATTTTAATAATAATAAATAGATGTTCAATTTGTAAAAAGTCGTACATATTCCAAAATCGATTGTTAACTAGTTGAATTAGCAATTATAAGAATGAACAGGTAATGAACAAATATTGTTTTGTGGTGTGACCACCTGTTACGTTCGTGAGGTAAATTCTTCGCCTAAATAGTACTGTAAGAAACTTTTGTTAGCCAAAGTAGTTAATAATATAAATTAGAGAAAACTTAATTAAAGTTATACCATGGTTGATTAGTACAAGAGAATTATTTCTTTGAGACAGCGATTTTGCGTTGTTGCTATTTATTGTATTACACCTACTTAAAAAATAAAATAAAACACATCTTGACGTACCAATAGTCTCTTTAAACGTACACAGCATCTTACGTACAAAACTTTGAATAAACACCATAAAATGCAATGATCTCGCAACAATTGTTTCGGGTCGAAAAACACACGACCTTCGTCAGGCGTACAAAGTAGACACGAGTGCTGTAGTCCCGAAACAATTGTTGCGAAATCATTGCATTTTATGGTGTTTATTCAAAGTTTTTTACGTAATACTTTAAAACGCCAGTTCTGTGGTGCTCTCTTATTATATGCAGCATGTCTTTGATTTGTTAAGTAGTTAATGAAAAAGAACAATGTTTTCAATCAATAATTTTAAAAAATATTCGCATAATTATTTAAATTGTTCCCGAGAAATGCATTCGATGAATAAAGCACAAAAGAAAATTGTGAAACAATCTTATTATTCCTCATTTCATTTCAAATAAATAAGTGATGCTCCTTCAGTTGCTTTTCTAAATATCTCTAGTCACAGTAACAAAATTACATTACTGTCGCTTGTTCCTCCTAAATAATTCTTGCTAAAAGGAAAATAAATTTATTTGTAGCCATTCAATAACGTTTAACGAAAGCGCTGAAACACTGGAAACGTTCAAACATTTAAATAATGAAGGATTATTTAATTATGAAAATATTTATTAAGATATTAAATATTTTTGCGGTCAATTCTATTTATTAAAAATTTTTGTTTCATACTATGTTTCATACATGGCTTTTTTAACAGTAATGTTGTATGTTGAATTGGAAATATGTGTCTGAGAAAGAAATATATATATATATTGCTATTTAATAGAATTATATATATATACATGTAGTAACACGAAAATATGACATTTTATTTCTATAATCAATAAATTATATAAATCGAAAAGAAAATTTTCTCTTGGTACGTTTATCAATGAATGTTTTTGTTAAAATTTATGCAGAATGTTCTAAAACTGTTTTAACAATATAAATGGGTCATCGTACAGATTAAAAGGAATAATATTCCGATTACATATAGTATAATCTTTAATACGGAAAAATAATAAGAATACAATCTTAAGGTATGACAAAACATCCATCATAAGTTTATATTGAAATAACATCATCTGGAAGAACTTCGTAAGTAGGCATCGTCATGGCAAATTACCTAGATTACAGCAGCCATGCATCCATACATAGAGGAATGGCTTCAGCATGGGCAGTTTCCAAAGCCTAACATTTCAAGTTCACTTACAATAATGTCTTTCCCAAGCAAATGCTTACAAGTTGTTTGTAACTTATCCAACTCATCATATTTACAGTCCTATCAAAACCCCAGTTTATTTTCCCCCGATTTTACGACACTATATGAATATCATTTATCCCTTTATTCCATTGACCATTGAGTCATCGAATCTAAACGAATAAGGGCATATAAAGAAGCACATCACAACATTCGAGTCGTTTTTGTGAACAGGGATAACCAGAATTATTGTTCCCGCGAAACGACATCGAGAGTTTTCCTATAAGACTTATATAGACATATTCAAAAACTTCTTCGCACATTATAAAATTCATGAAAATACTACCGGTTTCGAAAGGATGTGGCCTTTCTTATTCAGGAGCAAATCAAGTGCCGCTGCCTTGGAAGCGAAAGCAAGACTTGTGTATACAGTTCACGCATCCCCTCCTCCTCACTATCTATCCAACACATAAACTAAGCTTCTTCGGCAAAATAAGTCATGTGATGTGGAACTGGGGAGAGGAGAAACGAACATTATGTAATTCTAACGTAGGAGTTAAAGTAGTTTTTTTAGCCTTTAGACTTACACAGGTTACAATGATAAGATTTAATATTTAAAAAATTCTTTTATAAGAAACCATTTTATAAGCGAAATTTGTTTGTTTGAATTCTTCTAAGAAACAAAAAATGTTCTTTCTAAGAGAGGTAGAGGTATCTCACCCAAGTCCCTGTCACGTGACTTTTGCCACTGACCTCGCAAGGCATGAAGGTGTCAGATGGCACCCTCGTGTTGAAAACATTCACTGTAGTGGTAACCCCTGTTAGTGGCGTCCTCTATCTGTCTGACAAGGGAATTCTTTGAAGTGCTAATCGCCGATTTTCTTGAAAAAAAATTCTGGCATAAGATTTAATCATGAATAGCATTTTCCTAAAATATTAACTACTGAATCGCTGATAAGCTTTAAAAAAGTATTAAAAATTAAAGTATGTCTGCAATATTTTCAAAAAAGCGCCTGTTTGGCGACTGCATTCTTTGGAATTTCATTGCAATGAAGATTTAATAGATGTAGATGTTCTTCTTTCTATTTGATAGCCAAACGAACTCCATACGCTGTCGAGCACTTGAGAATTCAGAATACTTAACAAAAACCAGATAATTTACTAGATTGTGACTTACTTAGTAGAAATTCTAAATAATATTTAATATTTCAATTAAATAAGCTGAATCAATAAAAATTGCAAGAGCATTAACGCCAAGTTTTTAATAACGACATTAAAAAATATATGATCATATAAAATAAAACGTATATTAAAACACATAGCTTTTTTTTTTTTTTTTTTTTTTTTAACTAAAATGAATGCATTTCGTATCCGAACACATTTTTCTTATAAATCTGATCAGTTTATTGGTCAATACGAACCTTTGACGAACAAGCAGCTCCACAGAATATGAGTTGTGTGGATCCAATATTTCATTAGAGCTACGCAATGAGCAATTGGAGACGATCTATGATTCTACCCTAAATTTCGTCCTGCTTGTTGGTTAGGTTTAACGTCGCACTAGTACTGTACTATGGGCAATTCGCGACGGTTTTCGGTGCACTTCTGAGGATGGTCCGGTGACATCTGCAGGTGATAAATGATTGCATTCTGCGGGCAGTCGGTAACAAAAGTGTCCGAACACTAGCAAAAATTCCTATGTAAAAAAGTACACTTCACGAGGTTTTGTTACAGCGTCTAGAATAAACAGTGTGGCAATCGCCTATAACCGTGATGTTAAAATGATGCTACAAAAATTAAGCTTACCCAGATGTCGCTGTGATCGAAGCTATTGCTCAAATCGAAGACCTGATTGGCTTTTCCCAGTTTCGTCAGTTTAATCACGTGATCTAAGCATATAATTAACCAATAGGGAGTCTCGGTTTTGTTGTCGTGACCCTAGCTTCGATTACAATGACATCTGGTGACAGGCTTAATTTTTTTTAGTACAATTTTATTCGCCGCTTTCCACACCGTTTATTCTAGACGCTGTAGTTTTGTTAAATAAATCCTTATCGAATCATGTTCTTACACTAAGAACAGGATTCGATAAGGATTTATTTAATAAAACCGTATGAAGTGTACTTTTTTACATAGGAATGTTTGCTGGTGTTCATACACTTTTGTTACCGACTGTATGTTGTTTATTTTTAATATATATGCATACGATTTGTTTGTTTGACAAATTTAGTCGAGATGAGGACAGATATAACATAACTGGATTAAAATACAAAAAATTAAAAAAACACCCTGGGTCAGCTGGGGAATCGAACCCATTCTTCTACACTTGAAGGCAATTAGCAAGAGTGACATACTCACTCGGCCTTGGAGGGCCTGCATTCAGCATAACAATTATTTTTTAAACAACAAGATTTCGCAGTTAGTAATTCTATAAAATTCCCTATAATATTCATTGCGCAGTATTAGTGCGACGTAAAACTCAACTAACGTTTTGAAATTCTAATGCATATTTTTACAAATTGTTTATATTATTATTCGTAAACATATATAAAATAAATTGCCAGAAATGTAAGAAGCCATAAAGTAGTAGTTATGCACATGTTTTTCCAATTTTAAATAAACCCTCCGTAAAGGATCAAAATTGTAATAGCACGTCTAAGGACCATCTCTAGGAATGTAACCCAGACTGTCGCCATTGCATAGCTTTAGTGCGAATTAAAACTTAAAACATACTCAACCTCAAATATCTTAAATATTTTAATTTTGAGTATTAATTTCAATCAACTATTCTAATAATCAAATGTTCAATCAAATATTATAATTCATATTGGTCGCCAATTGCCCATTGCACAGCACTAGTGCGACGTGAAACGTAGCCAACCAACCTATAAATCAGATTAGTTTTTGAATCGTCAGCAAATTTATATAAATGCGCATACCGAGAGCTCTAGACATTAATTTACTCCAGATTATATATAAGCTGGAGTAATGTAAAAGTAATTGAAATTGCATTATTTTAAATAAATGCAATTTTGAAACATTACATAAAATAATTGAAAATATTGGATCTAACATAAAACATAACGTCATTTTTTCTAAATAGAAATTTCTAGATTTCAGAAAATATCTTGAGTGTTGGTGGGTTTTAAAGTCGCACTATAGCGACGTAGTGTGAAATTAATGACGGCCTTATATTCACACGTAGGGATGTTCCGGAGACATGACATCTTAATTTTTATCCTCCGCGGAGGGAGGGCTTCCTTGCTTCAGTAGAGCTACAGAAAATACTACACTCCTATACTTAAGTTATTTGGCATCAATTGAAGGAAGATTAATGTAATTTGGTGATGAATTTTCATATTTGGCGTTCAAAACGTAAAGTTTAATAATTGTTTGCGGCTTTGCTGTTGCGATTCAGCAGTAATTTTTTTACCAGTGAATTAAGTACAACATAAACTATAATCTGTAATTTTTTTAAGGAAATCGGTGATTAGCACTTGAAAGAGTTCCCTTGTGAGATTTATGGGAGTCCTTGAAAAGGATTTTTCATCTCAATGAATGGCTTGTGCAACACATAATATTCTTATTTCGTTCTCTTTTACTTTTAACAGTTTAAATTGACCCTTTTAATTTAGGTTTTTGATAGTAGGTTCTGATTTGAACCCAGGTTACGTTCGTTGTTTAGACGTTTCGGGAATTTCCAGGATTTTCCTTAAAAATCATGTAGGTACAGGATAGAACTCCTGAGAAAGGCTTTGCAGAAGGGCAAAATCTTTCCCAATATCAGGTATATGTAGATGAATCTACCTTAATCCACACGCCAACATCAGAATGGAATGCGTTCATAGGTGTCTTAGCAAATAATGGTCAGCATTGAGAACACTCACTCTATTTTCGCAAACCATTTTAATAGCAATCCGTAATATTTCAGCAAGATATAAATAACACGTATTAATGATGACGAGTATTGTTACCTATAACTAGTTAATAGCAGTTACGGTCACAAAAAACAAATTTGGCACATCTATAGACAAAACTCTTCCATTTAAGATCAAAACATCATTTCATCGTAACCAATGTAACATTCTCAATAAATTAAGGCAATTATTTTGCTTCGAATCCCTTTAACAGTTGCCTATGGACAGTTCTTTCCTTACTTATGATTTTAATATAAAAATAGGCCAACAGGTTCGTTTCAAGTAAGCCGGACGTATAGTTCCATGACGAGAAGAGGCATAGTGAGCACCCTAAAAGGAAAAGCCAATGATCGTACAAAAAAAAAAAAAAAAAAAAAAAAGTTCTCTTTTAGCTGAGTGGTTTATTAGTGATGTAGCACAACAACCACCACAGATGCAATCTAAATTTCTGCATAATGTCAAGGTAATAAACGAAATAGTAACAGTCATTACAGGGTGTATCCAGTCTAAGTTATTACAAAACTCCAGAAAATAATTTAGGAATGAGGGGGAAAATGTCTATCGACGAGAACTTCTTTCTTAGTCCTTACGATGAAGCTACCAGCGAAGAAGTGATCAAAACTTCGACGACTCGAAAGAATAGACGCCAATCGTAAAAATGGCATGGTTAAAACTAAACCAAAAAGAACTCCAAACTGTTTCTTTGTTCCGGTACATTTTAACATTTTATTACAAAATTTTTGAAAATAATATAACCGTTAAAAAAAAAAAAAAAAGTAAAGTGTCATGGAATATTCATTTTGAAAGTGTAGAATTTTATTTTTTTGGCAAATGAAATCTTCGATGATAACAAAAAGAAAAATATTTTCCCTTTTTTTCTTTTTTAAAATTTATACCGAAATATGCTAGAAATACGTTGGTAATTATTCTGAAAGTACACTATCATAAATAAATTATAGTGATAACGGTTTTATTCTTTACAGGGAAAACTGAGTTGAAATTGCTTTTCAGATCCCCAGTGTAAATATTGCTTTATTTTAAAAGGAAGACAATACGATCTTTAATAAAAGAAATATGAAATGCATTATGAAGAAGTTCTGATTTGTAAAGAAAATTGGAAATTCTGTTTAACACGTTAATCGCCATGTCAGTCATATGTGCCTGACGCTAAGAAGTTCTACATGAGCCATGTCAGACATATATGTCTGACGTACGCGATTTGGTAGAAGGCCACGTCAATCACAGATGTCCGACGCAAACGATACATTTGCATTATGTTTCGAAAGCTTAGCCTATCAGGAACAAAACCTGAAAATTTCTTGGCTTACTACAAACAATAAAATGAAATAAACATAGTTATATAATGGTATATTGTTTCAGTTGAAAAAATACATTTTGGGGGCTTACTACAAACAATAAAATGAAATAAACATAGTTATATAATGGTATATTGTTTCAGTTGAAAAAATACATTTTGAGTCACTGGGGACAAAGCGATTTGACCGTCCCCACTTTAGCTTGCTGGATTCAGCTGAAATTCAAACGGACTGTGGAGACGTTCTACAGTCTCGACCTTACACACGTACCACTGATTCCTACACAATGCATTCAACGCTGTGTTCAAAACAACAGGTTAATACTTGTTGTATGTTGTTTGGATGAGTCAGACATATAAGACACGGCTTGTCGAGAAAAAAAGTTTTAATATAGGGCCATGTCAGTCATATATGTGTGACATAAAAAATAGTGTTTTTCCGGGAATTTTGGCAAAAAAAAAAAAAAAATTCTGTGATACATTAAGTTTCCTTGATACATTTTTAACTAAATTATCTAATAAAGTTACCATGGCCCATGTGAAAATTTTTCTGATATTATCGTGGCGATTAACGTGTTAATTAATTGAGTGAATTACTTTAATTTCAAAAATGCATTTCTATTATTTAATTATATTTATCTTTTTTTTTTATTTTAATTTTGTTTTGAAAAATTAAATTAACATTATATAAAACATATGTGATACACTTAGACCTTTAAACATTACAATTGAACAGTTTTTCAAGGTTTTAAAGGAAATAAATAAGAATACGTGCGATGCAAAACATATTATATGTATGTTTCCGTAAGTTGAACCAGCTCAGTGAGTTGAACAAACGGAAAAAAAATGGCTGCCAAAAGTTTCTGTTTTGAAGCGGTCTAACCGAAATCGTTCATGACAGATGAGGGTCATTATTATTATTAATGTATGTATATGTATATATGCAACCACACCTGTATGGGGATATACAGTATACTTCTACATGTTTTACTCGTATGTTGAAAAATTGTTTGATAAGAGCATTTTTTAAATAGTAGTTATTATTTTAATACAAACCGCTGTCATTTTTTCACACTTATTTTTAATTATTTTCAATTACCTACCTTTTTGAGTAGAAATGTTGAAAATTGAGCTGCTTTTGCACTTATTTTTTGTAAAATTATTTTCGTTCAGTAATATAAAATTATACATGGGCACTAATATATGACAATCTTTTCTAAAATAAAGATACGTAAGTGTCTGAATTTCAATTCTTATTTTAATCGATTTAAATTTGTAAAACTTTTATGATCCAAATATAGATAATTGTAACGTTTTTTACTTCGTGATCTAAAAAGCAGTCCATATTTTATGGTTCCATTTCACGGCATTTAATGTGAGTTCGCATTATTCTGATTTCGGGACCGTTAAAAATTCGTATGAGATTTTTCATCTTTTTTTTTTATCACCTACAATCTGGATGTCATAAAGTGCAACATTTCCGGTGAAACGAATTGGATGCGACTTGCTCCGAGTTATCATTCATTTTTCCTGACTGATATTAAATTCAGCTGTTGGGAATGGGAACAACGCCATCATGACACTCCATTCTGGCATTTATTTCAAATATTTTTCTGCACATGTTTGACGTGCATGTATTTAAATTTATGCGCACACAACACTTTATCTTAGTAACTGAAACGAAGATATGATAATATATAATATTATAGTTTTAAAAAATTAAAGAACACGCTTTTATAGAAATGTGAACTAAAAAGCACAAAATATCTATCTTAGTATTAAAATGCAAGGTAAGAGAAAATCGTGCCAGTGACACACCATAATATTTACATACATTTAAATCTTTCATTAAAATAATTTAGAATTAAACAAAAACCATTTTTTAAAAATCTCCCCTGACTGGGCTCGAACGCTGGACCTTTAGGTTCGTAGCGCGGAGCTTAACCTCACAGCCACATCGTTCACGTAATGAAAGTCTTTTTTTTACAATATAGATTTTTTGTTTGCTCCCAGAGCGGTTACAAACATACATACAGGTGAAGCTAATAAAAGCGTGTTAATAAATAAAAAATCATGAACTAAAAATATGGGCAACTTCTTTTGATTTTCGTAAGTTGTCTTTCAACGCCAAAGTGAATGGCTATGTGAATAATATTCTTTATTTTCTCTTGTTTGTGGGAGGCCAAGAAAGTATTGTTTATGGTTTCAATTTTCGAAATTGATATTTTGTTATATATTTTTACGTTTTGAGGTTCTCTGAATAAAGCAAAATCAGCTTTTTAGTGGACAGTCTGTGTGTATGCCTGTTATCACCCTAACGGAAGAACAAATGTTAGCAGGAAGTCCAAACTCGCTATTTTAATTGTGTATCATATACTAATGCTATTTCATTTCTTTCTTTCTTTCTTTTTTTTTTCTTTTTTTTTTTTTTTTTTTTTTTTTTTAGAACAAATAACACTGTTTGGCATGAAAATTACTTCTGTCACTATTTAAGCATATTCGTATGTAAAATGACCCCCTGAATCCGAGTAGGACGCCCATTTTGCCCTATCAGCCACCGTTTTTTAGGAACAGCCCCGTATTTTTATCATTTTTCGGTTATTTTATGGCTATAAATTTGATGTTATGGAGGGGGAGGATTGTTATAACCGTTCAATATCTTCTGAGGGGCTACAGAGTTGGAAGTATCTAAAACATGAACATTTACGACAAGGGATTTTTTTTTTTTTTTTTTTTTTTTTTTTGGGGGGGGGGGGGGAGAGTATTTGCCACTGAAATTATGAATTATATTTATTACATTTTATTAATCTGTTATTAATGTTATTTTTTAAACTTCATATTTTTTTGTTTTTAGGTGTTAAATGAATTATTTTTCATTCTTCAAATCAAATTTAGGGTCGTAAAATTATCGAACAGGGAAAAAAGTTGAGGGAGGGGGGGGGGGTGTTTCTAGAAAACGGTGGGTGACTGGGAAAAATAAGAGTCCTATTCGGATTCAGGGGGTCATTTTACATAAGAATAAGCAAGAATGGTATCAAAACTCGAATATTTTTTCTTTTTTTCGCTGAGCAGTGTAATGAGTGTAACGAAACTTATAAGAGAATTCCAATATTTTAGGTCGATTAGCAGCGGTATACTGATAGGAACAATTTATTATCTTTAGACTGAAATAAACAAGATGATATGAACCTATATTTATTAGATGTGCAGAAACATGTTTCGTTTGAGATAGGATGTAAAAAAAATCATGCACCATTCTTTTACAGGACCACACGAAAGAAGAACGAGATGATGACGGCTGTGCTGGGAAATTGCAAAAAAATGGGGTATTCAATATTATGTATTTTAATTGGACATTAAATAGGGGAATTTCTATAACATTTTTCTGCGCTTTTGTTTTGTGTTGCACACTATTAATATTCCTATTCAGTGAAAAGCCTCACAGGGGTTCATAAGTGAAGTGAACCGGGAGTGGGTGAGCGGAGCGAGCAGGGGGCAGAGACCCCTAGTTTATTAAAAAAAAAAAAAAAACATTAGGTGCACACGTTTTAAATACGAATTATTTCTAGTGCGACAGTAATTTTGCTGCCGACTGTATTTATATATAATACGTTAAGAACAATTTGATTTACGTGCACACAGCCTGTTTTTTTTACTTTCCGAACACTATAGTGAGGAAAGTATTGTAATCATGTCAAAAATCCGAATTCGAGATTTTGATGTTTCTATACGTTTTGAGGTCCCCTGAGTCCGTTTTCACTATTTTTACGATGATGTATGTATGTGTGTGTGTATGTGTGTATGTTTGTGAACACGCTAGCGTCTAAAGGCTTTGTTCGATTAACCTGAAAGTTGGTACGTATATTGTAAGTCACCATAGTACGAACCCTATAGATTTTGGTGAATCTAGCACTTATAGTTTTTTTACAGGGACACAAACATTTTTTATCATTATGGCCTATGGGACCAAAATCTTAAAAGTGCGATAGCATCTAAACGCCTTATTCAATTGAGCAAAAATTTTATACCCATATTATAGGTCACAGATACTCAATCTGTATAGATTTTGGAGAATCTAGCACTTATAGTTTTTTTACAGGGACACAAAGAAAAATTCTTTATCATTAAGGCCAATGGGGCCAAATTTTTAAAAGTGTGATAGCGTCTAAACGCCTTATTAATCTGAGCAAAAAAATTGTACACATGTTATAGGTCGCATTTGCACCAACTGTATAGATTTTGGTGAATCTAGCACTACAGTTTTTTTACAGGGACACAAAGAAAAATTCTTTATCATTATGGCCTATGAGACCAAATTTTTAAAAGTGCGATAGCATCTAAACGCCTTATTCAATTGAGCTGAAAATTTGTATGAATATTATAAATCACTGTTGCACTAACTATAAGCATTTTGGTGAATCTAGCATCTATAGATTTTTACAGGGACAAAACGAAAAATTCTTTATCATTATGATCTAAGGGCTCAAAGTTCAGTAGCGTTAAATAAAACCTCGTGTGATATATGGAGAAAAAAACACTCTATTATGGTTTTCTCTCTTTTGTTTGTTTAGCAATTCCTCTTTCTTTATTTTATCTACAAAACTGTTAGTTACTCAATGTTCGGAAAGTCGAGTGGAGTCACTCCAGATTTTTTCACTAGTGTTATTTCTCTTCTGATAAAATGCGTTTAGTTAAAATTCATACTTTTCAGTCATAATGAATACATTTCTTTAATAATTTATTTCAGTTGTTCCACGACAATGGTTTCGTGAAAGTAAACAATAAAAACAGTATTTATTTTCTTTGTTGTTTTGCACAGAACACTTAAACAAATGAAGCTATACGGACTTATCGAAAAGATAAAGACGCCGTTAGAATATACAAAAAACGATGAAAACGATGAACTGCTTATAAAATAGCATCTGAGATCCAACAATTTGAAAAACGTAAGAAAAAAATATTTTTATTATTATTACTATTTTCACGCTTTTCCCCAAGAAAGATCAAAATTGTGATAGCTTGTTTTCGGAATTCTCCTAGGGGTGAATCCCAGATCGTCGCAATTGTACACTGCGTAGATCTTGGGGGTCATTAAAATCACTCGTCCTTCACCTTCTTTTTCTCTTCTCCTCTGGAGTAGAGGGTTCATGAACCTTTTGCCTAAAGTACAGCCCCTAGAATATACGGTGTGGCAAGCGCCTAGGATCGAATGCTTAAAATACTGCTAAAAATTTTAAGCTTCCCAAACGCCGCTGCGATCGAATTTTTTTGCTCAAATCGAAGAGCTGATTGGCTTTTCCCAGTTTGTCTGCTCAATCACGTGATCTAAACGCATATTTAACCAACAGAGTTTTTCAAGCAATAAACTCGATCGCACTGACCTCTGGTGAGAGGCTTAATTTTTAAGGCTCTGATTGGCTGGTGTCGCTTTCAACACTATGTCATCTTGGCGATGTATCTAAAGCTGAATGAAAGAAATGCGATCTTTTCGGATTTGTTCGAAGATCGACTGGTCAGTGATACTTACACTTAAATCTTCTCACGTAATGTCAATTTAAAACTATTGCTTTAACCTAATACATTATCTTTCATTAAAGGGGAGATTTAAAATTGACATACAATATATGTGTACTGTACTGAATGAAAATGAAATATTAAGAATTCGTTTTATCTCATTCTAAATAGGATAAACATTGCACTAAATTTAAAAGAAAATACACTGCATTGCAGAGGAGGTTAAATATAATTTAAAAACCATTGCCACTAAACGTCATGACTCATACGCAAAATTCACTAACTAAAATAGCAAACTTGTCTTAATTATAAAGAGAACATTTCAAATAAACAATTTATATTTAGTACAAAAACAAAATGACGCACATTTTGTACATTCACACAATATATATATATATATATATATATATATCAATTTGTTGCATTGTGGGTGGCATAAAATATTTTTCTAAATATATCAAAGATTGATAAAGTAGTAATAATCTTATTGAAGTGTGATTGCGATAGTTTGAAAACTAGTCGGTATAAGTAGACTATGCTTATATCCCCATCCTTAGTTCCCCCCGTTAAGAAAAGTAAATTCGCTCTACACGGTGACACACTGGCATACCGCAACTAAGAGGTTATCCACATTTCAGTTCGATACGTTTAACTTAACACAATTATTTCAAATTACAATATTCGTAGTCAGTCATGTTCAAACCAACATCCTATTCTCCCGTGTTAAAAAAAAAAAAAAAAAAAAAAAAAAAAAATCGTAAATTGTGTATAACTTACAAAATGTTTAAATTAGAATGTTGTAAATCAATAGGATTTTTGCCAATGTTATAAGTGATATTTTAAAATTAGTTTACCTCTTTGCATCCTTTTGTTTCCTTTTGTTTTATAAAGATTGATAAACTAATCCACTAACACACTTACAAACTGACAGCTTACAGGCAAACACCGCATTGATTTTATGATTTTTGGATTCCTCATGCCTCAAAATGCGAAAAAAAAAAAAAAAAGTTTGTAAATTTTCACGATTACCTAACTTCCCCATAGCATGATGGGGAACTCATACAAACCCAATCAAATTTAAAACTACGATAAATAAATGAGAAAAGACTTGATGGTGAAAATATTCTTCCTTATATGCGATACACATCTACTCGTTCATAACTGAAATGAAAACTTATGTACAGGAAATATTTTTAGTGATCGAGCAATCCTCCTGCATTTATAAAAATCCATCTCTGATTTGTTTCGGTTTTAATCCACTTCCTTCAAACAAATCGTGCGAGTTCAATTATTCGTGTTTGTATTGCGCATTATTGTAAAAAGAATCGGGTGTTAGTTTCAGATTGGTTTAAATATTTTAGAGCAGATGTTACCCTTCGTTCTTTAAAAAATAGGTTTGTGCTTGAACACATATTCAGTACCCACAAGTAAAAATAAGGGTAACAAATTTTATGCAAAAGAAATACACCATGGTTTTCTTTAATGTAGTTAAATTAAACTCGTTTTCAGAATTTTCTGTTTAAATAAAACACTAATTTAAAATAAGATTAAAGGAGAAGAAATATTGAATTTGCGCATTTCTTTTTTATGAAATGGTGCGTCGATATAGAAAATGAGAAGTCGAGAAATCGCTGTGTTAGATAAATCCGAAAGGTACAAATGGATGAAGGAAAAACGGTGTCTTAATTGCATTGAGTATTGAAATATTCCTTCGTTTCTAAGATATTATTATACATATATGATTAAATATGAATTCAGAATTTCAATTCTTCTTCTTCTTCTTCCTTCATGCATAACTGTGAGTTGCGAAAATACAGGTCTTACTAATTTATCATTAAATTTATAGGCTGTGAATAGATGTTTTTCATTTTTTCATTAAATTAAAATGCAAGCATTCTTTTCAAGTACAATTTAATGAAAATTTTCGTTATTTTTTCAAAAAATGTTATGTATTTTCATTGTATAATTTAATTTTAAAATATTCAGATATTTTAGACACTATTTCAATGCAAATTGATTTTTATTTCTAAACAAATGACACTGAAGTTGAATTCGATAGGTAATATCCATTATTTCCTTTGCATGCATAAGGAATTTGTAAATTTTAACCGAGCGTATTTGCCATTAAACTAAAATTAAAAGTTATTATACATTTTTACTTTCTTCTATATGTAATATAGAGAAAGTATTGGATTCGCGAAAATTTTCGACCTCCGTTTTTTGACGGATCTACACGTTTTGGGATGTCCTGAACACAAATTGATAGTTTTTAAAAAATGTCTGTCTGTCCGTCTGTCTGTATCATTTTTTTGTGGACGCTGTATCTCACGAACCAATGAATGAAATTTAACCAAACTTGGTATTTAGTTGCACCCTGACATGAACTGGTGCCCATTAAATTTGGGGATCAATAGCTCAACAGGTAGCGCTGTGATCGCATTTTATGCAAATTTTTAACATGGCAGCATAGGACAAAATTGAGTATAAATGGGCATAATGAGAGTTATTTTAAACTTGTGATTGTAAAATTAATATGAATTATTGATAATAGTAGTAGTTAACTAGGAAAAAAAAATTGTGCATGGGGGGGGGCATCGATTCCCGCCCTGGGGGGAAGTACCCCCCCGGGGGGGTTAAACTTTGAAGATGGGTATCATTCGAAAGATCTCGTCAATACCTTTAAAACGAATGGTTGAACCATAAATCTGTGATAATTTAAAACAAAGTTATCGATTTTTTTTACTTTTAGCAAAAAAAAATTTTTTTTTTTTTTTTTTAAACGAAATTTTACCAAACTTGGTATTCAGTTGGTCCCCGACATAAACTGGTGCTGATTATATTTGAGGATCAACAGCTGAACAGGAGGCGCTGTGATAGCATTTTATCTAAATTTTTAACATGGCAGAATAGGACAAAAATTCGTATAAATGTGCATAATAAGAGCTATTTTATCCCCGTGGGGGGTAAATTTTGAAGATGGGTATCATTCGAAAGATCTCGTCAATACGTTTAAAACGAGTGGTTGAACTATAAATCTGTGATAATTTAAAGCAAAATTATCACAAACAAACAAACAAACAAACAATTAAATTTTTCTGAATTTAAGTGTGCAAGCGGCTTATCGGTACAACAATTAGATTTTTTAAAATTAACTAAAGTATGAATTTTTTGTGGCAACATGATTTCAAACGCCAGACTGTCTGAGATGAAAAGGGAAATGATTGTAACCGATCAAGATGTCACGTGTTTTGTAGTAGGGAGAAAAATTGCAATTTTCAATTTTTTTCAAATTTTCATTCACGTTACATTTTAATTAATATTCGGCCTAGACAGCATATTATAAAGCTACTGTTCAATTTTCATGAAAATATCTGGATAAACGAAAAAATTAGATTAAATTTTGTATTATATTTTTTTAAATTGAGATTTGCCGTTGAAATTTCGTAATATTTGGTTTTAACGCCCGATAATTCGATTCTGAATATTTTTGAAAGTTTAGAATTATTAGGAAGGGCTTGAGGGGGAAGGGAGGGGGGCGAAGGGGAAAAAAAAAAAAAAAAAAAAAAAAAAAGGGGGGTTTGAAATTGTTGTTATTACGTTTTAAGGAAAGATACATCGATTGCGGATATTTTCAAGTGTAAAATTATTAGAAGGGACGGAAAGGTTGGAAGGGGCAAAAACGTAAAAAAGGAACGGTTGTTTCGGAGAAAACAACGAAAAACCCAGAACGCCTTTATTCTTTTATATTTTGCAGAGTTTCGAATTCTGATACTCCTTTCACATTTCATACTATGGATTTTTAACAGTATTTAGACCGGAATTACGCAAGTTACGGAGAAAACCACAAAAAAGTCAGACACAAATCGTTTTATAATAGTGTTTATATCATTTTTGTATCTCAATTACTTGAAAGCTTTGTTGATTTAGAATTGAACAGTAGATTACAGAAATTTCTACCGCCAGATATTTTAAAATTTCAATATTTCAAATTCTAATTAAATTTTTTTTAGTACATCATTCGAAAGATATTTTAAAGTACTTTTATATTATCGAAAGTGGGATTCGAGATTTCACCTGATTTACACGTTTTGAGGTCTCCTGAATCGGTTTTGTTTTGTATCTCAGCTACTAATTAAAATAATTTCATAAGTAATGCATCATTTGAAAGCTTTATTGATTTGGAATCGAACAGTAGATTACAGAAATTTCTGCCGCCAGATGGCGCTGTAATTTTTTAAAATTTCAATATTTCAAATTCTAATCATGATTAAATTATTTTTAATACATCATTCGAAAGATATTTTAGAGTACTTTTATATTATCGAAAGTGAGATTCGAGATTTCACCTGATTTACACGTTTTGAGGTTTCCTGAATCGGTTATCTTTTGTATTTCAACTACTAATTAAAATAATTTCTTAAGTAATACATTATTTGAAAGCTTTGTTGATCTGGAATGGAACAACAGATTACAGACATTTCTACCGCCAGATGGCGCTGTAATATTTAAAAATTTCAATATTTCAAATTCTAATTATTTTTAAATTGTTTTTAATACATCATTCGAAAGATATTTTAAAGTTCTTCTATATTATCGAAAGTGGAATTCGAGATTTCACCTGATTTTTTTGTTTTTAAGTTATACTGATAAAAGACATACACATGTATCAACCGCAAATATTTTCGTATTCAGGGGACCTGAAAACGCAGAATTTTAGCAAAAACTCAATATTAAAAATTTGACAGCAAACATACACTTTATCTAATAAGAAAGCACCACAGAACTGTCGTTTTAAAGTATTACATACAAAACTTTGAATAAACACCATAAAATGTAATAATCTCGCAATAGTTGTTTCGGGTCGAAAGAGCACACGACCCTTCGTCAGGCGAAGAAAGTAGGCACGAGTGCTATTTCGATCCGAAACAATTGTTGCGAGATTATTGCATTTTATGGAGTTTATTCAAAGTTTTGTACGTTGGTGCATTGCCGCATTGACAGCAACACTCGAGCATACTTCGTTTGCCTGACGAAGGGTCGTGTGCTCTTTCGACCCGAAATAGTTGTTGAGAGATTATCGCATTTTATGGTGTTTATTCAAAGTTTTGTACATAACACTTTATCTACCATATGGGTATGAGAATGTAATAATCATTTCTAACAGTTTTTGAGAACTTGATAAAATTTAGTAAAGCGCTTCCGTTAATTACATTCAAGAGAAAAGAATGTTTTGTCTTAATTTTGGGTAGTCCTGTATATATATTGTCTATAAATTATTTTCAATAATTTCCACGTATAGCAGCCTTAATAAATCCAGATTCTTTTGTGAAGCCCTGTAGACGAGTGGCAAATAATTTTTCATTCTATGCAAAATATGTTTTTATGAACTTAAAAAATATATGTTCATTCCATTTTTACTTTCTTCTATATGTAATTTAGAGAAAGTATTGGATTCGTGAAAATTTTCGACCTCCGTTTTTTTATGGATTTACACGTTTTGGGATGTCCTGAACACGAATTGATAGTTTTCAGAAAATGTCTGTGTGTTTGTATCACGAATTTTGTGTCCACTGTATCTCAATAACCAATGAATTAAAATTAAACCAAACTTGGTATTTAGTTGGTCCCTGACATAAACTGGTGCTGATTACATTTGGGGATCAATCGCTCAACAGGTGGCGCTGTGATAGCATTTTTTCTAAATTTTTAACATGGCAGTATAGGACAAAATTTCGTATAAATGTACATAATGACAGTTATTTTTAACTTGTGATTGTAAAATTAATATGAATTATTGATAATAGTAGTAGTTAAATTGGAAAAAAGTTCTGTGCATGCGGGGGCATCGCTTCCCCCCTGGGGTGGGGGGTGGAAGGGTAAATTTTCAAGATGGGTATATTTCGAAAGGTCTCGTCAGTACCCTTAAAACGAATGGTTGAACTATAAATCTGTGATAATTTAAAACTAAGTTATCATTTTTTTACTTTTAACAAAAAATAAATAAATAAATAAATATTAATATTGTTACTGAGTGAATTTGTATAAGAAAATATAGAAGAAAGTCTTGTGGTGGCCACAACATACTAGTTTTCATTTCCATTACCCGACTACCATAGGTAATAGAAGCATTGTATTCGGTCCAAAAATTCGATATCGAGTTTTCACCTGATTTACATGTTTTAAGTTTTCCTGAGTCCAAAAAAGTAGTTTTTGGCAATGGGTCAGTGTGTGTGTGTGTGTGTGTGTGTGCGTGAGGGGGGGGGGGGGGGAGAATCTTCTGGCTATCCTATCTCCGAAACTAATAAAGACAGAACTACGAAACTTCAGAATTGAGACAAGACCAGTGTACAGATGAGTCTTCCAAGTTTTGGTGAAAATTGGAAAACCAGAAGTGAGACATCGGTAACTGGAAGTGGTCCGTATCTCGAAAACGGCTGTAACAATTTTCTTCAAAGCTGCTATATAAATACTTTATTAGATGCTCTTTCGAATGATATAGTTTATTAGGTCAGGAAAATAGATAAGCGTCCTGTGTAAATAGCATAATTTCAGGTCTCGCAAGTGCGTTTCTTTAAAAAACGACTGTACGGATTTTTCCCCCTCAAACTCGCCCTATTAACTCCTTTTTAAATATCCTTTTGTATGTAATTATTGCTTTCCGGTCCATAAATGTATATGGCAAGTTTTGGTAAAAGTTGGTATCTCAAAAACGGCTCTGACGATTTTGAATCCATTTCAGATATCCTTTCTCATATATTACGTGGTTATTACAGGAAAATGAACAGTCATCTTGATTGGGTAAGTCAGTGTTAGATTTCGGAAATTGGTGTTTCAAAAAAATAACTCTACAATATTTTATTTATTTTTATTTATTTATTGTTTTAGTACGACAGGACTATCTTTTTCAATCTGCCATTTTACGTCGTTACCAATTTATAGCGTTCCACTTCGAAAATGCCTGCCAATATCCAATTTTACCATTTAATTTCTTATTGTATCTTAAAATATTTTGTGAAATCCGTAAAACTTGTATACATACATGAAATATTTTTTTAATTATAAGTACACGGAAACTATGCCAAGAATTATTAAGAGGAATTCTTTCGCCATTCATTAAAAAGTTAAATTATATTATTTTTTCTTTATCCCTCCATCCTGCCCCATTCAGGCATATTTTTTTCAGAAATCAAGTAACCAAAACAGAATGTGGGAGAAATACTACAATTTAAATTATACGTGCACGATGACACATGTGCACGATGATTAATTTGTAATATTGTAATTATGCCCAAATATGGGGATTAAAATCGAGAAATAATTTTCCTCAATTTTTAATAATTTTTTACAAAAAATCCAATGGACGATTAACATAGGAAATCTTTTATTTGGCCCCAACAGTGACGTCACAGTTCACTTGCGTATATCTTTTGTATATATAAGATAAAAAAGTATTAGATTTGGAAAAACCTTTGATTTCCGGTTTTCGATGAATGCATTTCAATTATTTAAAATTATTTTTAAAAAAGTTGATTTATTACTAGCTTCTGCATGTATAATAAAAAAGTAAAGATACAGAAAAAAAAAATTAATTTTCGGTTTTCGATGAATTTACACCGTTTGAGGTTTCCGTGCATTTCAGTTAACTGAAATTGACTGCTTATTTTTTAAATAATGGCTTTATTGCTAGCTTCGGCATGTATAAGAAATACGGAAAAACTTTTGATTTCCGGTTTTCGATGAGTTAGCATGTTTTGAGATTTCCTGGGATTTCACTTAACTGAAATTGACTACTTATTTTTTAAAAAGTGGCTTTATTATTCTTTCCTCTGCATATATAAGAAGAAAGTATAAGATTCAGAAAAGTTTTAGATTTTCAGTTTTAGATGAAGTTAAACGTTTTAAGATTTCCCGAACTCAGTTCGACCATTTTTAGAAAATATCTTTTTTTTCTTTTAGTTCAAACACTGTACTTTATGAACTATTGGAAATAATTTGACCGAATTTGATATTTGGTTGGACCTTGGTTTGTCATGGGGTCGATTAGCATTTGGGCTGTATCACCCAATGTGAGGAAGTTACTCACATATTATTCAAATAAATCTATTTTTTTTTTTCTAATTTTATTAAGTATCAAATTATCAGTTAAATAATTAAATAAATAAATTTTAATTTTAATCTAATTCGGGATTAAGTTACTTAAAGTATTCAAAAGTATCTGAGAAGCTCACTTTTATTTATATCGGTTCTTTCGTTGCTGATACATTTTTTCGTTTCTAACAAATTGGGACTGTAAATAAGATATTAATGATAAATCATTTACTTTATACAATTTTTGAAAACGTAGAAAAATGCCTTGAAATAAAGGTTGTCCCCAGAAACTGTAGTGTCGCTTCGGTCACATCCATTAACCGCATTTTGGTGTACAACTTCGTGTTAGCTTGGTGGTACATTAACATTTGGTGTGATTGTATGATCTAAGTTTTATTTTTATTTTTATTTTATTTTATTTTATTTTATTTTATTTTTATTTTATTTTATTTTTTTGTGATTAGTTATGTATTTGTAATTATTTCATAATTCTTTTTTATCCTATTTTATGAAAATTTTCCTTTTGTTCTGCGTTTTTTTTTTTTTTTTTTTTTTTTAATATGATTTTTTTTTTTTAGTTTAGATCACCGGTGTTCGATCGTACGCCACCGGTCGAGGGTTCCTAGCCAAGCGGCAGCCTGAAGTAAACTTTCACCTGCAAAGAAATACGTCACATCCCGCGCTAGCGCGGGATCGGCAGCGAACGTGTTAAAGAAAGAAGAGAAATAAATTTTTATTATAAATTCCACATTTTACGATTAAATGCTATCAGAAACATTTTCATACTATATAATACACAACTTTTTTTTTTTTTTTTTTGTCAGTGTACCACATAGTTTTATGACATCAAAATTATTTTCTTATTATAATACATAAATACTTCATTCAACAAAACATTGTAGTCTAAGATTTTTTGATGTGATAAAAAATCCCGATTGAATGAAGACAGAACCTTTTTACAGAAAACATTGTGACGACTAAATTTATTTGGCACATTCATGTAACATCGTAATACAATTTTTCTTCTATTTTGTTTCACACAGTTTTTTTTTTTTTTTTTTTTTTTTTTTTTTGTCTCAAGATTGCTTTATCTTAATAAGATAAACTGAAAATATTCTATTGCATAATATTCTAGCTTATTCGAATTTTATGAGATGATTATTTGTATATTTCAAGTCTAATAAGATATTCACAAAAATAAAAATAATTATTATTATTATTTAAAGAATGGCAGATTTTTTATCCCTTTATTTTACTTCAAAAAATTAAAAAGGCGAATTTATTAATAACATCTATTTTCCATAAATTATAAGTAAATGTTAAAGCTTTCTGAATAAAACACTTTTGAGCATGTGTTCATTTTCTCAGGTGTTGTTTCTATCATTAATGTTTAGTTAAGTCCGACGGTATTCAACGTGTTTAAAATTATATGGATAATTTTCAGTTTTACACATATAATGACTTTAAACAACGTATAATATTTTAATGCGCCCTCACCTATTCAAAATATAATAATGTTTTAAAAATGGGAAAAAAAAAAAAAAAAAAGATTTCAAACTTAAATTAAATTTTATTTATTCTCTAGTGAATAATAATAATAAAAAAAAACTAATATACAATTAATTTTATTTTTTTTATTTTTTTCAAAAGTTTAAAAACTGTAATGTAAACTTTTAAATAAAGATTCACTAACCCTGTATAACTAAACTATTTCTTATGTAAAACTTAGATAGTAAATTTATTCGTCAGCATCATTAAAAAAATAATGTGGTGTCTTGCTCACACGACTTTCTCTTACCCTGCATTTCAGTACAATAAGCACAGTTTCTAGATTAAGACGAAAGATGTATATAGTAAGTTAATAAAGTTCAATTTACTTTAAAAATTATTTAAAATAGGTTTAGGAAACGTTTTATTTAACATAAATCTGTATCACTGGGGCTGCCACCCCCTCAATTCCCTCTTCCGTTACAGCGACTTAAAAAAATCAAGATTGTTATTTATTTGCCTTGAAACTTACCAATCTTTGGACTTCGTGTGACTTGTGGGATTTGTGTGTGAGACATGCTGATAACATGCACGTGCTCACACAAACGCACATACGCGCAGACACTCGCACACTAACCACTAAAATCCTGATTTTTGGATTCAGAGGACTTCAAAACGTGGAAATAAAACAAAAACTCAATTACGAAAATTTGACCCCCCCCCCCCCCCCCAAAAAAAAAAAAAAAAAAAAAAAAAAAAAAAAAAAAAAAAAACTTTCTCTACCATATATATCGGTAAATAATAAGGTAATTAACATTGTTATTGTTTTGATTTCAATTTCATCTTTTATATTTTCTAGATTAAGTAATTTTAAGTATCAAACAGAATATATATATTATTGCAATCTTTATTTAAATTTCTGCTTCTTTCAGTCTTTTTAAAATTATAGTACTTCCATGCATGAAGAAGAAAAAAGAAAATTTTTCTACAAAACGTATTTATGTACTAACTGTACAGATTCTGTATTTTTAGTGTTTTTATCAACCTTCTAAAAAGAATAATAATATTTTATAGCTATATTTTAATGCATAGGAATCAATAATCTAATCATAAGAATGTCGCTTATTAACTATTTTTCTGTTTCTCTTTGTATTTAATTAGAGTTCCAAAATAATTCTTGTTTCATAAAACTTTGCATTTCCGCCTTGCGATAAAAGCGCTGTTTTAGCCATAAAAGAGAAAGAAAATTAAGAGGAGTAAAGCGATAAACATTTAATGTATAGACCGCTTATACATTAAAACTTTATCCGCATGGATCGCATAAAATGAGATGTAAAAAAGTTTTATTACACACAATAAAAAAAAATAAATATATGTATAAATAAATGGTTAAATTAATAATGTATTTATTGTTTTTAATCTTACAAAAATGCGAATTTGCCATTAGGACAATTTTTAAGAGTTTCAAACATTATGTGTATTTTATGTCTTTAATTTATTTCAATTCCTTTTAAAACAATGATTTTTTTTTTTTTTTTTTTTTTTTTTGGGGGGGGGGGAGACTACAATATATAATATTTATTTATATCCTCTATTAAAGATTAATTTTAAAAAGATAACTTGGAAATTTTTATTACTATAAAACAAATTTCATATTATTTTTAGTTTAAAAAAAAAAAAAAAAAAAAAGCTACTATACATTTTATTACTATACAAAAATCAGAATCCTTTTCTTAATATACTGTTAAAAAAAAAAAAAAAAAAAAAAAAAGCAGTCTTTGGGGATTGCCGATAGAAGTGAAAGCTAAGTAACTTGTGAATGTCGAACATTTAGATTATTATTTTCGAATTATTTTTGGTTTGTAAAGAAGTGTTTATGATCTGTATTATATGATTCGGCACAATATTTGTAACTACCCAAATTAAGTGAACTAAGCCTTATATTAGGTAAAAATATTGATTACTTATGAAATTATTTTAATTAGTAGCTGAGATACAAAAGAAAACCGATTCAGGACACCTCAAAACGTGTAAACCAGGTGAAATCTCGAATTCCACTTTCGATAATATAAAAGAACTTTAAAATATCTTTCGAATGATGTATTAAAAATAATTTAATCATAATTAGAAACTGAAATAGTGAATTTTTAAAATATTACAGCGCCATCTGGCAGTAGAAATTTCTGTAAGCTACTGTTCGATTCCAACTCAACAAAGCTTTCAAATGATGTATTACTTATGAAATTATTTTAATTAGTAGCTGATGTACAAAAGAAAACCCATTCAGGGCACCTCAAAACGTGTAAATCAGCTGAAATCTCGAATTCCACTTTCGATAATATAAAAGTACTTTAAAATATCTTTCGAGTGATGTATTAAAAATAATTTAATCAGAATCAGAATTTGAAATACGCGTATTAGAATAAAATTTAATTTCCAGTTAAAATGTAAAATTTTCCAAAATCGATGAAATTTGAACTGCAACTATCCCGTGTGCTGTTAATGGTGTACAGTAAGTTTCAAAGAATTTAGAAGAAAATTGAAGCATTTTGAAATTTGCAACTTTTATTCCTAGTAGAAAACCACGTGATGTCAATTGGCAAAAAATATGTTTTTTCCCGATCAGATTCTCTGTGACTGGGTTGTCATGGTAACGAACGCCTGCAGAATTTCATTCAAAGCGTTAGCTGACGATGACGCGAGCTTCATGATTTTTGTTCACCCAAAAGTGCTCAACGCGCCTAAAAAAGTTTTCACTTAAAAAAAAAAAAAAAAAAAAAAATTCTTAGAGCGAAGCTTCTAGTACATATCCGTGAACTATGCAAAAAAATCTGGTGTGAAACAACCACACGATTTCCATTACCCACTGTTACACGTATTATATGCACTTTTGGGAAATAATGCGATTAGAAGACATAAAATTGACCTAACAAAGTAGACATCTAAAATTTTCGGGTAAGAGAAAGCTGATACACATATAAAAATATATAAAACAGCGTTTACATAGCGAGTTAAAAGATCAGAAAGTAAAAATCGGTAGAGCCATTTTTGAAACACTAATTTCCGAGATGTAAAACTAACCTACATAATCAGGATGACTGTTAATTTTCCTGTAATAATTACGGGATGCATAAAAAAGATATCTAAAGTGGGGTTATGTAACAACCAAAACTTGGCATACTCGATTGTTGACCGGAAAACAACCACATAGAAAAGGATATTTAAAAGGGGGTTAACAGGGCGAGTTTAAAAAAAAATCCGTACAGCGGTTTTCAAAGGAACACTTGTGCGAGACCTGAAATTAAGCTATTCTTACAGCACGCCTATCAATATTCATTAACTAGCGCATATAACGCTATTAACGGGGTGGAGCGGGCTTTATAATTTAAATTAATAAAACGTTAAAGAATCATATTTTAATAAAAGGTTTTTCAGTCCGTTAACAACCTAAATAATAAAAAGAAAGAAAGAGAAAAAAAGCATATGCATTATGCATTAATTTAATATTTAAAATTAAAAGTAATTTTCCTTAAATTTATTATATTTTGAATTACAGCCGTAGTTTTTCTTTTTCATCTTCTGTTTTTTTTTTCCTCTGTTTCATAATTAAATTTAAAGAAACATTGTTTAAACTAAATTTTAATAAAAGTTTTTTATTCAATAACCATATAACAAAAAAAAAAAAAAAAAAGGGTTGTCTTTAACATTTTTAAATTACAAAATACTAATTTTTAACTAAATTTGGAATATTTTTCTAAAAAGTACATAGAAAATAATCTTTGTGTTTTCCACTAGATGGCGTCACCACACAATCCTTATGAAAACAAATTTTACTATGATACAGGTTTTTTTTAATTTTTTTTTACATTTATGAAATTGATGAATCAAAAAAAAAAAAAAAAAATCATGGAATTTCTGGAAACTGATATATGATATTCAAGTTCACTATCGGATGTTTCCTATCGAAAATGGAGTGAATGCCTCAACTGGATAGGTATCCAAAAGGGGATACCCCATAGGGATACCCAAAAAGTATTTCAAAGCATTGCGTTCTAAGAGAGATATTTTTATGAATTATATTTTAATTCCTTTATTTTGCACAATTTTTCTGTAATTGAAGTATGTTATTCAAGTTCGCTATCAAATGTTTGCTAAAGAAAATGGAGTAAATATCCCCCAATGGTTTGTGTACAGGGATACCCAAAAGTATTTTAAAGCATTCGTTCGATGAGAGATAATTTTACCCACCAAATTTTAATAACTTTACTCTGAACAATTTTAATGAAAGTGGAATATGATATTCATATGCACAAAAGAATGCTTTCTACAGAATGTAGTACGATTAGCATTACATTTACTAGGCCACACAAAATTAAACACAGAGTTATACACTCTGTTAGTGAAAAGGAAAAGTTACACACAGAGTTAGTAAAAAGTACGCACAGAGTTACATACACGATTATTAAAAAGACAGAGTTATACACACATTGTATAAAATAAGAAGAGTTACTCACGGAGTTACACACACTGTGAATAAAAAGGTAGAATTACACACAGAGTTACACATACACTGTTAATAAAAAGGAAGAGTTACACACAGAGTTACACATACACTGTTAATAAAAAGGAAAAGTTACACAGAGAGTTACAAACACTCTTAATTACATACAGGTTTACACACACACTGTTAGTTACACATAGAGTTACACACACTCAGTGGCGGCTCGTGAACCGAAAACAGATGAAGAGCTCAAAAATAATATTTAAGTATTTTCAATGCATGATTTTTATTAAGCATGGTCTTAACTAAAATTAACTAAAAATACTTATTTACATGTAAATTTATATTGTATAAATGAATACAGCGTAAAATACAGTGTGCCACTTTCACCTATTTTCGGTGGCCCGATCCGCCACTGCACACACTGTTATCAAAAAATCAGAGAAACACACAGAGTTACACACACATTGTTCAAAAAAAAAAGAAGTTCCACATTGAGTTCCACAAACTATTAATAAAAAGGCAGAGTTACACACAGAGTTACATATACACTGTTAATTGCATACAGGGTTATATGCTGTTAGTTACACATACTGCTGTTAAATACATACTGTTGTTACATACATACTGCTGTTACACATACTGCTGTTAATTACTTTTGCTAACACACACTGTTAGCAAAAAATCAGCGATACACACAGAGTTACACACAGTTAAAAAAAAAAAGATTTACACATTGAGTTACATACACTGTTAATTAAAAAGCAGAGTTACACACACACACTGTTAGTTACAGACACAGTTACACACACTGTTAGCAAAAATTCAGCAGTACACACAGAGTTAAACACATTGTTCAAAAAATAAAGAGTAGCACACGGAGTTACACACACTGCTAATAAAAAGGATGAATTACATAGAGAGATAACTAACACGCATTGTTAGTTACATATAGGGTTACACACACACTATTAGTTACACATAGGGTTACACACACTGTTAGCAAAAAATCAGCGATACACACAGTTACACACACACACTGTTAAAAAAAGAAGATTTACACACGGAGTTACACATGCTGCTAATAAAAAGGCAGAGTTACACACTGAGCTACACACACTGTTAATAAAAAAGCAGAGTTACACACACACTGTTAAATACATACATGGTTACACACACACTGTTAGTCACACATAGAGTTACACACACTTGTAGCAAAAAGTCAGTAACACACAGAGTTACACACACACATTTCTGAAATAGACGAGTTACACACACTGATTATAAAAAGGTAGAGCTACGCACAGAGTTACACACTCTGTTAACAAAAAGGCAGAGTTACACACACACTGTTAATAAAAAGGAAGAGTTACACAGAGAGTTACACACATTGTTCAAAAAAGCGCGGTCAGACAGACAAATCGAAGTAATTAACAGTTTTCATCCTTGGTGGAAAGTGTTAAAAACATTTAGAAAGTGACAAAAATCTTTAATATAAATGAAGATCCGTTTTCCACAAATTTCATATAATACCCTTTATTATAACTGACTATTTTTATGTGGCCTTGTAAATCTAATGCTTATCATACTGTATTCTATGGAAAGCATTCTTTTGTGCATATGAATTATATATTTTAATTTTATTAAGATTTGTGCAAAGTAAAGTTGTTAAAATTTTATTTATAGAAATACCTCTCATAGAACGCAATGCTTTGGAATAGTTTCGGGTATCTCTGTATACAAATCAGTGATGGTTTTTATTTGAATGGGGAATATCCGATAGTGAACTTGAATAATATATTTCAATATCATTAAGATTTGTGTAAAGTAACGGTATTAAAATTGGTTTATAGAAATAACTCTCATAGAACACAATGCTTAGGAATACTATCGTGTGACCCTATACGCATACCAGCGGAGGTATTCACTCCCTTTTCATTAGGGAACATCCGTAAGTGAACCTGAATAATATATATCAGTTTCAAGAAATTCCATGAATATTTGCGGGAGTTGGAGCGTGGACAGACGGACGAATAGACAGACAGACTGACTGACAGACAAACCGAAGTGAACAGTGGTTATTTGACCTTGAAAGATAAAAAGATAAAATTACAGTTGCTATTTGAAAATATTTCATCGCAATTAGGGAAAGACGGGGAAATGCCATAATGAACAATGTGTATAACGAGAGAATTCTACTAGAGGAAACCTTTAAAATTTGATGAAAAGTTTCGCGAACGATTCTTAAAATGTGTATGCTCCATTATGATGTATAAGTATGCGTGTTATGCAGTTAGATTTTCAGTAGAATGTACATTGTAGCATTTATGGGTTATCGTATTTAGGCACAATGACCTTAAAATTAAATTCTGTCATATCTTTTAAACTGACGGTTGAGGTGCTAACTGCGAATGCGAATTTTTCTGAAGATGAGGATAAATCCAAATCAATTTTCAATATATAAAAAGCTTAACCCCTATTTTTTTTTAAAGTCACGATATCTATTTCAGGGTAAACCCAATTTCTGCCATATTTTACAACAAGAGGATGAAGAGTTAAAAACAAACTCGAATTTTCCTAATATGAAAGTGAAATTAATTGATTTTTCACTTCAAAACACCTTTAACCCTAAACTTTCATTAAAAATCGTTATACTTTTATTTCCGAGTAAACCCAATTTTACTTCCCATGAATTACAAAAGTCCGATAAAGATTAACAGTAAACGTGAGATTACCTGAAAATGAGGAAAAATAAATAATTTTTTATCTCGAACATTTCTCGACTCAAAACGTTCATCAAAATCGTTATATCAATTTCCAAGTAAAATCAATTTCTGCTGTGTTTTATAACCAACAGATAATGAGTTAATAGCAAACCTCAGATGTTATGAAGATGAGGATAAGTATAACCTATTTTTCACGCCAAAAACGGTTGATCTCAAACGTTCATCAAAAACGTTATATCTCTTTTCGAGAAAATCCAATTTTGCCCTATTTTGCAAACGGCAGTAAACGTGAATTGTCCTAAAAATGAGAATTTGCCTAATTAATTTTGTACTACCAAAATAACTTAATCCAAGACATTCTTCAAAATCGTTACATCTATTTCCGAGTAATTCCTGCCGTAATCTGCAAACGGCTGGTAAAGGATTAACAGAGAGCGCTCATTTTCCTGAAGACGAGAAAAATTCTGATCAATTTTGCACCTCAAAAAAACAATTATTAACTTTCAACAAATCTATTATATTTATTTTCGAGTAAATTCAATTTCTGCCACATGGTGCAACGGGCCAGTAAAGGATTAACAGCGAGCGGAAATTTTTCTGAAGCTGAGAAACAGTCTAACTTAATTTGAACCTCCAAAAACACTTTCAATAAAATCTTTATAGCCATTTCTGAGTAAACCCAATTTCTGCCACATATGTTACAACTGGTCGATAATGGATAAACGACGCATGCGAATTTTACTGAAGATGCGGATAAGCAGCCCAAAAAACACTTCACCCCAAACATTCATCAAAATCGTTACATCCATTTCCGGGTAAACCCAATTTCTGTCATAGGGTACAACTGGCCGAAAAAGGTATGCGTAAAAGATTCTTAGAAAAACAAAACAAAGAAAAATTTAAGTTCATTTTATACGTTTAAGAAATATTTTTATACGATATGAATCTTTATATCAAAAGACAAAACCATTAATAAGTAAAAATAATGGTATTAAACTCATTCTTACAGTAATGGGTTGGCAATTTTTTCTCATACTGATATATTCTTTCTTATTTATATCGGTAACGATATTTTCTATAAAGATATGTTGACATTGTACTACTAGACTCACTTTTCCGTTTCCGTTTCAATTTCGAGGTTAATAGTATTTTACTCTTTCTGTGATTAGAGTCTATTGAGATCCTAAAAAGTTCAAATGTATTATCTAATTTAAAAATAGCTTTTCGAACACAGAAATTCCATTTTAATTAAAATTTTTACATTAAATTAAAGTTTAATCATTTACAAAATTGAGACATGAGATCTACCTTTATTCATTTCTTCGAAAAAAGCATAAAAGTGATTGCAATATACGAATTTGTATTGTAGTGTCTTTAATAAGTTACAAAATGCTTTCTTTCAAAATTATAAGTATGGAAATTAAATATTTTATAATTTCCATGTATGAGTTGCTTTTAATTAAACTTTAAATCATGTACTGTAGAAAAATTAATGCTAATATTTCATTTTAATAACAGAATGATTGTGGTTTTTAAATCTAAATAATGACAATGAATAAGAAGCTTTCATGTAAGTTGTTCAATACTTTTGGCTATTAAATTATGAAAACGAAATTTTTATAAAGTTTGCGCATGCGTAGTTAAAAATTATTGAGTAAAAATGCTCCTATTTTGTAAGATATTTAACATTTATGCATTCTGATTGCACTAGTTTCCTAAAAATGACTTTGCACTCGGCCTAATACCCTACATGTTATAATTAAGAAAGTGACATTTATTTTTCGATCTTTTATCGATACCGTGATAGGTCGATGAATATAGGGGGTAGCCTCATACAAATATATACAGATAATCCCATGATACACCCAAAACGCTTTTAATGAATTACTTTTTTACAGGGTGATGCAAAACATTTTGACTTTTGTTTAATTTTTTACGGGTCACCTTTTCCTCTATAGGACAAAACTTTTGCTGAAATAGGAGGTGTAACATGTTCTTTACACTCCCAAAGTTTCAAGATGATTCCTAGAGATTTTCTTAAAGATATTTGACAAAACTTCCAAATTCGAAAGTGTCCAAATATTTATTGGTAGATAGTGTATATATTTCTGCAGTGTATATATATATATATATATATATATATATTGGACATAATTATAAGACACCTATCTAATTTGACAAATAGTGAAAGAAAAGATTCAGAACTTAAAAAGGTTGTATTAAATACGTCAAAAACATAAATTTATTCTGTTATCATATATAATTATTTTATAATAATGATATTTTCATACAATTTAATGAAAAAACTTAAAAACATAATGGACAAAATTATAAGACACCAACCGTTTTTTCCAAATACAATGATCAACATAATTAGCAGACACTAATGGTCTAAAAGAAAATCCTCTAACATAGTTATTCAATATTTGGTGAAGCCGCCATTGTTTTTTATAGCATGAAAGATGCGACTCGGCATTGAATCTATCAATTCTATCAAAATATCGCAGGACAGTTCTTCCCAAGCACATTTTATAGCATTCTTTAGGTCTTCGACGCATATAAACTGCCTCCCATTTCGGTAAACCGCACGACCTAAGATCCCCCACAAGTTTTCGATGGGATTTCAGTCTGGGGAGCGAGAAGGCCACCGGAGAACATTGATACTTCGCTCTGAAAACCACTTTTTTGTTTCGTGTGATGTATGAATCGGCACATTATCGTGCTGGAAAGTGTAGTTTTCGCCACAAAGTTCACCGTGTATGGCTAGTTGATCTTTAAGAAGATTCTTATACTTTTCGGAATTCATTCTTGAATGCACAAAAACAATATCCGTTTTCCCTTGATCCGAAAATCCAGCCCAAACCATTACTGAGCCTCCACCCATTTGGCGGATTATTAGTACATGAGGAGACTTCCGTAAATCATGCCAATAATATTGAAGCCCGTCATCCAGGTTAAACTTCTTTCCTCAGAAAATAACACAGAGTACCATTTGGAGGTCCAGGCCATAGTTTGTTTAGCGAAGTTTAGACGCTCCATTTTGTGCCGGCTTAGAAGCGCTGGTTTTTTCTTCAATTTTTTATATTTCACATAGGAAGCATTAAGCAACACCCTGCAAATGGTTCTCCTTGAACAAATCAGTTTCAAAGCATTTTTAATGCCTGTAGTGGTCATCTTATTCTCTGTAGCGAGCGAAAGCACATGGCGTCTGTCTCTCGAGGACAAGCAAGGAGTACGTCCAGATCTTTTAATCACCTTATCCATTAATTCCTCTTTTCAAAACATTTCTAATTGCACATCTAGAGCGTTTAATAACTTTTGAAAGATTATTAATTGAAGCACCAGTTCTATTTAATCCCCAAATTTCGCGAATTTCACTTTCTTTTAATTCTGTACCTCGTGACATGTTTGTAAATGCGTGAAGTCGGTTATCGTCTGCTTTAGTTAACTACTGATGTCATGACAGCGTGCAAAAAATTTGCATATTGCACATTATTTTCGAAAAAAAGCAGGTGTTTTAATTAAAATGTTAAGGTGTCTTATAATTTTGCCCACGGTATTTTTAATTTTTTTTATTAAACTCTATAAAAATATCCTTTCTGTAAAACAGTTACGTCTGGTAACAGAATAAATTTATGTTTTTTACTTATTTGATAAAACATTTTTAAGCTCTGAATCTTTTCTTTCCCTATTTGTCAAATTAGATAGGTGTCTTATAATTATGGCCACCACTGTATATACATGGACATGCACTCACACACATATATATACATATATACGTGCATACATACTGATAAATAGATAGACAAATCGGCAATATAAAATAAATGTTATAAATGTATTTCTAAAGTCTTAAAATGACTTGCCGAAAAAAACATCATTCAGAAATTTAACTTAATCCTTACAGCATTAAATAAACTGGCACTTAAAAGGAATAACTAAATAATTTCTTTTATTTTTCTTACGCGAGTGAAAACATATTTTCCAAAAAGCCATTACCTAAAGTTAGGGTGATTAACAAAATTTCAATTAACTAATTAAGGAAAACCGGATCCTCCAGAGGGAAAAAAAAAGACTCTCGCATTATTAAAAAAATAAATTAAAAATTGAGAGTATCTGCGATTTTTTTTTTTTTTTTTTTTTAAGTATGAATAATTAAATTATAAAAAGGAAAAATATAGTTGCACGATAAGGTTTCTCTCGTGTTTATTAGGAAATTCGCAGAAAAAATGTAATTTTTTCATTCTTGAAGATTAATACTAAATTAATTAATTTTCTGCATTTGGGATTCGGTGAATGTAATTTCGAAATGAAATATAGGTAAAAAACATGTATTTAATATATATTAAAATCAGTAGAAAAATATTTTGCAATTTAAAAACAAATAAAAATATCTAGAAAAATTGTGTATATTTTAAAGTGCATTTAACGGTACATATATTGCGAACAAAGATAGCTTAAACGTAATTAGTTTAATAGATATTTTACAAGGACAGCTAAAATCAGTATTTTTTAATAATCTGCTCTGTATTTTGAATGATTATCATTATCTCTATGGGCGCAGAATGTATTTGTAAACACGCACACTTACTGAAAGCGTTGCAAAGGTGATCAAAAATATTATTTATGATTGACGCATTAGCACTTAAAAAGCATTAAAAAAAGAGAAAAGGATATGAAATTTATGAATGTCATGAGGACAAAATAACTTCAAAAAGTAGAGTTATATTTAGTTTAAAACTTTTAAAATTGTGCCACTGACCAACCGATCTAATGCACTATTCAAGATACACATTTTTGATTTAGAATTTGAAATAAATAAATAAATAAATAAGTGAAACTTATACGGTGAAACTACTTATAAAATATTATATACTGACATCGTACAAAATTATTAAAACATGAAAAAAAATAGACTTAAAACAAATAGACCTTACTACAAAAATACTGTAAAACATATAGACTTTATGAATAGGGAATTTCCTTCTGCATGTTTGAGACAAATAATAACATCTATACTTAAATGTCATTATAATTTCATTCAATAGCAGCGGTGTTATTCTATTTGTAAAACTGTTCTTATAATATTAAAGTGTTTAAAGCCTTTAAATGTATCCCTAAAGAAAACAATTTAAGAAATAGGTTCCTTACAAAGGTTCCTTACTTCAACATAAGTAATCCTTAATACACTCTAAGACAAAATAAAAATAAACAAATAAATGAATAAATAATAACCTGGCAAAAGCTTTAAAAATGGAGATTCAAATTTTTAGTTGTTGCAAAAAAAAAAAAAAAAAAAAAAAAATCGATGTCGGTTGCTTTGATACTGATTATTATTAATTTTCTTTTTTCTTTTCTTTTTCTTTCCAAAAAAAAAAAATGATTTTGATGAAAATCTCGCAAAAACAGAATTTAGTTTAGGACGGATTTTATTATTATTTTTTTTTTTTTCAAATTATAACATCGCTTTCAAATTATTCAGTTATATTTTCGATAAATTTTAAATTTCGATAAATGTCCAACTATCGAAAAATTATTTCGACAAATGTCAACCTATCGAAAAATGACGCTGCAAAAATCCCAGATTGAGACTAATAGTCCTCAGTCCAGTCCTAATAAAAAGACGCACCAAGAAGGAGCAATGCAAACTAGACACAAATTCACATGCAAACAGGTTTACATGGAAAATGCAAAATTTTAAAGTTTGGCTACCATCGAATGAGCATGCGACGCTGCAGCGCATCTTAACTGCGCAATTGGCAGAATATTAAAAATGAAAAATTTTGATTCCAGAACATAAATTCTTCGAAAATTTTATTCCGTCTACTCAGGTAGACAGTAACTATGCCTCGCATATAGATGCGCAAACATTATACGATGATGTCTACATTTGAGAGAGGTGTGTAGTTGGGCTCAAAGAAGCCGGTTAGTCTAATCCGCGAATTGTTTGACAACTGGATAGGAACGATGCCATTATTAGATGATAATGACAGGGATGGATGAACCACGGCCGAAGACAGCGTCAATGAGGAAGCGGTCGGCCTACAGAGAGGACAGGACGTGAGAACCGGTGAATCGTTAAAGCTGTACTCAAAGCTCCAATTCATCATTATCATAGATCCTGCGTGGAAATGGTACTTCATTGACTTCAAAGACCATAAACAGGCGGCTCAGAGAAATGGGGTTGAGCTCACAGAGCTCCTTGTGCGGACTGCTATGGAACTCTGTATAACGACAAGCACGTTTGCAGTGATATCAGGATCGTTCGAACAGTAATGTCACTGAATGGAGTAGAATTCTCTCCAGTGATGAGTCCCACTCCGATATGAGCCCCGACGACCAGCGAAGACGCGTCTGGAAGAAGACCCGAAAATAGGAGGATTCCACCTTGACTGTTGCCAGTTATACGACCCGAAAACCAGGAGTGAAGGTTTGGAATGTCATTTCATTTCATAGCAAGGACCCCTTTGGTTGTCATCCGTGACATTTTTACAGCACAGCGGTACGTCGACGACATTCTACGTTCCGCTGTGTTTCCTTTCATATCACGCAATCCTGATCGTATATTTCAACATAATGCTCGCCCACGCACAGAGATAGTTTTTACTGCTTGTTTTCCTGCTTGTCTAACATTTTTTTGACCAGTTAAGTCGCCGGATCTCTTTCTCACTAAGGGCGTTTGAAGCATCCTGATAAAGAGCCTACAACCAGCTCGGAACTTTGCCAATCCAAAGCCCCAATTGGACAGAATTTGGCATGATATCTCGTAGGAGCACATTTGCGAACTCTATCGATTAATACCAAGCCGAATAACTGCTTGCATAAGGGTCAGAAGTGGACCAATGCGTTATTGATTTGTTTACTTTGCGGGGCCATTTCTCTTGATTAAATTATCTAAATTTTTTGAAACTGTAATCATTTGTTTTTCTTTACATGTAGAACACATCTACCAATTTTCGTCCTGTTCGGATAATTCCTTCTTGGTGAGTCTTTATTATTATTATTATTATTATTATTATTAGAGTGTAATTGTATTTAACATAAGCCAAAAAATCATTTTAAAATTATTTATATATATAATTTATTTATTTATTTAAGTACTTCCACAGTGTTTCAATAATAATAAAATAATCGTTCATATGCTATCTAAAATTTGAAATTATTATTTATAAAGATGTCTCTTTCAGAATATTCAGAACAAAGGAATAACCGATGAAACACTAAATAATTCTCTGAATAAGATTCAGCGTACCAAATATTTTTATTTAATGAAATCTATAAAAATTTTATCAGTAAACTGATAGATTAAAATCTAAGAGTTAAAAAATAATTATTTCTAGTGACAAACCATACGATTAAATGTTATTTGGTATATCTTCCCAATACAAAATAAACAATTAAAACAATCTGTTTCTTCTACTGTATTCCAACTACTTCTTTATCGCATGTTTGTTTTATCTAAGTAGTATATGTACTGCTCATAATAAATTATACAACTTATTCATATTTTAAGAGACAGTTATTTCTTTGTGTCCAGTAGACATTCAACTGAAAACATAAATTTATTATGTTGTACACGACCTGTCCCTTTATATTTCTCTATCTACTGAAGAATGAAAAGTCAAATTCATAAATTGCAACAATTTTTTGTAAAAGTTCTTATACAAACGTATTTTGTAAGAAATATTTTCAATGATGAATTTAATTTCTCTAATATTATATCATTTACATTTAGAGAGGGTAACAAAATTGTATATTGTCGGAAGTTTTACTCCTTTAATATTATAGTTATATAAATATAGGGTGATTCAGGGCAATTGTTCGAAATTTTGCATAGAGATCAGAAACACGAAAACAAGCATGAATCCTATAGGAACATGGGTTCAATGGGGTACCCAGACGCGTCAGAAGGCGTTAGAGGTGTCTAGGAAAGCTGGAAAAGATGAAGAAATGGGAAGTGTAATTTTGGCGTGTAAACGTTAAGAAGGATGAATCTCTACACGAATACAGAGATGGCGGATATGCATCAGGGCCTGATAGGTGGCAAATAGAAACACCTGAGTTCAATAGCTGAAATACGGTGTTGTAGTTTACAGGGAGGCTATATGCAGTGGAACAGATACTACTAAACTAGAACTGGACCCTTATTTGCTTCTATCGACATTGGAGAGAGAGACTTAGCGCCTTTCTGGCTCAAGTCCTGCTAAAAATACCGAGCGACGTACCGCTCCTTATGCAACAGTGTATATGGTTTCAATAGGATGTAACTCCAGCGCCTTTTTCTCCCATTACCCACCAATATCTGATGCTACATTTTCCGAAAGATGGATTGTCGGCACTTGCCCCGTGGTTACCTCGTTTATTATATTTGTTTCCCCTTGATTTTTTTTCTTCGGGGTTACATGAAAACCCTAGTGTATATAACCACCGTGGATTCGAAAAAAGATTTGTTGGCACGAATCGTTGCAGCAATTATTGCCGGTACACTAGGCATTCTTGCGAACGTTCGTCAGTCGATGCGTCGTCGTTGCGAGGCATGTGTTAAAGCTGCAAGCCTCAACATTATACTCCCGCTTAAAAATTTTCTTTTAAACAAAAATTTTCTCTGAACTCATTATTGTGTAAGGAATTATCATTATTTGTCTCACATCTTTCAGTCTGGGGGCTTGTGATCATACAGCTCGTCTGGATTTGCAATCCTATATTCCTATAGAACTTGCACTTGTTTACAAACAGTCACTGTAGGATTTGATGGCTGGCAAAACAACTCATTTTTTTTCTGACATGGCAATCTGCGACCATACGTTATACAAAAAAATATTTTCACCTCTCAAACTATGTTGAAAACTTAAACTTAGCCTTAAAAAAAGCTCTGTAAAGAAAAATTACATGTTGAATGAACTTAATGGATTAGTTTTCAACTACCTAATCGATATATTTAAAGCAGAAGATCAAAAGGACTTACTTCGTGAAAGGGAAATGGTATAATTTATGTTTTTAAGTTGGATGGTTTGTATATATAAGTAAAATAATGGATTATTTAGTTATTTATTTAGAAATTACTGCCCTTATTACATTTTTAACACTTTCCAACGAGGTTGAAAAGTCGTTTATGACTTGGGTTTATCTGTCTGTCTGTCTGTCTGTCCGCGCTCTAACTCCGGTAAATATTTATGGAATTTCTTTAAACTGATATATGATATTCAAGTTCACTATCGGATGTTTCCTATTGAAAATGGAGTTTATACCTCTATTGTTTTGTGTACAGGGACCCCCCAAAAATATCTCAAAGCATTGTGTTCTATGAGAGGCATTTCTATAAACCATATTTCCATACCCTTACTGTACACCCTTACTGAAATATGTTATTCAAGTTCACTATCGGATGTTTCCTGTATAAAATGGAGCAAATACTACCACTGATTTGTGTACAGGGACACACAAAAGTATTCCAAAGCATTGCGTTTTATGACAGATATTTCTATAAACTAAATTTTAATAACTTTACTTTGCACGAAGATTTATGAAATTGAAATGTGTCATTTATAAGCACAAAAGAAAATGCTTAGCATATATTCTAGCATGATTAGAATTAGATTTACAGGGTGACACAAAAATATTCAGTTATATAAAGAGCTATTAATAAATATTTGCTAAAAGTGTACTTTCTTTTACATTAAGCGTTTTTAACACTTTCTAACATTTTTAACACTTCCCAACAAGGTTGAAAAGTGTTAATGACTTCGGTTTGTCTGTCTGTATGCCTCTCCGCGCTCTAATTCCCGTAAATATTTGTGGAAGTTCTTGAAACTGATATATGTTATTCAAGATCACTATCAGATATTCCCTTTTAAAAATGGAGTTACAGGGGCACCCGAAAGTATTTCAAAGCATTGTGTTCTATGAGAGGTATTTCTATAAATCATGTTTCCATACCTTTACTGTACATTGTACATACATCTTAATGAAATTGAAGTATGTTATTCAAGTTCACTACTGGATTTTTCCTGTATAAAATGGATTACATACCACCACTAGTTTATGCACAGGGACACTCAAAAGTACTCCAAAGCATTGCGTTCTTTGTGAGATATTTCTATAAATCAAAATAACTTTACTTTCCGCGAAGTTTTAGGAAATTGAAATATGTTATTTATATGCACAAAAGAATACTTTGCATAGAATATAGCATGGTTACCATTAGATTTACAGGGTGTCACAAAAATATTCAGTTACATTAAGAGCTATTAATAAAAAATTGCTAGGATTGTACTTTCGTTTACATTAAGCGTTTTTGACACTTTCTATCATTTTTTTAGTGTGAATATAATTTCAATTTGTGTATCTGTCTGATTGTTCTTCTGTCCGTCTGTCTGTCTCTCTGTCTGTTTTTCTGTGCTCTAATTCCCGTAAATATTTATGGAATTTCTTTAAACCGATATAGTTTATTGAAGTTCACTATCGGATGTTTCCTATTGAAAATGGAATGGATACCTCTTCTGGTTTGTGTACAGGGACACCCAAAAGTATTCGAAAGCATTGTGTTCTATGAGAGGAGTTTCTATAAATCATATTTTAATACCTTTAATGTATAGAAACTTTAATGAAATTTTTATATGTTATTCAATTCCCTATCGGATGTTTCCTATCTAAAGTAGAGTACATTTCTAACTGGTTTGTGTACAGAGGTACTTGAAAGTGCTCCAAAGCATTGTGTTGTATGAGAGTTATTTTTATAAACCAAATTTTAATAATTTTATCTTCCACAAAGCTTAATGGAGTTGAATTATATTACTCGTATGCACAAAAGAGTGTGCCTTCTATGTAATATAGTATGGTTAGCATTAGATTTACAGGGCCACACAAAAGTAATCAGTTACATTCAGAGGTATTAATAAAAATTTGCTGGAATTGCACTTTTGTTTACATGATCGTTTAAAAACTTTCTTATAATTTTATTGGGAATATGATTTCAATTTGTGCATCTGTGTGTCCGATTGTCTACCTTTTTATCTGTTTGTCTCCGGCTTCTATCATCCGTTAATATTTAAGAATTTTTTTTTGATGATACACTCATGTTCCCTAAGGAATGTTCCTTATTTAAAATGTCATTAATAAGTCCTGTACAACTAGTTTGTTTACAAGGATAACAACAAAAACAATAAAAAGAAAGCTTATGTATTATGTTTTAGGCCAGAATTTTTTAAAAGTTATATTTAAAAAACTTTCTACTACAAAAATCTTAAAAACATTGACATGTATTATTAATATTCTAAAATGTTGTTTTGTATAGAATATGATATGATTAACTGTCAGATTTACAGGGCTACAGTAAAATATTCAGAGAGTTTAAAACTGTAATTATAATCTAACGGCTGCATTTTCTTTTGCGTTAAGCCTTTTTAACACTTTCCAAAATGCCTAAGAGTAATTTTAAAATCAATTAGTCTATCTGTATGTTTTTCAGGCCTTCTGTTTGTTGTGCGATAACGTAGGTAAAGAATATTAATAGTTATATGATACAACATTGCGTACAGTTGGAAAGTGTTACTAATCACTGCGTACTGCATGATTTTTCTTTCTTGTTTTGTAAAATGTGGATAAAATTTGTTCTCTGACCATTAACCGTATAAGTTATTACATTAAACGTATAGATAATGCTGCTATGCAACGGATAGCTATTTTAGATGATAGTATTATTATTATATAATAAAATGTAGAGGAAATTTACTGATTATCATTCTCAAATTAGATAGACTTTTTAATGTAATAATATGGATACTCTTAAATAAACTTTATAATGTAAATACAGACCTTCATAAAATACCTAAAGCGTGGTATTCTTGGTATATAGGCAATCAAACACCTGAATAAGCAAGTAAAAGGAGAGAAAAGTGGATATATGAGTAAATAAACAGAAAATAATATGCGATATGTTTATGCAGATAAATGTAGATTACGTATGTAGAGTTAAAAAGAAAGTGAGATGGAAATGTTCTGCGTAAGATAGTTATTAAATATTTTTTATATCTGATATTGTTTTTCACAAATGAAAAAGTAAAATAAAAAATACTGCAATTTGTTATTTCAAATTTCAAGAAAATAATCTTCAAAAGATTTTTTCCGAAGAATTTTCAATTCTTATAATGTATAAAGCAATATTATAAAGAAAATAAACCTTTTACTACTTTGAAAAAGTTTTCCGCAATTTATAGCATAAACAGTAGGTCTACACTTTTATCATTTTTAGTTTTCGAATAATCCATAATTATCGAGGATTTCCTTCCTTTAGGAAAAAAAAAATCAATATTATCTTTTTTGTAATACACCCATATGCAACACAACCAACAATTATTTTAAAATTTCGATTCAAATTAAATAAAACCATAGCAAGGCGACAATACAAGGCCCACGAACATCCAAGGCCCATTTTAATCTATGGGAAAATTTGTTTTCACAATAACTTTCTAGCTAACGCATCATTTTTTAAATTCCGTTTTCACATTCAGAAAATTCCTAACCTTTAAATAAGTTCTCGTTTTCGATTTTTTTTTTTTTTTTTTTTTTTTATGTTTTAATTTTGAGTTCAAAAATGCGAATTTTCACTAGGTGCATTTTTCTTATTTTATAACTGAAAAATGAAATACTAAAAACTTAAAAAAATCGATTTTTGGAAAATAAAAACTAATTTAACGGCTATGAATTTTCTGAATGTGTAAACAGAATTTAAAAGAATATATTGTGTAATGGATAATTATGGAAAAAAAAAATTCTCATGGAATAACATGAGTTACAGCTGTCGACAAGATTAGGCATTGTCCGCTCTTAAGACATTAGTATAAAAAACATTGGAAACAACCTTTGTTTTGCCAACCAGTCTCTAAAAAGGCGGGCAATGACGTCACCGGCGCAAGCTCCATGTGATGCATGCTCGTTGTCGTGCTCCTGACATACGTATAGATTTTTGGGACAATAGTTCCGAACCATTCTGTATATTTGCTTTATCTGCATAATTCTTCAAAAAAATTAAGCAATACATTTACTATATGTTAAACAACTAAACTATTCCAAAATAAAAACTTAAAAACTAATGCTAAATTTCTCAAGATAATTTTCAAGATAATGCTAATTTTTCTCAAGATCAGATAAGATTTTCTTATCAAAAAAAAAAAAAAAAAAAAAAAAAAAAAAAAAAGAACTTTAGCCCTAAGGTTTTTTTTTTTTTTTTTTTTTTTTAATTTGTTAGATCTGTTTAAGTTTAAACCCAACTTCTGCTATATGCTGCTACTGGTGAAATAAGGATTAACAGCTAACACGAATTTTCCTGCAAATGATGGTAATTTGCTCCAATGAACTTAAAATGAAACTTTAATTACCATTTAACGACATTTTAAAGTCCACGTACCTTTAAAAAAATTATAATTTAGGAATAAATACGAGTATTAAAATGTTAAGTAAAGCTAACTAAACAAACCAAGAGCTGCTCTCTTCCATCTGGTCACTGAGCTATTATTTCTTCCCCATGACACTTATAATTCAAAATTATATAATTAGGAATTTTATTTTTAGCTTGTTTTTCAAGTTTGTGAAAGTCTTAAATAAGGATTGTGATAGTGTGCACAAATTCATTTTTAATTTTACGTTGAAATAAGCTTTATTTTATAACATGAAAAACACCGTAGTAGAGTGAAAACAACATTTCAATTTGCCCCTTTTCAATGGCGGTTAACTATACCGTACAACTCGCTTTTTATTATTATTAGTAGTAGTAGTAACCTTTCCACAACAGTTTTCTAGCGAAAAAATATCTTTTTGAATTATTTTTTTTACGACTGAATTCGCTTTTTTAAATTTTTTCTTAAAGAGTCAAGACAATACGAACGATCTTTTTCAATGAAATTGAAGCAATAGCGTAGGTATCAAAAATTCTCCAATGATTTTTTTTTTTGAAAATATAGAAGGAGATCCGGTTTGAATATTTTATAACTCTCAAGATATTCTGTAAGTTTACATTTCTCTTCTACATCACAGAAAAAAATCCCACATAATCAGTAGAAAAAAAATGTATTTCTTGGTACACTAATCCATTCGTTCTACGCATCCGCTATCAGCAGCCAAAGAATGTCGTTGATCCAAGTTTATATCAGAAAGGAAAGAAAAAATAAGTAAATAAACCAAACATCGAACCTCAAGAATAATCTCAAAATCCATTCTTCTGCACCTCTCAAATCAAATGAGTAAAATAACAGCGAATGTGTAAAATGTTATTTTTAAATTTTTAGTGAAGAATTGACCCGTTTTCAGATTAACATTCATTTCGCTTGATTACAGCTACAGCAACTTCTCAGCTTAGCAATACTTTTCGCTGTTACGAACACTGGGTTAAAAATATTAGTTTTATTAACACTTTCCAACAAGGTTGAAAAGTGTTTATGACTTGGGTTTGTCTGTCTGGCTGTCCGCCTGTCTGTCCGTCCGCTCTCTAACTCCCGTAAATATTTATGGAATATCTTGAAACTGATATATGTTATTCAAGTTCACTATCGGATGTTCCCTATTGAAAATGGAGTTTATACCTCTACTGTACAGGGACCTCCGAAAATATTTCAATGCATTGTGCTCTGTGAGAGGCATTTCTATAAGCCATATTTTCATACCCTTACTGTACAAAAACCTTAATGAAATTCAAATATGTTATACAAGTTCACTTTCGGATGTTCCTGTTAGGTTACATTTATTTTCCATTACCAATGCCTCTTGTATTTACCCTCCTTCACTGTATAATAGATCATTCTAATAACGACTGGCGCGCCACCACTTGGACTGTTCGTACGGCGCATCTTTTACCTGTACCTTGTTGAATATTTGTTTTTCTCTTTATGTAACTATGTGATGTGTGAGTGTTCGTCTAATTAAAAGTGTTTCGTTTTAATATGGACTCATCAATATGAATTATTATTTGCGTGCTCTGCTTTCTAAGCCCAATAGGTTATGGGCCCAGAGCAAATTAACTTTTATTTACGATAAATAGACTTTTATCTGTTAGATAGACGACCACGTTTGAAAATGGCATCTTATGGAACACTACGTATAGAAACGCTAAACAAAGACAATTACGAAACATGGAAAATAGAAATGAAGGCACTCTTGATAAAAAATGAATCCTGGATTTATGTATCTGGCTCTAAACCAAAGCCAGAGCTCGTGGCAAGTGATGCGAAATCAAAAGAAGCGATCGATAAATGGATTGATATGGATGAAAAGGCCAAAGCCGACATAATTTTGTGTATATCGCCTTCTGAACTGAAACAAATAAAAAACTGTGAAACATCCCTGGATATATGGAAAAAATTAGAAGAAATATATCAATCTAAAGGCCCCGCTAGAAAAGCGTCACTGTTAAAATCGCTTATTCAACATAAAATGGCAGATTCCTCTTCTGTGAGCATTCGAGATCATCTTCGAAAGTTTTTTGACATAGTCGATAAACTATCTGAAATGGATATTAAAATAGATGATGACTTGTTAACTGTGATGTTGTTATACAGCCTACCATCCAGTTATGAAAATTTCCGGTGCGCAATAGAATCCAGGGATGAGCTACCTAAACCAGAAGTACTCCGAATAAAAATAGTAGAAGAAAACGACGCCAGACGCCATGATGATAGACCGAGCGATGGAGCGTTCATGACTGGGAATTTCCGAAAGAAACCTGCTCCGTGGAATAAAAATAAAAGGAATCCTAAGATTACTGAACAATACACTTAGAACGAAAGAGATAATTCAAAAATTACCTGCTGGAAATGTAAACGCGTCGGTCACCGTGCTAATCAGTGTGAAAAAGACAAATCATTTAAATATCGACAAAACAGTTTAGGACTACTGGCCAGCACAAATTCAACGAATGCGGACATATTATCCAAAGAACAATGCGAGAATCTTTGGTGTGTTGACAGCGGCTGCACTCGACATATGGGGAAAAATGACTCCAAATTTCACGATTTAAAGGATACGGATATAAAATCTGTAAATTTAGCGAATAATGAAACAACTGATGTGTCCGGTGTTGGTAAAATATTAATTAAAGCAGAAGTCAACTCAAAACTTCAAAATGTAGAGATCAATGATGCTCTATTGGTTCCAGAATTGAAAACGAACTTATTGTCCGTGTCACAAATGTGCGACAAAGGTTTCATTGTAACTTTTAAAAACAAATGTGCTATTATAAATAACAAAAAGAAAAATGTGACTCTAATTGCGGATAGAAAAAATGAACTTTATTATTTGTGGGATAATAATGCAAATATAAATAATGCAGCTAATTTTTCTAGTGAATCAATCGATAGTTCTAAAAATATTTTTGCCGATGTGGAAAAGTGGCATTGTAGAATGGGTCATCTAAATGTAAAAGATTTGATTGATTCAAATTTAAAGAGTCATATTAGGGGGTTAAATATTAAAAAGGTATCCGACTTCAATTGTGAAGTTTGCGCATTAAATAAAATGACTCGTGCTCCTTTCCTTAAGCACTCAGATCGTGTTACAAAAATGTTAGAAATAGTTCATTCGGATCTTTGTGGGCCCATTAGGATACCCTCCATAGGTAAGTCCCTTTATTTTATTACATTTATTGATGATTATTCTCGTTCTTGTGCAGTTAAATTCTTAAAAACTAAAGATGAGGCATTGAATGCTTTTAAAGAAATCAAACTTCTTTAGGAAAATGAAAAATCTATAAAAATTAAAAAATTCATGAGTGATAATGGGGGCGAATTTACTGGGACTGAATTTTAAAATTTCTTGAAAGAAAATGGTATTCAGCATAGATTAACAACCCCTTATTGCCCGGAGCAATCAGGTGTTTCTGAAAGGAAAAATAGAGCTCTCGTCGAAATGGCCCGTTGTCTGTTATCACAATCAAAATTACCCTTAAATTTATGGGCAGAAGCTATTAACACTTTTAATTATATAAGAAATAGATGCCCAACAAAAGCTTTAAATGGAAAAACCCCATATGAATTATGGAATAATATAATACCAAACGTTAGTTATTTCAAGACTTTTGGCTGCACTTCTTATTATTTCAATAACCACCCTAAACATAAATTTTCCCCAAGGTCTAAAAAAGGATTATTTGTCGGTTATTCAGAAAATTCTAAAGCATTTCGTATTTATCTTCCTGAATCAAATACAGTAATTATATCCCGTAGCGTAAAATTTTTTGAAGCGAAATCTAATGATTTTTCAAAAGTAGGTCAATTGTATCCAGATGTTTTTGAAAGAGAAATACAATTAAGCGAATCGCAAAATGAGTCACACATGCAGTCAGAAAAAATTTCTCCTCCTCAAATAAAATATGAAAAAGATGAAGTGTCCCGTGACCCAGAATCGGCGCTCGAAGAGAAAAATATATTGTCATTGCGTAATCGCGAAATAATTCGCCAGACGAAATCAATTGCAAATGCTGTTTATAGTTTTAATTCGGAAATAGAAATAAATAATGCCTTGAAAGGATCGGAAGCTTCGATTTGGTATAAAGCAATGACTGAGGAAGTAAAACTAATATTAAAAAGTGATACATTCGTAGTGACAGACAGGCCCGAGAAACAATGCATTAAAGGTAGATTTGTCCTTACAAATAAATATGATCAAAATGGATCTCTTTTGAAATATAAAGCGAGATTAGTAGCTCGCGGTTTTAGTCAAAAATTAGGTATAGATTTTCGTGAAACTTTTTCTCTGGTAGCAAGAATGGGATCTATTAGAGTCTTGGCAGGTTATGCTGCTAAATTAGGAATAAAAATAAATCAATTTGACATAACGTCAGCATATTTGAATGGAAAATTAGAAGAGGAATTTTTTATGGAAGTTCCCGATTACTTTAAAGAAATACTTCAAATAATTATAAATGAAAATTGCGATAGGGACATATCTGATAAAGCAGCCGAGATTCTTAAATATCTAAATGTAGGGAATAAAGTTCTTTTGTTAAAAAAATCGCTGTATGGGCTCAAGCAGGCCGGGAGGTGTTGGAACACTAAGTTAAATAAAATTTTTAATGATTTCGGAGCAAAACAAACAAATGCAGATCCATGTTTATATTGCATTAAAAGTGATAAAGGGTTGACTCTTATAATGATTTACGTTGATGACATATTGTTTATGTCACAGGACCCTGATATGTTAGAAAACTTCAAAATTCATCTTAATGAAAAACTAGATGTTAAATATTCAGGCATAGTTAAATATTGTCTAGGGATAAATTTTCAGTTAGAAAATGGCCTTATAACAATGTGTCAACATTATATTAGAGAGCTGTTAGAGCGTTTTGGCATGACAGAAGCCAAGCCCGTAGCTTGTCCTATGGATACAAGCATTCAATTAAAAAAGGCCGAAAAATGTTGTGAAAACGAATATCCCTACTGTGAATTAGTTGGAAGTTTGATGTATATTGCAACTTCCACCAGGCCGGACATTGCAAATTCCGTCAGTCAATTAAGTCAATTTCTAACCTGCTTTGATAAAACTCATTGGACTGCCGCTAAACGAGTTTTACGATACTTAAAGAAAACAATAAATTTTGGACTTGTATTTAGAAAAAGTAATGAGCCGTTAATCGGCTACACTGACGCGGATTGGGGAAATTGCCTCGATGACCGTAGGTCATATACAGGTTACTGTTTCATATTTTGCGGGAGTGCAATTACATGGGAAAGCCGTAAACAGTGTAAGGTAGCTCTCTCATCAACCAAAGCCGAATATATGGCTTTATCTGATGCCACTAAGGAAGGGATATATTTATGTAAATTACTAAATGAGTTATCTGATGGCAAAATTGAAAAAGTGAGTATATTTACAGATAACTTAGGATCTATTAAATTAGCTGAAAATCCGATCTTTCATAAGCGCACTAAACATACAGACATTAGGAGGCATCATTTCATAAGGGATGCACTGAAAAATGGAATTATTGATTTAAATTTTGTGTCTACTGAAAATATGGGGGCTGATATTCTTACAAAAGCATTAACATCATCAAAACATTACAACTGTTGTAAAATTATGGTATTGGAAGATGTAACATTGTTATTTGGGTAAATACGTCGACATTGTGGGGGGGGGGGGGTGTTAGGTTACATTTATTTTCCATTACCAATGCCTCTTGTATTTACCCTCCTTTACTGTATAATAGATCATTCCAATAACGACTGGCGCGCCACCACTTGGACTGCTCGTACGGCGCATCTTTTACCTGTACCTTGTTGAATATTTGTTTTTCTCTATATGTAACTATGTGATGTGAGTGTTCGTCTAATTAAAAGTGTTTCGTTTTAATATGGACTCATCAATATGAATTATTATTTGCGTGCTCTGCTTTCTAAGCCCAATAGTTCCCTGTATAAAATGAATTAAATACCACCACTGATTTGTGTACAGGGACACACAAAAATATTTCAAAGCATTGTTTTCAGTGAAAGGCATTTCTATAAACCATATTTACATACTCTTACTGTACACAAATCTTAATGAAATTGAAATACGTTATTCAAGTTCACTATCGGATGTTTCCTGTATAAAATGGAGCAAATACCACCACTGATTTGTGTACAGGGACACACAAAAGTATTCCAAAGCATTACGTTTTATGAGAGATATTTCTATAAACTAAATTTTAATAACATTACTTTGCACGAAGATTTATGAAATTGAAATGTGTTATTTATAAGCACAAAAGAAAATGCTCTGCGTAGAATATAGCATGATTAGCATTAGATTTATAGGGTGACACAAAAATATTCAGTTATATAAAGAGCTATTAATCCTTTCAGGGGCGGTGGCTAGAGCGTCTATCCACCTACTTTAGAAATTTTTCTCTAGGTGTGCAGTGGCTACTTTTTCTATCAACTTTTATGAAAAGTTAATATGTACTTCTAAAATTGAAATAGAGATGGCAGCTCTACAGTAACTTTAAGCAGGATGTGTCTGTGACTTTTTTAAATGGACAAGTTGCGGGAAAAAATTTTGAAGTTTCTATTATATATTTTTATGAAAAATAATTTTTTATTCAAAAGTATTTGGTAGTGTAAATATACTGTAATGCATCTTTTAAATACAACAGATTTACATATTATATTAGATCATTAATTTTAGTTTGATTTTTAGAAGCATCTTTTAGGTGGATAGACCCTCTAGCCACCGCGCACATATGTCAGGGGAGATACCATGAGACAGGCTGTGTTGGGGAAAAGAATCTCAATTTCTTTTCCTTTGAGATAAACAAAGAGGGTCTTTTGGGGTTAGTGAACTGTGATAAATATAAACAGTAAGGGGTAGCAGAATGTAAATACAGATGTAAATAAGCGTGGGAGGGTTCTTACAAAAAAGCTATTCAGTATTTCTGTTTACAGTATAGAGAAAGGCTGCTTTTTTCTATTGCTCTTATATCGTGATTTTTAAAAATAAATTTTTATTTCCATAACTTTTAAATTTAGTTAATGATCTAAATAATCTTAAATTCAATTTATATATCTTAATTTTTATCACAATAATGCATAGAAAAGGCTTATCTTTGGATGAAGCTATTGCTCTGTTTGAAGAGCTACACTCAGATGATGATTCTGTAGTATCGGGAT